>CM034537.1:48012160-48761499 GCA_020002185.1 Paraescarpia echinospica
GGCAGAGCGAATGTGATTTAACAAAATTGCCGCCCAGGGCTACATGTTCTAGACGGCATGCGGACAAGGAAGATTTTGGCTTATTGAGAGTCCAATAATTTTCGAACTTCGTATAGCCCGCCCTCCCCAGATAGCTGTCACTTTTATTTTTGAACATATTCACATTGCTATCATTGACACAATCATCAGATAATTTGTTTCAGTCATTTATTGTCCTCTGAGAGAATGGGTATTTTCTCACATCTAACTTACACTGGTATTTGACTAATGTCATATTGTGCCCTCTGGTTCTATTGCCTTCCTTAAGTATGAAGAAAATATTTGTATCAATATCTTCAATATCATTCAATATTGTGAAAACTTCTATTTGGTCTCCTCTTAGTCTCCTAGTCTCTAAAGTTGTCAACCCGCATTCCAATAGGCGCCTTTAATAACTAAGATTTTTTAGTTCAGGAATCAGCTTAGTTGCTCTTCGTTGCACTCTCTCTAGCTTATCTATGTCCTTCTTACGGTACGGCCTAAATGCGTGTATGCAATATACCAAATGGTTAGCATTTGAAGCAGCAATTCCACATTGCTCCAAAACTTTCATGTCAGCACAAACTGTCACTCCTAAATCTGTTTCCTTTACTGTTTTGCCTAATATGATATCCCCCATTATGCATTCTTCGTCCACATTTCCATGTCCTGTGTGAATGCATTTACATTGCCCAAAATTGAATAACATTTGTCCTTTTTCAGACCATTTGACTAATTTGGCTACATCATCTTGTAAAGTGTGTTTATCTGCATCTGTTTTAACTTTCCTGAACACTTTTGTATCATCTGCGAATTTCAGTACTTTGCTTGATATATCATCATCCAAATCATTTATATATATCAAGAATAACTTAGGTCCCAACACTGACCCCTGTGGCACTCCACTCAAAACTGGTTTCCAGTTTGAAATAATTTCCCCCTCTACTATTCCTCTCTGTCTTCTTTCTGTCAACCATGTTTCTTTCCAACTGATCACACCATCCCCTATACCATGTGCTTTAAGTTTAAGCAACAATCTTTGATGTGGCACTTTATCAAATGTTTTTAAAAATGTACGTATACAACATCCACTGGTGACCCATCGTCCACCCACTTTGTAATTTCTTCCAAAAAACATAACAGTTGGTTAGATTACGAACCGATGTTGAGATCCATTTATTAATTTGTGTTTTACAAGGAATTCCACCGTGTGGTCTCTTGTAAGTGTCTCTAGTAATTTGCATAAAACTGATGTTAAATTAACTGGTCTGTAATTATCTGTCTTGCTCCTAGGTCCCTTTTTAAGTAATGGCGTAATGTTTGCTTATTTCCATTCTAATGTAACGATTCCCTATTTATGTGACAAGTTAAAGAATACAGCAAGTCGTGTACTGATTTGCTCTACAATTCCATTGAGTAGTTTCGATGGTATCCCGTCAACTCCAGGTGATTTGTTTTCTTTGATCGTCTTAGTTTTCCTTGATATCATTTCAGGAGTAACAAACAACTGCTCTAAATAATCCGATTCATCCCCTCAAATTTAGTAGCTGATACTGGCAGTGAACTGATATGTTCTGTGGTAAACACTGAGCTGAATTACTCATTCAGGGCCTCTGCCATCTGAAACCCATCAGATATTACGTTTTCTGCTGTTTCCAAGTGGTCCCACTTAATCTAGAACTTTCTGTTTACTCCTTACATCAGCGTAGAAACTCTTGCTTTTTTTTTTTTTTATCATTCGCTAATTTTTGCTCAAAAGTTAGTTTAGATTGTCTAATTTCGGCTTTAGCTATGTTAATGGCCTCTTTGTAGTTGCTGTAGTCTAATTGCTGTAGTCTTTTATATTTCCAGTGTCTCTATAAAATCTCCACATAATTTGTTTGTAAGCAATTTTACATACATCCACATTTGAAAGGGGTTTATAGCTCCCTGTATCGTTTCCCTTGCTTTTTCAGGGGTACAAATCTTTTAACAATGCCCTCAATCTCATTTCTCAAAACGGTCCAACATTCTGCTGCTATCTTGTTCTGCATTAAGTCTATGTGTGCTAAATATTTTGTCATCTGCTTATATTGGCCTTTGTTGGAGTTTCTCGTTGCCTTTTACCGTTATTCCCTTGTAATTTTATATTAAAATGGATCTGGTTATGATTACTAGATCCCAGAGGTTCATATATTTTCACAGTATCAACGAATTCGTTCTGTGAAGAGAACATTAAATTCAACACATTTCCACCTCTGGTTGGTTCCAAAGTATGTTGAGTAAGAAAACAGTTCTATATTACAAGCAGAAACTGTTGCAAATCACCTCCAGCACTCTTTAGTGATTTCCCCTGAATTTGTTCGTGATTAAAATCACCCATTATAACACATTCCCCTTTACTCATCTTCTTTATAGCATTGTGCAGTTTTACATCACCCTCTTGTCGTATGCTAAGACTACAAGAAACTAGTTCTATTGTTAATGTTAATTTTCTGGTAACTATGATGCACCAAATAGCTTCCGCGTAATCTGCTTTACCAACAATAACATGTTAACGGTCCTGCGGACTCATGTCAAAGCTGGGGACAATTCGTTTGCGGTAGCCGCAGCGACATTGTGGAACACTTTGCCTAATGACATTAAAACGTCTGATTGTCTCTCTACTTTCAAGGCACGCTTAAAGACTCATTTTTTTAGACTCTCGTTCTTGTCCAATGTGGCATAGTTTACTCTCTGCATTGATTTGTTTTATATCTCTTATGTATTAATTAACCTATTTATATATTTATTTTATACTTACATGTACATTAGTTCAGTTAAATGAATTGACAATGTCTTATTTCTACATAGAACTGTAGCTATGATCATTATTTTAATATATTTATTTAATTACTGTATTTATTCGTATTTTACTAATATTTTAATATTCTTTTAGAAAATGCATGCTTATTTAGCCATCATTAATACCTCTATCTGGGTTCTACATGTTGTAAAGCGCCACGAACAATTTATAATTGGATCTGGCGCTATATTAAATAAAATATATTATTATTATTATTATTACGTTTCAGTCGTAGAGGAAAGGAGGGTTAGTTAATACGCAGGGTTAGTTGTATACACCCCTCTCATTATGTCGCTACTTGTACAACCTGTAAACTGCCTGCCATCTATTGTTGAATAAGTACATTATGCACTTCCTATGAAAAGTTCAAGAAGTTGGGAACAAAGGAAGCACATGGTATCTATAAAAGAACCGTTTTTCTCTCCTAAAGTAAAAAAGTGAACAAGAGGTATGTGCATTTATAGTGACAACACTATATAGATTTCAAACGAACCACTAGTGGACAATTATAGGGTGTATTGTTGCCCTTTTATGTATACGGTCCATTCAAAACGGCGTACAACATGGCCATGGATGCATGGCTGAGATGCAACCCGGGGAAAACCGTCACAATATATGATATTCCGGAACTAGTGAAACAGGCAGAGCATTCGGCAATGGCACCCAGAAATATTGTTTCTGGGTTTGAAAGCATCGGGATTTGCCCCTACAATCGCGACCTATTCACGGTTGTAGACTTCGCAGCCGTCACAGACCGTGCGCCACCAGAAGCTGCTGAAGTTGAAGACAAGATTATTTTACACATCAGCCAGTCCCTGATCCATCGACTTCTCCGCCAAGTTCCATTGCGTCAGAAGACATGCACAGGTATGTATCACCATCGGACATTCACGCACTTCCAAAAGAAGGTGAGAGAAAGAAGACACGCACACGGAGGAAAGGCAAAACCACGAACCTTACCATCACCCCTATCCGCGATGAAATTGCCCTACTAAAGACGAATAAACCTACTGCACCAAAAGTGAAGAAGACACTTTTTAAAATAAAAAGGAAGACCGAGGCTAGTGATTCCAGCACTTCCTCTAAAGAAATGTGATGATACTTCAGATGATGACGAAATTTCGAATACCGAACAAATAATCAAGGGAGATTTCGTGGTGGTCAAGATAGCTGAAAAGTCTAGAGTCCTGCACTATATTGCAAGTGTAGATGTTGGATGATGACGAACACGACGGAATATCCCTCTAGCGGATGATCGGGAAGGTATCCATCCCTAATCCCCAAGACAATGCGTCATTCCCAAAATCGGACATTGTGAAAAAAACTCTCCCAGCCAGACTGTCGGCGGTTCTGCACGCCGTTCAGCTCAACTCGCGTTCAACTGCAACCTGAGCATGTGGAATCTGCAATAATATTGATAAATTTACGGATTCTGTATGATCAAGTGGATCAGTTTACATTTTGTTGGCCAAAGCTTATAATCATATATGCTACATCTAGAAGAAAAAATGCCTCAGCGGCGATGGGGTGCGTATGCACCCGTCGTACAATCCCCGAGCCTACAGGCCTGCCTTTACCTACTCCGACTGACTGAGACAAACCTGTGTTTTCACTTGTACCCGTATGTTACAAGATCAATGAAGGATGTGAAATTGCAGAAAGTTTTTAACACACTTCCGCTATTCCCGTGTTACGCTAACCCGACGGTACGGCTGTTTACATTGCTGCATCTGCCATTAGCCAAACTTTCGCCTGGAAATATGAACGAGCTAAATGTAACTCCAATGCTCCTTTTGTTGGTTATCTCCATCTCCTGGGCCCCCTTTCAAACATATTATATCAGGCTTACTTAATCCGGCCAGTGATGTTGTTGAGTCGCAACCAATCAGTTTAATGCGTGGAACCCAAGAATGCTGTATGTTGCTTGTTGTGAATGTTTTGCGGTATAATCTGACAAACAAGTGACTTTTCTTTTGCTGAGCTGCACCACCCATCATCCAAACTTCAAATTCTTGCTTGTCGCAAATAAAGAGAAGCAGCAAGAGGAAAACGCGTGTGTCTATGTACACAACCACTATCCTGTTGAACGTGCTTGTCCCTGCATCACGTGCATTTGATATGAGGCGCGTGTCTGCTTCCTTAGTTAAATGTACAACATATGTAACAGTAGGTTTTACGCTTTTGTTGTCTTGAAATCCCCCGCCCACGACGAGTTCACATCCATCGGGCAGGTGATTGCCATGCTTCATCATGTAATGGATGAAAAGGTGAGCCAGATCACGCTTGTTTTGATCTAGAGACATGAATGGACTCTATACTTTAGGCAAAAGGACATCAACCTCCTTACATATTGACCTGTTCTTGGCGATTCATTTCTCTCTGTTTCTTTATCTGACTGAAATTCACACATCACATCAAAACGGTATTTTCAAAGGCACTCTTTTTGTGGGTAACAGCGGACAGTGGTCTTACTCCTGCACATGCTATGGTGAAAGCAAAGACATAGTGCTGCCACCTCTTGGTGCCTAAGTAATCGACAGTAATTCGCATTCGTGTCGTCACCTCACGGAGCCGGGATAAACGACAAAGAGTCCACACGGCGTCACTACCTACAGCGAAGCAACATTGAGCGGTCATAAATAATGACAACTTGGGTACCAAAAATTGTTGCTTTTGGTGAAGTTTCACGGACTATTCACACCATCTATGATTTGATTGGCATGATGTTGTAGTGTAAGTTAATAAATATGGACACATGCGCATTGCCAATACACTTATAATATATCATGAAAACAATACTTATAGTTATGCCCGATAATATCGCCCATTTCACTTTTCAGACGCATTACGCCGTTAGTTTTACGGTACATGGCTAGCCGACGATCGTGCGCCATAAAAAGAGAACCAAAGGCAGTTGTTGTGGCCTATGTACTTAAAACTATCATGTAATTAATACAATCTAACCATTTGCTACTATAGTGAACAATATTACGCTTGTGGTTTACTCCATTTATTTTCAAAGTGGAAGATTCTAATGAAATCTCGGTTCCTGTCACGACAGCTGACATATCATCGAGACACGCCCCCTGACATGTCGAGGTCCCCGATGCTTGACCAATAATTATAATGGGATCATCTCAGAACGTCGATGTCCGATATCAGACGAAATTACTTTTGTTTGGGCCTGGGGAGGGGAATCAGAGATAGTTTCGTCTGGCGTCGGACATTGAATCGATAAATATAAAATATATTGGTGTTTGCATAAACCCTCTTTTTTCTAGCCCCCTTTTTGAAATGAACCACCCATGGCATGAAAATGTTGGGTTACGAATCAAACCACAGGTAGGCCATATGAAATCACCAAACATGCCTGTCCTCAGGCAGGGTGCAGTTGGACGTCTAAATATGGTGACCACTGACCAGCGCCTGCAGTTTGAAGTTTTGAAAGTGTGAAGGAAGGTTTGGTGAGCATCATTGTAAGCGCAAGTCTCTCATATAGAACTTTGACATGTTTGGTTGACACTTAGATCTCTACGGTAAATACAAACCATGCTTTGAAAAAACTGGCTGTGGCATGTGATTTCATGTACAGTTTGTTTTATAGGATATTGGCAAAATGACGCAGCAGTTACGGGAAGGAAGAGGAAGGGCCGTGTTTACAGTACTTGATGACTGCGCCACATCCATGTCAGGTGATGACAATGACCAACTGCACTTCAAGAAATCTGTTGCTACCTCACTAGAGTACACATATCCCGTACGTGCAACTCCATTAATATGAACCTAACTATTACTACTTTTTAGAATAACCTTACATTTCCTCTTCGGCCTGATAATAATAGCTATTTTTATACAGCACCATTTCCAATAAAATGCTCAAAGCATTGTACAAAAGATAATTACATAAGAAATGTTAAATATAGCACATATGTGTGCACAATGCAGATACAATCTAAATCGAGTAAAATCATGATACAATAATTATATGAACAGTTAAATAAGATTTTAAAACCGTAAATTAATTTAAAAAAACTATTAAACGTAAGATAATTTATTGATATAGAATAATAATTATAATATTTACATACATACACTATTAATTATACATTATTCAAATAAATAAGATACTCTATAGATATAGAATAACTATTATTACAATATTTACATACTTACAATCAACGACAGATAAATATAGTAAGAGTTTTGCAGTAAAATGTCCAAGAAAGTAAAGTGTCAGTAAAATGTCAGCAGTATTCTGCTTTGACCAGTGTTTTCAGAGTTTGAATCATGGTCCATAAAGCTGCAGTGCATCTTCTCCGGTTTGTCCTGTCTCTAGCACCCAGTTGGCTTCAGTCCTCGTCCTCCACTCCAGTTGTAGTCTCTTGTTTTAGAACTGCTCTATGCCATGTTGTCTTTGGGCCATCAACTTTCCGTTTCCCTTCTGGCATCCATGTTGCTGGTTGGTTGCCTCATTTCTTTCTAACTACATATCCAATCCAGTTCTAATTTTCTTGACTTCTATTCTGATATTTGTGTTAGTCATAAACAATTATTAACTGTTAATAGAAACTTACACAGTGCCACCTGGTAACAAAACTATAATATTACAACTGTATAGAAACTTGTTGTCTGTAACTCGTTAAATTTGAAGGTGTTTTTCATTTGTCAGCTTAAACTGTTATGTCCATCACTGGCGAGCTCAAGTAACTGTCAGTGGCTGTACCCCATCACGTTTGGGGGTGGACTGGTGGAGGGCGATGTCATCACACTGGAGGTGGAAGCAGGGCCTGACAGCTGTGTCCTGGTCACTACACAGTCGTCTACAAAGGTTGGTACAACCGTCACTCTGATGGGGTGATAGGGGGGAGGTGGGGTGCAGTGGTCGAGCGGTCAGAAAGTTGAACTGTCAATCAGAGAAACCAGGGTTCAAATCATGGTGCCGATCGATCAGTGGTTCGGTACCAGTATCGGCCACCGTGTTTGAAACTTGGGCAATTTCATTCACTCTATTTTGCGTGTGTTTTTCGGAAGAGATACTAGACCATCCCTTCTACATGGTGTTTATATATGCCAGGGGAAGTAAAAGATCCCAGGCAAGGAAATGGAAAAAAACTGCAGTGGACTCACTGATCTAGGTTCTCATTCTTTAAACTCCCTTTGGCCGAAGATCCAAGGTACTATTGCCATCACTCTGTGTCTGCCGTTAGCTGCCGTATCTCAGAAACCGTTCAGCAACTTTTTCTCTAATTTTGCATAGACATATCTTAGGGCACTGCCACTATGCATGAGAAATCTGTATTTGATTGAATCATTCTAAGGGCTCCCTAGGGCCTCCATGGACCCCAAAACTGGCAAAAATGTAACCTTTTGCCTATTTTTTCAAAAACTGTTCAGCAACTTTTTTTCTAATTTTGCATATACATTTCATATGGTAGTGTCACTGTACGCAAGAAATCTCTATTTGATTGAATCATTCTAAGGGCACCTAATGACCCCCCAAAAAGGACCCCAAAACTGGTAACTTTTCACATTTTGCCTATTTTTTCAAAAACTCTTCAGTGACTTTTTCTCTAATTTTGCATAGACATTTCATGTGGTAGTGCCACTATACACAAAATAATCTGTACTTGATTGAATCATTCTAAGGGCATCAAAGGTCCCCTAAAATGCCAAATTTGCTAACTAAATTCTTCTCTGCAGCCGCAGCTCTATTTATAATGATGGGAAATCCTTTTCCAACAACATCTGTCACGTGCGGAGTCTGTGTCTTGCATGAATCAGATGTTGTCTTTTCTGTTATTTCAAAAACTGTTCAGTAAGTTTTTCTGTAATTTTGACATCTCTTAAGGTAGTGTCACTGTACACAAGAAATTTGTATTTGATTGAATCATTCTAAGGGCATCTCGGGGCCTCCCAAAAAGCTAAACCCTTTTCCAACAACATCCCACCCCACTGCAGCTAAGATTCTCTGGCTGCTATTGTTTGAGGGAAACTGTAACTAAACTGTAATTGGTCACTGGCAGATGCTTGTGTCAACAGACAGATGCACTAGTCCCCTGTTAACCCATTAGCACTCAGCATGTTATTTCTGTACAGTATCTGTTTCCTCAGAAGCTTGACCTAGATTCCCAAAAAATTATGCATGGTAGTTTTATCATTTTCTATAATTACAAGTGTTATTTTGAAGAGCATTGAATTATCTACATGATGATACCTTTTAGTATGTTGTTGCAATGAAATATGTTGACCATACTGAGCTTGGTAAATGGTAATTTTTATAATGAATCACATTTTGAGAATGCATGTCATTGTTTGCGGTGTAACTTTTGTATGCTTCATTTTCTGCTGCTACAAGTTGCGTTCATCTGAAAGATTATTCAGTTACCTATCCAATGATAATACATATGTTGTGGTGTTGGAAATATATAGCTTTGGTATATTGTACACGAGGGTTGTGATAGGAAACTATTGGGCATTGCGACAGTCCAGAAAGACAGTATGAGATGTGTCACTATATGAAGTGTGACTTTCAGATACTTCATTTTGTAATGCTATGATGGGCCTCTCCATTAGCTCCCTATATATTTATGTGAAATATATCATTATGTCATTAAAATATTTCAGAACAGGCTAACGCTAAGCTGCAACTGTCTTTGAGTTTGTTTACATTTTAACAAACTACTATTATATAGCACTATTTTTTTAATTGGCACAACTAATGCTAATATATCCCACAAAATGACTTCTACAGGAAACAACGTTGGTGTAAATTACCATCGTATTATTCTTACTGACAAAGACCTGTAAGTTAGGTGAGTAACACCTTCGAAGTTCTGACAGCAGGGCCCCGCCATTGGTGAAGTCGAGACAAAAGTTTGACAAAGGCTTCAAATTCAAACAGTCTATCACTGTCCAGCTGACCCATTTTTTATTTTCTTTACTTTACCTTTTGCACTCAAATGATCTGTCCTCTTAATTTTATACATAAAGATATAATCTAGCATAACTTTATAAATTGTTGTAGCAGCACATTTGTACTTCCAGTGTATCAAAAAACTGTTCAGTAACTTTTTCTCTAATTTTCAGTCCTTTCGGCCAAAGGTCCAACGGACTAATGCCATCACTCTGTGTGCGCCGTTAGCTGCCGTATCTCAGAAACCATTCAGCAACTTTTTCTCTAATTTTGCATAGACATATCTTAGGGCACTGCCACTATGCACGAGAAATCTGTATTTGATTGAATCATTTTAAGGGCTCCCTAGGGCCTCCAAGGACCCCAAAACGGGTAAAAATTTAACATTTGGCCTATTTTTTTTAAAACTGTTCAGCAACTTTTTTTTCTTCTAATTTTGTATAGATGTATCTTAGGGTGCTGCCACTATATACAAGAAATCTGTATTTGATTGAATCATTCTAAGGGCTCCCTAGGGCCTCCAAGGACCCCAAAACTGGTAAAAATGTAACATTTGGCCTATTTTTTCAAAAACTGTTCAGCAACTTTTTTTCTTCTAATTTTGCATAGATGTATCTTAGGGTGCTGCCACTATATACAAGAAATTTGTATTTGATTGAATCATTCTAAGGGCACCTAAGGGGTCCCCAAAGTACAAAAGTTTTACATTATCTAGTGATGTGGTTTTGAGAAGGGCCTCCAAGGACCCCAAAACTTGTTAAAAAAAATTACATTTTGCCTATTTTTTATCACTCATTATCTAATTGTCACTACCTGATATATTGTTAATTTAACTCTATGCTCCATGTTAGCCAGCTGTTAGGTTATGAGGTTTGATTGTATCGCATCACTTTTAATCTACCTTTTTGCATCAATACTCCCTTCATAGGCATCAGAATGTGGTCAATATTAAGGAGGAGCCAAGCCAGAGCATCAGCACTTTGCTGCTGTCGGAAATGACATCAGCTGTTGGAGATTTTTTACTGTGACATTCCACATTTTTGCCGTAGTCTCACTCACCACTTGGATGCTGTCAGTCATGACACTGGAAGATTGGGGGAGTGTTGTTATGTTACTACGCGCTGTAGGGATTTTCATGGATCAACCATGAGATTATGCAGTTTCTGTTCAGAGGTTGCAACTTGGATGATGCTCACCACAAATGAGCCTAGACAATATTTTGAGTGAGGGGCTAAGCCTTCAATATTTTAAGAATCAAGTCACCCCAACCACAGTTCCGATGCCCATGTCTCTGGTGTACATCTTCTTCGGCATTCGCTCAGACTGTAACTCTGGTTTCTCGTTTACATCGGTCACTGTATGCCGCAGGTCTTCCAGAGAGCCAAAGATCTTGTATTTCACTGATGTGTCTGTGGGCCAGGTTGTCTTTTTCTCCCTTAACACACCTTGGTATAGATAATAACACTTGATGTATTCTTGCAGGTGTTCCACTGTCTGGAGGAGAAAGAAACCATGCAGCACTTTGTGTTCCACCTTTGCCGTGGCTCCTTGATGGCTGTGCTCCCCGATCCCATAGTCTGCTTCAAAGACGCTCGTTACAAACAGACTCAGGTGCTGTCCTTCTCATGTAGTATGAATTAATTATGCCAAATAAGACACATTTACATGTTGTTTGTTTAATGGCTGTTGAACTTTTATTTCAGTTTTGAGTCTGTTTTTATTTGTTCCATAGTTAAACTTATACTTTCATGTATTAAGTTATGTTCAGCATTAACCAGGAATATGTCTGACACCATCTGATTTGCATTGCACACAATTGTGTGCAGTGCCAGTTAAGTTAGAGAGATTGTGATACTTTTATACAAAATAATATATATTTTATGAATATAAATCTGTGCTACATACCAGTGCATTATTATTATAATATAAACTGTTAAAATTCAAGTGGTGTTTTCCAGCATGTGAATATGACAACTACTTCGAATCTGCTACTTGTTGATTGGCTGACAGCAGGACGTATGGCAAGAGGTGAATTGTGGGAATTCACAAGGTAATTCCTAGTGTTGCCCTGCAGCAAACTGACAGCAGTCCGATTTATGTCATTATAGAAGCACAAAGCTAGGATTCCACGTGTGGAACTGCGTACGGATGTGGAATGGGGAATACCTCTGAGTCATGTCGAGTTTGGGAATTTCCTATTTGTTTCCTGTGCGGGTAGATTCAAATCATTACAATTTGCTGCATCTGCATGAAAAAATCATCTGCCTATGTACTTATGGAACGACTTCTAATAACTTCCACCTGGCAATGTATTCATTGATTTGCACATGCTGCTTCTGCACCACATTCCGTGTCTGTACGTATGAAATCCTTTAGAATCAGGATTGTTATGCTAAGATTATGTTCACATTTGTTGGGAAAGCAGCCATTCAATATCAAGAAATAGAATATGCATGCACAGACAAAACTAGGTAATTGGATCAGTTTGTTTACTATCTGTAAACGAATAATTGGCTTTTTTGCTTATTTCAGAATGGCAGGTGTTGGTACTGCCACATGTCCACAAATGATTGGTCAGTTGAGTGATGCCACAAATCCACTAATGATTGGTCAGTTGAATGACGCCACATGTCCACAAATGATTGGTCAGTTGAGTGATGCCACAAATCCACTAATGATTGGTCAGTTGAATGACGCCACATGTCCACTAATGATTGGTCATTTGAGTGATGCCACAAATCCACTAATGATTGGTCAGTTGAGTGACGCCACATGTCCACTAATGATCGGTATTTTTTAACAAAACGATGTACAATAAAATTGTATTTTTCATAATAAAATGTCTTTGAATTTCAGTTACTCCAGTGTGAATAATGTGACTGTGGATGGAGAGACGGTGTTCCGGGACGCTGTCTGTGTTTCTGACTCACCCTTCGTCTCAAAGAAGACTGCAATGGCAAACTTCCAGGTAGATACCAACATCTGCATTATTTTCGGGTAGGTAGCAACATCTCCCATCACTTTCATATATATAACAACATCTCCCATCACTTCCAGGTAGACAACAACATCTCAATCACTTTCAGGTAGATAGCAAAATTTCCAACCACTCTCCTATGGATACATCTCCATCACTTTTAGAGAAATAACAACATCTCCAATCACTGAGGTAGATAGGTCAGTTTCATGAAGCAGCTAAGAATGTTCTTAACACTAAGGTATAGTCTTAGTAAATTATGTGTTTTTTAATAAACGAACATAAGAGATTATGCAAACACGTGACGTTAATCAGTTGTGTCACTTTAAGAAAGCTTCATGAAACCAGCCATTGTAGTGGTGAACTCTTGCTATAAGATTCTTGATATATAACTTGTAAGGAACAACTTTGAAATCCCCATTATAGCCTGCACTGTCTGGTGTACTCATAGATATAAGGAACATTGGAAATATATGTTGAACAGTTTGACTTAGTTCAGTGTTCATTATAATGAGTCCACTGTATACGTATATCGACACGACATGCTCGCAAACACACACACACACACACACACACACACACACACACACACACACACACCTATATTATATACAAGTGACGATTATGTTGCCTGATGATTGTGTGCAGGTGATTGGACTGTGTCTGGTGCTTGGTCCTCTACTGGAAGATTACAGCCGTGCTTTGATCAAGTCCCTCGGTACCAGTCAATTATACAGTGAGTAAATCAAGTATCTGACCAGTTCTGCAAAACTCTTGATTAACTTCAATTAATCCCTGAACTAACAGTGTACTATGTTGAACTGTGTTTGCATTCCATTATTTCATGTGCAGTAACATTATTTTAATTTAGCAAGTATATCCATTGTGTCTTTGCGCAAACCTACAATATATGTTGTGTTCAGTATTCGTAATTTCAAATGATCAGCTCTTTTGACGGATACTTTTGACGGATACTCATCTGGACTTTAAAAATTAATTTTGTTACTATTTGTACTTTGGTAATGTATTTTTTATCTGTTGGTTCATAAATGTGTATATTTTACTAGTTTTTTATTATGTATCAAAGAAAATAAACTGGCCAGTGAAATATGAGGTTATTAACAAAAATAATGGAATATGACATAGACAGGGAACATGACCTAGACAGCTATTTATGGTTCGTGTGCAGAATATGCCTTTCCAACTTAATACCTGGTTCACTGTGGTAGGTCTCATTTAGGAACACCCGGCATAAGTGAGTAAGCACTCAAGTGAAAGTAACTTGGCCATGTAAACTGTACATTACTAGTATATAGAGTGACGTCGTTGTTTGTAGACTCCAAGTGTGACAGAAGCCAGTTGGTTGGAGTGAGTCCATTGGAGTTGTGTGTCTCTGGTGCACAAGTCAAGGGTTGTGTGGTGAGACTGGCTACTCACACAACATCTCAGGTACTGTCTCTACCAATACAGCTACAATATACCAGTTGTTGCAAACTCAGAAAACTTCAGTCTAAAATATTAGATATTGAACAATAACATTGTTATCTGTAACCCATCAGTATTGAACATTATTTTAAAGAACTTGTGTTGTTACTACATTTTAAGTTGTTAAGGATCATCTCAAAACATCGACATCCAAGACGAAATTACTTTCATCTGGCCTCGGCTCCTACCCCTCCACTCAGACGTAAGTGTGTAAACACTGGTGTGAAGATACCAATATATTAACAGTCAGTCTGAAACGTAAAATATTGATGATGTCCGACGCCAGATGAAACTGCCTAGGCTCAGACACCCCTTCCCCAAAGGAAAGTAATTTTGTCTGATACTAGACATCGACGTTCTGAGATGATCCCTTATAAATAATCCTCCAGTAATTAACTTTATTTTAAAGAACCTGTGTTGTTGCTACATGTTAAGTTGTCATTTTATTGTCTAGGATTTCCTCCAAATTTGTCATGATAATGTAAGTTTAAATATTGTAAAATGGTGCAACGTCACCGTTTTCTTCCCCTCCATCTCTTCTCACGTTCATAATAAAGGTTAACGTCTTTATAACAGGATCATATATTGTTAATTAAAATGCATCCTCGGTGTACCCAGGAATCTATATTTAAACATACAAGCCCAATGTTTAGGAATAATAATTTTGTGCGATCAAAATGTTGAATTAAACATAGTACCAAAACACTCATGTTTTGCAGGCATTCCACAAACTTCAAGAAATTCTGGAGCCACTTTTTCCAACACTTGGTGGGAATCCGTTCGAGAACAAGTTCTGATCAGGAACAAACACTTTGTGGAAATCTAATCAAGAAAACATGCTCATCAAGTTCACGACCATTATCATAGAGTAAAAACTGCATTGATGTTGTCATGTGATGCACTTTTTTATTATATATTTTTGACATATTTATCATTATCCCAGATATATTTTTAATATAAATTTGTAACACATGTCATAACTGTCTATGTTACCTTTACAAAACTGATAATCATGTATAATATATATATATATGTACGTATGTATGTATCAGTGGCATAGCAAGAGTTTGTAGACCCCACCCCCATATTTCCTACGTTTCCTCTCCAAGCAAACCAAGCCGGTCATGCTACCATGCAGTTATAAAACTACTTACATGTATGACTGTTCCAAGATTCTTAGTTCTGATGGCAGGTGTATGTCGAACCCCAGTGACCAACTTCATGTGATTGCCAAATTTGGCATTTAGTTCCTTGAGACGAGTGAACTTCTTACCCTTTCCTGCTGGAGCCGGTCCAGAGTGTTTTTCAAGACATTCATGATTTCTTGCTCAGCAAAGAGAGAGAGCATGCATCACTTGTTGCACGTCTCCACGAAGATTTGGCAAATCAAACTGCCCACATCCCCTTTGGCTTCTGGCGATTCATTTGGTTCCTTGGAAAGCCCCACAATGTGACCGACTCATTTGCTGATATCTATGACAGTCTCTACTCTGGCATTCCAAAGGCCTCTAGTGAGTTTTGGTTTCCAATTCGATCATGGTGGGCCCTGTTTTCCTTAATTTCTCCAATCATGTGGCAGAGTGAACACCAGCCAAGTTTAAACTACGAATGCCACAACCGAAGAACACAATCGCATATATATTTTATATGATGTTATTTGCTTGGAGAGTAAGTTGATCATCAGTTGACCTAACCATCACGTGACCTGTGCCAAGCAATATGTCTGTCAAGCTGCTGAATGACTATAGAGCTACACGTGCTCGGCATTCAATCCTCATGGCTCGACAGACCGTCTGCCTAGCAACAGGTCACGTGATACGTCAATTCGATGGTGCCCCAGACCCAACGCTCAAATACCCCCCGCCCCCAGGTCACTAAGCCTCTGGTAAGTACGTATGTAGTGTGGGCGTGCATGTGTAAAAGGTAAGTTCTTATATAGCGCAGTATGCAGTCCTTAGGACTGTTCAAAGCGCTTTCCCCTTTACTCCCTGTCAGACCTGTTCAATCGAACACCATCTCAACTTCTCTGGGAAGCATTCAGCCATGCTACAATTAATGCGCGAAGACTATTCGTACACAAATAACCACCCCTGTCTATAGCCAGGTACTCATTCATACAGCCGAGTCAACTGAAGCAATGTAGAGTAAACGAACTTGCCCAAGGTTCAACGCCGCTGTACACGATTCGAACCCACGTTCTCTCGGTCAAGAGTCCGGAACTTTTACTGCTGCGCTACTGTGCACCACGTGTGTGTAACAATGTGTAAAGGGCATACTACAACTTTACATTACAGAAATTATGTATATTCAGTGACAGAATAGCATGATGTATAGATGTTTATTGAAACAAAACTGACTTTAAACCAACATAATAATAATGCTCTTGAATAAAAATGTGATTTGCTAATTTACGTTTAATAGAACTGAAACCAGATATTCTGATAAACAACCATGGGCCGATTCTATCTGCGTATGTGTGATCTCGCCAGCCAGTGAAGGGAAATGATCGTTGTTTTTACAAGACACTGCCTACAAGGTACATCCCCCCTATTCACCCTAACACTGTAAAGTGCAGGTTCATTTTTCTAACATTCCGTTACTGCTATATGAAATGCAGTATGTATTTGTCTTATTTATCTTTCACTTATGTGTGATGTGAAGAAACCTTGTATGAATCATTGTGTGCTCGTTCAAAATCTAAGACGATCATTACGCCAGATCTTTCGTAAACTGAATCATACCATTTTTCAAATAAACTTCATTCAGTGGATTAGTGGTGGTTCACCCAGTGTCCTGACTAGTCCCACAAACATAAAATCACACTATCTAAACAGCGACGCACACCACATAATATGGTGAAAACCGACACCTCTGAAAGACAAATAATAATTATGCACACTTTTTCAAATTCCCTCTAATTTGTAGGTGTGATTGAGCAGTCTATAGCAGCTGTATCACATGTTGTATGTGTGTCTAGTCCCTGGCGTTGATGATATCGATGAACTCGGGTTTGAGTGAAGCTCCGCCCACTAAGAAGCCATCTATGTCTGGTTGTTTTCCCAACTCCTTGCAGTTCTTTGCATTCACAGACCCTGAAACACGGCAAGCACCAGTTAGTCTATCGGTTGAACCCTTAATAGGTAATATTATACTACATGTCTACTGTGTTTTAAGGGGGTAAGTCCTAGCATAATTTCATCTGAATGCATTTGTTTCGAGTTACGATTCCCATCATCAGATCCGAGGCCACGCCTTCAAAAGCATCGCGCTGCCAAGTATCATTTCAACAACAAAAAAGTTCATTGAAACATATCTGGGTGGTCAGTATGTCATAAAAGATATAGTTTATACTGAGTAACATTTGGATGGTCAGCATGTCATAAAACATAGTTATATAACACAATTCTACGATAAAAAAAACACCACTTAACATATTTTGGAAACTTAGTCACCATCAGTATCAACAGAACAGAATAAGCTGCTAAAACCTTGTAACAGTTGGCTATAACACAGTAAACATAATTCATATCAGAATGCCATCATCATAGTTTTTAAATGACCGGAAAAAATGGATTAAAAGATTATTTGTTGCAAACCATAATAAAAAATTTGGTTAATACTGACTAGATTTTAAGAAAAAAAGTATGGCAAATCAGCTTGATTACCAAGGTATTCAATTCAGTAATCCATAAAAAATCTGCTATTTCACAGAAAACACAAATTATGTGCAGAGCCATGTCCACTCCTTATTCCGCATCATAACACAGCTTTCAATGCTGTTTGCACCCAATTTTCCAAGCACTAAACAATTTGGTGTGTTCTTTTATTATTTTATTTATATTACATTACTAGTGTTGTCAACTTTAGTCTCCTCATATTTAGTATTGCCTTAACATCTTCCAAAGCAAACAAAAGAAAGCACGCGTGGCGTCAGTATACTAGAAGCTTGATCAAATTAACCCTTTCTCCACTTACCACCATACAAAATCCTGACAGACTTGGCAACATCTGGTTTCACTTTCTCGGCGAGCCATTTGCGCAGGCTGGCGTGGACCTCTTGTGCCATTTCTGGGGTGGCCGTCTTTCCCGTTCCAATGGCCCACACTGGCTCATACGCAATCACCACCTTGCTCCAATCTTTTACGCTATCTACAGAAACAGCAGCTACTGGTATTATTTCAGTATATCGAAGAATGCACAGTGCACACAATCATAACTGTTCACAGAATTATTAAAATTATTATTATTACAATTATTATTAAACTTATGTATTTCTACACATATTCACAGGAGGGGTTAGACAAAATTGCACATGCACAGATATTATTACACAGAATGAACTAACACAGAGGCACATTTGTAAAGAACAAGTCACCCAACTAATGCCCACCACCTATTTCATTAAGGTAATATATCATATTTGTACACTTGGTATATTTTAATTCTGACTGAAATGTGTTTCACAAGATCGCAGAGTGGTTGTGCTCCCTACCACTTGTGCCAACATCAGCAGATCGATGAAGGCTGGAGGTATAGTGGATGCTCTAGTTATTAGTATTAGGAATATGCAGGGACTTCGTCATAGTATTAAATACATCTCATCTTCCTTATATCCATGGGTACAGATTAGTTCAAGAATTTCAAAGTTATTCCATTTAAGCAGATCTATGTTTCTGATATCCAGAATCCTTATAGCGAGTGTCCACAGTATTACCTCTTACAATCATGCTATACTACTTATATATGTGTGTAAAATTAGTGGATAACCATTTCAGTGCCAGCCAAAATAGCGCTGACATACAAGATTGAAGAAGTACCAAGCCTTTTCTGAGACTTGCACGCCACTCTAATTTTGTACTTTTATGCGTTTAGTGTTCAAATATCACCAACTAAACTACATATTTCCTGAAAGGGCAGCTAATTTTCTATTTAGTTACAAAAACGTAATAGTCAGATGACACAACGTAACTTACTTTCACTAATACAAGTGCTTAGACGTGTTTTGCATGGTATACATACAAATTTTGGTTTATTTTTGTTGTCAAACTAGTGCAACTCTAAGCATAATTGTAAAACCACCAGCCAAACACCTCCTTTTTGTAATGATTAATCTTACTGCTCAATTAAAAATGATATCATAGACACCAGCCAATGCCAGTACACATTGCAAAACACAATCGGTGCTATCAGTTGCATGGTACTTATTGCCAAATATGGTGATCGGCGGAATTGGCTGTGTGGCACTGAAACAGTTAAGATCCAGGCATTGTGACAGCCAGTACATGGAAGAAGGCTGACCAATTTATACTGACTCACTGGAGGAAGCTGTGGGACTAGTACCAGAGGAAGAACAGCCACGGGGGACTGAAACATCTGGAAGAATGGAACCAACATATTCATCCCCACTGACTGACATGAGTACGAGATGAGAACCCACCGGCAATGGCCTTCATCTGTGTGAATATCACCTCCTCCGTCTTCTTTGCCTCCCTCTCTTCCAGCTTCTCACCCACACATGGGATGACACTGAGACCCGCCTCCAGCGCGTGCTTCACCTTCTCCCCGATCAGCTGAACAAGCACCAACCAAACATTGTATCAACTAGCAAACATGCCCATGCTCCAGATGGTACTACATGCACAGACGCAGAAGACGGTTTCCTAAAGTATTCACACCTTTTAACAAACACGACATACGTTTGAACATATTTGTGTAATGCTAAGGAGGTCATTGGTTTACCGACATTATTTACCTCCTGGAAAAAGCATGCCAGTTAACTGGGACATAAAACTGGATTTGGAATATAATTCATCCTCTATCATAGAACAGCCAATTATCCATCTAAAAATAGAAAATTCAGTTTTGCTCCGACTAAAACAAATTGTATCCATATACATCATAACCGATGACACTCATCTGACAGGTGGACAACCATTTACAACCTGCAGTGCATCTGCTCAGAAATATAGCCATTTTACTCAACCATTAAGGTAACTGTCTTTAACTGACTATATTCTGGAATAGTAAATTGCCTACCATTTGGACACATTTGGGACTGGCCAGGAATGATCGCAATCACACTGTCATTATGTTCACAAGATTATATTTCTAGGGTAATGTAAGGTAAAATACCAAGGAGATTGTATTACTAGGGCAACTGTAAGGGAAGACACCAACAAAATTGTATTATTAGGGTGAGTGTATGGGAAGATACCAAGGAGATTGTATTACAGGGGTGACAGTAAGGGAAGATACCAAGGAGATTGTATTACAGGGGTGACAGTAAGGGAAGATACCAAGGAGATTGTATTACTAGGGTGAATGTGTGAGAAGATACCAAAGAGACTGTATTACTAGGGTGACTGTAACGGAAGATACCAAGGAGATTGTATTACTAGGGTGAATGTGTGAGAAGATACCAAGGAGATTGTATTACTAGGGTGACTGTAACGGAAGATACCAAGGAGATTGTATTACTAGGGTGACTGTATAGGAAGATACCAAGGAGATTGTATTATTAGGGTGACTGTATTGGAAGATACCAAGGAGATTGTATTACTAGGGTGAATGTGTGAGAAGATACCAAGGAGATTGTATTACTAGGGTGACTGTAACGGAAGATACCAAGGAGATTGTATTACTAGGGTGACTGTAATGGAAGATACCAAGGAGATTGTATTACTAGGGTGACTGTATAGGAAGATACCAAGGAGATTGTATTACTAGGGTGACTGTATAGGAAGATACCAAGGAGATTGTATTACTAGGGTGACTGTATGGGAAGATACCAACAAAATTGTATTACTAAGATGACTGTATGGGAAGATACCATGGTGATTGTATTACTAGGGTGAATGTATGGGAAGATACCAAGGAGATTGTATTACTAGGGTGACTGTATAGGAAGATACCAAGGAGATTGTATTACTAGGGTGACTGTATGGGAAGATACCAACAAAATTGTATTACTAAGATGACTGTATGGGAAGATACCATGGTGATTGTATTACTAGGGTGAATGTATAGGAAGATACCAAGGAGATTGTATTACTAGGGTGACTGTATAGGAAGATACCAAGGAGATTGTATTACTAGGGTGAATGTGTGAGAAGATACCAAGGAGATTGTATTACTAGGGTGACTGTAACGGAAGATACCAAGGAGATTGTATTACTAGGGTGACTGTAACGGAAGATACCAAGGAGATTGTATTACTAGGGTGACTGTATAAGAAGATACCAAGGAGATTGTATTATTAGGGTGACTGTATAGGAAGATACCAAGGAGATTGTATTACTAGGGTGACTGTATGGGAAGATACCAACAAAATTGTATTACTAAGATGACTGTATGGGAAGATACCATGGTGATTGTATTACTAGGGTGAATGTATAGGAAGATACCAAGGAGATTGTATTACTAGGGTGACTGTATGGGAAGATACCAACAAAATTGTATTACTAAGATGACTGTATGGGAAGATACCATGGTGATTGTATTACTAGGGTGAATGTATGGGAAGATACCAAGGAGATTGTATTACTAGGGTGACTGTATAGGAAGATACCAAGGAGATTGTATTACTAGGGTGACTGTATGGGAAGATACCAACAAAATTGTATTACTAAGATGACTGTATGGGAAGATACCATGGTGATTGTATTACTAGGGTGAATGTATGGGAAGATACCAAGGAGATTGTATTACTAGGGTGACTGTATAGGAAGATACCAAGGAGATTGTATTACTAGGGTGACTGTATGGGAAGATACCAACAAAATTGTATTACTAAGATGACTGTATGGGAAGATACCATGGTGATTGTATTACTAGGGTGAATGTATGGGAAGATACCAAGGTGATTGTATTACTAGGGTGAATATAAGGGAAGATACCAAGGTGATTGTATTACTATGGCTATTGTAAGGGAAGATACCAAGGAGATTGTATTACTAGGGTGAATGTAAGGGAAGATACCAAGGAGATTATATTACTAGGCTGACTGTTGTAAGGGAAGATACCAAGGAGATTGTATTACTAGGGTGAATGTATGGGAAGATACCGAGGTGAATGTATTACTAGGGTAAGGGAAGATACCAAGGCGATTGTATTACTATGGCGACTGTAAGGGAAGATACCAAGGAAATTGTATTACTAGGGTGACTGTATGGAAGATACCAAGGAGATTGCATTACTACGGTGACTGTAGGGGATGATAGAACTGTATTTCCCAAGTGTGTTTTCCTGAAACATCACCAACTCTACCAAACAAGTAATGAAGCAACATTGTATACCCACTGCATCACTCTCTCCAAATACGTGTCTTCTCTCCGAGTGGCCCAGAATCACCCAGCCACAGTCGACATCTTTAATCATTGCTGGACTGCAACAAATGACAATCACAAAGTATTACTATGGTCTGACTGGAATATCATTCATATGCTTCTAAGGCATTGCAATATTTTTTAGTTTGACATATTCTTATGTTGAGATATTCTTAAACATTTTTAATGAATGCTATACAAACTTTTTACCTAACCAAATGTATACATGCCATCGCAACACTATGAAAGTTTGTCTAGGTTTCACCTAATCAATCTAGTACGTCACTGCTATTCATGCAAAAACTACTTTGCTTTATAGATATTTTGTTGCAAAGAAAAATGTGGAACCAGAATTTCAACAAAATGTCCAACAGAATGTCCAACAGAATGTCCAACAGAATGTCCAACAGAATGTCCAACAGAATGTCCAACAGAATGTCCAACAAAATGTACAACAGAATGTCCAACAGAATGTCCAACAGAATGTCCAACAGAATGTCCAACAGAATGTCCAACAAAATGTACAACAGAATGTCCAACAGAATGTCCAACAGAATGTCCAACAGAATGTCCAACAGAATGTCCAACAGAATGTCCAACAGAATGTCCAACAGAATGTCCAACAAAATGTCCAACAAAATGTACAACAGAATGTCCAACAGAATGTCCAACAGAATGTCCAACAGAATGTCCAACAGAATGTCCAACAGAATGTCCAACAGAATGTCCAACAGAATGTCCAACAGAATGTCCAACAGAATGTCCAACAGAATGTCCAACAGAATGTCCAACAAAATGTACAACAGAATGTCCAACAGAATGTCCAACAGAATGTCCAACAGAATGTCCAACAGAATGTCCAACAGAATGTCCAACAGAATGTCCAACAGAATGTCCAACAGAATGTCCAACAAAATGTACAACAGAATGTCCAACAGAATGTCCAACAGAATGTCCAACAGAATGTCCAACAGAATGTCCAACAGAATGTACAACAGAATGTCCAACAGAATGTCCAACAGAATGTCCAACAGAATGTACAACAGAATGTCCAACAGAATGTCCAACAAAATGTACAACAGAATGTCCAACAGAATGTCCAACAGCTGCATAGCAGAAGGGCAGCACCTATTTTGTAGGCTAGATGGACTTTGTTGCTAGGCAACAGATGATGTAATGGATATATCAGTAATGATCAGTTGTACTACTCCACTAACATGTGCTGGACCACTCACGAAATGTCCCCAGTGAAAGCACCGCTTTCAACCTTGTAACAGTTCTGCGCAGCAACACCTATTTTCTTGTCCAACTTCTGTCGAACATAGTCCAAATAGATCGCTGGTGGTGAAACAACAACCTCTGCAAAATGAAAACATTTACAGGAATCGTCAAAATCATGTCAATTCATATGCAAGATATGAGCCAATAGAATTCTACTTCATGGCTCATTCACGGTTCGGAAATATTAAACATTATTACATAGAAAAGTGTTTTACAAACATATTTTGATGTTTTCATGAATATTTGCTAAATCCAAGAGTCACCTGAAACAATTTTGTTTTTTTGGTTACCATTTGTCTATTTCCTGGTTTTTTTTCAGTCTAATGTACATGCAAATTTAAGGATAATTATAATACCACCAGCCGAACACTTGCCTTTTGTAACGACTAATAATCTGACTGGCTAATTTGGAATGGAGTCGCACACTCCAGCCAATGCAAGTTGCCATAGACAATACCAGATGTGGCAAAAATGCAATCAGCTGCATGGCACTTCTCGGTAAAACCGGTGATCGGCGGGATCAGCTCTTTTGCATTGAAACAGTTAAATACCATGTACTGCTGACCTGGGGCCGAAGTACTCGGTACTAGAGTACATTTTTGAAGTACTCGTACTCATAAAACTTGTGGGTCATGGACTCATACTCATTGTACTCAGATTTTACGAGTACATTACGAGTATATCTGAGTACTTTCTCAATATGTGCTGGGGAAAATATTTGGTTATAAAATGAAATATTTAAATGTTCAACTATTTTTTAAATACTTTGTTATTTCTGATAGAATACCACTTTACCATCCCTACACATAGTACATCATCATTCTCTGATAACCATGACTATGATACCCAAACATGGCAACAGGCAGCATCTTTTCCCAGTCAGAAACACACTGTTAAGCAAACAATATTACATTTTGTAGGCTATCAGTTCAGGCCATAAACCGTTTGTTTAATTAAGCCACCAGGATGACCATAAAGAGCCAATTAGCAGTTAACCCACCAGTTAGACAGGAAATGCCTCTGATGTAGTCTGGAGGCCATGCCACTTGACAGTGGCTGACAGTGCTAACTGCTAAGAACAAGAACTGCCAGTCTTTCTCTGTAGAAGTAAGGTGGCTCAATTCAGACTGCCTCCTACACTAGTATAATCCCAACCGAGCAGCCTCACTAAAAATTCCAAAGGGGATGCTGTGCCTGTTATGGGACATGTGCTAACCCTCTCAACAACTAGTAGTCTTCGATCAGAAAATATAAATTGCAAACTTATAGTATCAGCAGATTGCTGATTGTAGAGGTGAACGAATACCTCAGTCAGCCATGTACAGATCGTCACAGTGACCCACTGCAGTTCTAAGGTTTCCAACTGTGGCTCAGTTGGTCCCTCACCATCTCAGCATTCCAGCCTCATCTGCCCCAGTTGAAAGGGTATTTAGCATAGCCGAGAAAGTATTCTGCCCTGAACGGTGCAGCCTGAAAGACTCAACTTGTGAACAACTCATGTTCATTCGGTGCAATGGCAAATAGATGATAAGATCATACGATGCCACTGAAATGAATGCCAATGAAGTGAATTTCATTGTTGATGAAATAGAGGTTTTTTTTAGTGTTCCTCATAAAAAATTATCAACTGCCATTGCATTTTCACTTTTGCCGAGTTATATAAATTAGATTAATTTATAATTTTTTAATACGTTATTATTTAATATTTATATTTTTTAAATGTACTTGTACTTTTACTCGTACTCATGAGAATGTACTCGTACTTATACTCAGCTTTTAGCAATGTACTCGTAGGCCTACTCATCCATCTTCAAAGTACTCGTACTCATGAAAATGTACTCAGCCCCAGGTCTGATGTACTGAGTGCCATGACTTGACATTTACAAGACATGATTATGATGATGTAGCCATCATTCAACATCATTTATAAAAAAGATAAACTCATCGTCACCGACATAAAAAATATATAACTAGTTATAAATACATGTGTTATTCAAAATCAAGACTTGGGCTGTGTCTGGCTTGGCCTTGGTATTTTGCCTAGCTAAATTGTTAACCCCTAACCCTACTGTTATTAACATGTCCCATAACAGGCTGGTATTAACAGTAGGGTTAGGGATTAATTAATTAGTGTTAATCATTTAGGTAGTGATATCAGTATCCGCTAGGTGGCGTATTTCCTTCTAGCGGCCAAAACTGATCCATTTCTTGTGCATGAAAATGACGCCGGCGCGGCACCGCGTCAGAGATCACATGGTCACAGAAAATATGTCGCTGCTGCTATGCAAATGATGTCACCATGACGTTTGGGCATGGAATCGACCAATGGATAACTCTGTTACATATGGAAATACTTCTTTTTCGTTTTGAGCACAGCATTTTGTGTGTGTAGGTAAGTGAAGTTTAATGTTTTCTATGCTTGCTAAATGCGTAAATAAAATGTAAAGATTACATAATGAAATTGCGATATTAGTGTAGATTGAAATATTAGCTTTAAAATGATATATGTTGCATAAGTGTACGTGCCTGCCGAGCAACACACCGATGTGGGCAACTTTGGCGTTCTGGGCGTACATTTTCAACAGTCGATGCCGTATCACGCTGGCATCAGTAGGCGCTTTTGCAGCATTAATTAAATCCATATCCATCGCAACCATCACATATCATTGGTGTTATTGTTCACTTGTAACAGTGACAAGATCTATATATAATTAGTATTTACCGTTTTTAGTTTGATATTAACATGCAAAAATTAAATGTTTAAAGAAAAATGTGTACAAGCTGACTGAATCTGTGTCTGTTGTTAGTGACGCTTTCCATAGCATCGTTATTTAAATCCCAAACCATCTCAATCTATAAAACGAATTGCTTTTACTTTTGTACTTAAAGTTATAACTAATTATTATTGGACTTTTGCAATACATTTGCACTGCATTATATGCATCCAGTGTTTTATGAAATTATTAATGTTGCCGCTATGTTTGAATCTGTTATAATAAATGTTCTTAATATTCATTCTGTTGTAATGTTTATCCATTTAATTCCCTTTATATTTACCTGTCGTGGCATACTAATTATAGAAATGTTCATCAATTAGTCTGCATGCATTTTATTACAAAGTCACATTGAATTCAGATTGTTGTATTAACAAATTTTTCATACTTTTAATTAATTAAGCGTTTAAAATTGTTCAACTGATTAGGAAAATATTAAACTAATTATGTCATGCATAATTGGTAATATTTCAAGTTGACCTATTAACAATTTCTTTCATTCTTAAGATTGGTATGCCCATTTCCTAATTAATTGTAGGTCAATCATGCCATTAATCCCTGTAAATAGGTCAAATAAGAAATTAGGTTAACTAATTAGGTCATCAACAAATTATGGATTTTAAGAGGTAGCAGTCATAATATATTACAGTCACTGTCTAAACTGACTGACAGAGTTCAACCTATAATAGGCCTTTTCCTACCCGATTTATGTAATTAATAATGGTAAATAGGTTAATTATTAAATATAGGTCAATTAATAAGGTCATTAAATAACTAATTCCATAGTGTGCTACAACAATATAATATATATTAACAATCTTCAATCCTCTAATAGTTTAGTAGGCATTTCCTAATTAATTACGTTCAAATAATGCAAATAATCACAGTAATTAGGTCAAATACAAAATGAAGGTCAATTAATTAGGTCATGGTCAAATCATATCAATATGATTTTTTTGGGTCACATAACTTCTTATTTCGCATAAATATCTTCAATATAAAAAAATTTATGGCCGTTTTCCTATATAATCAAATGCAGTACATCAAGCTTCTGGGACCAGTTTGGGCACAAGAAATGGACTGAAATTCAATACCAAAAAGTGTTGTTTTTCTGAGAACAAAAAGTGGAATTACGTCGGAAATAATGAAGATATCACAAAAATTCAAAAACTGTCATAAACGTCATAACAAACTCTATCTTTTGGAACCATTTAATTGAAAAAATAGCATATTTGAATTTTTACCTGATATACCTAATTTAGGCAAGTTAACCGGTAGATTGCCATTTAGCTGTGGTTTGAAATTGTCCTGTGCCAGTTCAGGAGGTGTGGCTGTGTCTGTGAGAGTGTGGGACACCATTATTACTATAATTTATCAATTATAATATACTATTAGTAATTATAGATAATTTGTCGTAATCGACGTAGACGTTAGTTAGGCACTTCAACGAATTCTGCTCGCGCTGTGTTTTCGCGTGCGTCATTTCTGTTGCAAAAACGCTGTGCCGTTTACTCGGCATCTTGGTAGCGTTTTGTTTTAACCCGTCATTGCGCGCGCTTTTAACGGTGGTATACGTCATTCGTTGCGGGATTCTTGTAGACGGTAAGTAGAAGTTAATTTTCGTCGCTTTGTTTTTTACAATTTGACCAAAATTAAGTGAACTGTTGTTGATTTGACGACATAGCTATGCTTCATTTGCAATTTTGACAGTTTTGGCATCAATTGGCAGGAATAATTTTGTGTTTATTTGCATCTAGAGGTTTTATTTATTCAGTGTTGAAAAATTTGTTGTTCCGACTGATTCCGACATGTCGATTTTACGCCGTTCAAAATGTGACTGTTTTGGCCGATCTGGCACTGTCAGACCGAGAGCGCATCACCGGTGTCAGTATCAGATCATATTCATATATTGGTTATCTTAATTAAAATCCCTACAAAAGCAACAGTGAACACTACTTGTTTTACCTTTTAGATATCATTTATTTGATTAATCACTGATTAATATTATACGTGGGCCTTGGCCCTTGCCTTGGCGCCGTTGGCCCGGTTGGGCTTGGCATGTGCCATTATCATAATTTTACGGTTATGCTTTTTTTATACTTAGAAATAATAAAAAATTTGTTATGCAATAATTTTAATTAATTGTTCTTAGTTACCTATTAAATCAATAATTTGTTATACAAAAAATTGGAGGTAAAATACGTAAATTATTTGACTTAATTTTTATTTTTATTTAAAAGGTTTCATGACAAACAGTCACTGCACAACATTTAAAAAGTACACCTGTATGTTGTAATATAAATATTAAACGCCTTGAGGCTTGATCAGTTGTAGCATCATTTGTTTAATTGTGTGACAACATGCAATACATTAAACACCACAGTTATATCTCTCAAGTATCACAATTATTATGAATTTATGTGACGTATTATAGAATTTCACACTGCTCTCTTGAGTAACAGAGGCAGGGATATGAAAATTATTTCATGATATATTTCACATTATATGATACACGATGGCCTTTTTATTTCAGATGCTGTTCACAATTACATGCAGTGACACTGATCTTACGCTGATCTGTGTCTGACAGTTAACTCTGAAGGTACCGAGCCACAGAGTCGTCTGAATATGACACCCGTCACCTGCCTGCATATGTACACATTTAATCTGGCTGATTATATATCTGATTCTACATTGAACAGTGTCCATTCAACATGACACGAACATTACTTATATACATCATTTTGAAGAACACAACATTATTTTACAGGATACTAAAATATGAACCTTGCTCCACAGATCTTGCAGCCTACTGGCAATTATGAGACAATCAACTTCCAATATTACAAAACAATTGTATTATGAGCAGAGCAGACTTCTTCTTAATGGCTTGACTCCCGTTGGCCATGGGGAGTAACGCAGAAAGCATTTGGATTCAGTGACGGAATACTGTGAACAATTTATAACATTATTTCATGAAGTTCATGTTAAAATCTAGAACATTACATTATGAAGCACTGACAATTGATTACTGGTCTCTACAGAGCCTGCAGAATTCATCCATCCTGTCATGACACAGTCACACATAGACACAGTGAACTATGAGTATGAATATTGTATTTCATTGTCATGTATTGATCTTTTGAATTATTTAGCCAATATTTACTTATTAATAAAGTTAATGTTATATGACTGGTTAATGTATATTTATTATAATGTTTAATGTGGTTGTAAACATTCCATAAATTATATAACTGTCTTCATAATTATGGTCATTCCAGCCTTTCTTCGAAATGTAGTGGTCAGTCGTTAGTGTGCTAATATTAGCCAATATTAACTTATTAATTAAGTTACTGTTAATGTGAAATGACTGGTTAATGTATATGTATTACCATAATTAATATGGTTTACTGCTTGCATAAATTATACAAATATCTTCATAATCATGGACATTATGGCTTTTTACTGAAATGTGTCGGTCTGTCAAAGTTGCTCACTAATTAGCCAGTATTGACTAATTAATTAAATGATTTGTTAATGTATATTTATTACCATTATTTATGTGGTTATACACATTGCATAATATGTATAAATATTTTCATAATCATGGGCATTATGGCTTTTAATTGGATTGTCAGTGTGTTGAGTTTGCATGCTACATTACTAAAAATTAACTAATTAATTGTGCTAATTTGGTTATAATTAGTACTAAAAATATTACATATTGTAAATTTATTACTCTAGTCAATTTGTTTGAAAACCATGAAAACAATATTTAAATATCTATATAAATAAAAAAGTTATGACATTTTAAAGCAAATATTTATCCACAGAAAACACCAAAATGAGTTCATTTTGCCATGGCATTGTAAGAGGTACACAAAAATTACGCTGTTTTGCCATCTTAAAATCGCAATATCTTTTGATCTATTAAAGATACCTTAATAAAATAAACAGTTATGTGATCCTTAAGCTATTACCTTTAATTTAAACCCATTCCCAATGTTCTAGCTTGATATTTAATTTTTTGTTGAAGTGCCTACAGGCTACGTTAGTCGTTAACGACTAATAACGTTAAGTTTTTGGGGAATTTGCACCCACTCCCAGCCCAGACTACGACTGCATACATATGGCATTATTGCCACATGTTCCAGTATTTTTATGAAATGCATAGAACGGAGTGTCGTGCGTTGTGTATTAAGAAAAACGTGTAAATAAACTTGAAAACAGTGTCGCTGTCAACAAGAATGTCAAGGTCAATTTCTAAATTCTAGCCGGCGTTCTGGCAGACCTACCTGTCTTCGTATTGATGCCTTTTTCGTTCAAGAATTTGATGATGCCGTCGTTACTACTTTTATTTCCATTCATCTTCCAGTTGCCGCCAACGAAAAATTTCCTTTGGTCACTGCCTGCCATTTTGATGTTTTTTATCGAGAAGTAAAATGTGTGTCGAAATACCGGTTACTGAGCTGGCAACGAGATTACCGTGTAGTTTCGGACCTTGGGGTAGGGGGATGCACGAGGATACAACAAACAAGGCAAAAAGAAACAGCAGACAAAGTGGGCATGTGCCGCGTTTTTGCACACATGTTAGTAATTAAATTTTATTAATCCAAATTGTAAACGGTATGAAAATTGTATATTTTATCATTATTATGAGTTGTAAATGACAACAAAATCGCACTTTGTCTGCCGTACGTTTATTCCTAGAGTACGTTATAGTTCATTAAAAAAATAAGCAGGCTGGGAACAGACGGTATATCATGGTAGGGTGATGCAAAGTGCACTTTTTACCCGGCAAAAATTATTTTGGCCTACTTTTTTGCAGGAGTACTTATTTTATGTAAGGCAGAAACCGTTCACACAGTCACGTAAACGTTAACCTGTTCGGTGAGCGGTTCATTTCAGCTATACGCAAAGCATCCTGGGTACAACTGTGTTCATCTGCAAAGCGCGAAATTCAATTAAAGTAAAATGTGACAAGAACAACTGTGATGCCTGTGAACAAAGTGAGCTTGGCATAGCACAGGCAACACGCAATTACTATTTTTAATTTGGCATTCCAATCAGAATGCAAACAAATAATTGTTGCTATACAGGCCCTATACAATTCACTTTGAACGCAATTAATTCTCTCCACAATTCCATGTTCGCACATGCGAAAATTGACGATCTCCGAACAGATCAACGCGTAATGTCTAAATTGTAATAAAATGAGTAGCAACTCAACAAACAAGATATACATAGTATTTTTTCGCATTCCTGGTAGGGCGCCTAATTCATTTCCTCACATGTAAGCTAGTTAATTTGCCCCTCCCCCCGGCCGCTAGGGTATATAGGGTATTTTATGTTATAAGTATATCCATTGTCATATACTTAAATAGTCAATACTAAAGCTCTGCATTTAATTTTTGGAACATTCACCCTATAAAAGTAGTCTATTGTGCATGTTCCTATATATATTTGTCCATGACAAAATGCCTGCAACCGTTCTCTTCACTGGGACTGAGACGGGTCCTTTCACCATCCGAACAGGGTTCAAGCATGGATGCGTTATCGCATCGACCCTCCACTGTGTAGTAGGGTGTACCTATGTGTCATGTTTTTTTCTTAATCGTGTCCGTTTTCTTCATGACGTTGAACGTGACTATCGGTTTGATGGGATGCTTTAATTAATTTCAACTTGAATCGTCTCAAGGCCAAGACAAAAGTGACGAAGACTGCCGCCATAGATCTTCACTATGTGCGTGCGTGCGTGTGCCATTCTTACGAAAACTGTGTGCATTTCAAAATTAGTAGTCATTTTCGAGATATGATCCACGTAAGTCATAACCTTACTAAGTATGACTTATATGGAATGTCATACTCGCATGCCGGTGTGTCAGTGAAATTAATTAAATCATTGTTGCATCTATCTATCTATCCCGGTAACATCTTTAATGTGCTTTGCTGTTTTGCTCATTTGTATTGTTTTTTCTTTATTCATGAGAATACAGTTTTAGCCAGAATGTGACAGTGACAGTGGCAGTACGTGACACAGAATGTGGGACACATCAAATATGTCATCGCCTCATCGGTCTGTAATCCTTATGACTACCCAGATCTGGCTGTATGTATTTCTGATTTGATATGAAAAGCCACAAGCACCCAGACAATACAGGTTTACCTATATCTCAGCAAGCCTCCAACAAATCAATGCACATTATAAATATATACCATGGCTACCACTGTGCAAAAGAGAAATTGTTGAGTTGCTTGTGACCTGAGACAAGATTAAATATATTCGCAATATGTATGTTGTAATGGTTTTTCAGCTTATTGGTAAAAATTACATTTTATTATTCATTAATTTCATTGCAATGCTGAGTTTTAATGACATTGTTGAAGAACAAGTTGTATCTTTTTTTGTAATTGTTGTCAAAAATGTACTAGCTATTATAAGTTGTTATCATAATATTTGTCTTACTCAAATTTATTATTTAAATATGTGTATTACATAAGTTTGTAGGTAACCTTGTAATTGTAATTGGATTAATTTTAATAAATGTTTGTTTATTGTAGAATACATTGCCTGTTGGGTATGACTAACACGTCTGTTCATTCGAAAGTATTGACGAGCATACCCTTCTGCCGGCATGGATCGGTTCGACTGTCAAGTGTTTGCCATCATGACACACAGTGTTGCTGGAGGCATTCCACTGGGAATTCTCTTCACAGCGCCATCATCCCTTTTGACAATCACAGCAGCTTTGCGCCTTTACACCGAACTCTTGTCTCCAAAATTTTAATGCATTTTTAGTCCTTTGGACCGAAGGTCCAACTGACTTATGCCACCACTCTGCGTCTGCCGTGAACCGTTAGCTGCCATATCTCAGAAACCGTTCAGCAACGTTTTCTCTAATGTTGCTTAGACGATGCACAAGAACTCTGTATTTGATTGAATCATTCTAAGGGCCCCGAAACTGGTAAATTTTCACATTTTGCCTATTTTCTCAAAAACTGTTCAGTAACCTTTTCTCTGATTTTGCAGACATTTCATGTGGTAGTGCCACTATACACAAGAAATCTGTATTTGATTTAATTATTCTATTGGCACCTCATGGTCCCAAAATGCAAAATTGTCCTGCTATTCCCCTACTGCTGTAAGCCTCCTGCATCCGCTGATATCTATGTATAACTGGATAGTGGACTTTGCCCTGATCACTGGGGTGGCTTAGTGGAGCGGCCAGCTGTAAACCTGTATATTGGACTATCCTTGGCTCACTGCCTGCCATTGTCCCAGTGTCAAACAGAATGCTTCCATGTGGGTTGTAACTATAATGTGTAATGGGAATCCCTACAGAACCTGAGAAACTTTGAAACAGCAATAGACATAATTATCAATACAATATAAAGATATGATCTACAATTAAAATAAAATAACTTAGGTATAAAATAATATATAAAATAACTTAGGTATAATATATTCGAAAAGGTTAAAGCATATTTAGCCGAAATTATAAGGAATAGTATTTAACAAGATTTAACAAGATTGCCATCCAGAAAATTACTCTGGATGGCAGGTGGACAAGGAAGCCTTTTGGCTTATCGAGAGTCCAATACTTTTTATCTACATGTATCCCGCCTTTTTAAAGTGTGTGTCGATTTTATTTTAAAACATTCACGCTACTAGCACCAACACAATCAGGAGATAATCTGTTCCATTCATTTACAATCCTTTGTGAGAATGAGAACTTTCTTATATTTAATCTACACTGCTCCTTTACTAATGTAGCTTCATGTCCTCTGGTCCTTCTATCTTTCTTAACTGAGAAAAAAATGTTTCTATCAATATTTTCATAACCATTCAATATTTTAAACACTTCTATGTGATCTCCTCTCAATCTCCTGGTCTCTAGTGTTGTTAAACCACATTCTTTTAGGCGTATTTCGTAACTAAGATCCCTCAGATTTGGTATCATTTTAGTCGCTCTCCTCTGTACTCTTTCTAGCATATCTATGTCCTTCTTGCGATATGGCCTCCATGCTTGTATACAATATTCTAAATGAGGCCTCACTATTGTTTTGTACAGCGGTACTATTAATTCTTTTTTCTTATACGCTATATTTCGCCTAATTAATCCAAGGATTTGATTTCCCTTTGACGCTGCAATTCCGCACTGCTCTGAAACCTTCATATCAGCACTAATGGTTAACCCCAAGTCCTTTTCTTTTACAGTAGTACTTAGAACAGTACCCCCCATTTTATATTTTACCTCTTCATTCCCATGACCTGTGTGGAGGCATTTACATTTCCCAAAATTGAACAGCATTTGCCACTTTTCAGACCATTTGATCAACCTATCAAGATCATCTTGTAAATGCTGTCTGTCTCCATCACTTTTAATCCTTCTAAACACTTTTGTATCATCCGCAAATTTTAACACCTTGCTTGTTATATCATCGTCCAAATCGTTGATATATATTAAGAATAATATAGGTCCTAGTACTGATCCCTGTGGTACCCCACTCAATACCGATTTCCAGTTTGAAGCCTCCCCATCAACTACTACACGTTGTCTTCTGTCATTCAGCCATTTTTCTATCCAGTTTATTATACCATTTCCTATGCCATGGGCCTTTAGCTTAAGGAGTAATCTTTGATGTGGTACTTTGTCGAAAGCTTTTTGAAAATCTAAATAGATGATATCTACTGGTGATCCCTCATCTACCCACCTAGTGATGTCTTCCAAAAACATAACATATTTGTTAAGCATGACCTCGCTTTTAAAAACCCATGTTGAGATGGGTTTATCAAGTTATGTTTAACAAGAAAATCCACCATGTGATCTTTAATTAGTCTTTCTAATAATTTGCAAATCACTGATGTTAAACTCACTGGTCTATAGTTCTCTGACTTGTTTCTCGAACCTTTTTTAAATAACGGTATAATGTTTGCCTCTTTCCATTCTAAAGGAACCACTCCCTCTTCTAATGACAAATTGAAAACTGTTGCAAGCGGTACGCTAATTTGTTCTACAATTTCCAATAGTAGTTTGGGCGGAATCCCGTCCACTCCAGGTGATTTATTATCCTTCATAGCCCTTATTTTCTTAGCTACCATTTCCGAGGTTACAACTAACTGTCCTAAATAGTCTGAATCTGCCCCCTTGAACTTAGCCTCTGGTACTGGCAGTGAACTAATATCTTCCCTGGTAAACACTGAACTAAAATACTCATTCAGGTCTTCTGCCATTAAGAATCCCTCTGATATTGTATTTCCAGCACTCTTCTAGAGGACCGACCTTATTCTGAACTTTCTGTTTGCTTCGAATATACGCATAAAAACTCTTACTGTCATGTTTTATATTACTAGCTAATTTTTTTTCATAGCTTCTCTTCGAATTTCTAATTTCAGCTGCAGCTTGATTAAGTGCTTCTTTATAAATGTTGTAGTCTTCATCATTTCCAGTACATCTATATGACTTCCACATCATTTGTTTATACTTAATTTTTCTAATGGCTTCTTTCGATAAGTGTTTCTTTTTAGACCGTTTCCCTTGTTTTTTGAAAGGTACAAATTTATCGACTATGCACTTAATTTCACTATTTAAGATATTCCAGCATTCGGTTGCTGTCTTATTCTTCAGTGTGTTATTCCAGTCTATCTTTGCTAAATATTTCCTCATGTCCTTATACCTTCCTTTGTGGAAATTTCTCCTATACTGCTTTTTACTATTCCTTTCTGATTTTGCTTTGATGGTAAAATGTATCTGGTTGTGATCACTACTCCCCAGTGGCTCACATATCTTGACATTGTCAACTAATTCTTTCTGTGAGGACAAAACTAAGTCTAACACATTCTGTCCCCTGGTTGGTTCTAGCACATGTTGAGAAAGGAAACTATCTTGTACTAAAACTAAAAACTTGTGGTCCTCACTCCCCATACTCTGTAGAGATTTCCATTGTATATGCCCATGGTTAAAGTCCCCCATAATAATACAGTTCCGCTTGCTTACTTCCCTTATAGCATTTTGTATTTTTTCATTCTCTTCTATGCTTATGTTTGGACTTCGATAAACTAACCCAACTGTTAACGTTGAGTTTCCAGTAACTATGTTACACCAAACAGCTTCTTCGCAATCTGCTTCTCTTTCTAATTTTATTTCATAAGCCTGGATAGATTCTTTAATATATAAAATAACTCCACCTCCCTTTCTTCCTATTCTATCTTTCCTAAACATTACATATCCTGTTAGTCCCAATTCGGCATCTGATATATCAGTGGTGGCCCACGATTCGGTTATACCTATTATGTGAGGGTCAATATCTTCTACCATAATGTTTAGTTCACTTCTTTTGTTTACTATGCTCCTTGCATTTAAACAAATGCATTTATATCCTGATTCAGAACAGTTTTCCAGGCTGTTCTTTGCCGATTTATTTCTGCTGTCTTTATCTATGCCTCCAGTTTCAGGCTTCTCTGTGAATCCCCCCTGCGAATCTAGTTTAAATAGATGCAGCCTGTCCCACTGTCAACAGATTGCAGCAAGTTCTCTGAGAAAACTGCTGCCCCCTTTCCACTTAGATGTAGGCCATCTCTCATGTACATATCTTCCCTCCCAACAAAGTATCCCCATAAATCTACGAATCCCACCCCCTCTTCTTTACACATCTGCTCAACTAGTGCGTTGATCGCCATCCTCTTGCAGTTTCTATATGTCGGCCCCCTTCCTCCCATTACTGGCAAAATTCCTGAGAGGATAATCTGTTCTACTCTTGTCTTCTTTAACTTCTTCACTAACTGTCTGTACTTCTGAACTATCCCAGTTGTTCCCTCCCTCTCTGCGTTATTTGTCCCTACATGTACTAGTATAGACCCTCCCTTGCCATGCCCCAGTACCTTCTCTACCCTTTCAGTTACATGTTCTATCCTAGCCCCTATTACGATGTTTTACTATACACGTTGCAGCTATTACTTAACTCCAAATCAGTCAGTACTATGTCATTATTTGCTACTGTTTATCAGTCAAAATGCATGCTTTGTATATGTACTAGGGCGTTCTTTCTCTTAGTGGCGAAATTTCAGTTTGACCCCGTTCTTTGCAGTTTCTTTTAGCGGCGCTTAATTACGGTGCGACACCGTTTCTGCAGCGCGATGAAAAGGTCCTTGCCACGAGGTTGTGTGTCGTGAGAACATTTTTATTTGTTGGGATGATTTATGACTTAACGGGTGTGGACCGGGATGGTTACCTAAACAACAATATTACAACTGATGTTTTGCACGTACTAGTCATTTAATGATATTATTCGACCTAAATGTTGCGTTGTTATTATTAAGAGTGGTGATTCGATTTCGCTATAGATGTGTTTCTCATAAACAAATGTTTGTGACTTGTGTGTAGGGAAATAGTTGGGATTGTGACAAGTTGCATTAATTCCATTTTCATACCTAGCCATTATTATATCTGTAAATTGTTAGATCACACTGGCAGGCTGTTTATGTTTTGTAATAATTGTTGATACTGTGTGTAGTATGTACAACTGATATCATGACAGTTTAATATAAGCTGCTCCGTTGCCAATGCCATGGCAGTGCTCAATTATTTGCAATCGCAATATGTTTGGTAGAATACTGACATATTTCTTACTTTAGAAATATGGAAACATTTACAGTTGTGTCTTATGATCACTGTGTCCTTTGTTGTAAGACTGACACTTCTTTCTCTGAAGATATGGTGATTGTTCTGCTCCCTTACTTTGTGCCTAGATGCGATACAGTTCACTGGGACGATGTTTGTGTTTTATTTACTTTTTAAACGATTGTGCTGACATTAGACTTTTAGTATTATTGTTTGTGTTGGCAGATGACTCGCCTCTGCCGTCTCATTGTTCGTATTGAAGTGAAAATGTAACACCAAACTTGGTGAACGAACCTCAATAAAGGGATTTGATTCCACATTAGTGCAGTTGACATTTGAGAAGTTTGGTGCACTAGAACATATATAACGATATGATCTACAATTAAAATAAAATAACTTAGGTATAAAATAATATATAAAATAACTTTGGTATACTCGAAAATGTTAAAGCATATTTAGCCAGAATTATAAGGAATAGTATTACGATGTTTTACTATACATGTTGCAGCTATTACTTCACTCCAATTCAGTCAGTATTATATCATTATTTGCTACTGTTTGTAGGTCAAAATGCATGCTTTAAATATTGTATATGTACCTTGTGAACAAATAAAGTTTTATCATAGTTCATATCTTTATTCTTCCCATTCTGGGGGAGGGTGGTAGGGGAAAAATGAGAACAGAAAACGTGTGCATATTTTCTTAAACAACCTTTGGCTGTGCTACATGCCAGATTGCGCAGTTCACCAACTCTCCTGCAAGGTTTCTACAACCACTGGAAATCGGCCTAAATAGCAGAGTATCGGGATAAAATTCTACACTATTTTAATAACACATTAATTAATATATGCAATCTTCACAAAACGGTCTACTCGAATATTTTATTTCCAGGTGTATCTTCACTGGTATGCATATATAGTCTCCACTAAACATGTCAATATTTTACTTCCATCATAATTTTAATTCCACCCTTAATGTTCTGTAACTATGTCATGATTCACCAAAAACACATTTCATTAATAATTACAAACTCGCAATATAATCCAAAGGACTAAAATGCCTCTTGGCCCATTCTTTAGAAGAGGTGTGCGAGGACTACAAGTATTCATGACAAACGACTGCGACACTGACAGACAAAGTCTGGCCTCCGTATTTCCAGAATCGAAACTGCTCTTGTGCACATTCCATCTTCTGAAGCATTTTGGCGATTCTTGTGGAACTCGTTCGCATCTGATGCCGAAAAGAAGGCCTGCAAGAGCGCCACACAGATTGAGCCAATGCATGGCCAGCAACACATCCTCAAAGTGGTAGATGTGTGATCGGGTCGTGGCAATCGGGCTGTAATGACACATACATGATCTAGACATGCATACATGCAACTGTTCATATGTAAATCATGAATGAAAGTTTTTTGAACAACAACATAATACATGCACAGTTCGGTGTGACAGTGCCCGCTCAATGTTGATGACGCGCATTTGAGCTTCGGGGAGTTCTACGGCGGTTGTCGCAGCCCTGCGCACCCTCTTCTCCGTCTCCCACGTCTCGCCGTCAACCTCAGCAACGCCGTTGAAACGTAGATTACAGCGTCTTGACTGATTTTCTTGGTAGTCAATCGCGTGCTCAACTTTCTTTATTATTTCTTCAAAATGATCATTGAAATGTTGATGGTTATTTTCCTACAAGTTCTGCTCAGTTATAAGAAACATGATTCCAGTGGTTCATGAGTGAATGGAAGTTGGAGTGGCAGAAGTAATGGAAGTAATCTTATCTTGAACAAAGAACTATGGTCAGAAGGTGTCATGTATAGATGGTTCAGACAAATACGCAACAATGTGAACACACAAAATTCATGAACTTTAACTCCTCAAGTTGTGAATTATTAATGATAACGTATATGTCAACTACCTCGGTTTTGGTTCAGCAAAGTATGACTATTCAGATTCAGTACAAAATGAGCACTTTTTCCAAGAGAACGCTCATATACTATGTCATCAATCTACCTTTTTGTTTGTTAAAACTAAGTAAAGGATGTGTGACTTGTTTCCTAATCACCCACTTGTGGGCAGCGTAACATGCTGGAAGAGAACATTATCTCTTATATATATTAAAGAAAATTTGCTTATTTAGCTGTTATTTTAGTAACGTGTTCAAGTTAGTTTAGCCTAAGGGTAAATTTTTTTTAATTACTTTCAATACTTATCGATTTGTGATCTAATGATTACTCTATCATGAAGTAGGTATGTAAATAAATGTTGTATTTTTCACAAAGTGCTATTTTTACTTCCTAATTTTTTTATTAATAACATTGGTTATCAAATTAATAAACAATATTTCGATTTATAAACATAGTATAATGCTAATTTTCTTCGATTTACCCTTAAACTGTATTGCTTCCACAATTAATATACTGTACCATAAAGTACATTTATTTAGGTAATATATTATATATAATGAGATTGCTAACAGTTGAAATATTACATATACATTATAAATATTAATTTACTGTTTAATTGTTTTTTATATCTTAGTTTAAAATGTTCTCCTTCCCAATGACAGCATTTATCTCAGAACCTTCAGACGGACAGTCACATGCCCTGACCACTGCAGTCACTACAACATGTCATCGGATTATGCAGAACGATTAAATACTTGATAGGGGCACAAATCTATTTGCTAAATCTCTAACACCTATTCCGCCAAATTTCTGCAAACAAACTGTTAGAAAAGTTGTTTTGAGTGGAGTATTTCTTACAGCAGTATGTCAACTTCTTTCGGTGTTTTCATTTCCTAAAGCAATGTACACACTTCTTTCAGTATTTTATTTCTTTTAAAACAGTAATATGCTATTACAGTCTATCAATGGCGAAAACGCTGGTTTTTATACATGCGCATATATAATATTCTTGCGAGACGACTGACAAAGTGGGCGCAGCTGTGTGCAAGGTGGGAGGACCAATTAATATACTGTTTGGGAAAACAGAATTCGAAAGCGGGGGCGGTGGGTGCAAAAGCCCAGAGCGGCATTTTTTCTGGGGCAACACTTTTCTGAATGCACCGAGAAAAACCAATCTCGTTAATTCCAATCGTCAAAAGTTTAGCCTATATATCTTATTTGGTCATACACGTGGCATTGTCAATATGACATGATCACGACACAGCTGGCGTATATACTCTGATTCCACCATCTTGTTGTTATGTGTGATACTGAACATATTTCGTTTTCGTTGCCTACCTGATCTTTTGGCGTACAATTTTGTAAAAAATATATGCTGATACCGTGGTGCTCGTCGCTTCACAAGAAGTCTACAAAAGTTTGCTAGGAGCGACGTCATGCAGACTTTTCCAAAGTTCTTATCTGTGCATATACGTTTATACAATTAGATAAAAAGAAGTGAAAAAATCAAGATGTTTAGTCATGCTGTCAATCTGCTATTAATGCAAAATCTGATTCACGTCATTCATAATAAACAATCTTCACACATTTATTTACACACTTCGTTACACCAATAAAAAATAAACCATGTGCACCAATGGCAACAGTCACTGTCGGTGTTGTGTCATTCCTGTGTACATATCATGTAATAAAGTCAGTTTAAATTCAAAGAATACTGTAAATATAAAAAAATACAATGTGACATTGCCTGTCTATTATCACATCGGGGCTTGAAACTTTAGCTGGACGTTATCAGTTTATCAAAACGCATTTAATGGTTTTTGTTGTGCCTTAGGCTCAATGCGAAGGCCGGTATTGCCAGGATCAGGCTTACATGATACCACTTTTTGACTGGTGATGTAAACAACGTTGAGCGACAATGTGAACGCTGTCCAGAGTCCTTGCTCTCGTTCTGCCTTGCTCTGGTATTACAAGATCCACCGCTGCAGTCATAGTCTTTTGCAACGCTATCAAACCTTTGACGGTATAACGAATTCCCTTGATGTCCTTCCATTATGGAATAAGCACTAGTTAGCGTTTTATCATGCAGACTACTTTCGAGATCGCCTGCCATCGTCCATAGCCAACGGAATATGTAACAAGACCGCTTATTTGGTTAATAATTAATGACCCCCGCCATTCGCCAATCACACGTACCTGCGTGCGGACATAAATGAGTTCGGCAGTGTTCACATGTCGTGTACGCATGGCTGAATTTCAGACGCCGTTGTTTAATTAGTTATAACAAAAATATAACAGCTGCGCAACCAAACCCGGAGCTCTTGATCTCTTCTGCGATGAGGACCGATCGAGAACACATCATCGAAGAGACAACGACGAAATCCATGGCGTTCTCCAAAGAAATGGACATCGCGACAAATAAAAAGGTACGGCGGAGAAGACGCATATGGCGGAAGAAACCGTTGAGGATGCGGACTTATCACGATGAAGTAGGGCGAGAACGGCCATAAATCTTGGGTCGACTCCTCGGGGTTACGACAACTAGAATGCGTCACTTAGCTGAGGTGAACCACGTGTTTAGATTTTTTTATAACAAATATGGAGCGCATGGCGATCATACGAAAGATGAGTGCATCGATTTTGCCATCCACCGACGTCAACATCGCCGCATAGGTAACGAGACACCCTAAAACAAACTTGAGGGGATTAAAAAGCAAACATTCCCCGTCTTCCGATGTCATGTCAGGCAGTATGCAGTGGTTACAGTTAACAATAACGTTGTTATGAATATACAAAATATTGCGATGTTATAATGCATAAATCATCAATAAACATTTTCATATTTTATGACGTCACTGTGTTTTCATCCTTAACAGTTGACAGGAAACATAATATTCTATGGCCTCGTTGCATAACGCTTCCTTGTATGTGTGCTCGCAAATTTATTTGATATTGGTGTCATCAAAGTAATAATTAATTATCATAAAGGTGTAAGAAGAAATAGGTGCCCCAGGGGTAAAATGTAAAGAGCATACAGAGGTTATTATTATATTAGGACTGGATACTGCGCTTCACAAAACAAATCTTCTAATACACAAATAGCTTGTATGAAAGCTACGTTCAGTGGGTTTTCGTCTGGTATACGACACACATGCCCAACTTACCGGAGTCTTCTATGTCTGATGACATCTGATATTTTGTGTATATTCGACTATAATTTCATTTAATATTTATTGAATGTTGGTTGAAACATATTATAGAGCAAACAAATGAAAATAAGTCATTAGTCAAAATCAAGTCATTAATGTAATTCACGAAGGTGGTAATTGTATGTATTGGCATAATAAAACGAAAAAAAACATGTTTGGAAAGGAGTAAATATAAAGTTGTAAACTTACAAATAATAATGTTCGTGGGCATATAATCCGTTCGTGTTTTAGGCCGGTTGACATGTATGACCCTACAAAGAATCTGTAACACCACAACTATAATATATTATGTAACCCTGGCGGATTGTTTCGTGCAAGCGGTTGCAGAGGCTATTGTTATGTCAGTCGCCAGACGCGGTCAGGGTAGCTGAAGCCGCACTCAGTCGCAGTTTGCTAGTGATCATGGGCGTGTCCACAAAGATATACGTACAGTTCTCTCGGCTCCGTATTACGAGTATCAATATACACGGCTTGGTGAGTTATTGTTTCGTGTTTATATGTTATATATAATAACTTAAATTGTGTCTTATTGCCCCATTACCCGTCACTTCGGACATGCCAACTATAGTATGACGAGTTTAGCAGTGTAGTGTCGTATAATGTTAAACTGTGTTTACAGACGTCTTACATATCTAGTAAGCATTTATATCTAATTATTGTGATGTATAGGTATGTCGTGTGCATGCGTTTGATTTTAGATAATGATCCATCCTTCCAATTATTCCATCCAATTTCCATCTCTCTCTCTCTCTCTCTCTCTCTCTCTCTCTCTCTCTCTCTCTCTCTCTCTCTCTCTCTCTCTCTCTCTCTCTCTCTCTCTCTCGCATTCACTGTTAATTAGGTACGGTCATGTATCTTTGCACATTTAGCACGAGAATGACAATGTTGTTACTATATACGTGCAACTGTGCTTCGTCCATGCACAAACAATGTCATGGTGTATAACCTCTGAGACAATGCATTGATTCAACTACCGGTGAACATTCTAGGCATCACGTGCGAGCCCAACAATGGTACTTTCTTAGTCACTTGCCAAGAGGATTTAATATGGCTTTAATTTGTGCCTAAGAAGCGTAAAACGACCAATAGGTATACAGTGGTTAAAATATACATGACACGACGGGTTTCAGTACAAAACCGACTTCACTGGTGGATGATTGACTTGCGTTGGTCCAGCTGACATTCTATGTATGTAACAAACAATATTCGCTTGACGCTCGATATGGTGCTTCGTGTAGCAGATGATTTCAACTGTGCAACATACTATAGGACATGAAAACAAATGCCGGAAAAGACAGCGTGAAGGAGTAGCCATTTCAAGATGGCTGCAACATCGCCACCCGAAGGAAGGTAGGGACTTTGGATGTTTAGAACGGCTAGCAGTTGTAGACTGCTGTATATATTGCTTTTGGGTACAACAAGAACATTCGTTATTGTTGACTAGTCTTTTCACGGAGGCAGGCACGCGCATGCAAGACAAGAATATGATTATTGTCTTTAAACGTTACTGTTGTATCGTATCGTAATGTAGACACATATATAGACAGACACGTACATACGCAATGACGTGATGTGTCCATAATGCATCTTGACAATCACAATGCAAATACGCACACGCATGTGCTTAGCAAATTATAGTTATATTATTTGGCTGTGATCGAAGTACTAGAAACAAATGTATCGTCACTTAAATGACACAATATCAATGCACTAGTTGACACATTTATAATGCAATGCACCACGGCGGAGTAAACATAAGGTCTGACATCATCTCTCCTCATTTTAATTCACCATTAATACCGCACTGTGTACTGTACTTGAACCGTTGTTGGTATAATACAAAGACAATAAACATGATTTGAATTTAGGAAGTTTCCTCACTGTGTGCGCCATCTTGGATTCGCCCCTATCGTCGTGAACCATAACTATCCATGAATTTGCCTACATCAGAATACATATAATAGATTAGTAATATTATTTACGCCGCGTATACACACGTTTACTGCATCATATCATGTAAAATAACATATGACCAAAGTTTTAATACCATTCTAATGAATAAATAACTTCATTAGGTGTAGATATGCAAGATTAATTAAAGTTGAAGTTCACACCACATATTTCACCTGGCTGTGTTTGGCAGGATATAAAAGCAGGTAAATTTCCTATGTTAATTGCAACTTGACGTGCTCAATATATAGGGTTATATCACGTGGCATGGATGATCACACCGGTTATGGGAACGCCGGGATGGCTTAGGGTCCGAGCCATATAGGGTTCGATGCTATATTTGGCGGAGATAGATCGTAGAAATTGGTGGTGCAGAAAAGTTGATAAACAAGTGGAATTACTGATTGATAAGTATTATTCTTGCCTTAATATCATTCATAAAGTTGCAATAAACATATTTTGAGTAGCAGTTGTGCTTAAAGTTAGTTAGTTAAAGTATTTTAGAACACCTTAGTATAGTGAGTGATAATAGGGTAACTCACTTAGGCTTAGCCTTCGATAAGTTGTAAACAAGATTTAACAAACCTGATTATGTTGTAGAATATATAGGAGATAAACTAACAACCATCAAACTATTTACATAAGATAATATCTGTGTAAGCCAGTACTTGCTAGATATTTTGATTAGGTAGCATTGTTGTTAAAATTAAGCAAGGGCGATAGTCGGGCGGCGTAACCTAAATAAATAAAGCAGCCTAAAGTAACGTAATTGATTGTATTTAAATTAGGTCACTACCGGTAATGTTAGCGTTCGTGTCAGGATAAATAGTCGGTTGTGTAATTGAAATTTGTAACCTAAAGTGTGCTGTAGTACACAGGAAACAGTCTTTATAAAGACTAAGTTAGTTAAGTTATTAAATAAATTCTGATCGGGATATGGCGCCTTGCAATCGGCAAGTCAAGGCAAAGCTACACTTGGTGTGCGATCACTGCCACAGCTGGGTAGATTTTGCATTGTCCGGCTGTGGGAAGTCATGGGCAGAAACCATGGAGGAAGGATTCACCTTTCAGTGCATTGGGTGTTGGAAGGTGGAGTGTCTGCAGAAGGAGATAGTTAGGTTGACAGATATTGTGAAGGGAATGGAGATGGGAATTAGCAAGGAGGCAGGTCGAATGGAGAGAGACGACAGGGAGAGAGGTGAGAATACTGCAAGACTGAAGGAGAATAGCAGTGGCAAGAAAACTGAGGAAAGGAGATTGAGAGGAGGGAAAGTGATTGGAGGGGAAGAACTTGGAAAATCGACAACAGAAAACGTGACAAGCGTGAAGGTGACAGGGAAGAAAGTGACCGTAGATAAGGAGGGAGGGAAGATGGGACGGGAGAGGAGAGAGGAAAAGGAGATGGGACGAAAGAAGAAGGGACGAAAGAAGAAGGGATGAAAGGAAGTGAGAGCAAATGTGATAGAAGAGAAGTCGATAAAAGGGAAGCTGACAGGAGGAAAGGTGACAAGAGAAAAAGCGACAGGAAAGAATGGATCGGAAGAGAAGACGACAGGGGGGAAAGATAACAACCAGACAGATGCAAACCGAAGAAGGAGCTATTCTAAGGCAGTGATTGAGGGGGCAATGAGGAAAGAGAGGGTGTTTATGGGCGACTCCATTATAAGAAAGACGGACAAGACACTGAGCGAGGGGAAGGACTTCGTTGTTTGTTTACCGGGGGCTAGGATTGAACATGTAACTGACAGGGTAGAGAAGGTATTGGGACATGGCAAGGGGGGGGTCTATACTGGTACATGTAGGAACAAATAATGCAGACCGGGAGGGGACAACTGCGATAATACAGAAGTATAGACAGTTAGTGAGGAAGCTAAAGAAGTCGAGAGTTGAACAGGTTATTCTGTCAGGAATTTTGCCAGTAATGGGAGGAAGGGGGGCAACGTATAGAAACTGCAAGAGGATGGCGATCAACGCACTAGTTGAGCAGATGTGTGAAGAAGAGGGGGTGGGATTCACAGATTTATGGGGATACTTTGTTGGGAGGGAAGATATGTACATGAGAGATGGTCTCCATCTTAGTGGAAACGGGGCAGCAGTTTTCTCAGAGAACCTGCTGCGATCTGTTGACAGTGGGACAGGTTGCATCTATTTAAACTAGATTCGCAGGGGGGACTCACAGAAAAGCCTGAAAATGGAGGCATAAATAAAGACAGCACAAATGAATCAGCAAATAACAGTCTGGAAAACTCTTCTGAAGCTGGATATAAATGTGTTTGTTTAAATGCAAGGAGTATAGTAAACAAAAGAAATTAACTAAACATTATGGTAGAAGATATTGACCCTCATATAATAGGTATAACCGAATCCTGGACCACCACCGATATATCAGATGCTGAATTGGGACTGACAGGATATGTAATGTTTAGAAAAGATAGAATAGGAAGAAAGGGAGGTGGAGTTATTTTATATATTAAAGAATCTATTCAGGCTTATGAAATAAAATTAGAAAGAGAAGCAGATTGCGAAGAAGCTGTTTGGTGTAACATAGTTACAGGAAACTCAACGTTAACAGTTGGGTTAGTTTATCGAAGTCCAAACATAAGCATAGAAGAGAATGAAAAAATACAAAACGCTATAAGGGAAGTAAGCAAACGGGACTGTATTATTATGGGGGATTTTAACCACGGGCATATACAATGGAAATCTCTACAGAGTATGGGGAGTGAGGACCACAAGTTTTTAGTTTTAGTTCAAGATACATTCCTTTCTCAACATGTGCTAGAACCAACCAGGGGTGAGAATGTGTTAGACATAGTTTTATCCTCACAGAATGAATTAGTTGACAATGTCAAGATATGTGAGCCACTGGGGAGTAGCGATCACAACCAGATACACTTTACCATCAAAGTAAAATCAGAAAGGAATAGTAAAAAGCAGTATAGGAGAAATTTCCACAAAGGAAGGTATAAGGACATGAGGAAATATTTAGCAAAGATAGACTGGAATAACACACTGAAAAATAAGACGGCAACAGAATGCTGGAATGTATTAAAGAGTGAAATTAAGTGCATAGTCGATAAATTTGTACCCTTCAAAAAACAAGGAAAACGGTCCAAAAAGAAACACTTATCGAAAGAAGCCATTAGAAAAATTAAGTACAAACAAATGATGTGGAAGTCATATAGATGTACTGGAAATGATGAAGACTACAACAGTTATAAAGAAGCACTTAACCAAGCTACAGCTGAAATTATAAATTCAAAGAGAAGCTATGAACAACAATTAGCTAGTAATATAAAACATGACAGCAAGAGTTTTTATGCATATGTTCGAAGCAAACAGAAAGTTCAAGATAAGGTCGGTCCTCTAGAAGATAGTGCTGGAAATATAATATCAGAGGATTTCTTAATGGCAGAAGACCTGAATGAGTACTTTAGTTCAGTGTTTACCAGGGAAGATATTAGTTCACTGCCAGTACCAGAGGCTAAGTTCAAGGGGCAGATTCAGACTATTTAGGACAATTAATTGTAACCCCGGAAATGGTAGGTAAGAAAATAAGGGCTATGAAGGATAATAAATCACCTGAAGTGGATGGTATTCCACCCAAACTACTATTGAAATTGTAGAACAAATTAGCATACCGCTTGCAACAGTTTTCAACTTTGTCATTAGAAGAGGGAGTGGTTCCTTTAGAATGGAAAGAAGCAAACATTATACCGTTATTCAAAAAAGGTTCGAGAAACAAGTCAGAAAACTATAGACCAGTGAGTTTAACATCAGTGATTTGTAAATTATTAGAAAGACTAATTAAAGATCACATGGTGGATTTTCTTGTTAAACAAAACTTGATAAACCCATCTCAACATGGTTTTTTAAAGCGAGGTCATGCTTAACAAATATGTTATGTTTTTTGGAAGACATCACTAAGTGGGTAGATGAGGGATCACCAGTAGATATCGTCTACTTAGATTTTCAAAAAGCTTTCGACAAAGTACCACATCAAAGATTACTGCTTAAACTAAAGGCCCATGGCATAGGAAATGGTATAATAAACTGGATAGAACAATGGCTGATTGACAGAAGACAACGTGTAGTAGTTGATGGGGTGGCTTCAAACTGGAAATCGGTATTGAGTGGGGTACCACAGGGATCAGTATTAGGACCTATATTATTCTTAATATATATCAACGATTTGGATGATGAAATAACAAGCAAGGTGTTGAAATTTGCGGATGATACAAAAGTGTTTAGAAGGATTAAAAGTGATGGAGATAGACAGCATTTACAAGATGATCTTGACAGGTTGATCAAATGGTCTGAAAAGTGGCAAATGCTGTTCAATTTTGGGAAATGTAAATGCCTCCACACAGGACATGGGAACGAAGAGGTAGAATATACAATGGGGGGTACTGTACTAAGTACTACTGAAAAAGAAAAGGACTTAGGGTTAACCATTAGTGCTGATATGAAGGTTTCAGAGCAGTGCGGAATTGCAGCTTCAAAGGGAAATCAAATCCTTGGATTAATTAGGCGAAACATAACGTATAAGGAAAAAGAGCTAATAATACCGCTGTACAAAACAATAGTTAGGCCTCATTTAGAATATTGTATTCAAGCGTGGAGGCCATATCGCAGGAAGGACATAGATATGCTAGAAAGAGTGCAGAGGAGAGCAACTAAAATGATACCAAAACTGAGGGATCTTAGTTACGAAATACGCCTAAAAAAATGCGGTTTAACAACACTAGAGACCAGGAGGTTGAGAGGAGATCAGATAGAAGTGTTTAAAATATTGAAGGGTTATGAAAATATTGATAGAAATATTTTTTCTCAGTTAAGAAAGATAGAAGGACTAGAGGGCATGAACTTACATTAGCAAAGGAGCAGTGTAGATTAGATATAAGAAAGTTCTCATTCTCACAAAGGACTGTAAATGAATGGAACAGATTATCTGCTGATTGTGTGGGTGCTAGTAGCGTGAATATGTTTTAAAATAAAATCGACACATACCTCAGACGGGCTGGATACACATAGATAAAAGGGTCGGACTCTCGATAAGCCAAAGGGCTTCCTTGTCCATCTGCCACCTAGAGTTAATTCTCTGGGTGGCAATCTTGTTAAATCTAGGGTCCGATTTAACCCTCCCTTGCAGAGTGCTACCACAGTGTGGGTCAACTGTGAGAGATCAGGATTGTGACATTACTCTCCAGAGTTGAAAGGAGCTCCCGAATGATGTCCCGAGCCGATCATTGGTGCAGTTAGCTCTGTATCATAGGCAGTAACGGCTCAAGTATCTCCCACTTCTTGATTCTCTCTTTTTGTCTTGCAAACATGAAATTCAATGTTGCAGGGTCATTTTGAAGACCTGAACATAAAGGGAATAACATCTTATAGGTTCTTACAGATCCTCTTACAGTTTGACTAGGCACTACTGCCTCTGCCTCTTACATGCCAGCTCTCGCTTTTGACATCTGCTCGGAATGTGCGCATGCGTCTGAGTCTGGCACAGATAGGAGTGGGGCAGTGTATTAAGTTTTCATACGGTGGTTTCGCCATAACTTATCTATTTTTGTATCAAACGACTGCATCGGTGAAGCATCAACCACATACTGTGGGAGACTGTTTCATACGTCAGTGGGTCGGTATATAAATGAGTTATTTATAATATTTAATCGGCATCTTTCTTTAAATATTTTTAAATGGTGCCTTCTCATGTGTGCTTCGTTAACTCTCAACGTAACAACATTGGATGAGACTGCTGGATCATATTTCCCTGTTAGTATCTTATATATTTCAATCATATCTCCTCTGAGGCGACGGTATGATAGAATTGGTAATTTCAGTCTCTGTAAACGGTCTTTGTTTTCAAGGTCTTTGAAACCAGGAATTAATTTGATTGCTCTGCATTGAACATTTTCAAGAGATGTAGTATGTTTCATTAAGAAAGGACTCCATTCCTGATTAGCGTATTCAATGTGTGGACGGACGAGAGACTTAAGAGTTGTAGAAAAACACTTTTCATCCATGTGATCGATAGTACGTCGGATTATCCCCATCATCGAATTGGCTTTATTTCTTTTTGACATATATGCCTCAAAATTAAGCGATCAATCGAAAGTGACTCCAGTAACTTTCACCTTGTCAGTACTTGTAAGTGTTGTCTGGTTGCTTCCTAGTGAATAACTTTTATTCCTTGTGGATGATGATCTAATTTTCATATTGCTACATTTATCTGGATGGAATTTCAAAAGTGATGTATCTGTCCAGCGTTCGGCAGAGATAAGATCTTGTTGCAGTTTTGTGTAGTCCTCTTCGGTATAAATAGGATTAAAGAGCTTCATATCATCAGCAAATAAGAAAATATATGATATCTTTATAACATCGGGTAAATCATTTGTGAAGATAACAAAAAGAAGCGGGCCAATCACTGATCCTTGTGGTATTCCACTGATTACCTCCTGCCAATTTGAAAATGTGTTATTTACTCTTACTCGTTGTCTTATGTGGACCAGTTAAGACTGTTCCCTTTTATACCCTAGCTGTGGAGTTTCTTAATCAGTCGAATAAGTGGAACCTTGTCGAAAGCTTTAAAAAAATCACAATATACTATGTCTACGCATCCTCCATTATCCCGTGTTTCAGTCCATGAATCGAGGACTTTCAATAGTTGAAATACTGTAGGACGGCCCTTAATGAATCCAAATTGCATATCGCTCAGCAGGTAATTTTCTTTCATATATTCAGTGATGGTGTCTGACTTTTCCTTCCAATATTTTCCCTACTGCGGTCGTTAAACTGACTGGTCGGTAGTTCTCTGCTTGGGTTTTACTTCCTTTCTTATGAATAGCAGATATGTTAGCTTGTTTCCAGTCTGTGGGTAGTTTTTCTGTTGCGAGTGATGTGTTAAATATGATTGATAATGGAGTGTTGATGCTCTTTGCTAATTCGTTTAAGACACGAGGTTGGAGGCCATCAGGACCTGATGATTGAAATGTCTTTAGTTTTTTTTTAAATAGTTTTGATGCCACTATCGATGGGTTGATATTGCAAGATTCTACAGTGTTATAACATCTTATAGGTTCATCCGGGATGTCTCCTTCTGGTTCTCTCCTAAATATCGAGGAAAAGTAATTAGCCAACACATATGCTTTTTTCCAAGTCCGAGTTTGTCATGTCATCTTTGTCTTCGTTTTCTATCAAGTTGGGTATTGCCGTTCTTGCCGTCATTTTGCCTTAGCGTACTGCCAGAATTTCTTAGGTTTATGTTTTATTTGATTAATGATATCATTTTCATACATTTTCTGTGCCTTTCTTTTCAGTCTTCTTGTGGTATACTTCTACATCTCTAATTTTCGAAGGAAAGCTATTCCATTGGGCTTGCTTGTTAAATATACCATGCAGTTATTTACTCTGAACTGGCACTTACAGTGCTCGGGTTTTGGTTGGTTATTTCACCCTTTTTTACCTTGATTATTTGCCTTTTCCTGGTCGACCTCTTACCACGTAGAAAAAATTTGTTGTCTGTTCCTCTTGTGTTTTTTTTTCTTCCTTCCTTCTGCAATAGTCGTTCCTTCTCTCTGTCAACCTTTCTCATGTCATGCTTTATAATCAGTCCACTGAATGGCTCACCTTTGTTTTTCAGTTTATATAGGTTTTTCATTACTCAAGCTTTCTTTCTCATCTGACAAGGGTACAAATAGGGGCAGCTTCTTGTTTTGTTTCCTCTGTCTCCTTTCCAGGCCTACTTCCTAGTCTCCTTACTTGTACATACAATGTAAACGTTATTAAATTATACATTATTAAATAAGTAAAAATCCAAATATATTAAGTAGATTTTCGTAGCATATATTAACAAATATATATCACTTAAATTGTGTATACTGAGTACATTATGTATTTATCGAATGTCACAAATTTGACTGCGCCGCATTCAACAAAGTATTGCTAAGAGGTCCGTCAAATACACATTTAATAATGCATGCATACTTATTAAGAATTATGCATATCCATAAAGCATACTGTACACTGAACACGAAACGCTAAGTCTTCATTCAATATATAAAAGAAATATTAAATTATAAGCACTTTTCCCCGGGGTCCGGTACGGATCGGACGACATATGTACTTCAATATATATATAAAGATCTGGAATAAACTTGCTCAAAACCACACAAAATGTAAAATAGAATTTATAATAATGGCATAAGTTATTTCCTTTATGCCTAAACTTGTTACACTAACAAGGATAATCGTAACATAATACGCATCAGTAGCGCACTAACATATCAAAACTTTAAAGAGACCGGAACTTCACTATTAATGTCACCATTGGGACTCGGTGAAAGTAACCAGAATAGCGAGGGGACCATATTAGTCGGACTAATTTCCTGTATTTTACACTATATATGGAAAAAAATTGGGACTGTCCTAGGGTGACCTTAATTGCAAAGTGGCTGTATTAATGACGTGACCGTAAGCCGAAGTTCAACTGTAACTACATGACATGTATGGATGTAGATACTAATTTGTTTTAGGCTATATTTTACCATTAGGCCTATAACTGCCGATCACTAATATTGTGTACACCGTTTCGAAAGATATGTATGTCGAAATCCGGAGTGTCAGTTTAAATAATAATGTACTTCCAACTTAACTGAAATCCTGAGACGTTGTCCAGTTAGGCAAACTATTATTGCACGAATATCCCCGGCCTCCCTAGACATTACCCAAGTTGGTGTCCAGCAATATGGTTAGAATGACTTCTTCCTGCTCTGGTCCTATTTCTATAGTTGATTGCAGAGGCATGTTTATTGTCCTTAACTCTCCTTCTGACATCAACAGTGTCTTGGCTCTCTCTCCCAGGAAGGCAATTTCCGCCCCTAGAGAGGAGATGGCAATGCAGGGTCTTTCACAAGTCATCTGCACAATGTGACATCGTTCTACTCCATTAGCAGATAACATAAAGGGTGGTTTGATAAGATTGCTTTAAGTATGCCTCTCCTGGGGATGTATAGCAAGTTGATTGTTACACGCAGTGGATAGGGACAGGGACATATATGTCACACACACGCATACACACAAGCACGCACGCATGCACACACACACGCACACGCACACACACACACACACACACACACATGGTGTCATTCCAGAAGCTATGGTTGATTAGTGGATAGGGACAGGGACACATGTCACGCACACACACACAAACATACACGCACACACACACACACATGGTGTCATTTCAGAAGCTATGGTTGAGTAGTGGTGGTATTATGAGAGTTACCCATCGGCCAGTTTGAAATGGCTAGAGGTCAGTGTGTTTGATATAGAAAATTGTGTCACAGAGAAGAAGACTGAGTTGACAAGCATTTATACAGTGCTCGCGGCCAGTCACGCAGGGTCACCCAGAATGGGGTGATGACGAACAAGGGTGAGCGCTGTTTTGTGGACTTAACCGTCTACAAGTGCATCACTAGTGAGTATATATAATGTGCTTGGTTTGGAACTTGAAAACATGTATTCAACATTTTAATGACGCTATTAAACGGATATTGAGCCAGGTCATAAATGAATAATTATATGTGGACTTGAAATACACACTTGAAAGTGGATAGTTCAATAACATTATTATATTCGTAGCATAGCTGCATCTATTCGTTATTTACACGTAAAATGTAAGTTTTGTAAAACTAATAAAATAGCAACACATGTTCATGTTTGTGAATATTTAATAAACGTAATGATACATGTAGTAAAGCAACTGATAGTGTTCTGCATATACACTCGTCACATTGCAAACACATTGTTGGTGACGTGTCTATCCCCTCACTAAATTTCCTCCCAATGATTCATCGTGTTGCCCAAAGTTATTATTGGGGTACAAACACAAATACCGTTTCTGAAATGGGGGGCAGCTGTGAATGTCCACACCATGCTCATCAAGCCATTGCAATTCAACATAATCCATGTACTGGATCGCGCATATGAGTTTGTGTCATTTTTTACTGTGCTTCTAAATGTTGATATAATAGTAGAGGTGGTTTTCTGTTGTAATGCTCTTGAAATTTATCTGGCGTTTTAATATTTGAGTGTATGTAGCTGGTTTTCGATTGAATTGCTGTTGGAATACACTTTTTAAATAGTACGATTCGTTACGTAAGACTGGTGCAGAGACTCCACACTCATGTAACGCTTCGTCACGCTTACCCACAGACCTCCCTCCATACTTTATAGATGGCCCCTTACATGATGTACACGTATCTAAATGTGATTTTGAGAAGAGCATGCAAATGTAATTTACTTTCACAAGTTCGTAGTATGGAATATGTTTGAATTAGTTATTATTTCAACCGTTCCTGCCAGTTGAAAATACAATTTTATTATTCCAATATGTAATGCAACTTTGGTTTCTGTTACAGGATTGGGCCGGCAGTATAATATAACACGCACTGAAAAAGTGGGTTTATATGTTTGTTCAGATAGTTTCGTAACAAATATACATTGTATTATTTTTCTGTCAAAGATACAAACATACGATATTATCTCTTCTGTGAAACAATAACACTCTTTTATCAAATTTTTTAAATGTGTACGTACCATATGACTTTTCCAACAAAGAAAACAATAACATTATATGTGTTGTGTTGTTTATGACAATAGTGTTTCAGTGTTGTGTGTGGCAGGTTCGATTCCTGCTGGTGTACAGTATCCATACACTACTGGTTGTGAACACACACTTATCCCATTCAATAACTTCAACCGTTTACAATAACTCCATCTAATCTAAATTAATTCCATTTAAACAACTATTGGAAATAGCACAGCAAATTAGCATGTCACATATAACATGGCAATGGCAGCTAGGTAGGAAGAAACTTCAGATGGCTAAACAATGACTCAGTCGTGGAAAATATTCATTAAGTATTTCGCATATTTGGCATTTCCGCTCAATGAATACTTTGTATCAGACCATCACTTCTGTTGGCATGATCTATTGGTATATGATTGCACATAATTACCTTATCTCTCCATCATATTAACATTGCTTTGTGAATCTGCCCTTCAACATTCAAGGACAGCCTTTTACTGCTAGAAAATGTGTACAAATGAAGTAAAATTCCAAAGAATTCATATCTACAGGCTAATGGTACAATTCATTCTGACATTAGTTAACCTTCTGTTTCGCATACACCTGATCTACACATTTCATATCACTATAGATACACACAAGTTTACAGTGTTTAGATTATGTTGGCAACATTGAAAATACAGCGGTTGTTTCTCTTTGGTTGACTTGGCTCCGCTGCCTAAGTCAATATCTACTCTTCAGCATTTCCTATTACAGCATCAGGCCCAGCAGAACCAACCAACCAATACTCTAACACCGCCCTTCCTGCTGCATAGGCTCGGTGCTGACCAAATGTCATGCTGTCTAAGTTAGGCACGTCGCCTGAAGCATAACAACCACTGTCAACCCTCTGAGAATACTGGCCGAACACGCTACAATTAACCTATCCATCATGTGAGCTGTTGCCTAGCAAAACCTCCGTCAAATCATCAGAAAACATGTGATGGGTTCTGAGATTCCGTCGAATATTTTGTGGAAATTCTGGTCACAAGTGTTTCTTCGTGGCAAAAACATAAGGCAAAGCTTGTAAAGTGACAACTTGATGTGGGAATCTTTGATTTATGAGATGTCATGCAGCAAGAGTAATGTAATTCACGTATATATAACCATTAACAACATTGTTGGCAAAGCAGAGCTTGACGGAGGTTACGTGCAAAATTCAATAATATTGTGATGTAAGCAAAACAGCGATGTAGTGGATACATCAATTACACAAACTAAACAAATACTGGTCCTTCAGAAGGGATAACTTGGTCATTTGCATGTTGATCATTTTCACGGTTAGGTAAGAAACCAAGTGCTTAGTTTGGTATTTTGTGTGCCACGTGGCACTACCTAAACATACGCAAGAAGTATTTATATGAGACATTTGATGAAGATTGCATAACTTGGGACAGTTGTATGCAATGCCATGCATGTTTTCTATGATTGTTCCATGCTACATTTTTAAGTACAAGATATTGAGTATTACGCGTGTATTCAGCATGCGTAATACTCATCCAGATTTTCCCTCTACAAAGCTGAATCCGTCGATCTCAAGACTTCTTTTCCTCCCAGTCCTGAAGTCAACAACACCATCCATATTCATCTACTCATAGGACAGCTAATATCACAAATGCTTAGGTTTTATGTTTAAACTGGAAAAAAATGCTTTAAAATTCATATCGGTTAAAGTATGATGAATAATTAGCTATTAATATGATGTAAAAACAGTATGTTGGGAATCTTGCATCACCATTTTCTAACTGGAGTCTTCAGTTGCCACCATTTTGCACATAACAGATATTGAAACCAATTGTTTTTCATTAAAATAAGTGAATAAAAAAGTTAAATTATTTTCCCATTGTTAAATCAGTGTTGATGCTTAAGACTGTTTGTAAACATGCTAGCTTTTATTAGTCAAGAACTGCATGCCATCGGGGTCATCGCAGTGAGGGTTGAAGACTCTACGAACGCTTCGGTTACTATAAAGATTTGTTCCGTGGCAAAAATCCACCGAGGAGCAATTGCGGAATTAACCACTATCGTTCGATTCCGACAGTAACTACATTCGATAGGAACTTTAATAAAGCTGCATTCTCGGCCAAGAACAGTGTTAACTAATATATTGTATGGCAACATTACACGTACACCACTGATATCGTCTATCTACACAACTTCAATTATGCACCGTAATGACGCAACCTCGCGTGCAACTTCGGCAGCGGCATCAACAACAACGATAACAGCAGCAACCACGGCAGCAGCAGCGGCAAAAGCAGCGATGGCAAAAGCAACAGCAGTGACGGCGGCAGCAGCAACAACAATACCAAAAGAGAAACTGCTCAACATTCGTGATGCCAGGACTGGAGCTAATCTGAACAATCTAATCCATGTTAAGTGAGTAAATACACCATCACAACGGACAAGGGACATCCAACTCGCTCTTGTGAATCCGTGTCGTGTGCGGAACAAAACTGCAGACATCATAGAGTATATCATTACTAATGACATTGATGTTATTCTGACAACAAAGACCTAGTTGACATCGGGTGATGCGGTCAAACGCACGGAACTAACACCCAATGGCTATCATCTCAAGGACAACCCAAGACCGTCTGGCAGAACTGGTGGACATACCTGTATACTGTGCAAGAATGGTATTCGCTGTAAAGTGATATAATCTGGCAAACTCAGTTCCTTTGAATTTGCTAACTATGAGTTATTGTGCGAAAAGACGAAAGTTGATGTGCATGTGATATACCGACCACCACATTCAGAAACACATTGTTTCCCAACTGCTACTTTCTTTGAGGAATTTCATAACTATCTGTCACATGCAGTTCAGACCCCTCACTCACTCCTGTAGTAGGTGATTTTAATATTCATATGGAATTGACATCGATGCTGATGCAATAAGAATGTATAAATTAAGCAGTAAGAAATAAAATTACTTTGTTTAAACATTTGCTCCAAGGTAAGTTTATTTCTTGCTGCTTAATTTACTATTTCATTACATCTGTGACTGCACTGGCGTGACGTCCTATGTGCCTGCATATCTAGTAACCCTTGTAGCACATTTATCTAGGTGCATATACTTGCAGCAGACTATGTTCTTTTAATGTGTATCTAGTTTAATTCAAATAACAATTATTGGCCTATCACATAGTGAAAATGCCACAAACACTACTTTTTTTGGAGAAAAAATAGTTATATGTAAAGGTTTATAACTGATCAATATCCTAAACATTTCATACGTGACCTGCCATAGCCAACCAGGTATTAAGTTGCACAGGTCTATTTTGCACACAAGCCAAAAATAACTGTGTAAGTCATGTTCCATCAATTTTATGATTTGGGCAGAAATGTCTACTTTATAATCTCATATTCCAATGTCCAGTTTACTTTCCTTGACGAGTAATCCCAAACTAATAGAATGCACTTATGAACCCACATATTAAAAATGGGCCAAGTGCCCTAATACGTCTATATGTGACCCCGGCTAACCAAATGAGTGATAAGTCGGAAAAATTGTAACATTGTTTTCTTACATCCTTGTAAAGGTTTGGTAGGGTGCTTTACACGGTTTCAAAAATTATGACTGCTACAAAAATTGGCGAAGTTATGGAGCATTGAACATGGTAGGGGTCAAAAAGTGAAAATTAAGAAAACGGCTGTTGAAGTTTTACATTATACATGCAAATGGATTGCATGGAAATATTACATGCACAACATTCAAATGTGGCACACAGTATGTAATATGTATGTTATGTTGCAATGATACACTGGAAGTACAAATGTGCTGCTACAAAGACTTATCAAGTTATGCCAGATTATGTCTTTATGTGTAAAACTAAGAGGACAGATTATTTGAGAGCAAAAGGTAGACTCACTGTTTGACACAGTTTAAAACCTACAGGCAACTGTCCAGTTTAACAGGGGTCTAGTGGCTTAATGCTGTCTGTTGACACAATCTACTGCCAGTGACCAATTACAGATTAGTCATAGTTTCCATCAAACAATAGCAGGCAGAGAATCTTAGCTCCACAGCTGGGTCAACAAATATAATATACAAAGGACCAAAGGGTTCATAGTGATGCTTTGATGCATTTTAGTATCGTTCCAGCAATCAGTTGATCATTATCCCACGATCGACAAACTCAAGACTTACACTCTGTACAGCACACGTGGGGCCACTGTAGCACACGTGGCATTTACAGATGTACGAGTCTCCCGCGGCCTCACAAACACCCCCATTCTCACATGGGTTGTTTGTAGTACACATGTTGAGTTGTACTTCACAGTTAGTCCATGAAACACACAACTCTTGTTCATGTTCTGTCTACTGTGAGCACACAAGGCTTTTCCATAGTCATTCAAATTCGTTGCTCAAATTCATTCAATTGCCTAAGAGGTGTTTTTCTCATATACTGACAATACCCTAACAAAAAGTGTTTACTTATACTCATAACCAGTCAACTGCCTGAGAAGTCCTGTAACCAACTGTAGGAGTGTGTCTGAGCAAATGTGTGAACTAGTGACACATGTTGGTGAAAGAAAAGGTGCTAAGCAACACACAGAGTAGTGTAAGCAAGCAGAATAGGCTGGTTTATAGCTGATCAGAGGCAAAAGCAGTGGCTGAAGCTGTAAAGCCAGGTTACAAAAGTAGTGTACACAAGTAGAGTACACAAATAGTGTACATAAGTAATGTATACAAGCAAGGAACAAAAGCAGGTACATCTAGACCAATGGTTTTGACTATTAACGCAGATATGTGTGGAAATAAGAGATTCCTGCTAATGCGACACAAATAAACAAATAGGTAGAAGACGCATATAAAGGGCCATGCTGTGAAGTTGCCTAGTAGGCATGTTGTTGAATTCAACAGTACACCAGGAATAAGGGTGATCAACCATATGTGTTGACAAATACAAAAAAACATGGGTAGATTTTATTTAGAGCAAATCTGGCATTTCAACAAGGATTTATTCTAATCATTTCAAACAGGGAAATAAAATAGATTACAACATTTATAAACGTTACAACCAATCATCAACAGCTGTTATTCATGTAGGATTAACTTATTTATATGGCTTTATGCTATAAGATTCAAGGATAAATTCTGAATGCTGACAAATCGTGTACATTTTCCCTACCTTCTTCTCCTCTACTTCCCCATATACATCAAGTCTCATATTACTTTAAGACATCAACTAAATATTAGCTGCCCTGGCTATCGTAACTACTCATATTTCAATTGTTGCATAGGAAATGTGGCTAATGTAGGAATGATCTTTCCCTAGGAACTGTTTGTGAACATAAAAGTCTCTCCGTATGCAGGTTAATTTCTTACAGCAATCATTGAAATCACCAGTTCCACCACTCCAACAACATAAGAACTTATGTGGGAAGTATTCGTCAGTCTCCGGGAATGCAAGTACAAAGCACAGTGGCAAGGATGTGGACATGTTAATTTGCATGATAAGAACTTGATTCTGCTATAGCTTTTGCTACTGCTACTGCTAACTCAATGATGACAAAACGGAGATCATCTTCATCCAACCGAAATCAGCAACCGAAAATGTTTCTTCCTGACGGTGTAGGAAACGTGCGCTTGTTACCCAGCACATACGCCAGAAACTTGAGGATGACAGACAGACAGACAGACAGACAGATTTATTTGTTTTGACCATAAATGTACATAAATACAATTGTACAAACATAAATGTAAGGTCAAGGAGACTCCCATTAAGACAACATGTCGCTAACATGGGAGCCCCCTTTTAATAATAGCAAATCAAATTAGTGAATAGCAACAGTGAATAGAAATAATAGTCACAATTCAATGTTAATAAATACATATATGTAATTATATAGCATATTGTATACTAGTATTATGTATTACATATATAACAATTGTGGATATCACAATGACATTTATAATTCATAATTAAGTAGTTTTTAATGTAAGTTGTGAAACCATGTAGGCTGTGTATAAATTTTATCAATGATAATCCTTGGAGTATTGTTAACTGTTTCTTTTATTTTGTGTCGTATGTGTTTTTTGGCATATTCATGATTGAATCTGGGAATAAAAAGGTTATTTATTCCTCGTGTGTAGTGTTGGTGGATTTCAAAGTTGCGTAAATATGGGATGTGGCAGAAATATTCAGGTAGATCGTGATTGACTAATTTATAGTAAAATTTCAGTTGTTGCATTTTATAAATATCACCCAGTTTTAGAAATTGTAGTTTTTGAAAAATCTGATCTGTATGTGCATTATATTTACTCATAGAAATTATTCTCATTGCTTTTTTTTGTAAATTAAAAACTCGATGTGCTTGATAACCCCATAACAGAATACCGTAGTTAATATGAGGAAGAATGAGAGATGTGTACATAGTAGATAGTATGTTTTGTGGTAAAACGTGTTTAAGTTTATTCAAAATTCCATTTGTTTTATTTATTTTGTTAGCGATTTTATTTGTATGACTCTGCCAGTTTAGATGATTATTTAATGTTATTCCCAAAAAAATTAAAATCACTTACACAATCAATGCTTTCCCCATCTATTTTCAACAAGGGGATATCGAGTTTCTTTTGAGGCATAGGCATATTAAATATCATGAATTTAGTTTTCTTGACATTTAATGAGAGTTTGTTGGCTTTTAGCCAGTTACTGATCTTATTAAGTTCGATGTTTACATTATTACTTTGGATTTGGATATCTGGACCATCAAAATTGTTTAATGTGCTAGTAAGGGTCGTGTCATCAGCATAACATATAAATTTAAATAGGTTACTAGAAAGAGCTATATCATTTATGTAAATTATAAATAAGAGGGGTCCCAAAATAGACCCCTGGGGAATACCGGTGGTGATAATATGTTCTTCAGATTTGACATTTTCAAATTCAACATATTGTTTACGATTAAGTAAATAGCTTTTGCAGAGATCTAGAGCTTTACCGTTTAGTCCATAGTATTTTAATTTATGTAACAGTATATTGTGGTCGATAGTATCAAAAGCTTTTGATAGGTCGAGATAGATATTCATAGGTGTTTTGAAATTATCAATGTCTTGTGTAATTCGGTCTATTATTTCCAGGGTTGCCAGTTCAGTGGAATGTTTTTTCCTAAACCCATATTGGCTACTGTAATATAGTTTTTTGGACTGGAAATATTCGTGTATTTGATCAAACATAGTTCTTTCAAATATTTTGGAAATAGCTGGCAGAATAGAAATTGGGCGATAATTATCAAATATAGAGTTATCACCTTTTTTAAAAAGGGGAACAACTTTGGCTATTTTTAATTTGTTTGGAAATATACCAGTCATTATTGATTGATTGATAATTAAAGTGACCGCTTCACAGATTTCGTTCTTTATAGCTTTTAATAATTTTGTTGATACACTATCTTTCCCACAACTGGACTTTGAATTTAAGCGATCAATTATAGTTCTTGTAGTGTCCACATCTATTATTTTAAAACTGAAAGCGTGTGTACTTGGATTGTTTAAATAATCTTTGTAAGATTTGTTTTCAGTGTTACTTATTTGAGATGCAAGGGTACGACCTATATTCGTGAAAAACGAATTAAATTGATTGGCTATGATTTGTTTATCATATATAATATCTCCATTAATTTTAAAAGAATCAGGGAACTGGTCTGAATTTGATTTTGTTCTAATAATTTCTTTAATTATACTCCATGTTTGTTTTATATCATGTTTATACTTTTCAAAACTGTACTGATAGTGGATTTGTTTGGCTATTCGAATATTTCTTTTAAGAATTCCATTGTAAGTATGCAAATTTGTTTTGTGTATAACATATTGTTCTGTATTTGCAGGTGTTTGTTTCAGTTTAAAATATAATTTATCTCTAAATTTAATTGACTTTATGATTCCTAGAGTAATCCAGGGCGTTTTCTTATGCTTATATTTGTTAAATTTTCTTATCTTAGTGGGTAAGAATTTTTTTATTGCATTGGTAACAATGTCTTCAAATATATTGTAGTTATCATCTGGATCTGCATATACATCAGTATTTAGCTTATTGCAAATATTTGAGTGTATTAGTTCTAATTTAAATTTATTAATTGCATCAGGACTGTTTTGTTTAATTTGTATAAACTTAGGCGTAGTGTTAACAGTTTGAGCATAGTCCAAGGAAATAAAGTAAGGAAGGTGATCAGATATGTTGCTTATTAATATACCAGCTGAGGATTTAAAAAACTCTTTCGACAAGTTACATAGAAAATTGTCTATGAGTGTGCCATGGAAGTTTGAAAGTCTAGTTGGTAAAGTAATTTTGGGAAAAAAACCATGTGAAGTGATTATATCAAAATATTCACTAATTATGGGTTTATCATTTATTTTCAGTAAATCTATATTATAATCTCCTGCAATTATAATCTCACTTTTAAATGTGTTAAGTTTCACTAATATATTTGCAAAATCATCAATAAATGTACGATAGTTTTCATTGACGTCTCTGGGGGGTCTATATATATTTCCAAGAATAATGTTTTTCTTCATATTATAGCATGTTATTTCGAGAAATTGTCCTTCCCAAATATTAGAGTTATCGTATATGTTTATTGTTTTGTGTCTATATTTATTACTTAAATATATTGCTAAACCAGCATGTGAACTACATATTTTACCTTGACATATCAACGTATAACCATCTATATGAAATAATGATGTATCAGATTCATCAGCAAGCCAGGTTTCTTGTAAACAAAAAGCACTTATTTCCAACCCATTGTTTCTAAATGTTTCTATCTTTATCTTGATTTCATCAAATTTTGCATTTAGACTCTGGCAGTTTAGACTCAACACAAAAAAGGTATCCTGATTCTTCTGTAAATAATTAGTCAATTGTTCATCATCAAAATAAGGGGACTGATTAATAATTTCTATTTCATCATCTTCTCTATCATCATCTATTTGTAATACATTAAGTAGAGAATTATTCTGTAAGCCTCCAAAGTGTGACAGAAAAGTGTTGTTATCACCCATTTTGAATATGATAATCAATCCTATCATAAACAAACATAGTACAGTGTATATATAGTTCCTATGAAAACACTAAGAATTGTACAATTATAAGAAATAATATATAACAATGTTTGACAATATACCATTATAAATATGAACATTACAATACACATATACATCAATCTATTGTTTTTATAGTTAGGCATATTATTATCCACGTTAGCGAAACTACCATTAACAGGATGAAAATAATATCAATGTTATAGAAGTAATCTTTTCACAAGCCAATAACCTTTGAATAAAGCTATTTAGAACTGAGAAAAGATGGACTATTTCATAAGAAGCCCTAATAAATGCATCAATACTAAAACAAATACAATGCACCAAATCTGTCATCATGCCAGAAATGCATGTCTGAACAATAAAATAATAAACGAAAGGCAAAATAAATACACACAAAAAATAGAAAAATACGTGCCAAGAAGAAATTGGCTAAATGATGTGAATAACATGCGGAAGATTTCAAGCCACACAGAGGTCATGAAACGTATGAATCGATGCAGTAAGATACAACAAGAATAGTATATTGCCCTGAGGGGCAGCACGAGAAAAGTCAGGCTGATTTAAGCTTTTTGTAAAGCCAGTCCTTCAGGCGAAGCGAGAGATGTCTTTCTCGTCATTCAAGTGATAAGTCTTCGCATTTTCTGGACAACCGAGTGTCCTCACGAAGACTTTGCCATTTCTTGTCCACGTCGACGCTATTTTGTTCTCCTTTCTTAGTTGTCTTGCCATGCGTGCGATGTTGTTGTTTTTCTGTGTCAAATGTTCATTCACGTACACGTTGGTGTGTTTGAGTTTTTTGGCGTTCTGCAACACTAATGATTTCGTCTTACGATTTGTGAATCTCACAATGATATGTGTCTTCCGTTTGCCTCCGGTTGGGCTCTGTCTTGGGGTTAATGGATGGCAGGCTGATATGTCATTCCTTGTAATGTTTAGCTCAAGTTTGGTTGCGAGGAACTGCACAACTTTCTCTTCCAGAGTCTCCTGTTGCTGTTGTTCGGCGGCGCCGCCAGATGGCGTAGCGGCTGAACTGTAGGTTTTGTTTTTGTTTTGTTCAGATAGTTCCAGACCAGAAATAACAATGTTTTCCAATCTGGAATATTGCTCGATGTTGTCTAAGCGTGTCTCTAATGCTTTTATTTGCTTATCTTTTTCAGCGTTTTCTCTTTCTAATTTTTTCACAGCGTTCAACACCTGTGCAATCTCCTGCCGAATAGGCAATAGTTCATCGAGTTTTGCACTAATGAAGGACATTGCCTCCTTCAGTTCAGCCATATCGTCTGTGGTGGACGCAGCACGCGTCCCTTTCTGGCGGCCGTTTGGCATTGTTTAGTAAGTGGCGGCTTACGACGTGGCTGCTGGTGTGTAGCGCGTCGTGAGGGTCAGTGTGATGATGTTGCTTACAAACTGTCTTGTGTGCCGTGGGAGTCAATAATGGAGGTCATGCGTGAACGACGGAGTTCACGCGTGACCGACAGAGTTCATGCGTGTCCGACGTCGAACCAATGCACAGGAAAGCGAGCGATAATATGTCTAGCAGAGTCGAGCAGAAGTCTTTTTGATACTCACAATGTCCGGCAGAATGTGAAACCCTGTTGATACTAGAGTTACGTGACGGCCAATTCACGGTGACGTTTCGGGATTGCCTGTTGATATTACGGTGTCCTGACGAGCTTGTTGATATTACGGTGTCTTGACGAGCTGTTTATGCTGACGTTGCCATTTTACACACCCCTTTGATTCTAATATGTCCCTTGAGCGACACATAACAAACATTTGCAGAAATGCATATTACCACCTCCATAGCACTGGACACATTCGTTGATACGTAGACAAAGAACACACAAAACAACTTGTGCATGCGCTAGTCATTTCGCGAATTGACTGCAGCAATAGTCTTCTTAATGGATTGCCAGCGACAGTAATTGAGAAACTATGTGTCCAAAATACATGTGCTCGTATCATAACGATGCGGTCGAAACGAGACCATGTCACGCCCATGCTCTTGGAGCTGCACTGGCTTCCTGTGAAGAGTCACATTACTTTCAAGACCTTACTTTGAAATGCACCTCCATATCTATCATCACTTCTCTCTCCGTATCGCCCGACACGCTGTCTACGCTCCTCTGATCAGCTACTCCTTAAACAACCCACTACCCGCACTAAACTCGGCGAACGAGCATTCTCTTGTGCAGCTCCAAGAGCATGGAATCAACTACCACTCACAGTGCGCCAATGCACTAGTGTCAATCATTTTAAAGTGGCACTGAAGACGCATCTTTTCACAAATTATTTTAACATTCGATGATCATAATTATCGATACCTTTATTTTAATTAATTTAATATTACAATTAATCTATTTTATTGTTTGAATAGCTTGCATACTTATGTTTATTTATATATGTTAAGACAGTATAGTTTATTTTACTTAGCAGTAATGATTGCATAGTATTTTTAACTATATATCGTATGATGTTATTTATTAATTTGCATTAACCATTGTAAAGTGCCCCAGAACAATTATTTGGATGGGGCACTATATAAGAAATAAATTATTACACTGTATTATTATTATTACTCTACCAATTTCAATGATATATTGGGTGACAACATTTTCTAGTTTTTATACATATGTTTTTTTTGTATTTAGCAGTATTTACCCCATATAACTTTTTCATTGTGGGGTAACATCTTGTATACCAGTGTTTTTTATGGAACTGATCATCAAGAAACAAACTCTACAGTTTAAACACACACATTTTGCACTCTGTGTTAAACTTTATAAACACATATATATATATACACAATTTTAGATGGATACACACAGGTGGACGGGAGTCTTACATGTTACCTTGCCAGAGCTGAGAACATGAATTTCTCAGTTTTGCTGACGCTAATGATCTTTAAACTGGGTTAAAGACCATTTTAAATGAGACTACATATAAATAGAGTAACAGTGTCACAACTTGACACCATCGTAAGCAACCAAACAGCAAAGCACTTCAGTTTCAACTGGTTGAAAGTTTTTAAAGAAGCAATATACAATCCAAGTCATCACTAAAGGCATTTCCTAAGCCAAGAGCACCACTCTGAATATGGATGACTGAATATGTTATGTTGTCATTGTTAGTCATCACCAGCCATCAAGCGGCATGATTAAAGAAACACTGCAAATGTAGAACTAGTTAAGAAACTAAAACATACATTGTGCAATGGAATCTTGTTCAAAGATTTAAAAGCTTTTGTATACAGAAGATATGTGTTTGAAAAGAGACAAATCTTTACCACAGCTGCTAGAAGACTTTCTCAAAAGGCTTCGGGCATAGGCGATGTCTAATGACAGTTGTCTCCGGGGAGACACAACTGTCATCAGTCTATCTTGTCCAATATGTCACACAAGTGTCTCATGCCACATGCCAGTTGGGTCTACTTCTAGTCTACACCTCAGTCTTGGGTCTACTTTTAACATCATAGAGTTTGCTGCTACGAGTATTGACTTTATAGCAGCTAGGAGTGAGCAAGCACCACTAGCTACACAGCTGATGTTTACCAAATAATCGCTCCTAGCTTCTAGTTAACTGCTCAGTACAACAGGTTTTTAGTCAACAGTTCACCCTGTATTTCCTTCTACAAATATACAGCTACACGACAAACATAGATGCTAGGGTATATTATCTTCAGCAATAAACTGGTACTGGAGTCCATCATCCCACACATCTATGTTCATTACATATCAGTTTAGTAATAGTATATATATATATCTGTTCATATGTACACTGGAAATTCCAGCATTTTCTTGTCACTTCATAAAATACATGAATCAAAGTGGTCTAACCTGAAGTGATTACATATTAATCAACAGCAGATTCCAAGTGCGTACACATAATTGCCTCACCTACTCTGTTCCATGAATTATCTTTCACTTCTGTGTACTATTAAACATCATTCTAACGGTAAAGAAAACTATACACTCGCAGTACTAGTGAATCAACCATGATGCAATCAGTTTATATCGTACAATATAATATACGTACCAGAGAGCGCGTCCCACAACTTGAGTGTCGAGAAGGCCACCTTCTGATTCTTCCCTTTCAAATTACACTGCTTTGCAGTGTAATTGTTCATGATGTGTGTCATTATGTGTCTTACAGTGTCCAAAAGAGTGGTGCCATCAATGAAGGATTGTGCACCAATCTGTCAAAACAAGGACACAATAATTGTTTTACTATGAAAGAATGTAATTGATATTGAAGTTATACATTCTAACTGAAGTCATGCATTGACTTCTAAGTCAACAGATGATCATACAGGCATTACATTGGAATAAGGAAGGGAACTGCTTTGTGGGTGATGGTGCATCTACCCAAAACAGCTTTCAGAAAGAACTTTATTCAGATTAACGGTGCCCTCCTCAATCAAACTTTTTCATTCCTTTAATTTCAAATCAATTTGTGAAATTTATGATAAGTAAATCTTTGTATAATATCCAGACATGCTAACTCATTCAAAATCAATTAACAAATGATTAACTTACTTAACTCTTGACTAAGAATCAATTCAAGTTATTTATACAACTGGTATATGCATAAGAATGGTTAATACAATTATGCACGTTTCTGTGTTGTCTACTTTCCTTCCTGTCTAAAAAAACTAACCAACAATTTCAGTTATTTCAAGGGTAAATGTTGACCCAGCAATTGTCTCTGACAAGTCATCAGATATTGCACCCAAAAACAATTCCTTCGACAAATTAATGAAACGTAAGCTAGCTTTTATTAAACCGACTGCGGATTCATGCACTATATATTTGGACACAAAAGAACCGGATTCACAATGGGCCAAGCTGAGGAAAAAACTTTAAATGAAAATCTATAACTGGAAATTGAAAGTGAAGGTTGATTAAAAAAACTGGTTCTACCATCACTATCCATCTTTAAACGTGTTGAAGGCTTATATTTGGGTTTCTAGTTATGAGGGCCTGGAGGTAACTTGACATTATAATTGGCCAGGAGCGCTTAAGCTCTCAACTTTCATCTTCTCCATTTAATCAAGATGACTTGGTTGACAGCAGCCTTGTCCTGCAGAACTGCTTCCACTGCATGCAGTTCCTCCAGGGAGGTGATGGGCAGGGTGATACCAGTCAGAAGGCCTCTCTGTTTGTTGTTTCCATGCCACCCTTACCAGCATCCTGTTGCAGAAGAGCATAGTTCTCTGCCACCATTGAGCCGTTGTGCTCGACGTGCTGCACCAGTCTCTCCATCACAGCAACTCGTGCTAGCTCAAATGGTGAAACTGTACAAACAGAAAAGGCTTTGTTTAAAGTTTACATTATCTACCATGTCATTAGTAAACACACACAAAGACAATGCTAAGAGCATATGCATTTTCATATCTCAATTGAGACCTTTCAAGGGAATTTATTTCCATATAAATAATACAATGAACATTGCTTTATAGTCCCCTCGCTAAGACAGCCACCTCACAATTATGGTCATCCTACGACCGACCCAAATGATTTCTGTAGCAGTAAAGTAAATTAGTCTCACTAATACAGTCACTTAACAATTCATATAATTTTGGCCAAATTCCATTAACACTGATGCATGATTTCCTTATTTATAACAAGTATTTATATTTGATATGTATTAACATGTCTCACAATACATGTACGCCATAAGTATGATGGCCGAGAAGGGCCATCGCGTTTTTGTGTGGCAACCTACAGCGCCATGGGGCGATGACGCGATGTGCGATGCGATGGACGATGCGATGAGCGATGCGCGATGCGATGGGCGATGCGATGGACGATGCGCGATGCGATGCGCGATGCGCGATGCGATGCGCGATGCGATGCGCGATGCGATGGACGATGCGCGATGCGATGCGCGATGCGATGCGCGATGCGATGCGCGATGCGATGCGCGATGCGATGGACGATGCACCATGCGATGGGCGATGCGATGGGCGATGCGATGCGCGATGCGCGATGCGATGCGCGATGCGATGCGCGATGCGATGAGCGATGCGATACGCGATGCGCGATGCGATACGCGATGCGTGATGCGATACGCGATGCGATACGCGATGCGCGATGCGATGCGCGATGCGATGCGCGATGCGATGGTATAAATTATAAAGATGCCGTAATGAGCATGCGTACGTCGAAAATGAGACTTTGGCAGCCATTTGTATTTTATTAAACGCATTCCTTTTTGTGTTCAGAGCATGTGATGATGGCTGATGATGCTGACTGTACGTATACGGTTACATATATATTTGGTTTGCGCACAGAATTTGTTGTGTTCGTACTTCTAAATGTTGTGACGAAAGTCTGGGGCAAAAATATTTCATAACATGACATATATGTACTTCTTCTACCGCTCAAATGCAGTGTTTAAATTGTTTCCGTCTGGATATCCTTGGTAGAAAATATAAAACTTATTTTGTATACATGGGAAGAGACGACAACTTTTTTCAACTTTCGCTTATTGCAAATGCCGTTCGTTTGTGTCCAAGTTTATGTTTCAATTATTATAAATAGCTACAATATTCGAAGTCGGTTTAACAAGAAGCATGTACATTAAATCATCGAAAAAACTGAATTTAGCCGTCATTTGCGTCACATGTTTTTTTTCTGTCTACAGTTTAATTGTTTCTTTTTAGTTAAGTGAATCGAATAGCTGAGGCACAGTTTACCAAACCGTAGATACGCTACAGTGTAACTGCCTGTCAATTGCAGCGATTTACGATGCCGCCCAATATAGCATGCGGCACGAAGTGGTAATTATTGAGACTGTCTGGTCATAGTTGTGTGTAGGCAACTGCTTTGATGTGGTCACATGTGGATGCGATTATTGTTTTGAAAAAGGTGCACTAGTTAAGCCAGACATATTCATTAGAACAGTACGATTATATTGTATGTGTCTGTCTGTTCCCTGATATGGAAGTACTGTGGAGCCAGTCAGTCTATGAATCGCCTATCTTGCATGCCCCCAGTAAATTACAACCATGGAAGATACATCTGTAATATATTCCCGTGTGTGTGCGTGCGTGCCTGTGTGATTATAAACCTATAATTATAGCATGCATGTGTGTCAATTGTATTGTTGTAAATACAGTTGTAGCATCATTGCCAGGTCAAATAAAGGTAACTGCTGCAAACTTGTCGTGTATTTTTCATGAGAGTGCATTTCATAATAAATGTATATGTTCATTTTAGTTCACAGTTTAGTAAGACAGTGTTTCGTGGCAGGATACAGTAATGTTGAAATATGTGCGATATTCAGCCACAACGGAATATCCATCAGGTGTGTTCTTCATGAATATAATATGGTAATAATATAATAATCTGAGTAAAAAGCATAATGTGTTCATAGATTACATCCTCGCGCGCCAGGGGCGCTGCTGATTACACAAGTTTCAGTACCCCGCGGCAGATCGTCTTGCGGGACTCGGAATATAAGCTATGCCAATAATATTGCGTGCCGGCAAATTTTCAACCACATGATTTTGGTAATGTTATGTGCAATGTTGGGGGAAGTAGAAGTAATTATTTGAATACACAATACCGTTCAGTCCCTCGTGAGATGTTATGAAATCACTGGCTTCGTCTTAGAATTGAGGTGCGGGTGGGGCGGGTGTCTGCACTGTTCTCACGGGTTGTACAGCAGTTGCGGCGAAGCTAATTTCTAGTTTGAATCAGCTGACCTCCATACATTGCGTAGGATATCTGCCAGGGGTAGTGTACGTTGTCATCGACCTGGCTAACGAGGATGAAAGAGGATACTCTTTCAACTTGTATGTATCGTTTAGGTCCCTACTACTCAATTGTTTAGATAACTGTTGCACTTCCATTCGCTATTTGTAAAATGAATGACGGTATGTTGTTGAGTAACTGCGTCGCGAATGCTTAAAACGTATTGATTAACTAACCATGAATACTGAACGCATTAATGTTTACAAACTCAATTAATTCATACGTACATTAGGGTGGTAGGAATGTTTACAAACTCAATTAATTCATACGTACACGCACGCACACGCGCACCAGGGTAGGGTGGTAGGAATGGAGGGGGAGAGGGGAAGAGAGAGGAGAGAGGGAGAGAGGGAGAGAGGAGAGAGAGAGAGGGAGAGAGGGAGAGAGGGAGAGAGGGAGAGAGGGAGAGAGGGAGAGAGAGAGAGAGAGAGAGGCAGAGAGGGAGAGAGGTAGAGAGGGAGAGAGTGGAAGAGCGAAAGTTATAGTAAAATAAATAATGCATTCAATAAGCACAATGACTTAACAGCAAGCGGGCTTAGTGCCATATGTGTATGTAAACCACTTAATGTTGTGCAGTGTGCGGACGTTAAAACGCCTTCTACAAAGACTTGGCTTAAGGCGCAGACAAGTAGTTGACTACGCTATGGTTGCAACAGCAATGCAGGTACTTTCAAGTTTAAATAAGTACTCATGTCTATGTTGCACATGTTCACGGCTACTGGAAATAATAAAAAATTATATTTATGTAACACAAGAAATAAAAAGAAAGTTCGTAAATTAAGTAGAATTTAAATGTATTTTAATATGTCAAAAATATGAATAGCGATTCAGTATTAAATGAATTCTTTATGATCTTCTATATTCTAGTACATTCCTGAAACAATACACATATAAACGGAAGGTGGAATTGTTTCTGTTTAGCATCACATCGAAGAAAATAGCACAATGTGTCAGGGTATATTCTGTGATAACAAATTGAATCATAACTATGAAAATATGAAATATATCACACACGTCTACCAATAAATATACACAGTTGAATAGTTGTCTTGTTGAGTGTCCTAACCTACTTATGCAATATGCATCAATACCTTAACAACCAGTTAAATAGAGGCGCTTTGTTGTGTATAATGTATACCTTATGAAAGTAAAGTATAATTCATCCCTTTAACGATTTACCACATTTACGCAAAACCATATTAATGATACACTATCTTTAATGGGTGTTTTTTTGTTTACAACAATATATATATATATATATGTATATATATATATATATATATACATTATGTCAATCTCTTTTCCACATAATAATTGTTTCAGCACGAGTTGGAAGGAAGTGGACGTTGTTTGGGCTACAGGAGCATGACAGTGCGACTACGCAACCTCCACGGTTTGATGGTGCCAAGGTGTGTCCAGTGTTTAGGCAACAACAATTTTATTCAGAGAATATTAGCTGTAGTATATATAACACTCCATATGTTATCCTTCATTTAGTTTAATTACATGTCCACTATGACCACAGGTGTGGTAATGGCGGAGATTCTAATGTGGCATAAGACGTACACAGCAAAAAAGTTTGACATTTTTTATTTTCATCTAATTTTTATCTTTCATTGCAAATAACATGGACATTTTAAATCGTAATATAATCTTATTAGCATAATAACTTATATTATCAGTTCCTGCGGCTACTGTCCTGGGATTATACGAAGTCTTTTGCTACTGTTGCAACACGTGTTCCAAACCTGAGCTGAAACCTTGGTTGTCAGTCGGACGTAAATGTGAGCGCAAAGTTTGCCGCTACCGTGACAGCACTAATTTTGATGTGTACCTGCTACTGAAGGGCATACTGTAACTAAGTGATGTGAGGCTCCATCTACATATGTGTGAATTTATTTATGATAGTTTATTTCATTTACAGGGACACGGTAATGACATTGTTACAAATAATGGACCCAGAAAGGGTATCCGAGCGAAGGATAAACAGATTTTCCCGGAGGCAATATTATAGCAAAGGCCCAAACTATCTTATTCACATTGATGGGTACGACAAGCTAAAGCCGTTTGGTTTTGCAATACACGGAGCAATATGCGGGTGAGGCCAGTTTGTTTTTATTGGCATGTTTAATGATGTGTTTATGTAATGACTAACCACGCTGCCCTCTTCTGTTATCAAATATGTAATTAAAATATGTTTCACTCAATAGGTGACGCCACAGTGACAATTTATTTCCTCTTAGGTACTTTGCGACAACCAAACCACCCATACGCAATAGGCCTACTGTGTATGGAAAAGTTTTGGGGTGTTTTGGAGTCAGTTTTAATTTTACTTGTAAAGTCAGATGTAAAACAACACTACTTGAATAGTAACCTAGTGGTCAGCCGAATACATTGGCTGATAGATATGTGAATAATATATATATATATATATATATATATATACATATATATATATATATATATGTATATAGTTTTATGTATGCGGTTCAAGTGTGTCATGAAATTAAAATAGATGTGCTGATTCAGATTCTCCAGGAAAATACTATGGCTCAAGGTTGGCAGAACCAACAAAGATCCCTATGTTGTAGCCCATCATTTCATAGAGTTTGTGGAGGACATCAGTGGTAACGTGTTCTTTATTGGCATTTACATATGCAAAATACATCTAAACCACACACACGCACGCACACACTCACTAGCATAGCATATGTATGTACGTAAGGACGTACGTACGTATGTACGTACGTACGTATGTATGTACGTACGTACGTATGTAAGTATGTACGTATGTACGTATGTACGCATGTACGTATGTACGTATGTACGCATGCACTCATGCACGCATGCACGCATGCACGAATGCACGCATGCACGCATGTACGGATGAACGTATGTATGTATGTATGTATGTATGTATGTATGTATGTATGAACAAATAAAGAGTGATGGAATCGTACCACTTCATTGGTGAGATGCGCATGTTACAGCCGTCCCACGGTGCATCAGAATGGACCGGGGAACTGAGAACGTCTTCATGGAAGACATACAACGAGCCTTCAGATGGGACCACTTGGACGGCATGGCGCGAGACAGCAGTGTGGTGTATGGGAGTTCCCATAGAAACCAGGTGTCTACACCTAAATAATATAATATATATCTATATCTACCTATATATCTGTCTGTCTGTCTGTCCGTCTGTCCGTCTGTATGTCCGTCTGCCTGCCTGCCTGCCTGCCTGCCTGCCTGCCTGCCTGCCTGCCTGCCTGCCTGCCTGCCTGCCTGCCTGCCTGCCTGCCTGCCTGCCTGCCTGCCTGCCTGCCTGCCTGCCTGCCTGCCTGCCTGGCTGCCTGGCTGCCTGCCTGCCTGCCTGCCTACCTACATACCTACCTATATATATATATATATATATATATATATATATATAATTTTTATAATTAAATTTTTACATTAGTATGTACCGTATCAAATGTATGCATATTAATACTAATTACCTTCACACGTTTGAATTTTCGATTAGTTGTTTCATAATTACAGTGAGAACAAGATGTATATTTTAAATGTCTTTTTCAGAGAATTGAACGTTGGTGGCTGTCGCTTCGACGCAGTGGGATGGACTGGTGGATAAATCTGATGAAAGACTTCGAGTCTCAAGGAATCATTTCAACCGACGATGATATTAAGATGTAAGCAATATGTTGTACACTTCTGAAACAGCGTGAGTCTTTGTGCAAACGAACGGGGTAACTAACACAAGCAATTCAAAGCAAGGACCCAGAAAGACTAACTTACATAATTGTTTACGCAGTGTTATGTACAGCGTGTATTACTTACAACAGTTTTTTTTAAACAAGACATATGCACAATATTGGTAGGCCTGATTTAATTCTACAATACAATTCAAGCAGCTTCGTTCATTTCAGGGAGTGCTTGCGATTTTGTTTCATCCAGCTGATTCAAGTCGACCTCGACCAGATTGCTGGAGAGTGGAATCAGCATCATCTCAGCGTAAGACGCACAAGCGACACGGTCGTCCGAGGAAAACCAAACCTGCTGTATTTCTTGCCAGAGATTTATGGTAACGTAGCATTTAAATTGATGTACATTAATGCTATGCAATTTGCACACATACGTATAAGGCATTTTAAGTTTACCGTGCATATTTGACGTACATATTTAATAATTGTATTCATCCCAAAGATCCCTAGCGGAGTGATAGGAACCTGTTTCTGAATCACAACAGTACCATTAAGCAAACCAATGTATGTACATCATTACAGTATGTAAAATAAATTGATTATTGTCTTTCTCTCTCTCTCTCTCTCTCTCTCTCTCTCTCTCTCTCTCTCTCACACACACACACACACACACACACACACACACACACACACACACACACACACACACACACACACACACACACACTCACTCACTCTCTCTCTCCCCTCTCTCACACCACACACCACACACCACACACCACACACCACACACACGTGTGAACACCTCCAGACAAGCTGTGTGTAGTTTTAAACAAGGCTATAATTTTCCAGGCAGCATCGACTTAAGCAATGTGTTTATATACAAACGTTGATATTATTACGTTTACATTGTTGTGTTCCCTTCGTTTGATTGAAACATTTGTTCTGTTGCACAATGCACGTTATAAACATTTACATTGTAGGTTTCAAGAGGGTCTTTCCTGCCTCGGTTTATACCAAGAAGTCATCAAGAATGCAGAGGTGATGAGGCCTCTGTTCATCCACAGCGATTCGCAACTAGATTGCATCCAGGTGGACAATCTGTTTGTAGTGACATTCAGCGGCGAAGAAGGATCCAGCAGGAGGAGAGCCGAACTGCGAACGCAGATGCATTGGCAAGACTTCTTACAAGATCTCGAAGGTAGAATAGTATTGATCTGTAATAATTATTATATACAATTATTTATTCATCCCATGACCTGTTGGCTAGCAAAAGGGGGTCAAACCATTGACCTGTTGGGAGATCGGTATAGTTCCGCTCTACGCAAAGTATTCCTGGTAAAATTCCGTTCATCTGCATATAGCGCGAGATTCGATTTAAGTAAACAGTGGCAGGAACAACTGTTATGCCTGCAGTCAGAGTAAATGTTATATAGAACAGGCAGCACATAAATACTTTAAATAAATCGGCAGTCCAATCACAAACATTTATGTGTTATTTATATGCAAGCTTCCACACACTTCCATGAATGCACATGCGCAGTAGTGTGAATTGGCGTTCTCAAAACGCGTCAATAACAAATGGATGCAGAGCAATTTTGGACATTCCGTTGTATATTTCTCTGAACTGTTGACTCCAAAGGTATTTTGTTTGGACAACAATATAAGGCAAACGTTTTTAAAGCGATAACAGTGCGACAAAATAACATAACCACAAGAGAAAAACAAAAGAAAACACAGCACATTTCCATTCACAACATTTTTAAATGATACAAACAATAACATTTATTGCTAGGTGGCACTTTTATACAATTATGTTGCCACCTTTGTGTACCTACAAGACCAATGTAAATAAACATGTGTCGAAAAAAACTCAAACCGAGACAATGTTATAAAAGTCTTCCGTGCATAGATATAATGAGAATGTATCACATTGACAGTGATTAAGAGGGGACACCCTATATTTTTCTAAGTTTTTCCTTCCAGTAAATGCGTGAATAATCAGGCCAAACCAGTTGCAATAGTGTCGACGTGCTTTTTTTTTAAATACATTTGTATATACGCACCAGACCAAAACATAGTTTTAAGTATTCGGCTACGGTAACTGTCATGGTGGAATCGTTTGCTGTTATAAAAGAAGGGCGTCTTGGCCAGCTACTGGCATTCGTCACTGGGCTGGACGTAGTTCCCCCGCTGGGATTTGAACCCATCCCAGCGTTGGAGTTCAACCACCCCGGAGATGCAGATTATGCATACTTAGAAGGCGTGCCGTTCGCCAACACCTGTGCAAATTCCTTGCGACTGCCCGTGTTGCCTGAATACTAGGTGTTCAAGGAACGAATGGTAGCTGCGTTGGCAGTAGAAGAAATATTCACCGACGCGTAAAGGTAAACAAAATTGGTTTCTAAACCAGCTTATACTGCATGAGCATTACTGATGATTCACAATTTCAATTTGCAAGTCCATTTTTTCATGTTTATTACCCATGTGTATTTCATGTGTCGACATAGTCAAGTACTTTTGAAACAGCATGTATTAGGCTTGTTAACAAATGTAAATGCGTAGTAATATATATCATGTCTAACTCCTCCCTCAGTTCGATTTTTGGCTTCTAACGTTCACGGAAATGCAAACCTACAAAGCATTCGCTATGAAGTGTTTGTTCGTTTGTGCAGATTTGTATTTCGTTTTGGTGTAATTGACAGAAAAAACTTAAAATTAATTACGACCATGTCGGTTCGAAAATTAGTTATAGGACCTCAGTCGGAAAATACGATTTATCAAAGCACGTGGCGTTAGATCGAGGTCTGGAACATTTCTGACGAGATCTCGATCTAACGGCCGGTTTATTTACACATCTGTGCCAGTGAATCAACTAAAAGGAAAGCTAAAGCCTAATCTATAGCTAGAGGCAGTTGCTAAACATGGAGATGTATGTGGATGAATGTTTAAAATCTACGGCGCAATAAACAAAAGTGATGCACGTGTTTTTTGTATTTGGTTGCCGTCGTCGTGTCTGTCAAGGTTGATGATGACATGATGATGATGGTTTATTACAGAAACTATGACACAATACATTCGATATTTGATGCACATTTGATACAGACATTGTTATAGTTTCTATAATGAGAGTTTAAAGCCACGAGTGGCTGATGTTCCCTCTCCATACATGTAATACATATGTAATTCCATGGTGCACGTAAAATAATTTAATAAAAAGAAGAAGAAGAAGAAACAGATTGTGCAATTGAAGAAAGGAAATCAGCAACACAAATCACAGCAATACTATTGTCATGAATACACGCATTAGAATGCAACAATGAATGTTAGTTATATAAGTCACTAACATTATTTACTCACAAAAATCTCTTGACATTTAGACGTTGCCAGTGCATATATACAATCCACTGTTGTTGTTATATAGTTCCATAGCTTAACACCTCGACGTCTAATGGTTTTATATAATACGTTGGTTTTAGAAATCGGTACATGCAGTAGATCCACATGGCGTGTCCTATAATTATTGGTTAACGATTTGCAGTTAAATACAGGAACGACAATTGGTTTCTCATTCTACCATGAGCACATTTTCTTTAGACGAACAATTTGTAATTAAACAGACTGAAGAAAGAAAGCTCATGTTAAATGTATGATTATTTTTAAAATATTAAAAAAATCGTATTGTCAACGCGGATTTGAAATACCGCATGAAAATGTTTATATTGTTATCTGTGTCATGTTTACGAGTTAAAGTTCGCCACTTATGACATGTATTGCGTTTCAGCAGTGTTTTGGGTTTGGCTTTGTTGTCTGGGCTTGAACAAATTCGTGACCTTAGGCAACACACTGGATGCCTTTTATGTTCAACGCATGTGTCCATGGTTGATGACTTTGAGTGTGCGTATACGGTTACACATCTAGTTATTGTGCACAAAAGATTATGTGATTGTACTTCTAAATATTATGATAGAAGCCTAATGCGATTGAGTTTAGACTAAGATAAATGGGGGCATGCGGGCAATCACTTTAGAGAATGTAATCTAGGTTCTCGCACCAAAACCGGAGACCAAAAATTAATTACTTCATAGCATGAGGTGTGTACCTCTTCTACCACTCCCCATTTAATTTTTGGTTTCATCTGAATATCCTTGATCGAAAATATAAACGATAATTTATGTACCTCCACACATGAAAAACAGGGATGTTGATGGCATTTTTCAGTTGAACATTAACCGTAGACTTTGAAGTATACATTTCTTGAATATTTATTCATTAATGACATGATATATTTTCATAGGTGTACATATCATGTTCATTATGCCTTACATAAATAAAACAATATATATATATATATAAATAAATATAATCAGTTACTAAACTTTGGTGTCTTTAGTTTATAATAAAATATCTAAATCGTAAACTAAAATAGTATTGTCTCTAATTATTTTACCAAACCTACATATAAAATGCACAAACGAGGTAGCGAATCGTTGTTCCTAGAGTGTTCCATTTTTGCTAAGGGATCATCTCGGAACGTCGATGTCCGATATCAAGCGAAATTATTTTTGTTTGGGGGACGGGGGTCTGAGGCAGTTTCATCTGGCGTCGGACATCGACCGACACTCTTAATTATACTGGTGTCATCATATTAATGTTTAAAAAGATCGTCTGAGTTGGGTGGGGGGGGGGGGGCTGAGGCAAGATGAAAGTAATTTCGTCTGATATCGGACATCGATGTTCTGAGATGACCCCTAATTGAATCGAATTGTAGACGCACCGCGCGCACCGTGCACCTCCGAGTAGACCTACTACAAGTTAACTTCCTGTCAATTTCGGCTGTTTATTACGTGGTCCAATAAAGCTGGTAGCCTGATTTGAGCGGGCCTATTTATTGACACCGCGTTATTCGTACTTGTATTTCGGCGCAACGCTGCTTTTATGTGCTACTACGGAACCCAGATTAAGTCATTAAACATCACTGCATTTGTATCGAAGAACGTCTCACGGAATATGTGTCAGTTTTTTCCAGACATGGAAGTATTGGGGACCGAGGAGTAAATCAAGAAGCATAAATTATGAAAAGTTTATATTTTAATTTATATAAGGCATAAATAACATGTTTGCATTCTAAACAGATATTATGTCATTAATTAATAAATATAAACAAATAGGCTTCAAAACTGTTGGTTAATGTTAAACTGAGAAATACCTTAACCATCCCTGGTTCATCGTGTCTGCAGGCACACAAAATAGTGTTTATATTTGCGATCAGGGATATCCAGATGGAAACAATAATTCTTTAACAACTAAAATATTGAATAGATACATATTTCATGTTATAAAGTAATCTATTTCAGTCCCTAGTCTAGTTTTTGCGAAGAGGCTGCCTGCCTGGCACCCGTTTTTGTTTGGCTAAATTCAATCCCAGTAGATGTCCGAGACAATATTTAGAAGTACAATCACATAATCTCTTGTGCACAATAACTAGATGTGTAACCGTATACGTACAGTCAGCGTCATCAGCCATCATCACACGCTCTGAACACAAAAAGAAATGTGTTTAATACAAATAAATAAAAATGGCTGCCTAAGTCTCGTTTTCGGCGTACGCATGCTCATTGCGGCACCTTTATAATATATACCATCGCATCGCGCATCGCGTATCGCATCGCGTATCGCATCGCGCATCGCATCGCGTATCGCATCGCATCGCGTATCGCATCGCGCATCGCATTGCGTATCGCATCGCGCATCGCATCGCGCATCGCATCGCGCATCGCATCGCCCATCGCATCGCGCATCGTCCATCGCTTCGCGCATCGCGCATCGTCCATCGCATCGCGCATCGCGCATCGTCCATCGCATCGCCCATCGCATCGCGCATCGCGCATCGCGCATCGCTCATCGCATCGTCCATCGCATCGCGTCATCGCTCCATGGCGCTGCAGGTTGCCACACAAAAACGCGATGGCCCTTCTCGACCATCATACATAAGAGAACAGCCATTATAATAATTATTTAGAGTTATCAAAATTTACTCAACTATGTTACTTGTATAATGTTATACTACTCAACTTTTAAGCGAGTCATCTATGTTGCTAACTTGCTACAATCTACCCTCACCTGCACATGATTTGAGTGCCACTACTGGCTGGAGCTTGCTGGTGTCTTTGTGAGGGATGACATTGCTGAAGTGTGTAGTGTCAGTGTCAACTGAAAGCATGTACTGGTGTGTTCGATCTTGGTGGTGATATGTACGGAGGTGGTGTAGGTTTGACAGAGGGAATGTTCTGGTAAGGTTCTGGGATGATGATGGTAGAATCTGAGTCAATGCTCCATCCATTCCACCGGTCTAGACACATTCAATACTTCTAACTGGTTCTCATCGTCATTGTTGTCACTATCAGAGGCATACCGAGTTGTCCTAAAGCGTAAACATAAAATAGACAAGTATACAGTCCAGGATATAATCATGGCTACATATTTAACAAACAAAAAATTTCCATAATGCCCTTCTCCCATATATAACTTTGAAGTTATCCAGTTTCTTGCTTGGGTGAAAAAAAATTTCCCCTGTATGCACACCATACGCACCAGGTCTGACCCTGCTCCCTCTGTATACAGTACACCCACATATCTTATATGTTAAAGGCAATATTCTGGGATAAAATGTGCTGTGTTCCATAATAACAAATGATGTATGCACTTTCATATGATGCTAGTGAAAATATGTTGATGAATCGCATAAGAGCGTACAAGATAAAAAGAACCTCTAAGGATGTAACCTATTCCGTTATACAATATATATATATATATATATATATTGGGCTGATCCTGTAGTAGGCTTTTGCCCATGTGGTAATTTCTGCTGGACATAGGATATGATATAGTGTATAACGGAATAGGTAAATATATATTCATACAATTGGGGAAACATCATGAAACTACTGAGTAACACGAGAGATTCTCTGGAAACCCCTCTGCATTTATTATTTCTATGCAGGTGCCTGTGTGACTAAGTGGACAAAGCACCAAAACACAAATATTTTGCTCGCAAGCTTGAATCCCACACGATGTTATTTTTTTGCATTTTTATTTGTGGGCCGGTAATTTTTATTTTTAATATTGAAGAATTTATATTATCTATACCTTTTTTAATTGTGCCGCATCCTAGATCTCTTCTCAGCCGCTTGCTAGTTTCTCTTTCCCTCAGCACATCCAATACCAGTACCTCTGTATACAGTCTGGTGCCAAGCAGTGTGATTTTCGGCCTCTGCCTCCCAGTCTTCAGAGCTGATGTTGCAGGCCTTCAGGTCACGCTTACAGACGTCCTTGAATCTGAGGACTGGGCGTCCCACTGGTTTCGCTAAGTAGCGAGTTGTCTATAGAGGATGACTTTCGGCAAGCGGCCAACCTCCATGCCAGGCCCATCGAGCGGAGCCGTTTCTGGCTCAGCAGTAAGGAATTGCTGGGGATCCTATCACGGTCCAGTATGTCGCTGTAAAGGACACGGTCCTGCCAGGTGATACTGAAGATGCGATTGAGGCTCCGCATGCGGCTTAAGGTGCTGAGACGGCACTGCTGGCACATGTAGGTGGTCTACGATTTGCTGTTTAGAGGAGGGTGCTCAGCACACAGGTCTGGTAGACTGGCATCTTGGTGTTCTCATCCTTGCGAGGATGGGTGTTCTAATTGATTGAGCATCTTGTTTTCCCATACTCTTGATCAGCTTGACCATAGTGACTGCGGCTTTTGAACTTGTTAACATACAAAATTAATTATCAATGTCAAATCCTTTTAGTAAAGTAACCTAAAAGTAAAGGTTACGTCACATACCTATCGTTCGTGCGTGAGTGTGTATGACTGAGGTTATCTTCGATTTATGTGATAGCGTAGCTTAGCAGTTGCTGCAGGTTAACGGCATCACTTGTCTTGGCAGCGACAGCCAGAATTCTTCCAAAGACGTCCCAACTACCTCTGCTGCATCCACCCTCCGCACCAGTCCAGACCATAGTCTTCGATTCCTTTACTTTCTCTGCAGCGATCGAACTTCAACATCTTGGTCCTTGCCACCGTCTTCAAAAATCGTGACCCATCGACCACACACTCCCCCTCGAGTTTCAGTCGAAGTGTTCTCCTCCGTGCCAGTGTTCCAAGGAGAATTATCTTGGTCTCTTCCTTCGCCGTCTTCCCAGATGACACATTGCCAATGAACCACTCCAGGCCTTGTTGGTATGTCGTTTTCGTTGCAGAAGCTGTGGCGGGATGATTGAAGAACGCGCTATGAGAAATTAACTCATATACTTGATATAGGCCTATTACAAATTGTAATAAGCCTATATACGAGTCATGAAATATAAAAAATAAAATAATAAATGTCAACATTATTGTAAATTACAATAATGTTGACATTTATTGTTTTTGGAGGTTTTTTGTTTTATTGTATATGAAAATTTAGTGTGAAATGTAGCAGCAGAGAATAATTAAACTGCATCTATAAATATTAGGCCCTATGGTTATAGCTGGTTGATTATAAGCCCTATATATTTTATTTTTATAATGATGTAATCATAAGGCTTTACACCTAGAAATATTCCAGTTTGTGTTCTTTGCTGGGGGGACGGCACCTTTTACACTTTTTCCATCGGTACTTTGCCTCGTTACGCCACTGATCCTGACATATGGATGTACACTGCGTTTAATGCGTGCTGGCGAGATGGTGACGCAACCTGTTGCTACATTACACCTTTTATACCGTGTATTATTTATTTCGTTTATTTCTTACTGACGTATGCGTCGGTTGTTTAAATTCGATCCATAGGCAACTGTATGTGTGCGTGTGTGCGTGCGTGGATCGGTCGACGCCTGCCTGCTTCTTAGCGAATGCACCGAATACATACTTGGTGATATGTATTAATACATCCCCTTGCAGTGTTTGGCATACAAGTGCAAAACGATATGGGTGCACCCGTGTTCTAAATTGGCACGAGTTGGATAACGCCAACAACGAACGTTTGTGTTCACACGTGTTTTTACGGTTCTCTGGAAACGTGTCGATTCTATGCCTACAGACCTATATCCTAAGAAACATAGACACGTAATGATAATAATAATTATAATAATACTGTATTTTATTTAGTATATATAATAATAAATGATAAATCACTTCTAACGCGCGCAATATCTTCAGACAATCCGAGCTCAGTGGCGCACCAAAACCAAAGGATTAAGCATTCTCGTAGTCGTGTTCTAGGCGAAAGTCGTCAACAAATGGATGGATGTGTTAGGAAGCTAGGGAGGATAGGCGCTATTGAAAAGATAGGTTTTTAGGTGACGACGGAATGTAACAATATTTTCTGCTGATTTAACATTAACGGGAAGCGAATTCCATATAGTTATACTATCAGTTTCAATTACATTGTTTATGACGCTTCACATAACTTGCCCTAAGCACCATTATATATATACCGTACAAATACAAACAAGTAGCGCTGGGCCAGAATTGTCTAATGGGTGGAATACATACAAATTCAAGAGACAAGAAAAGTCGGGTAAACACTCCGTGCAGTTTGTTTAGTAGCCCTTCTGATGGATGATATAATGTCACCGTGCTCACTATTTGAAATACACTACTAGTGTGACATAGGTCAAGAAGCGTAAAGTTTATGTACTTGACTTAGAGAAACTCTAGATGCGGGTGTGCCGAGGAGACGAACACGACACTGAAACAATGCCCCGGGCAGTGTGTGCCGTCGGGTCGATGCGTGCGCTTGGTGTCGAGTTGCAGACGCGGTTGATGATCTATTTTGATTAACATATGACTAAAAACCAAGACTGGCTTTATCAATTTAAAACGAAAATACACCAGCACTCAGTTAGCATAGACAGTCCAACACAATCGCTGAATATACAGAGACGTCGGAACCGGGGGGGGGGGTTGTGTGGGGGCTCAGCCTCCCAATAATTTAGGTGGTGGTTGGAGATAGGATTAGCCGTCAATATTTAGAGAAGGGATGTGCATTTTCGGGTGGAGTTTTTTTTTGGTGGTGGGCTTATGATAGGATTACCCACCACTATTTAGGGAAGGTCGGTAGATTTTTGGTGCAATTTGAAGTTTTTGTTCAGCCTCAAGGTGGTTGTTTTTGGTGAACCTATGCCCCCCAATATTCGACACGTTTCGATGTCAGTGGTATAAGACCTAGCTAGCATATATCACCATAAATAAAATGCACACGTGTATGAATACATAATAGATATGTAACTTCGATGGGAATACAATAAATTTAATTAGTTAAAGGCTACGGATGGTTTGTGAAGACTGATTAAATAATGTTAATGCAGATAATTATAATAACAAAACTGTTATGGTAATTTCTCACTCTGCTGTCAATATCTTAGGACGGACCACAACGAAGAAAGGGGTGTCCTTTTTGTGAGCAAGGGTGGTATAGTTATGGCCTATACTAAAGTTACCCCTGGCATTTATTCCACGCAGTGTATGGATGTATGGTAAATCACGTGTACCTCGTCCCACCTGTTGTCCTTGTCTCGTGATTCTGTTAACTAGCTCAACTTCAAAGAGCATGCAATTCCGAGAAATGTCTGTTATTTACCCGTTCGGGTCGGTCGTACTTTTATAACATAACTGGTGGACGAATAGTTCCACGTTTTGAAAGCTAGATTTATAGGCCGGGGATGCTACACTGGGAGTAATCAGCAGCCCCTGGCTCGAGAGAAGAGACACGTGTCTGTTTTGAGCAGGGTTGAGAAACGCTTTGGGCAAGCAAAAAATCATCAACAGATGGGTGGGACAGGTCATATGCTCATCTAATATTAATCTGGATGCACTGGACAATCTACATGAGCTACAAGATAACGATGAACTGTAGTTTCGTTGTCCGCAGTCACGGATGCAGTGGAACAGCTGTTGTCAGAAATAGCGGTATTCTCCGATGCAATACCTGCCAACATGTTTACTCATTGTGTAGATTAAAAATAATGATGAAAATAGAGGCCTGTTGAGGAAAACGACGAAGCATTGACAATTAAGCCCTCTACAAAATGAAATCGGTGTTCTTTTCCTAATGATAATCCTGGCTTATAGTCATTCTGAGCTATTCGGATTTAATTGTGAGTGTTCTACCAAACAACTCCAGTCACACACATCACTGTTATACTTACTGTCAATGCAATTATGGATAATGATACGATGTCTATGTCAGCGGGCGATAGTATGTCTGCGTTTATCTACGCAAGGTGGCATCACATTCGACACGTACAATATTAGCATTGTCATATTGGAGCAGACAATATAAATTCTCATTGACACTTTATTTGGGGGCATATGTTGCCCAATGGCGTCGTAACGCGGCGAATATTCGGTGGCTGGTGAGGCTCTCCAAAAATCTCCAATTACACCCCCCTTGAGGCTTAACAATGCCACCTTCAGGCTCTACTAAAACCTCCAATTGTATCCCCCTGAGGCTCACCAAGAAACTCAAATTGCATCCCTTAATACTGAGGGCCGGGTTAATCCCAACCCCGCCCGACCAAGAATATTGGGGCTGTGCCCCACTCCTAGCCCCCCTCTCAGTTCCGGCGCCTTATAATTGAATTAGCAAAGCACATTACGGTTTGTCTAACTATTATAATTACATACTTTACTTAATAAATGACACTCTTATATACCTTACTTAATAAATGATCACTCTTACATACCTTACTTAATAAAAACTCAATGTACTACAATTAAAAAAACCAATCAATGATTATGTTTAGTATGCGTGCCCCAAATATGACGTCATAGAATATTGATAACTTCATTCGTTACATAAGTCAAAGGACGTTATCCATGCAAGCGTTCAGGGTATGTTCTATAGTGAGATACGCTGCTGTACAAATACATATATTATATCTGAGTATATCTCATCATAACATCTACACCGGAGTAACGACTGTGACGTCACGCTCCTTCAACCAGTACGTGTTTGCTCATCCGTGACTATCTCATAAAGAATCTGTTGACACATGTTCCACTTTGCCTGTAGAACTATAACAATAAACTGACCCTGTGTGCCTAAGCATGTTTCATGCACTAACGCAGTTGTAAACCATGCGCGGTTTTTTCCGAAGTAAAATCTCCATAATGACACTTACACATTTTATGTATGGATTGGCGCTGATATTGACTTTCGCATAACCCGAACACACACTCGCACGCGTGCTCGCACGCACTCATTCACACACGCACGCACATGCGAGGTGGTCTAACTGACCCCCACGCTAAACAAGAATTTGTCCGGGTTAGCAGTGGCGCATATGTATGAAGATGAAAGGGCGGCGGCAATAATTGTATCTCCAAAAACCTCCAACTATCTGCAATTATACATCCCCTCGTGTGGCCCTCAAAAAACCTCCAACTGCACCCCCTTAATTACAACTGAGGCTCCAAAAAAATCTCCAACTACACCCCTTTGAGGCGCGAGCTCCAAAAACATCCAACTGCACCCCCTATCAGGCTCAAGAAACCTTCACCTCCGCCCTATGACGCTATTCAAGCCCCCCCCAGATACCGACGCCTTAGCATTAGGTTATTGAAAATATATTTCCAAAGCCGCAATGGCCGCTGGGTCATTCTCCCAATTCGGTACATATTGTCGAATTATGTTAACATTTTTCAAAACTACTACAATAATAAAAAAACTTATATTTATTTGATCAAACGTCATTGGAATACATATTTTCAGAATGTGCAGGCTTACACTGTCTGCATTGTGGAGTAATTTAATGCAGAGGTGCACATGCCACACATGCATCTGTCAACTCTGTTACTCACATCTGAGCATATAGAGTGGCATATATTTTTCATACAACATTCATTATGATATCATTAATGTAATCAATGTGTGTCTCATATCCAGTAAAAAATCGTAAAAAAATTATATCAATAGTTTGTGCTTAATTTGATAAGTTTACACTGCCTTTTAGTACACGTGCATTCTTGGAAGCACCTATCACATCGTGATTCAATGTTACCCTGCCAAGCTGTAAACACTATATTTCACTGTTCAGAAACGTGACACAATACACATATGGATATATGACAACAATTGTTATAGATGTATTACTTGAATATATTGACATAGTATTAGTGATGGTAACAGAGTTGACTTGGCAGTAACAGAGTTGACATTAAAATAACACAATTGTACTCAATAGCTAAATAAGACATAATACCACAGACTGTTGCAATCTAGTGTAGTTATATATAGTGCAAAATCATACACCATAACTGCTAATCGAGTGTTTATACATTGGTAGTGCCGGCAACAGAGTTGACTTAAATGGCAGTAACAGGGTTGACACTAAAATAATACAATCGTAAACAATGGTTACGCTAAACATATAATACTATGGATTGTTGTAATCTAGTGCAGCTATAACCAGAGGGCACAATTATACACCACCATTGCTATCACATTATGTATATACAGGTAGCACATATTATGAAATGTTCTACCCATAAACATGACCATAGCACATACATGATTAGTTGTGTGTGGTGACTTGGTGTAGCTTCATGGTTCCTTGCATTGCTGGTACGTTCTCAGGGACGGCTGCTTCTTCCACTTCATCTGCCTCTACGAAGAAGAGCTTGGTCGATGTTTCCGGGATCAGTGCCATGCAAAGATGGGCTGCGTCAGGGATGTCATGCCCTAGGCTGATTAATTTGTCGGCCTTTCGTATGATGCTATCCGGGGCCCCTTTTCCGTGACTTACCTCCCAGAAGTTCAATGACCCTGCCACTATTGTCCTCATTTTGGTTCTTAGTGTATTCATTTTGCCATCCAGAACAGCTTGTCGAGCCCGTTGGTACCACTTTTTGTATTTTTCGGTCAACCGTCCTTGCTTGTTAATGGCCTGTTAATGGCCTTTTCCAAATCTCGGTAACATTTTGCAGCCAGTCGACTACACCTTTTCTGGGCTTGTTTCCGTTGTCTGCAGATGGATGAGGACGTCATTAGCACGTACTACATTCTAGAAAGACTACAAGCGAATAAAACAATGTTTTAAAAACGGAGGTTATACAATATACCGATAGAGAAGCGGACAAGTGTGCGCGCGTATGGTTGTGTGTCTGGCGTCACTGGTGTATATTATATCATATATATATATGTATATATATATATATAACATTATTAACGTGTGTGTGCGTGCGTGTGTGTATGGTTATATCTACCGAACATGTCCCTAGTATCCAAAATTGTGTCTTAATTTGGTCCAGAAAATAGTTGGATTAGCTTTAATCGCAGTATTAATAGCATGCGCAGACGGATCTCGCTGTGCTCTTTCTGGACATAGTTGATTTTCTTATGTGGTGTAATAATCAGTAGGACTTTTTGTGTACGAAAGGTGCTCAAACTGCCTGTTTTGTTATGTCCACATATGTATATATATATTATATAATTATACATGCACACACAAGATCGCACACGTGCACGCACGCGCGCGCGCGCGCACACACACACACACAAACATACACGCACACACATTTACCTTGAATCTGATTAATTTGATGGTTCATTTGTATCATGGGGATAAGTTGGAGGTGTTAGATGCCTCTCTTTATCTTTTCCCCTTGACCTCCTCTGTGCATCTCGCCACCGCTTCCGTACACTGCGCTTGGTTCTTTCTGACAGTTCACTAATCTGCTTCACTTTTCCCGTCGATGTCTTCTTTTCCCATGCCAGCCGCTCTTTTATCTATATATATTTGTTTCCGTTCTGGATCCCCATCCAGTTGAGCAGGATACCGCCTGTGTTTCAGCTGCAGACAATGGCATGGCTGCCCCTGTGAACAAAATGAAAGAACACCGTTCATTTTAGATTTGTTTAAATACGAATGAACTTAAAATGGCAAGCATTCGTAGATAGAATATATCATAAATCATGATAATGGCATACTGATGTCAACCCTATTACCATCAAGTCAACCCTGTTATCATGACTAGGTAACAGAGTTGACAGTAACAGGGTTGACAACCATGATGCAATGCATCTAATACAGCACTACATGCAGCCATATTGTCACTAAATCACTGTTTCCCGCCACAGTGCAGCGCATTGCCATAACAAGACTGAGTAACGTTTTGGTATGATGGTTACATAATATTTACCTTTGGGTAACAGTGGTGACATAATATAATTATATTATTGTATGTGATACTAAAAAGGGGTATTTTAATCCATATTAAGACAGACAGAAGCACATACCTTCTCTCCATTTAAGGAAGTCATAGTCTGCTGCCACCTGGTGCTGAATGCGGTACTGTACAAAGATTTTGGCTTCTTCCATAGTTAAATTACTATAGAGTAACAGAGTTGACCCACTGTTTGGGGACATATGAAAATAGTTTGAAATTTTATAAATATATAAATAATATGCCTATATAGATCCAAGTCAGATATTTTGGGGATATTTTACTAGATGGTGATGATTATCAAACAATATTACCATTAAACGTGTTTCTGCCACCGAGACCGTAGGACACATATTTAGATTCAGGGACGTGGCATTTTTGCCACCCACATCATATAATAATTAGTTTTTCTTTAACACAAATTACTCAAATTATTGCACAATACATAAATTAATAAAGATAACATATATATGTATACCCATAACTGATGTGTTATTGCCCCTGGTATATGCAGGACACTGAAAATGCACCATACGTTTCTGGGACTCAAATATGTACCGAATTGGGATAATATGACCCCCCCCTTAATTAAATACGCCACTGAAGGGGTGATAATTATGGCCTATATATTGGCAATGTAGGTTTAGTAGGCCTACTCCCCAACAACAACAAACTAAACGTTAATACAGGTTATACCTGTAATGTACGTTGGACCGTGGAAACGGTTACAACTGAACTGAGCCAAAGATCCCCTCTCTCTCACACATTACCCATTTATAAATTCCTGCGGGCGCTTTTGTAATACAACGCCACCGCGCGTCATCTGTAAGATACGGTACCTAACGTGGAGGGCATCCACTTTATTTTGTGGAACGTGACGTCACCAAGCCCACGCGCAGATAGTGTCACGTGATATATCCAATTTTGACGCCATATTGATAATATTGTTTTGGTGTGAGAGTGGAGGCTGCTTTGTTTTGTAACACATTTTATATGGTATTTCCATTCATTATGTGTGCAATGGAAGTAAAAGAAATGCACGATTCTTAACCCATGTATCCGAGGCATCAGGAGGTGATTTAGGTTGATTTTGTAAGGTAAGTAGGGTGATTTTGCTGACCAGAAGTAGCACTCAAATCATTCACATGTCATGAACATGATCGGTTTAACAACGACAGCACGTTGAACTCAAATTTATCTAAACCAATCCCACCAGTCTCGTGTGTTTGTACACCATCTGTTAGATTTCAGCATTTGCTGGAATAGCTGTTTATTGGGTTGAGTAAAGTAGTTTTCAGTGGCCTAGTAATTCGGTGATTCATAAGAAAACGATGGTAGTAACGCCGCCTTGTGGTTATCATGATTATGTCACTCGTTGTCTGTGAACGCCAGATGACGTCTAAGATCCACCTTAGGGTTTTTACAAAGAACTGACTCTACTGAACGACGTAGCAATATTGTACAAGCTTGTGAGTTATATGAATAATGTAGTAATTCACAACGTTCTAATGGGATTCAGTTTCACAAAACACGATGGCGATAGGGAGAACAATAGCCTTTGTCCGAATGTTGACATCGTGTCCAGTAAGCTATAAATACCCGGTGTGTTATCACCACGTGCCCTTTGCAACTAAAATGGTCATACTTATATGCTTATGGACATTTGGTTAATGTAAATTATGGTTAGACTTTGACCAGTATGTAGGCTTTTATCTTGAGAAGATATAACATGACTAACACTTTTGGCTGCATTGGTTGGACCCATACTACTGGTTTACCCCGATTACATTGTCATTATCAGTTGTTCTATAGTATTATCTGTAGACATGCTTTCGCCATAGATATATTTTTTATGACAGCCTTATTTTGTATTATTGTTCTATTGTAAACATGTTTTAAGAAGTCATTTCTCAAATCTCAATGGTAACAGTGAATTATCACACAAAAAGTACCAGTCCTCGTGTATATTTACCCGAAATTACCCCTAACTCCTGGAGTACTGTGTAATTTGTATATTTTTATGTCATGTTGACTATTTATACACATTCATACGTGCTATTTACAATAAACGTACATGGTAATGGTAGTTACATTGTCCTAGATATATATTTTATTGCTTCTGCAATGGGTTGAAGGTATCATACATGTGATAACAATGGCATGGGAAATATTATGCAGGCATTGGTTGAGGTAATGGCATTGATCAATCCAACATTTGTTAATGGGATTAACTTTTACATGTATACAAATCTGAATAGTTGACTGACATAGAGAACAACAGCCTTTGTCCAGCCAGATATTGACACATGTCTAGTATTGCCTGACCTGTTGTCACCAGCTGTCATTGACAGCTGCACTGGCCATCCTCATGCATGAGCAATTAATTAATTAATCCAGATAGTTGTCAGACTTTGATCAGCATGTGATCCTTTATCATGAGAGAAAAGATGACTAAGACTTTCTGTGGTACTTTGGTAGCACATATTTTCACTGATTACGCTATGGGCAGTGGTAAACAAAGTATAACTATCTTTTCAAAACCATGGTTTAGATGTATTTTGTTAAATCTGACTCAGTTCAAGATAATTCAATCTTGATTAAATCATGAAAATTAAATCCTAATTTTAGTTCATTGCATTATTATTCATGGGGTAAATTTAGATTACAATGTTGCCTAACGACACATTGTGAGTCATGGTTCCATGGGCCAGTTGCAGTCAGTCCAACTGGACAAAGCCCTAGTACCCTAATGACCCATTTTGTTAATGGTGCAGACATTATGTAATTAATGTATACATATTCTAACAAGAATATTCAATATTCTGTACAAACACTGGACAACTGTAAGTGTTATGCCCACTTGATGTGTTAGCAAAATACGAAACATTCGTAGTTTACTCAACGTGAATAGGCCAGCAGCTTATACAGATTGTAATTAATTATGTCATATATCGCTAGTGCTCACCAGATTATAAAAACTTGCATTTCAGGTCTGACCATCTGAAGTATGCTCTTCTCAGTCTTCTGGGAAGTTGTATATTCAAGTTTTAAATGGTTTTTCTCTGGTCACATGATGCCCAGCAGCGTTCGAAATAGCACTTGTCCGTTTGTCCGGGACAAGTGATTTTTGGCCCAGACAAGTAAAATTACTCTACATGGTTATCCGGTGGACAAGTGAAAATTTACAGTAAATAGTGACGCATGCAACATTGCAAACTTTTCGTCAGTGTTCGACCAAGTTTAGTGCCTGCGTTAACAGGGTTATCCGCTGAGCGCACCGACCTAGCTCTGTCATACGCGTAGGACAGACTCCGCATCAGCCATCGTTGATCGAGGCTATATTTCACACAATTGTAAATCGTTCAGTTTTGCTGACCCACAACTTGCTTCCACTCACGGATCATATTTGATGAACTTTGGAAATAGTAGACTTTGTATCGCTACCTGTTATTTGAATAATTATATAGTTTTAACCATTATTACGCCTAACCCACGTGGACTCGGCAGTCTTCCAAGACCAAGTCAGGGGTAGAACTTCAGCATTTATTTTACTGGACAGCAGGACTAGTAAAGACAAAAGTTTACTAGTCCGCCAAAAGGTTTACTAGTCCTGAAAATATCAAAACAACACAAATTTAAATTGCAACAAATGCGTCAGACGGTCCATGGTGGCCGTTTTCAGCACTTGAATGGCTCGGTGGGCAGTTGCAGTGTTTTTCCAGCTTGCGTTTTTCTGCTGGTTTTGCAACCCCAGTCAAGTAATGATACATCGTGCATAAACGTAGACTAATAAAGCAATGTAGATGTAAACCGTATTCGAAAACCGTGCATTTAAAAATGACCACCAATTGCACTCATTAGCCCTACCCCTCTACCAGATACGCTAAACCAAACAAAACTGTCATTTCAGAATTCGATGTCACACAACAGCCAATCAACAGCACTGTTTCACTTTTCACTGTCGCCTCATTACGTAAAGAATTAGTTTGTCAATGGTACGGATGGTGGCATCATGCAACATGCTGATTTTTACTAGACAGCCGGACTAGTTGGTAGGCAGATTTACTAGTCCGCCGTAATCTTTACTAGTGTACGGACTAGCGGACTAGTGGGTAGTTCTACCCCTGCAAGTCATCGAACGTAATCTATCAATTATATTCCGCCTGGTAATTGTAATTCGAGCACCGTTAAAACTGTTTTATCATCATTGAAATGGTAATATAACATTTAGGAAAAAATATGAGTGTTTGCTGATGATCAATTGAATATTATTTTCATTTGTAAAATACAGAACTTTGTTAATATTGAAGTTCATAGAGGTTTAACAAAATATTATCAGATTATATAGTTTATTATGATTTTTGTGACAACATTTCCTGGCTTTGCATTGGTCGTGTTCCTGGTTGAGCGGCGTCTTCAATGACAAACTGATGGCAAAATTTTACGGCAGTGTTATATGTTATTTATATATATATACCATATTAAACATAAACAGTTTTTGCAACATTATAAAACAAATAGCAAGAAAAACAATTGTCTCATTCCTATCATCATAATAATCGTTCATATCAGCATCACTAAAATATTGGTATACATCATGTAACGTGTCTACTTTTAATATTCGAGATTAATAATAATGGACCAAAAAATAGTTTCAAATATAATTTAGCAATTTCAAAATTTGCAAATTAAATCAAATTGTGTCTTTGATTACAAATCACTCATATGTACATGCAACAAAACAGCAGGAACATTGTGTTGTTGTCATAAAAATAAGACAGACATTTTATGTTTTTTTTTTCGAAGCTTCAATTCCCTTAACAACCACTCGGACAAATTACAATTTTGGCGGACAAGTAGATGTCAAAACTTACTTGTCCATTATTTCAGTGTTTGGTTGTGGGGATTATTGAAGAAACTGTTACACGGATTAAATTAATTATATAAATACTCTTTCATCATGGTTTTCATAATTGCATGACTAAACCACCAGACTCTTCAAAAGAAAAATGAAGTTGCCCCCAACCTGACGTCATGCAACTCATCAGTTGTCCATCTATATAGATCTAACTTTTTTGTTTTAAAATCTTTTCCAAACAGTATCCAAATAAAAAAATATTGCACTTTTCAGTGTCTGACTTTTGTGAATTTTACGGGTTCCTTAGACATGCTTTGGGAATTGTGCTTTCTTAATATCCCATTTACAGATCTGCCCAAAATCACCCCATGCTCTGTGACAAATGTGAATATCTGTAAGTAGTTTCTAGAAGACTTGAAGAAAAAATTCAATCCACATTTACTAACAGCTACACGACATACTAGGCCATTATTTATGTATGAACCCCTGAGTTACTCCTCAGTGCTTTTTGGTACAACATCCAGTTTACCAATAACAACATCCATGTTATTGGCTGTACACTAAATGTGCTTATTGTTTGTGGAATAACTTGCACTGGGGCTTGGTCTGTTCACAGAGACAGGCTAAAAGGCATAGGACAGAGCATCAGTCACCATGTGGGATTACATTTGTAGCCACTACTTATTTGATTGATCATCAAAAATGCTTATTCAAGTTTAATGCAGATATTTTTTAATGGTTTAAGTAAAAACACACAAACTTGGAGCACCAAAGAGATTGGGATCGTTAATCTGTGTCAAACTCAAATCAAACAGCTCTGGCAGAATAATGATCTGATCTCAGGATTTGATATAATATAATGCAGATTTATAGAACAGGGTGAGTTAGTTATTTTCTTAAATATAAACATACAGGTCAGTAAAAAAAAATTATACCTAGATTCCAGTTTTATTAAGGACACATCAGATGAACAACATTTTATTTATTAAATCATTTTAAACTAACTTGTTGCTAAGGCTTACATTACTTACTTACTTACTTACTTATAAGGCTCAGACAAGATCTTGCCAGACCCCTCTGTCTTGGACTCTCCTTGCTGCTGTGCTGCAGGTTAGCCCAGCAGTGTTTAGTTCTTCTTAAATGGTTCGTCGCCAAGTTTTCGGTTTGCATCTTTTTCTATTTCCTTCTGGTGTCCAGGTCAGTTCTGTATTTGCTCATCCTGTAGACATGGCCGAGTAATGTCTACCTCCCTTTTTTCAGGGTGAGGCAGATGTGTTGTTAATGTGTTGCTTGGTTGAGTCTAGTGTTGGAAATGGTCTGGGGCCAGTAAACTTTCATTATCTTCCTTAGGCCAGTGTTGTGGAAGCTAGAGAGTCTAAAGGTGTCTTGCTGTGTTATGCGCCAGCACTCCGAGCCATACAGGAACACAGAGAGGACATTGCTCTTGTACATTCTCAGTTTTGTTTTTCGGGAGTATACTGAGTATCTCCATAGCCGTGGTAGATTAGATTTGCAGATGCTGACCTGGCTTTTCTCAATTGTGTTTTGATGTCTTACATTAAGCCATTGAATCAGCTGCATAGTCCATGCAATTATAAAAGGGGAGATTACTGACAGAGTTAAATTGTATTAAAAAAAACATTTTATATTGTGATAATTCTGTAATGTCCATACATTGCTAGAAGCCAGTAATGCAAATGGTAATTTATGGCTTTATAATTATGAGTTTATAACAGAACGTGGTAACAACAAGACAACCATGTTCTATTTACCACTTTTAATAATGTAACCATGTGTCTGTGATTTCCTTTGTGATTTGTTTAAGGAAATTTGCAATTAGTAGTAATGCCACCAACATAGTTTTGCCAGTAGTGACAGACTTTAGTGCCAATGACCTGATGCATCATTATGCCATTGAATTTACACACTATATCTGTAGCTAATTTGTAGACAGACACTATGAATTAATTATGATATTTCTGATCTGTTCCCAGGCTTTGTTGTGTTTGGTAGAATGAGTTCGATATATTTTGTAGAGCTCTTGGTATATCCCGGTGGCAGTAATGCATTGTAATGTCTGTTTTATAATCTTCCTTAAATATTGGGCACTTAGCCATTTGAACCTATAACGATTTAAAATGAAAAGCAGGGCATGGTGTGATTTTGATTTTTATACATAATGGAAAGTATATTTAAATATTCTTAACATCTTGTAATGTGAGCTAATCAAAACCAAGCTGGATTAATGTAACCCCGACTGAATTAATAAAAAAAAATCCTACAGTGTCAATAAATGCTTTGAGGTAAATAGTTCAAAGTTTTGTTTTCATAGAAATTTGTCTTGAATTAAGGTGGGCCACCATAGCCAGGAAGTGTTGTGAAACAGATACGAAGGGCATTTACTTGCCTGCCTGTTAGTGTCACTGTTCTCTGACCTTGTTTTAGACAATAATAGAACTGAAGGGAGTGTGTTAATTTAATAATAGCAAGATGACCTAGAGGCCCTTGCCTTACTTTGCTGCACCACTCTGGTACTGGCACCAGGGGAGGGGAGGGGAGGGGTTTCTGGGAAGATGTAGCTTCGACATAGACTACTGTCACTGCGTGAATGGCAGGTCATCTTGGACTGGAAAATCAAACCGTATTGAGTTGGCTAGACAACAAGTCCGAAAGAGTGTTTATAATTTGAATGTTGTGTCCGTAAAATGGCCAAACTATTATTGGCACGTATTGCAGAGGCATGCACCCCAACTTTTAAGTTGGCAGGTCTCCACTTGCCACACACATGACGGCGGTTGCTTAATGTGGAACCTAGTCCAACTGATTCAGTGAATTTCCTACTAATAATTACCACCCCTTTCTGTTTCTTTGGTAATGTAACAGATAACTAATAAATGCTATTATATAACCAAATAATCGGGTACTTTGTTTTGAAATATTGCTTCTATCTGGGGGACAATTGGTAAACTGGAAGTAGGAAGACACGGACACTGATTTGTTTGTTGCTAAGGTTTGCATAGTCTGGCCTGGCACGAACCCAGGTTTGACACAGTGATTTGGCTTATCTTGCCAGTTATGCATGCCTGGTTTCATTATTTAGTTTGCCAGCAACACTAACTACTGTTGGCCTTTAAAGAAAATGTATGCGCTATGCAGCTCATTAAGTGACTTGCCCAAGAGCAGCCCAGTCAACCACTAGCCTGAACTAGGATACCAGGTAACTCGAACTATTGGCCAGATCCGTGTAACTTCATTATTGTTACATTGTAAATATCAGACAATTTGAAGTACCTTTACCATGTATACCTATTTGCAAAAGGTACATGCATTGGAGTGCTCAAGAGTGTGCATCCACTGTCCAGCAAGTAATTTTTTTCTTTTCTGTAAACAGCTCAAACTGTCCAATATAATATCATGTCGTTGCTTGTGAACAATTATATGAGTTTGTGTGGATTGCTCTATATATATATATATTACAAAAATGGGTCTTAATAACTCAGTATTTATCCCAAATCCTTCCTACTTGAATTTAATCAAGTTGTATTTGAGCAATGATATTCTTGTTAATGATCCCACTGCAAGGCCCTTCTGATCGTTTGATCTTAAAGAACACTTGTTAAGTCCACTAGAACAACTTGATCATGCTCATCAAGCGCTTCTCATTCCAAACTGCCTGACTTTGACCTCAGATAACTACTAACAAATAAACTCAGCCCACTTAAACTTAGATTGTATTGTTTGAACAAACAAGTAAGGTTACATTTCTCTCAAACACAGGCATTCCATGATACCTATTATTATAAGTTAATAAGAACTTTGTTTATTATTGTTTTGGGGCATTTAAATTAATTGGTCCACCAGATAAATATATGATACCGAGTAGGCAATTTTTCAGTCCTTCCAATTTGATTGACTACTTTTGATCTGAATCAACACAACCATACATAGTTTTTATTATACCAATTTACAGTAAATGGCTAAACAATAGTTAATTTATCTCTAGGTCATTGGTTTTATTTATTGGAAATTATGTTTTAACAATACATACGTGTTAACCATATCCATACCTTAAATAATACTTAAAGGAAATAAAAACAAGGCATTAGCTAAAATCCTTTTTCCATGTGTACACAAAGTTTAACATTGTATGTAACAATCGAGAACATTAAAAAAATACAGAAAAATACATTTCTAGCATAAATTCGATTTTAAACCCGTCTGTGTAGCGATTCCCGTGGGAAATAAAAATGTAATGAGCTAGGCGATCACGTGGTATCTTAACGTCACATATGACCCACACTCGCAGCAGGCCGACCCTTTCCATGCATTCAGAGCATGTTTACATGGATAGTTTTGGGGTCGAAACGAGCGTCAGAATGAGTTATTGTGCAATATTCCGATGTAATACAAATACTAGTCATCATAGAGGAACAAGCAGTTATCTTACGGTTCTACATGAATTCAATTTTATTCAAAACAATGAATGCGAATGAGCCTACAAGTCGACTAGGTATCGCCAAGCTTGGGCTCGTTTTCAGAATAATTATATCGAATGCAACCAACGGGACATAATTTACACCAATATACATACATAGCAAACATATATCGTATCCAGCTACAGAAAGTAACGTGTATAATCGTATAATCGTATAATATCACTAGAATATCGATGTATGAAGGAGGAGTTGTACAATTTATCATAACAACTTAAATCAGTCAGCGAATTTCTGTCGGTCCTGCTAGCTCAGTTAGTAAAGGTGTTGGTTCCTTGGCATTTATTTTGTAATCGGGCGACACCGGTTCAATCCCGACACCAAAGCATTGATTTTTTTAAATTTTTTGTTTATGTTTTCACCAAGTAATATAAACCAAATAATTTTTATAGTATGATGCATTGTGTGTAAATATTTTTGTAGTAATAATTTATTTGCCACAAAAATGAAAATATGGTAATTATATATAACGATGTTTCTAAATTGTATTTATCCAGACAGATCACCATTTGTTTTCACATATATAATTACAGTTAATACATTCTATATCCATTACATTATATTTGTTTGGATAAATACAATTTAGAAACATCGTTATAACTTATATAATTCCCATATTTTTGTGGTGAATAAATGATTACTGCAAAAATTAAAAAAATATTTATAAACAGTAAAAAAATCAATGGTTTGGTGTCAGGATCAACTTTTCCTCCTGACACTGCAGGAAGCCAGGAAACTAGCTTTGAGCAGACCAGAGATCATGTAACAACGCAGATCCCCCACACAGTGATAGAATAGTCAACAATGACTGATCACTATACGGAAGGACGGAAGTAAGATCAAAACTGTTTATTTCAAGTAGTCACAAGAATAAATGAAACTACACCACACTTAACTAATTCATGCAACATGTTATCGCTCATTTACTTCATATATACACAGGATTTCTCAATGAGAATATTTTGAGAAACATCATAAAATGAATGGTACTTTGGACATTACGTGTTTTTTGCGGTTTGTGTTTTTGTTTAACAACTTTTGCATTTTGTTTTTTACCGGTGGAGCTACTCATCAGGGAAGTCACTTCTTTGTCACGGAAGTCATGCACGTTAAACACTCTAAAAACAGAACATGACTGAATCTAGATAGCTTGCCTCATTTAGCAGCGATAGAAATACAGCATAATATTTACTTGTCCGGCGGACAAGTAAGTTTTGAAATCTACTTGTCCGCCAAAATTTTAACTTGTCCGCGTGGTTGTCAAGGGGAATCGAAGCTTCGGAAAAACCGTAAAAAAACTTATTTTTATGACAACAACACAATGTTCCTGCTGTTTCGTTGCATGTACATCTGAGTGACTTGTGATTAACGACAAAATTTGATTTAATCTGCAAATTTAGAAATTGCAAAATTATATTTGCAACTATTTTCCGGACCATTACTGTTCATCACGAATATTAAAAGTAGACACGTTACATGATGTATACCAATATTTTAGTGATACTGATATGAACGCTTTTATTAATGACAAATAATTATTACGATAATAGGAATTAGACAATTGTTTTCCTTGCTATTTTCGTTTTATAATGTTGCAAAAACTGTTTATGTTTAATATGGTATATATATAACATATAACACTGCTGTAAAATTGTTGCATCAGTTTGTCATTGAAGACGCCACTCAACCAGGAACACGACCAATACAAAGCCAGGATATGAGAATATTTTATTCAACCTCTATGAACTTCAATATTAACATAGTTCTGTATTTTACAAACGAAGATAATATTCAATTGATCATCAGCAAACAAACGCATACTTTTCCTAAATGTTATATTCTCATTTCAATGATGATAAAACTGTTTTAACGGTGCCAGAATTACATTTACCAGGCGGAATATAATTTATAGATTTAGTTACGTCGTAACATTGCTGCCGCATGCAGACCGCCATAGTTGGCGGAAGCCGACATGTCAACGGTGGTTGGCGCACCGTCCCCGGCCGCGCGTCTTGCATAATTCGGTTTCAAAAACTCGCAATTTATGGTTAATATAAATGTTACATAGATACAACAACATTTATGAAATGTCATTAATATTCCGTTTATCAACCAGCACTATAGATTTGCCGGAGAGCCAGTTACAAGTTTTTTAAATCATCTGGATCTGCCAAGTCCGCGTGCGTTAGGCGTAATAATGGGTAAAACTTTGTATATACTTATTCAAGTAACAGGTAGCGATACAAAGTCTACTAGTTCATCAAATATGATCCGTGTGCGGAAGCAAGTTTGTACGTCGGCCAAACTGAACGATTTACGATTGTGTGAAATACAGCCTCGATCAACACTGGCTGATGCGGAGTCTGTCCTACGCGTATGACAGAGCTAGGTCGGTGCGCTCAGCGCATGACCCTGTTAACGCAGGCACTAAACTCAGTCAAACACTGACGTACAACACACTGGCGGCGGAACGACAAGACGCCGACACACCAACAAAATTGCAACGCGCACGATTGCTAGTGAACTTCATTTACGTTTGAATTTCCTCAAATAAAAATGTTGCAATGTTGCACGCGTCACTATTTACTGTAAATTTTCACTTGTCCACCGGATAACCATGTAGAATCATTTTACTTGTCCGGGCCAAAAATCACTTGTCACGGACAAACGGACAAGTGCTATTTCGAACACTGTTTAGGCATCTTCAAACCTCCGTATAGCCAATATTTTTGTGGATATTTGGGGTGCGGGCCTATGCTATGCAAAGACAACAAAGTTAAATTTCATTTAAAAAGTGCCGTCCAATTCCGCTTGGTAGCGAATTTCATTATTGTCTATATTATCGGTAATAATTTAAATTTCCAATGAATGTTTATGTGTAATACTTTTCGGTTGTATGCATGGCCTTTTGCCCCACATGTGTAGGAGTGATTTTTGCATTTTATTTCGTTTAATAATTCTTCCTAGCGGACACACATCGTGTGCGCTCTGACGGATATTTTATGCCTATGTAAAAGCAGCATGTGCGCTCTGGCGGATAATTGTACGCCTAGCGGATTTGTGTGGAATTAGTAGTAGGTAGCGCAGTACGCTACATCATCGGCCAGAATGAGGACATAACAATTACTTGCTATTGTGTCTTGGCTATCTTGCATACAAATTCCAGATACCTACAAAATATCGAATAAATTAAGGGATTGCCTCTTCAAATAATGTAGATTTATTTTTTATGGCGCATCAACTGAATTTGTCTGCGCCAGTTGCCACATTTACGCACCCATCAGGTGCATTCGTGAAATTTTGGTGGGTCATTTGTTAAAGTATTGCATCAAGGGCGAGGCCTGGATTGAACCCTGATATGCTGAACTGTATATTATTAATTATTCAATATGAGCTAGCAAACATTGGCTGTATGTACATGTTATATTGCTGCATGTGTATGTTATACACATCTGCATTCAGTGTTCAATTCAAAATCAATATATAAGTGCAATATACTGTGATGCAATGACACACCATGTAGGGAAGCTGTAGGCACTACAATTAAATGTTGAAGAAATTGAATGCCAACCTATAGATATATCTATAGGTTGCCATTTGCCAGTATTTAAGATCATAAGAAATGCTTTTTTTATTCAAGCCATGGACACACACCAATTTATACATACTAATTTATGTTGTATATAATTGCTCAACTGTACCAAATTATACAAACATCAATATACTAGGCCTATGGATGGATATAATTTTATTTACGTTACAAATCTACATGTTTGACTCCCAACTCTGCAGTACATTGCTTAGAACTGGTAACATATTACAGCTTCATTGGTCTAGTTGTCATGAATCATATTTTATGGTGTGGTGCTTGGCCATTGACACATCAGTTCATATGCCATGTGAGCTGCTGGGATATTTTATACATGCCAAGCAACAGATGTGTAGTTACAAGTGGGCACAGGTGTGTCTGTTCGGTACAAAGAGATATCGCACAGATGTTCTCTATAGTTGGTTGTTGGACACATCTATAATAATACAATGGACAGTGAACCTCGTCTGATATTTAGTGAATAGAAGGCAAGTGTGTCTATATCTGCGTTGTTCTGTCATCGTTTTAAACAGTTTCAAAAACAATTTATAATTAAATTGAACTGTACAAATAATTATGTTGAATGTTGTGTATCTGCAGATTGTGAGAGAGGATCTGGTACATCAACTACCCGGTACCTTACTCAACTTACCTGAAGTAGTACAAAATGTTCCATCACACCCACCACTAATGTGCCCTGTAAATGAGTAAAATGGCCAACATCTTGTCTTGCACAATTGGTGCAAATCACAACATTGTAAAAATGGCTTCTTTCTAAAAGACAGAGCTAATTTCCTCATTTATACTACTTTCAACCCTAAAGTTTGCATAATAGTGTTCTTTAAAAACCACATTTTGTACTTGAGTTGTTAAAGTGAACAGTATAATAATTGTTCAAGCATGCCTGCATATTTGCAGGGTCTGGTATAACTACTGACTACCAGTAAACAAGGAGGTTTTCACATGAAATAGCCTACTTTCTCTGCCAAAGTATTTTTATATCTGCAGAACCAACATATATTTTATTATTTTATAGTTAATTATAAAAAGATATTGAAACACTGTTAATATGTAATGCAGCACTGATACTTACATAAGTTACATTTTGATTTTTACTAATACCTTGATTTTTACTAATACTAGCTTTGTCTTTATAACACCTTGATTCTTCTTGTATAGTCGTTTGGGTCTTTTTGCGATTTAAATGCGTGTCAACTTCGCTGTTGCAGGCAAGAGGATCCTCTGGTCGTGGATATAGAGGCACGCCAAGTCCGCTTAACGTCAGCGCGTCTGTGTCACCAGTGACATCAGTGATCGCAGTGTGTGGTGCAGTGTTGGCAGCGCATGACGTGTGCCTCTGTGTGTGCTGCGTTGTGAACACACCGCTCCCATGAACATGGGCCAGAAAGTGTCGGGTGGTGTAAAGACGATCGCTCGCGAGCCGACATACAAGGCGCTAAGTCGCGACCATGTGTTTAACCCGGACTTCCAGAAGCCAAGCCGACTCGACGCGCTCCTCGACATGCCAGGCGCGAGCAAGGAGTCACAGGTGCTGCATGCGTGGAACAACGAAGACCGCTCACTGAACATATTCGTCAAGGAAGACGACCTATTAACGTTTCACCGGCATCCCGTCGCGCAGAGCACAGACTGCATCCGGGGTCGCGTTGGATACACGCGTGGCCTGCACGTCTGGGAAGTGCACTGGAGCACGCGACAACGGGGCACGCACGCCGTTGTTGGCGTGGCAACCAAAGACGCCCCGCTGCACTGTGTTGGATATCAGTCGCTAGTCGGCAGCTGCTCGGAGTCGTGGGGATGGGATCTCGGACGCAACAAACTCTACCACGACACCAAAAACAACCCGGGTTCATCATATCCAAACGGGCTCGGCCCCGATGAGACATTTGTCGTACCCGACTCATTTCTAGTCATATTGGACATGGACGAGGGCACGCTGAGTTTTGTGGTGGACGGACAGTATTTAGGCGTTGCATTCCGGGGGATGAAGGGAAAGAAACTCTACCCGATTGTTAGTGCCGTTTGGGGACATTGTGAAATCACGATGCAGTACATAGGAGGACTAGATCGTAAGTATATTTTTCACCGTGTTCTGGCTAAAATTCTGTATTCGTACCGTATTTTGTTATTGGTATGTTGTAGATGTTTAAAGGCATTTTTGCTGAACATTGTGAAAATTCTTGTTGTGTGTGGCTTCCAAGTAAATACAAGGATCTTCAGATATCAACCCTGGTTCCAATGTTAACCCCTTATCACCATTGTGAGATCTGTATTTGCTGCCATCACTGGGGGTAGCATTTGAATTTCACTATGAGATGTTCTCTCTGGACTTATCCATATCTGGGGTTGAAAAAATTCACCCATGATGATTTAGTTTGTGGAGGTAGAAAACGTTATTTTGCACCAGCAAAAATGCTGCCATGCTACATGCGTACAGTTCTACTGAAAGTGATTTACTAGTAACTCCTATTGCAATAAGACTGTTTATGGAATGGCCTAGCCTCCTAATGACTGTGATCTGTGAGCAAGTATTCAGTCCTGCTCCCCTGTGGTGGTAGTTGTGCTGTACCACTGCATCCAAACCCACCACAGTGTTAGCTCTTGAGCACTTGTCTTTCTGATTTCCTGGTATTCCTCGTTTAAAGCAGGATATTTTTAGAGCACTACAAATCATTTATGCTCGGTCAATTATTACTAGCAGTGTGCACATCTCCTTTTGGCACTTCTAACCACTTTATTGATGTCCAATACTGTATTTTATGAGCCAGTGGTATGTATCACTCCTGGTAGGTGCAGGTAAACAATTAAATAAATGGAATGTTTTCTTAGAACTCTTATGTACATCATCCAGTGACAATGAGATACTACAACATTTACAATCCACTATAAAAACTCTCACATTCAGCGATTCACAATTTCACACCAGACTCAAGTAACATGAATTTAACAAGGTTAGCCAGACTTGATTTTTTAAATCACAAATGCATGAAATATTTGCATAACTGTTGTGGATTAATAATAATTTAATCAGAATTTGTATATATCGACAGACAGTTAAAAAGCTCTTCGGCTCATTAGGCCAAATAAAATAATACCTGTGTTTCCGGTAACCCGACCGTCCCTGGTATTTCCTTGCGACCCTATGCATTTTTTCAAGAACAAAAGAAAAATATTTGTTATGATGTCGACCTTTGCCTCTGACCAAAAACTTTTCTTTTGACATTATATTATATTCCAGCAAAAGACTATTTCAATGATCATTTAACATGATAAAAAATACAGATAATCATTGAAAAAGTCCTGAAAGTAACAAGAATTGACCTTTTGGAACGGAAATTCCATGATCGTCCCTAGTATTGGACGGATTTCCATGTAAATTGTTCCAGTGTCATGGCGCCCTGCTACGTACCTCGTGTCAACCAACGGGGATGTGGGCGCTAACATAAACCGTTTCGTGATCATTGTCTGGTTGTCCACTAAGCGCATTGAAAACATGTTGTTAATTAAATATACTTATCACATCATTAGAACACATATAAGTGTACAGATTCCGGTTTTGAACACAAAACTCGAAAGAATAACAACAGCCTAGGCTCAAAGTGATATAGTCTAGCGTTGGCTCAAAGTGATATAGTCTGGGTTTTGTAGATCTAGCAAATTCCGTTGGATAGCGTCATATATGGTGCTAGCTAAAATGGTTGAACAAAAATAATAAATAAAATATTACAACAGGTCTACCTACCCTATTTTTTTTCAAAATAAAATGTCTAAAGAATAAAATGTTTTTCCTACCTACCTACCCTATTTTAAAAATCAGTGTTACTGGAAACACAACTATATTTTATTGTGGCCTTACATAAAACTGCATGTTAAATTAAAGAAAGCCATAGTGTAAAAGAGCTGAACAGTTTAAGTTACGTATGATAAATTTACAAAACAAAAAACACTAGTTACACAACCGTAAATGTCCTTGGTGGTTTGAACACACTTCAGACTGCTACTGATATTTATGACTAAATCATAGACCAATTATACTAACAATGCCTTCTGACACTGGACATTGATGGTGAGAAATACAAATATTTTGTGCACAGTATCACTCTGAGGTGATGCAGACAGAGACCAAGTACTGTTATAGACAGTGCCAAAGATGTAAAAAATTAAACGCTTTAGAGAAAGCTAGAAGGTTGTTAATAATTTATTGACAGCCACTCATGTTTATAGTTGTTGGCATAGTGTGAATAGTGAGTATCACATGGCGTACTTCCAGTATATTGATTGCTTGCTAGCTGAAAGCTTTCTTCCATGTAGACTTACAAACAACAGTGCACATACACCGACATGTTGGCCCAGTTAACTGCTTGAACTACTGTAGTCACCAAGTTGACCAACTGAAGCACTCACATGTTACAAAATTTATTAAATTTCATTTCTAGTAAATGTCACAAGATAAGATGGTTTTCGCCATATCTGCATTTAAAAAAATCCTTTTCTAGCGATTTCTTTAAACGATATGATCATATTACCCTATTATGAGTGCATTAACTTGCTAAATTGGATTTTGGAAATATTTAGGTCCACTTCTACAGGCACCAGTGGGTGCCAGCAAGTGCACTTTTTTAGTTATTTGTTGTCATTAATTTGTACCCCAGTCATCAGAACATAAGGTAGTATAAATTATTAATTTCTTATTCAAGATTTTGACCCTGTAGTGTAGGATCAGGCATGCATTTTGTTATAAAAATGCAATTTTTTACCTAATGCAACTTTTAAATTAATATCATAATATTACACCTGTCCAAGGACAACAACATATACTATTACTACACAAAATATGAGATGGATGTTAATGATAGTTTTCTAAATGAGGAGATGTGTTGTTTTGGCAGTTGAGCACCTGGCAGGAGACAAGCACAAAATTTAAAAACATAACTCAGGCAAATACAAATATGAACACCTGGAAGATAGATTTGATGTGTGGACTTTAAAACAAGTTTCATTTAGCTATGTCATGTTCAGGGATCGATCTGGAAAAAGACGTGCATGTGCCCTTCACTTCAGGCACATCAGAGATGGAACTATATGTGCCTTTTCAAAATTTGACGTGCCCGAAATCAATTGATTAAAATTGTATTAACTAATTTGCAAGACAGTATGATCATTGAAATAACCTGGTAAATGTGAACATTACATTTCTTTAATATTAAATTTAACTTGTTTTGAATTCTATTCAGGACTGTCTACACAACATATTTCTGTTCAAAACATAACCACCAATATCAAAGTGCTCAGAAATGTTGAATGTTCAGGTTTTTTTTATAAATCTGTAACGTTACAAAACTAGATACATTCTGGGTAGGTGTGCCCCATTTTTTGTGGACTGGTTATGCTACAATAGTCTACTTCTCCAAGGATAGGGAAATTCTAACTGAGAAATACGATGCAGCAGTTTTTGACATTGAGTGACAATGATTCACATACAAGAGAGCCTCAACTAAAAATATTCAAAGAACCACGTTGATTAAACATCATTGATACACCGATGAACAGATGTATGGAATAGCCTCACTCAGTCTGTGGTTGAGATTGCATCGGTGCAGTCTTTTGAGAGGAAATTTAATTATAAGTTGTGGGAAAATCACCCAATAAGTTATACTATACAGTAAGACTATTACATGTAACACTAGAACATAGCATTGTCTTTTTTTCCAAGTGTATGACCCAAGGTGACGGGGGCATTTGTAATGAATGTACTATTTCTGAGCCTTGGTGACGGAGGCATGATTGATAAACATGCTTTTTAAAATGTTTATTTTTCGTTTTTAATGTACTCCAGTTGTAATATTTAGCAAAAATACATGAATTTAAAAACGTGCATATAGTGTACATGTATGGATGAATAGTATTTTATATAGATATGAACAGATTGCATTTTGTTCGGCAAGAAAGTTGAAAGTTGGCTATGGTGTTGGTGTCGGCGGCAACAAACGCTGTTCACTGTGCTCGACTAAAGCTTATAAACAATGCCAACAACAAGCAAGGGGTAGGCAAGGCACAAGAGTATTGATTAGACTGTTCTCAGTGTCCAGTCGTCAATGTAAGATGTAATTTAAATAACTCCATTCAGGCCATTGTTCTGTTTGTTGTCCGTGCAGCCGTTGTCTGTGTTCAGGCGCAAACCGGAGCACTATTTGGGCTTAAAAATGCACTAAAAATCCTAAGACGCAATATTTTTATATAGCGTAAATATGCCTAGGATGATGTGGAATGATTTAATTATTGCATGGACGTGTCAAATTTAGGCAAAACATCTGTAATTGCATATTTAACACAAACACTGTTTCCTTGTAAATTTGGATATTTGTTTTAAAATAATATTATTAGTGTACATTTCAAAATTATTTGGTCACGTAGCAAAAGGTTATTGTCGTCAATCTCGGCCCGCCGTGCATTCCCCCATCGACACTTCTTTATTATATATGTGCTTTAATTTGACATAACGTATATATGTACATATGTTATATAATAAATATGATTTCCCATGCGTATCCGTAGATCGTAAACGCAGTTTGAAAGTCGGCCTAAATAACAACGACACGCTAACATATTCTCGCTGATCGTAACATTTTGCGTAGAAGCGCCATTTGCCGACATTCCTGTTATTTACTATATTTCATAATTCCCTAATCGTTTTTAACATAATTCTCTAATCGTTTTTGAGTTTTACACAACACATGTTACATAAAACATATTCGATCATGTAAAGTGGGATAACAAACAGAGAAAATAGCACAACGAATGTTTAGCAAAATATCAGTTAGCGACGGGCATCGCACGCCCCTCACACCAAAGATCAACTTGTACTAGCGTCCATTACTAAGGTTGTGTGGATCAGTCTATTTTATTGCGATGGGGAGATCTACTTTTAACGGTAAACAGATTCTCAAATTATTTGATACAAGCAGATATATCAACATAATTTCATGATGTTATGTATAACATGACATATTCCTTATAGACTGGCAATATCTGGTATGCTGTAAAATTGCAACAATGTAGGCAAGTAATGATCTGGCTTTGGAAGCCCCTACCTTCCCCTCAACCCACAGAGTTCAAATATGTTTTATCAGTTCACACAAGCATTGACACAATAGCAAGCCTTGGCAGCTAGCACTGTTCCTTAGCAGGGGCAATAAAACCATGATCAAAAGACAGGCATGCAAGTCCTGTTGTTGCTAATTGCATCTTGTTCAGAAGTGACAACTAACAAATTTACAAGATAGGTGAATACAACATCTTCCTTATCATTTAGTAATAACCATGCCCAAAAGTATTTGAAGTACTATTTGAAAAGTATTTGAACATTTCAAATACTTTATGGAAGTATTTAAATACAACTACAAATACTTTCATTTCGTTAGTGACAAATACGATTACAAATAATTTTAAAATGTATTAAAATACTTTCAAATACAAATGTATTTGACCCCATGTCTGTTGTGTATATCATATTAATCTTTTTGCAGTTAGGAACCACAATATGCCGAAATATCTTGCATACGCATCTAATAAAATATTAGAAATTTAACTAACGGCACGAGTAGTGAGCGAGCTGCCGAAGCCCCGCTAAGCGTCGATACTCGATAACATTTGCAAATCTTTCACCTTTTAAGTGTCAACATGGCAACAAATATTAAATGTAATTTTCACAAAACAACATTTATTTGATTCCAAATTTAATGCCGAATCGATTGGTTATCAGCACTAGTCAATCATTTGAAATAGTGAAGTTATTAGCAAAAGGTGACAGCTATGCGTAGGCTTATGTTACATTCGCATGTGGACGGCACATTTTTCTTCGTTCAAATGAGTGCTTATCACTGTTCGGTCGAACTACCATTCCTCATCAATATAAACTTTATTCTGACTAAATATGACTAAAATTGGCGCGGCATGAGGTCTGAAGAAGCATGATTTACGCTTCATTTTTCGACCTGACCGGAGAGCACCATTTAGTCAAACCCAGATTGAATTAGAAAATAGGGCTGCAAGGGGCAACTAATTATTGATATGTTGGATGAGTGAATTTTGCGAATTCTGCACATAGTGTTTGAATGGTGCATTTTCACATGATGCAGTGTGCAAAGATTGGAGAAAAAAAATTCTCAGACAACTTATGTCCCACCATAAAAAAATTATTTTCTTCGGAAATTCAATACAAATATTTTAAGACCATTTTCCCTGTTTTCATGGAAATGCCCCCAATATTTGTATTAATATCATGTGCAAATGTCAAATGCAAATCTTCTGATCATGTTGTCTTGCAACAGTTCACACTCACCATCAGTAACTGAATAAGTGGACCTATATAATAGTAATAAGATAACTTCTAAAAAGATAGCGCCTAAATCCTTGGAAACCAAGCTCAGAGGCGCATCAAAACAAAAGGATTGGTCAATCTCAAAATCCATAATCAGTATTCCAGTTGTCAACAGATGGGTCAAGGCGCTAGGGAGCTATGGTGGATAAGCAAGGTTGTAAAGATAAGTTTTTAAATGACGACATAATTTTTTAATCTTTCAACTGATCTAACGCTAAGAGGGAGCGGACCATATTCCAAAGAGTTGGTGCAGCAACAGAAAAAGCCCTAGTTCCAATGTTAGTATTGACTCTAGGAACAAAAAGTAGGTCAGAACTAGATGACCAAAGCTGGATAGGTTTTCTTACTGGAGTAAGCAGTGAATGCAAATAAGATGGTTGCTTACTGGACAGTGCCTTGTAAGACATGGTACAAATCTTTAATATTATACGATATCATACAGGAAGCCAATGCAAAGACTTCAAAAGTGGTACAGAGTGAGAAAAAACGAGGAGATCTTGTAACTACTATTGCTTTTTTTTTTAGCTTTTTTTTTGACTCACTGATATCCTTGCTAGCGATATTATAAAGGAGGGAATTGCAATAGTTAAGTCTGCTGTTGCAATAGTTTTAGCAACAGAAAATGACATATACCGGCGAATATGGCGAAGATCACGAACATGATAAAAACAGCAGTGACATGTTTGAGATATGTGTTGTTGGAAATTGAAGTTACTATCAAAGATCACTCCTAGATACCGCACCGAGGTTGCTGGCATGATATACTGATTCAAAATATGCATTGGAGTACCAATAATGATCAATTCAGTTTTATTTGCATTTAATTTCAACTAGCTGTCAGTCATCCAGTGGAAGATATCTTGAAGGCAATCACTAAGTTGATTAAGGGAGCAATTTTTATCGAGGGTAGCCAACAAAATGTAGATCTGAGTATCAAGTTATGTCTTTGATTAACAGAGCTTAGTGGCTTGGTGTAAAAAGAGTAAAAAGCAAAGGCCCAAGAACAGAACCCTGGGGAACACAAAATAAAGTCAGCAGTGCAGCAGCTATGTCAACGCTGTAGACCAGTGCACCTTAGTCCAAGAGATACACCTCATCTGCAGTGTGAGCTTGGCAATTGTTCTTGCTGCAAATGTATATATGTGTTGTGGTAAGAGACAGCTGGTAGATTATATCAACATCAATAAGATTAGTGGTTCTGTCACTTGAAGTTCAACTAGAACCCATGTGTTGATGGAATGGCACTCATTGTCATGTGTTGATGGAATGGCACTCATTGTCATGTGTTGATGGAATGGCACTCATTGTCATGTGTTGATGGAATGGCACTCATTGTCATGTGATGTCGCTAAGTGATCTTCCGGAGAAGGGCGTTGGGAACTTCCGGTGGTGAATTGGTTTGAATTTGGTGTAGCAAACTTGCAAAAATATAAGGATATTTGATCAAGATAAGTGATATTATTGAGTGTATAGCATACATAACGTAATTATAGATATATATTAAGCAATATTTTTGGTTAAAAGTTAGCTAGAGGGAGTAATCTAGGGTAGATTAAAAGTAGGCGATTTGCGAGCGATAATTGGAACGTTGTTTACAAAGTAGGTCACTGGTGAAGTTAGCGTAATGTGAACGACAATAGAATAGCGTTATTTGAGATAATCGATGTAGTTAGATGAGTAATTAAAACCTGAAATAACAACCTTTTAAAGTGTATATTAGTACACAGGAAACAGTCTTTGTAAAGACTACCTTGTATCTAAGCTTAACTTGAATACATTGCCATCGACATCGTAACTAGGTAAGGCACGGTGTGTCACTGTGTGTTAACAAATATAACTAACTATAACCTAAACAATCTGGTGTAAATTGTACACAGAAAAGTCTTTTCAAAGACTATAAAAACTATTTTTAACATAAATAAATTCTGATATGGCACCTTGCAAGCGGCAACTCAGGACAAAACGACACTTAGTTTGCAACGACTGCCAGAGCTGGGTGGATTTTGCGTTGTCTGGCTGTCCAAAATCATGGGCAGAGACCAAAGATGATGGATTCACCTTTCGGTGTATGGGGTGTTTGAGGGTGGAATGTCTGATGAAGGAGGTGTGTAAGTTGACGGATATAGTGAAGGAGATGGAGGTGAGACTCAACATAGAAATAGATGGAGCAGAGAGGGATGATGCAGAGAGTGTTGAGAATTCTACAACACAGAAGGAGCAGAGTTGTGACACGGAGACTGAAGAAAGGAGACTGAAAGGAGGGAAGGTGACCAGTGTGAAGGAACAAGAAATTGAGAAGACAGAGGGACGGAGGAAAAGTGTTCGGCAGAGGACAAGAAAACGGGTCAGTGGGGATAGATCAACAGGTAGTCAGACTGTAGAGAACGAGGAGAAACGCGACAGCGATACAGGTGGTGAAGAGGTAGATACCACAGAGGCAGTTGGTAAGACTGTGAGACAGAAGACTGATGGAAGAAGACTGTTCAGCAAAAAACAGAAAACATGACAGGCATGAAGGTGACAGGGGAGAAAGTGACCATAGTGAAGGAGGTAGCCGGGGAAAAGGGACGGGAGAGGAGAGAAGAAAATGTGATGGGAGGAAAGATGAAGGGACGAAAGGAAGTGAGAGTAAATGTGCTAGAAGAGAAGATGACAGGAGGAAATGGGGACAAGAGAAAACGCGACAGGAAAGAAGGGACAGACAAGACTATATGTGAGGGGAAGGACGTTGTTGTATGTCTACCGGGGTAATATAGTTTTTATAGGATAGAGCATGTGACCGAACGGGTAGAGAAGGTATTGCGGCATGGCAAGGGAGGGTCTATACTAGTACACGTAGTGTCCCTACAGACAAGGAGGGAACAACTGGGATAGTTCAGAAGTACAGACATTTAGTGAGCAAGCTAAAGAAGACAAGAGTGGAACAGGTTGTTCTCTCAGGAAGGGGGGCAACATACAGTAATTGTAAGAGGATGGCGATCAACGCAATAGTTGAGCAGATGTGTGAAGAAGAGGGCGTGGGATTCATAGATTTATGGGGGTACTTTCTTGGGAGAGAAGATATGTACATGAGAGATGGCCTCCATCTAAGTGGAAAGGGGACAGCAGTATTCTCAGAGAATCTGCTGCGATCTGTTGACAGTGGGACAGGTTGCATCTATTTAAACTAAATTCGCAGGGGGGACTCGCAGAGAAGCCTGAAACTGGAGGCATAAATACAGACACCAAAAATAATTCAGCAAAGAACAGTCTGGAAAACTGTTCTGAAGCTGGATATAAATGTGTTTGTTTAAATGCAAGGAGTATAGTAAACAAAAGAAATGAACTAAACATTATGGTAGAAGATATTGACCCTCACATAATAGGTATAACCGAATCATGGGCAACCACCGATATATCAGATGCCGAATTGGGACTGACAGGATATGTAATGTTTAGGAAATATAGAATAGGAAGAAGGGGAGGTGGAGTTATTTTATATATAAAAAAATCTATCCATTTGGTGTAACATAGTTACAGGAAACTCAACGTTAATGGTTGGATTAGTTTATCGAAGTCCAAACATAAGTATAGAAGAGAATGAAAAAATACACCTTTCTCAACATGTGCTAGAACCAACCAGGGGAGAGAATGTGTTAGACATAGTTTTGTCCTCACAGAATGAATTAGTTGACAATGTCAGGATATGTGAGCCACTGGGGAATAGTGATCACAACCAGATACATTTTACCATCAAAGTAAAATCAGAAAGGAATAGTAAAAAGCAGTACAGGAGAAATTTCCACAAACGAAAATATAAGGACATAAGGAAATATTTAGCAAAGATAGACTGGAATAACACACTGAAGAATAAGACAGCAACAGAATGCTGGAATATCTTAAAGAGTGAAATTGAATGCATCATCGTCAAATTTGTTCCCTTAAAAAAACACGGGAAACGGTCCAAAAAGAAACACTTATCGAAAGAAGCCATTAGAAAAATTAAGTATAAACAAATGATGTGGAAGTCATATAGATGTACTGGAAAGGATGAGACTACAACATTTATAAAGAAGCACTAAACCAAGCTACAGCTGAAATTAGAAATTCAAAGAGAAGCTATGAACATAAATTAGTTTGTAATATAAAACATGACAGCAAGAGTTTTTATGCGTATGTTCGAAGCAAACAGAAAGTTCAGGATAAGGTCGGTCAATAAGGTCGGTCCTCTAGAAGATAGTGCTGGAAATATAATATCAGAAGGATTCTTAATGGCAGACCTGAATGAGTATTTTAGTTCAGTGTTTACCAGAGAAGACATTAGTTCACTGCCAGTACCAGAGGCTAAGTTCAAGGGGGCAGAATCAGACTATTTAAGACAGCTAATTGTAACCCCAGAAATGGTAGCTAAGAAAATTAGGGCTATGAAGGATAATAAATCACCTGGAGTGGATGGTATTCCACCCAAATTACTATTGGAAATTGTAGAACAAATTAGCATACCGCTTGCAACAGTTTTGAACTTGTCATTAGAAGACGGAGTGGTTCCTTTAGAATGGAAAGAAGCAAACATTATACCGTTATTTAAAAAAGGTTCGAGAAACAAGTCAAATAATTATAGACCAGTTAGTTTAACATCGGTGATTTGTAAATTATTAGAAAGACTAATTAAAGATCACATGGTGGATTTTCTTGTTAAACATAACTTGATAAACCCATCTCAACATGGGTTTCTAAAAGCGAGGACATGCTTAACAAATATGTTATGTTTTTTGGAAGATCACTAAGTGGGTAGATGATGGATCACCAGTAGATATCATCTACTTAGATTTTCAAAAAGCTTTCGACAAAGTGCCACATCAAAGATTACTGCTTAAACTAAAGGCCCATGGCATAGGAAATGGTATAATTAACTGGATAGAAAAATGGCTGATTGACCGAAGACAACGGGTAGTTGTTGATGGGGAGGCTTCAAACTGGAAATCAGTTTTGAGTGGGGTTCCACAGGGATCAGTACTGGGACCTATAATATACATAAACAATTTGGACGATGATATAGCTAGCAAGGTGTTGAAATTTGCAGATGATACAAAAGTGTTTAGAAGTATTAAAAGTGATGGAGATAGACAACATTTACAAGATGATCTTGACAGGTTGATCAAATGGTCTGAAAAGTGGCAAATGTTGTTCAATTTTGGGAAATGTAAATGCCTTCACACAGGACATGGGAACGAATATGTAGAATATACAATGGGGGGAACTGTACTAAGTACTACTGTAAAAGAAAAAGACTTAGGGCTGACAATTAGTGCTGACTTGAAGGTTTCAGAGCAGTGTGGAATTGCAGCTTCAAAAGGAAATAAAATCCTTGGATTGATTAGGCGAAATATAGCATATAAAGAAAAAGAACTAATAATACCGGTGTACAAAACAAAAAGTCGGGCCACATTTAGAATATTGTATACAAGCGTGAAGGCCATACCGCAAGAAGGACATAGATATGCTAGAAAGAGTACAGAGGAGAGCGACTAAAATGATACCAAAACTAAGGGATCTTAGTTATGAAAAACGCCTAAAAGAATGTGGTTTAACAACACTAGAGACCAGGATATAGAGAGGAGATCAGATAGAAGTGTTTAAAATATTGAATGGTTATTAAAATATTGATAGAAATATGTTTTTTTAGTTAAGAAAGATAGAAAGACTAGAGTACATGAAGTTACATTAATAAAGGAACAGTGTAGATTAGACGTAAGAAAGTTCTCATTTTCACAAAGGACTGTGAATGAATGGAACAGATTGTCTGATTATTGTGTGGGTGCAAGTAGTGTGAATATGTTTAAAAATAAAATCGACACATACCTCAGAAGGGCTGGATATATGTAGATAAAAAGGTTGGACTCTCAATAAGCCAAAGGGCTTCCTTGTCCACCTGCCATCTAGAGTTAATTCTCTGGATGGCAATCTTGTTAAAGAAGTTGAGCACTAACAGCGCTGCTGAATCAGCAATGGACATCAAGTCACATCTGTACTTTCGTGCCACGATTGTTGCCATCAGGCATCAGCGCTGACAATAAACGGACGATTGATCTGTAGGCAGTACAATATGGACTGGGAAATTATGTGACTGGAACCCAGATAGAAGTTTTGGTCTGCATCACAGGTTGTCATTCAGTTAGTGCCACTATTCTAAAAGGAAGAAGATGAATGTTCTGATACTGAATCACTTTGAGATGCATGAAAATCCAGACAATGCACATTAGTGCTGCAGCTGTTGTTGCAAAAAATGTGAATTGAACTTGAAGTACTTGTCTGGAACTAAGACGTAACATCAGTCAATGAGGCCCAGTTACAAAGTAACATCAGTCAATGAGGCCCAGTTACAAAGTAAGAACAATTGCCAAGCTCCTAAAGCAGATGATTAAATATTAAATGCTGTGCGTCTCTTGTACAAGAGTGTACTGCGCTTTGTCAATGCAGGCTGTGTATAAATATAGGACTACTTACTGACGTTAGACAGAGAATGCAAAAAGCCAAAAAACAACTGAACAGTTCACTTTGTGAGAGAGATTGAAGTACTTATTATAATTAAACCATATCAACATTTTCATTCTCACAATTATTAATATATTAACAACACAAACTGGTTAAAGTTGGCATTTTACAGCCAGTTTTGGTAAATATGTGAATGAATGTGTATGGTCTGCACATGAAACAAATACAGCAGTTTCTTAAGCTACATGTATGTTGTTTCACCCACGTGGGTGGTCATTGATGGTGCTGCAAGACTGCTGATGATCTAACAATCTTTCTCCACCTTAGTCAAGTCCTTCCCTGCCACAGGTCTATGTTTTATAGAAATCAACTAATCAAGATGTGTCCATTTGCTGATGATATTCATCCAATTCATTCGCTGTGTGCCTCTCAATCTCTTACTGCACCAGGTGGTAACTGGTGGACACTTTAAATGTGAACTTAAATTAATCTCTGGTTGACATTTACATACAGTGACACCATTGAATGGTTTTATAACATTGTTGTTGATGAATCTTTTAAAGGACTTAGTAGTGAAATTAAAATGACGTTTAAATTGACTTTTTTAAATAAGATGTTTACCTCACATTTAACTTGTCTGGGATCAATACATTGCTGCCATGCTGGAATGCCTGTACAAAAGTCTGGAGTGAATCTATTGAGCTACAAGTATTGAGAGCACAGATAATATTTCTGTGGGATGTTCGTTCTTGGACGTACAGTGTTAAATATGCTAGAACACATGTGCACACATACAGACACACAAACATGCATGCATGCACACCTGTGAATTTCCATCTTCTGTACATCAACCAGGGCTACATTAACATCACTGTGAGTGCTATGATTTAGTGTGTTTATTCTATCATTCATGTACTTTCAGTTATTGCCCTGCTGTGTGTCAATGACAAACAACTGACGCTGCTCTGTGTTGTCTTCCAGCCGAGCCACTTCCCCTGATGGACATCTGCAGGAGAGCTGTACGACAGCAACTCGGCAAGAATAGACTCTCGGAAATACAGAACCTGCCTCTGCCGAACCCACTCAAAAGTTACCTGCTATATCAGTAACCGCGCTCCATCCGTAGTTCGTTCACTCCACTGTCTCCCATCCAGACAGGGCGTTCACAACAATAATTTGGCTCTCGGGACAGCCACAGGTGTGTCACAGCGCATATCCTACCCCCAGACAAGTGCCGATAGAAAGGACACGGAAATTAAATTATTAAATTAATTTATTACTGTCAGTGTTTGTATGGTACAAGCAGCAACGAATGTGATGTGTTTCTTCAATTTCTGATAGTTAAGGTATAGTTTGAAAGGTAAGTAATGTATCTGATGTACAGTTTCTATTATTTCGATGGGTTTAAATGCTAAGCATTCGTTGGGGTTAACTAACTGTTTAGTCAGCAAATGTTTGTAAATTAGCTACAAATAATAGTCTTAGTACATGTACCAGTAATATTATAATTTTGGCAAATTTTTCTAAATTGTTCATTTTTAGGTAACTTGAGAATGACTGCCCTAGGTGTATTTTAAGATGGCTAGTTTAACTGCTAACATCTTTACAAAATTGAAATAATTTCACAAGCAAATGTAAACGTACACGTGCCAGCATTAGGAAATGATTACCTCTTTCACACAAAGATCTCACGTGAGGTATTCACTTGACCAGTATTTGTGCACAAAGCTGGCGTTCCAGTGCTTTCCACAGACCGGTAGCCCGATAAAAGTATTTTCTTTAATATTGTCCTCGTAGTGGCACCATAAAGATACACAGTGGGTCATCTTGGTGCATATACTGTCTGTCACACAACAAAGTGTCATTTCGTAGAGAAAGAGCATCTGTTATTTGCACGACGGATCATTCCAAGTGACAAAGGTTCCACTAAGGTTGCAACGCATGGCCTGGAAAATCCGGCGATTACATGGTTTTAGTAGAGCATTTCGCACACCAAGATTCTGGTTTGAACTGCCAAGGTGCTAGTTTGAAGGGTAACTTTATCAGTGCAAGTCCATCAGCAATTGTCAGTTGCTGAATCAAAGTGTGCTTTAACAATGTCCTAATTGCTGACATGTTCATCAGCAGCGATGGTTTTAAACAGCCCAATAAGTGAGCTTATTACAGTGGTGATGAACGATACGTAGATTGACTATTTGTGTCCAAGTAGCATGTGTGAAGTGTGCATGACAGACACGGGCATACAGTGCATGCACACAAGCCTTCGTGTCTGCACACGGCACGTGCACACATTGGTGTAAATAAAACTGCTCATTGGAATCTTTTTTAATTATGAGACGGCAAAGGCCTAAGACGTGTACATAAGTAGTGTTCTTAATTTAAATAAGCAGTGTTTTTAAGTTGGCGGTGCGAATGTTGTCGTCACCTTGTTTTTATGTGCTGTCCTGCTGCAATCACGTGGCGATGCGCTCGCCATGAAATGGACGTTTGAGCTAGTTATGGTTGTGTGTACGTTATTTATTTGTTGTCATGGTCAAATGTAGTTCACCGATCCCCGATGGTTTACAACACATACCCGTTTTAATTTTGGAAAGCATATCAGCAGATGAAATCTGTAATCGGGTGTGGACATAATGTTATAATGGAAGCGGTGTTAGTGTGGGAATATTATACATGAAGGGGTTGATGACCTCTGGTTTGTGGGTTGCTATGGCGACCGTAGTTGATACGTATTTGGTGTGCTCCTATCATCTGAATACAATTGGAAGGCACTGTTGTCTTAATTTTAGAATATAGCTAAGTATGTTAGCAATACAAAATTATGTTTTTAAAAGTTTCAATATACATTGACCTACAAGAACATAGCATAATCGACCTTTTATAACTTCTCAAAATGTTTTCTATAATGCGTACTTTTAAATTATGCATTAATACATGAGAAGTTAATTTGACACATATTTATATTGTTTAATGGCGAGCAGCTATGGCCAGTATTTTCATTTTTTTTAGTTGTCATCAGTTTTTATTTGTTGTCTTATGTAACTCACTTACCGGTATCTTAATTTGGCAACTGTAAAAAAGCAAAACCTACATTCAGTTTAAGACGGCAGTGCCTTGGTGGTTGAGAAAGAAGTGTTGACATGTTGTGAAATTTTCCTGTTGTGTGCTTAATGTATGTAGAATGTATTTATTTATGTGACGTCTATGTCATGTTTATGTTGGTTTTACACCAACCGTAGTCTGTCTACAAACCTGTATTGTCTGACACACTTTGAATTGTCCACGGGACATGTTTGTCAACCTTCTGTCGCGCTCCAGTCCGCCCTTTGAACCCTATCACTAGGTTGAACCTGCAGGAATGTAGCTGATGTGCAGTCGCACGCCTTGAGAGCGAGTCCAGTCTGAACTGACCCAGTCGGTATCATGACGTGTATGTATTGGACTTAAGGGCTGTCAGTGCCTGCTCCTACACATAGGCTGACGCAACGACTCAAAACTTGGTGACAACTGCAGCTTTTCTGGGACAATTGTGCAAATGTGTGGCCCTCATTACAAATACAATAGCATAATATTCATATGTATGTGGTTATACAAACAAATTCCTGTTTTCTCATCAGAGCGCACATTGGAAAATAGGTGCCGCAAAACTTTTACATAATTATCCATCATGTTGTTCCCACACTTTTGAAGTTAACAATAGAAAACCTCCCCTTTGAGTCGTTAATTCTGATGAGAAACCAGGAATTTTTTCATATAGCCTTGTGTCTTATTTCCAATTTTTATTGTGAACTTGTCCCAGATTCATTTTTATTGTAGCCCTGTCCCAGATTCGTAACATTTCTGTACTGCAGCGTCACGTATAATAAATCCGAGAAATGTAATGCCTGCTCTTGGCAAAAGGTTTGCGTCATTGACACGACAGGGTGTGTGTGTCGTGTCACTTGTTCTGCGTCATCACCTGTCTGTCATACGTGGGTTGTCTATACAGAGAGATGTGTCGATGTGTGCATTGTGTGGTGTTGTAGCACTCGTGGTGACCACGTGCTTGCTTTCCCCTTGCTATCCACACATGTTCCGTTGCATTTGTTTACAGTTCCTTTGTTCTGCAGGTTAGTTTCATTGTTTAGATGCACCAAGCCGGTTTCCCGGACAGCCTCAGAGAAATTCCCACTGGCTAGATATTGATCATTGATGTATTTAAAATAATGTTTCCTGCAAATAAATAATATCACATCGATTATCCACCCCCTTGGCAGTGACATGTTTCGGTGTGATGAACACAGTTGATGTTGTGGTCAAATGAAGCCTCTAAGATATTGACATAAATTGTGTCGTGTGGATTTCTCCAAGGTTAAACGGGTCCTGTCAGTGTACACTTGTGTCCATTGAAACAACAGCAAACAAGAGTTGTAATAATGCACTGCATGGTACTTTTACAAACCAACATAGATAACAAGGCATGAGTTTGGCTTGTCTGCTCCAATATCATAGTTGAATAAGAAGACATCATCACTGGATGTCCATAAGTGTACATCCACTGCAAGTAGACAGGCCTTAAGTGTTTGTGCAGACGCTTGTACGTGCAGATGTGCACCAGCATGCGTTGTTGCAGTTCCCCAAGTTGTCACGGACAATGTCGGCCAACGTTGGCCAGAGGATATTTTACCTGGTGTTTTGTGCAATGTTTTTAGCGATAGGTTTTACTATTGTGTCTGAAAGATGATCGTAATGTATTGCGAGCAAAAATAAATCTACAATAAATAAGTTGCTGTTGTGTTTGTGTGTTGAAGAGTGCTGTATTATACGACATATTAAGGTGACCTGTTTTGTTATCCAGAATTATCCTCTTAATGGTAATAGTATTGGACAACCCCTGGTATATTTCCAAAACAAATGTATAGAAGTAGTTTGCTTAATTAAATGTATATATATATGGCTCTCTTGGTTTTTAATGGAGGAACCAAACAAAATCAATTCCAGGAACTTGCAAGTTGCCCGACATGCTTCTGTTACAGGCAATATAGCTGGTGTTTACTACGTGACTGTTTCGTATTCGATTTGAACCCTTCGTTGGAGAAAAATTCAAATTGTGAACAACATTTCGGGCTTATTAAACGCAAACGGTATACCTTCAAACTATTTATTCTAGTAACTGTATATTAATATGCTTTGAATTATTGTAAGTGCATCTTGTTCATATGTCGAGGTTCGCTCGCTTTTGTAATTTATATGTTCATTTTCTTCTTTGGATTATTGGCTTTTGATTTACCAACTGGCAACGTATTTAATGTAACAGTTATTTACTTGTTTTTTATTTCCTAAGCTTTTCAAGAGGGCTCTTTTCTTACCTGAGAGAATATATTACCTCAAGTAGTAATGAATAATTTGTCCTTGGTATGTTGCTGCTCCATGGGCATGTGTAAGCTAATTAAAAATATTTTATTAAGAAATACACATTGTGACCACAATCACTAGCAGTTGACAAATTTTAATTACATTGTATAATTATTGTGGTGGAATCATCAATTGTGTTCTACATTTCTTATTAAACCAGTCCACTTGATAGTTTCTTACTAATTCGTCACTGATCTAGATGAATTGGGGAAATATAAACAAAAACAACGTCAAGACAATATGTCGGTGTTTACTCAAACCAGATAGTATTTCTTCGCCCAAAGGAACAATTGATGCCTGACATGCGAGAGCAACAGCATGTCACATGGTGCAGGCCATATTGCCTGACCTTGTATGAATATCGTGTCATTGTGACCACCTCGGCCATAACAACACAACATTGTAATAATGTAGGATGTTTAGTCATGGCAACCAGATTGGTCAGTTGTTGTAATCACAGCCTTGGTAACCATACTATGATCAGTTATAATCTCAGCCCTGGTATCCATACTGTGATCAGTAGTTGGAACATCAGCTTTGGTACTGACACTATGATTAGCTGTTGGGATCACACCTGACGTAGGTGAAATATCATCCTCGGTATTAACCAGAGAATAGACTTTTGTCGGCAGATACACAACTTGAGCAATATCTGTTAGAAGGGCACCTTGGGAGTTGCTGGGAGGTGGAGTCGGAGTAGGAGGGTGCTTCTGTCGCTTGTGCCGTTCGATATGCCACCGAGTGGCAAACTTCTTGCCACACGACTCGCACTCAATCCCCTCGCCCGAGTGCTTCCTGTTGTGTCGCTGCAAGTGACACTTATCATAGAACGACGCTCCACATGTCTTGCAAACATGCGCTCGCACACCTTCGTGGATCAGCTGGTGCACGTGGAAACCACGCGAACTGGTGAGCTCCTTCGAGCAAATGTTACACTTTAAGCTCAAGGCAGCCGTTGCACTGCCCTTCCCATGGCACGACCTCTGATGGTGCCAAAGATCAACGCGTGACGGATGCTCCGAGTTACACACGAGACAGTGGATTTGTTTGGCCAATGATGCGGGTGTTTTCTTGGTGATCTGATGTCTTGCTTCATGTTGCTGGAGGTAGTAGCTGAAGGAGAACGCCTTCTCACACACGGAGCACTTAAACGGTCTCTCGCCGTGTAGGTGGCGGTGTCTGTTCAGAGCACTGCGGTGGGTGAAAACCTTCGCACAGACGTCGCACTTTAAGTCATGTGTAGACATCACATGACGGCTTAGTGTCGTCTCGTGCCGAAACCGTTTCACACATTTCGGACATTTGAATGACGACTTGATGCCGATTGCTCTGCTTGGATAGAACGTTGCTTTTTGGCTTTCGTTTCGAGTTGTCTTACAAAGCTTGCCAGACACATCACAAATGTCGCCACAGCCATTATTAGTTCTTGCAATAGTTGTCATGTCTTTGGTATCTTTCCTATGGCTATCTCTTTTCTGTTTTGCATTCATTTCTTGGGTGATTATCGATGTACTAGTCGTGTTATCGCACCCACCATCGTCACCTATTGTTTGTGTAGGTTTCTCACCTATATCACTGGGATTCCTTGAACACTCTATTCTCACAGTAGTTAATTTGTCTTTGACATCCTTCTTGGATCTCTCTCATTTACATATTGCAGTTATTTCAGGAGTGACCCTCAATGTACTAGCGGTGCCACCGCATCCCTCATCATCACTTGTTGGCGTAGTTTTATCATCCATGTCACTCGTACTGTAGACTGTACGACCAATATCAGACTTACGCTTTCTGCGAGAATCTGCCATTTTAGTTCATAGTCTCTCGGTCACTTCTGCTGCAGCCAAAAGCAGATCAGAGTGGGTTTTTTCCTTTTAAACCACGCTCAACTCTCAAATTCATTGTGTGCCTTTCTTATGTTTGGTGCTGTTGGCATCTGCTATTTCACCATATGGCTCTGTTGTCAGTACAACATGGTTGGTATTTTTAAAGAAGGTCTCTTCACAACATAACCAAAAATATTGCCTGTTGTGTCATCTAAAAACTTGCCTAGCGATATGTGTGGTGGAACCCGGTATGACAACGGATTGTCTCATCAGGTAGAAAATGTCTCATCAAGACCAGGTAAACAATGTTTTTTTTACCCGGTAGACAATGGTCTCTCAGCTGGTAGACAATGGTCTTTCATCAGGTAGACAATGGTCTCATATCAGGGAGACAATGGTTTTTCATCAAGTAGACAATGGTATCTCATCAAGTAGACAATGGTATCTCATCACATAGAGAAGCAGTTACCATGGCAACTATTCTGTTGATTCATCACCTGACTCATTATCTTCCGCCATACGACAGCTCTTCAACAATGGAAGAAATCTGAAAAATAACAGTAGACTAATTACAGAAAAAGCTAAATCATACTCATAGTCGACTAGGTTATGCTACAAAATATTGGCAACACTAGTGGTGGAGAGTTGGGCCTTGGTAGTTGGGAGAAAAACATCAGAACAGTTTGGACTGGGAGTAGGAGCTGGCCACTGTGTACGTTTAGGCACCTCGCACCTTTATTTCTAGAAATATAAACCTGTACTGTAGGCGTAGCACGGAGAATTATCATAAGTAAAACTTGGGGGCACGCGATAGTGTAGTGGTTAGCACATCCGCCTGACATGCCGACGCCCCAAATCCACCCGGACCGGGCTGGTATGGTATATTTGGTGTAAAAACCTGGCTCTCAACTTTGGGGACTGTGTATCCCTCGTGACTCGGAGATCACTTTAATGTCGGTCCCGTCTCAAATTGGGACGTAAAAGAACCACTGAGGACGACAAGCACCCTGGCAGTGACCACCCTCAGTGGTTTTGACTAAAACTAAAGGCGCAAGACCACGCATGACCAAGAAGTTAACGAACGACCACGCACGACCATGTAATAAAATATGTTGGTAGATAATTTGGCCGTTGATGGTATATTATGGTTTGTGTGTGGATTATTAAACATTTTGAGACTGTGTTTCACCCAGGAGTTACATAATTTAGGCATTTTATCCGATCTTCCGGAAGAGTATTTAGTCGGTAGGACAGTAGCGGCACCTAGCGAATGGAACCGTAAAGTTACCACAAGCGATTAGTTTCGAATTTTGTTACTCCAATGTGAAGAACATATCTGAAATTTGGCGAGCTGCACACTCATACCTCCTAAGTGCCACCAACAGCCCGCTTGGTTACCAACACTACATACATTTTGGTCGTGCGTGGTCGTTCGTGGTCGTGCGCCTTTTTTAGTCATACCGCCCTCAGTGCCAGCATAGACATAGTCTAGAAAGGTCGGCTTGGCGATAATGTTCTGAAAAAGGCTGGCTAGTTGAATGAGACCTCATAAGATCATTACATTGTAACCACAATATATACAGACTAGTCAGTTAATAGAACGTTGGCGAGTGCTGGAAACAACAAGGAAACTAGCCCGGTTTGCCTTCAGTTCACGACACTGATTATCGCTCACTGTCTATCACTGTACGTGTTTGCTGCTCAGCTCTTCGTTTTAGTGGAATTAATCAACCTCTTCCCTTTATTATTGAATTAATAACTGTTTAATAACAATAACGGCATATTATTGTCCCAACCATCAACGAAGGTGACATTCATCCTCCTCTAGTCGTTGTTTATAGTTGAAAGCAGTAGGGTAATTTGTATGTTGCCATCGACTGTATCACGAATCAAATTAATTTCACGAAAAAGCAAACCTAACAGGTATTCAGTTTGATATGCTAATTCATTTGTGAATTATATTTTATTTCGTTTTGTTGGCAAATAGTATTATGTGTATGATTGTACGTATTTTTTTTTGACAGATCGATCCCTCTGAGTGACAGACTTGGGCATATGTTCATTCATCCATAATTGCCTTTCAGAATAGGCCTAAAAAGTCATTGCTACTTACTTTCTACCTGGTGTCTATGTGAAGTTAAGAAACCATCTATTTTTCTTTTTAAAGAAGTAGTTTAAGTGAGGACACTAAAGTAAAAATTCATCTTGAAATTTACCGTGAATTATCCTCTTCTACGTAGTAGTCAACAAGTTGTGAGGAAGGGAGTCAAAGGTTGACTTGTGTAATCCTCCGCTCTATTGCGTAAATATTTGTTAATGTGTCCCTTGAACTGGTTGGTGATTGTGGTATAACTGCTGCTTCGGGAGCTCTATTCCAGTCGTTAACTACCTTTGATTAAAATAATACATGGGTATATATTGAGGTTGCCCTCTTGTTATGTATTGTTTATTCTCTATGACAGAGAAATCAGCAGGAATAATACTCTCCAACACGTTGGATATTTTTAAATGTCCAACAAGTCAGCTCACAGTCGTCTAGTCTCCAGAGTCATGATATTTAGCACTTTTAACCGTCTTGGGTAATCTAAATTTCTTAAGTCTGGAAGCATATCCTGGTCGCCCTACATTGCACATTTTCTAATAATTAAGCCTATATTTTTGTTTCAACGGGCGCCATGCCTGAATGCAGTAGTCCAGACGAGGTCTTACTAGACATTTGTATAGTTTTACAACTTCCTCCTTGGTCTTGTATTAGATAACTGTTTTGCTTTTTCCCTTTTACCCTGTCCTTTCAACACTTCATCCTTTCATGATATCTAGGTCCTTCAGAAAGTTTCTCAGCATCTTTGCATAATGAACAGTTAAGTGTCATCAGCAAATATTAGGAGATGGTTGCACACTACCTCGTCTATATAAATCACGAATGTACGACAAGCACAAATCACCTTAGAGACAACATCTATTTCTAGATTATGGTTCTAGATTTGATCTAGAGGATAACCTATTTATGACACGGGACTACTCTTCGCCTGTTACACAGATGCTCCAGTAACGCGAGAACCCTCCTCCACCGCGTTCTGCAGTCGATGGCAACACGCAGATTACCAGTAGTTTCCACACGCCAACTTATAAAACGAAAATTGGGTTGTGATAACAATAAACACTTGATACTTTAAATAAATCGTAAGCATTTTGGGTAATACCGCATTTTTCGACTGAAGGGAAATAATAAATTTAATTGCTTTTATATATAAATACCGCTGGCGATTAACGCAAAGAACACTGATTAATGTGATGAACGGGCGATAATACATGAAACGCCTATACAACCGCTACAAACTTGAGGCTAGCAAGATTCACGAAAACTGGAACGTTAATTGCTCAGAAAATAAACAGTACCCAGTAGCCTACATACCCGCCACCATTGATAACATTGTTGCAATATTTTGTCTATTGGTTGGATACCTCTTTGTCTGACGCAAGACCTGTTCCTACTATCCTAGGCTTTGATTTCCACGGCACAGCCACAGCCTGGCCTTAGCCTAGGCTTGCCGGCTTGGCATTGCCATTGCCTTGGCCTGGGTGGCGCGGTTCTACTTCTAGATTGATTAGACTACTTATAGAAAGTCTAGAATCTAGCCTCTAGGTAGAGCTAAACTTTGGGCATATTAATTATTCTTATTACAAGTGGGGTATGTAGCATAGTGTTAGAACAACATACTCTAAATGAAGAGATTCCAAGTTCACCAGCACTTCAAGATGTATGCCCTATTACTGTTTTAGATGTAAGATTTATAAATCACTTGTTCAGTGGATGATGATGCACTTTATTTCATAATTTCATTTAATTTTTTTTCAGCTCATGCAATTGCCATGCAATAATAACGGGAGCCATCTTACAAGAAATGGATGAGCAACAAACAAATGTGAAACAGGGAAAAGGACAGAGGATTTCTGATGACAACACCATTGGTGTGGTCAAGGCAACAACCCAAGTGAAATCCAAAAAGCATGTGTGTATGTACTGTGCCAGGCAATTCAGCCAGCTATATGTTCTCAAACGCCACATTCGGACGCACACAGGAGAAACACCTTTCAAGTGTTCGACGTGTGGAAAAGCATTCTCGGTGCAACGATCCCTTAAGGAACATGAACTTGATCACATCGATACACGTCCCTTTCTGTGTACATCTTGTGGCAAACAGTTCAAACGGAGTCACGAGCTGAAAAGTCACAAGCGTGTTCACACTGGAGAACGCCCGTTCTCGTGTGGCGAATGTGGAAAGGCCTTTGGTCATGCAACAACGCTTTTGCGTCACAGTCGCATCCACTCGGATGAGAGACCACATGTATGCGGCGCTTGCAATCAGAGTTTCCGCCAGATCAGTGCCTTGAAACGACACATGCGAAGTCACAACGACACACACCCGTACAGATGCGAAGGATGCAACGAGTGCTTCAGACAGTTAAGAGATTCACAGCTTCATATATGTCAGTCAACAGATCTTCAACAGACTGTAAGTGCATCACATTCAACTAAGGTTCTGCTGAAGTGTACGTTGTGTTCTAAAGAATACAAGTCACGCGTCGGGCTGGTGTATCATATAAAGACGAAGCACGGTGTTGTAGGGGAGTCTGCGAGCATCACATCGTCCTACACATGTGATATTTGCTTGAAGGTACTAGACAGCGTTGGAGGGTTGGCAACCCACAGACGGACGCACAATGATGAACGCCCCTTTGTGTGCAACATTTGTGGCAACAGATTCAGTGACAAAGCTCACCTGCGAAGACATGAGAAGCAACACACGGGCGAACGTATCACTTGCGTCATGTGTCACCATGGTTTCATCTCCCGCTGGCAGGTGCGACGTCATCTTCGACAAGTACACAGACTGTCGGCCGACGCAACAGAAGACGCTATGGCAATGTGCAAACATTGTATCTTCAATGCAGATGGAACAGGAATCGGGAAGAGCAGACCTTGTAATTCAAAGTTGTTGTCACCTCAAAATATGACTGATGTAAAGGAGGAACTACCTATAGCACCAAACATTGAGATGGCGGATTGTGAACAGATGGAACTTGGCACAACTGTGCTTGGACAACTTTCTAGTCATCTGTGCAGTGCTGTATTAAACACCAGCAACGATTCTCATTTTCCTTGCGAAACTCACTTGCATGGCGACAACATCGAGGTAACTGATTATATTAATCACAGGCTGCCGGAACATATGGAAGGGTCTAGAGAAAAGCTGAGTGCATTTTATGCCATTGATGACACTGAGCAAGATAATGCATGGTTGACGTCGGTAGACAGTACCATTGGGCAGTGTGACTACGCGGCCTACAGTGACATAGATGCCTTGATCGCTGCTACCACAGCCGCCATGCCCGAGACGGAGAAAGCAGACACTGACCTCACAGACAGTCAAATTGTTGTGTCCGTCAATGGTCAGCTGCTTCTACTGGACATGATCGCGGATGAGAACTGGCTGACGGGCGATCTGTTGGAGAATGGTATCACAAAAGGAGACTGAAACACACATAATGCATGGACAGATATGTGCTTGCTGCTTTTGTTTGATTGTTCATTAAGTATTAATAATATTGCTAAGATTTGGAACTTGCCAGATTAAATATTAGAAGATTGCAATGATCTGCTCATGATCTGCTCAAGATCTGCTCATGATGTGCTGCATGTGTACACATTTCAGCCAATGTTATATATATACATGTACATATATATATGTACATATATATACACATACCATATTTGTTCTATTAAGCATACATGCCCTAATCAGCTTGAAAAAATACCTGTTCTGATTGATAATTAACTAAGCGGAACGAGCACCTTGTCAGAGGCCGATACCAGCGCTATCTAAAACCACATTATTATTATGGGTGTTATCGGATATCACAGACTCCATTGCGTATTTCTATTCGTTTACATATCCAAGTCACACAAATGCATGTTCATAGTTATCAGGGTTTGGTTTCTTCCGGAAGAAACCTATTTCTTCCGGGACGCCTGGAAGAAAGTGGAAGATAGCATTAGACAATGGAAATTATTCTGATATATATTTTTGTATTGATTGTTCAATATATAAATATAATATGTTTCATGATTATAATACTAGGATAGCATAAAGGTGCATGCAGTTGTGTTCACATTGATGTTTTGCTCATTACTTGTGTTATTAGTCACCTAAAAGCAAAATCCAGCATAGCTCCCATTTATCACCCACCATAAGACATGTGGTGCATGCCACAATGACAAATTTTATCCATTCAATATCCATTGAAACTAGGCCCATCAATAAATGTCCACTATGTCTTAATTTTATGTTGTGTATTTGTGTTAATCACATGTCATAATTGGGACAAAATGTAAACTGAAAAATATGCTTAGAATATCTCGGTCATCATCTGCTTATCACAGCAACTTGTATTTATATTTGCACTACTAAACCAGTGAGGGGCAATTCTATGTACCTTTGGACATGACACTGAAAAATAAATCCTTCTGTACTAACAGTGTGTTACTTGTATTGTACATGTGTTGGGTGTAAACAAAATTAGTTACCCACAACTGCTACTTGGTAATTATTAAAATGAGCATTTGGAATGGTCAGGCTTTTATTTTTAAATTTTACTCTGAAACTTATCACAAACATTAGGCCCATTTCCATTTTATTAGTACAGTGAATCAAGTTAAGTAATATGTATTTTGGTAAAGTGGATACTGGCAATTAGTAGTGCACACTTGGTATTCATCTACTGTATGTGTTATCCACATTAGTGCACATTGTCAGGTCTGTTACTGGTGGCCGTCATGAAACGTGAATGACGAATATGTGAATATTTTAATCTCATGTTTGAATGCAAGAAGTGTATTCACATAAACTGTTGTTTCTACTAGCTTAGTTTTATGTAAAACAAATTCACAGCTAGGCCTTATAGAATTTATGCAATCCGAGCTTAAAATATGTAACATGAGTGACGATGTAATGTCAGAGACGTCCTTAGAATCATACTAGTTCTGGCCCTGGTGATTCTGGATATGTAGGTGGCTTGAAACTAGTGACCTATGGTGATCATATTAATTAATGTGATCATCACAAAACTAAAATATTGATTACCCGGGGTACATATCTTTCTTCATTTGAAAGCTGAAATGGAAAATACCTGGTTCAGTTAGCTACATGTCTTACTCAAGTAAGATGTAGCTAACTGAACTAGGTGGCTGTTAGGCCTGGTGGATGTGAAGCCATTTAGTATTCTACTAGGTGGGAACAGCAAGACAAACCTGACTGCCTGAAGTAAGACGCCATAAGTGACATGTTAAACCCACTTATTATAAAGAACTATATTCTATCTGCACTGAAATGTACTGCAACACAAGTGAAAATCTTAGTACATAAATACCCACATATGCCTGAAATAAGAAGTCTTATTTATTTTGTGTGCTGGAGTTACCATGTTAAAAAAACATGATATATGAATATCACTGTCTTAAAATGATTTATAAGTATATTTTTAGTTACATACATTTTCTTCTGGAAGAAACTATTTCTTCCGGGACGGAAAAAACATGAAAAAAACCGCCCAGTTGGATCTTGGTTGACTCAATAAAAATAGCCACCAAAACTAATTAAACAATTAGGTGCTGAGTGAATGCTGTTTGGTTGCTCGCCATGAGTTAACATGAGCTATTATGGAAAGACACTACCTAAATGACGATTTTTAAAATAAATTACTGAAAATGAGTCCACCATATTCCAATAGCTTTGTATTTACAATCAAGATAGTTCACTTTTATAATAACGACATACCTCTATATCACATTCATTTGTGACAAAGTATGCCTCTATCAAGTAATAAATCCCATTGTTCAATGTTTGGCGGCCATTTACAGGAAATGTAATTTATTGGTTTTGCATATTTTGGGTAATATAAATGTCAGGATAGTCACTTTTAGAATGTTGTATTCGGTATTATGTTCTCAACACAACTACAAAAAGATATTTGTAATAAATTGCAATTTTGTTATGATTTAGGTAATTACAACAAAAAACATTGATTTTTTGACAATTTATTTTATTAAAAATAAAGCTTAAAATTTACCAATATTTAAAATGTGCAGTCATAGTTACATAACAACATATATTGTAGATATGGCAGAGAAGGAATTAATAATTATGATCTTACCTGCCTTGGTAATGACAGGATACCGTGTGTACATGGTATAATTAATATATATTCCCATTGTGGCAGCAATTTTATTTGTTACCATGGCAATGGGGGGGGGGGTTCTGAGAGATAAACATTCCATACATTTGTTACTCCCATTGATCTACTCTTTCTCACTAGAAAAATACATTTGTTATAATTACTAAAATTGAAATATATCCTATGCAGGTGGAGTGTCTCCCACGCACCTTTTTAACCACTCATAAATATGACTGAACATATTCCCAGACTGCTGACTTGTGTTTTCTTATTCTTTGGTGACAGCCTTTAGCCAACCAGTGATGGTTTGATTTCACCACTAAATTCCCATGGGATCACACCAGGGCTGTGCCATAATACTTTGAAATGTACTTAAGTACAAGTACTTTTTATTGACTAAGTACATCATGGTTTTAGGAAAGTACTTAAATACAGACCAAGTACTTTTAAAAAGTACTTAAGTGCAAGTACACTTTTGGTGGACCCATTTGTATAACAGAATAAGGAGTCATGACTATTATAAAATTTTATTTGTGGATATTACTGTTTGTGAGGGAGAGTATTGAGAGGACATTTCAAAATGGCGGGTCACAGACATATATATTACAACATATTTTCATTGTTATCTTGTAAGAACTTCTAGGGTCAGCTACATCTACAGGGGCAGTTGGTTAACCATAAACATGTCATTCTGTTAGGCGTTATTACAAAAGTGTCCACTGTTTGCGGTTCTCTTCTTTTCCCTGAATGTCTGCATCTCCTTTCTTCATCAAGTATTCCTCTCCCATTTGCTCCCTGTATCTAGCCCACTTTAGGCTCAGCTGACTCACCAGCTTCCTTCTGAAATTACTGGTAGTGCACTGACATTGATTGTATTTGTCATTATGTAAAAGATTATGGCAGAACTACTTGTTGCGTCTATTAACCAAGATACAGGTATACAAGGCTGTCATCATCTATACCGTCTGTATGAGGCCGAGTCTTGGGTCCTCTAAAGAAAGCAAGTATAACTGCTTGAACGGTTCCACCAGCAATGTCTGCACTCCATCCATTGGCAGGACTGTCTCCAACAATGAGTTCCTGGAAAAGGCAAACCTCCAGAGCATTGAAGCCATGTTGATGCTCAGGCAGCTCACTGGGCAGGTCACATTTCATGCATGGATGACACAAGAATGCCAAAAGGTGTATTCTATGGTGAGCTTCATCAGGGCAAGCGAGACAGAAGAGCCCCCGCAGGCGCTACAAGGACCAGCTGAAGCACCAACTCACCCAGGTAAACATTGACCACAAAGACTGGGAACAGCAGCAGACAGAAACTACAGGAGAGTGACTACCAGGAGAGCAGCCCAGGACTGAGTATTCCAGAAGAGAAGCAGATAAGGTGAAGTGTAGGCGAAGGAAAGAATCTGCATCTCATGCACCTTCAGGTCAACTGTACTTTGCCCAACCTGGTCCAGAGCCAGTCCAGAATACGTCTTTACAGCCACCTGAAGAATCTGCCATCATATAAAAATACTAATTTTGCAAAGCAGACATTTTAATGGAACATGAACACAAATTAATATCAATGCTAACTTTATTTACATATTAGTTGAACTTTCCAACCCAACAAATCGAGGTAAACAGCTTATATATAACATACACAGCAACCTGTCTTTTCCAGACTGCAAGTTGAAAATGGTACTACATAACACATTCCTTTAGACTCCTAACATGAAACAGCTTGCTTTCACATGTGTATCCACAGTTGCTAGGCTTACCCTTGACATTGCAAAACTGAGTATTAACAGAACAATTAACTGTGCTAACTGTAACAAGCTGACATCTGCAATCATGTCTTAAAGCATCTTAAGAAATATGTTGCCAGAACGTTGATATCATCCCTGATAGACATACAGTCTATTTGAGCTACAACATTTGTTAACAAAAAATGGTTTATATTTTATGCATGCATACATTCATGAATAAGGTTTATTGGAGTACATTGTTAAGTACACATGTAAGCAAGTTACAACAGAATCCCCAAACAAAGCTTCCACTAGGAACACTTTTGAATAACACACCAGACTTGGATTGGATACTTGAAAGTATTCCTGTAAGGATATTCGAACACGAATAAAATTTGCCATTAAAACAATCACAAAAGGATACTTGTGAAGTCTATACAAAATGGTACTGTTTGAAAATTTGTAGTTTTCAAATTCATGTGTATCTGAATATACATTCAGTTATCCTCGTCTGTTGCTCGCACGTGCTCCTGACACCACCAGTCACTGCACCCAGGGGAAATACCCTTTGTTACCAGCCACAAGAAAGTGGATATTAAGTCACAAAATTGTGAAAATGAGTTTTGTACCTTTTTGGATGTCACAGATCATAAGCTATAAAACAATACCTCATTTGTTGAAATACATTCTGTAGTTTTTGATTTACTGCACAAATTGAAGCGACTAACGTTTTGAGAAATGAAGTGATTTTGACTTGTGTTGTCTATTGTTTTTTAATTCATGTGTTCATAAATACTTGTATTTTGTTAGTTTTGGATTATTTTTCCAGGAAAATATAGTGGACACTGAGACAAAATTATAAGCTACACATTTATGTCAAAATCAGAAAATTGACTGGACAGACATGTTGGGCTCGTGTGCAGAACTGGCCTGTGTGACTTAGTGCCCAGTTCCCTGTGGCGGGTCGCATTTGTAAGGGACAATGTTTTACAAATGGAACCTAATGTGCTATCCTGTTTGGATTATGAAAGGAGAATAACACATACACCTGTCTCTTAATCACAACCAGTCCCAAACAGTAATTTGCAAGAGAACTGTCATATAATTGATATATACAAATTCTCCAGCTGAGAATATTGTAGAATAAAACATGATGTTAAAAAATGGTTGCACTAACTGAATGAAGCTTTAGCAAAACACTTAATTATCAACATATACAATGTCGTTATGAGTTTTCTACATTATACATTAATTACATTTTTAAACATAATTTTACGCAATAAAAGTATGCAATGAATACAAATTGCAAAATGCGGGATTCAATGATCCGTGTTCTGACAATTTTAAATATTGATACATTCTTAAATGATACATGCATTCTGATATTGCCATCATAAAACAAATGTGATCATTATTTCTTCCGGTGAGTTATTAATTAAAAACACCTTTTTCAGAAAGCCAAAGTAGTTGTTGAGGTGGCACGTTGGATGAAGAATGCTCCAGTTTTGTCAGTTATTTTGCAGTTTGCATACTAATTGAACTGTTGCTCAAACAAGAGCCAACTTCAAGTTACCTTGATGCGAGATAACTAAAGAAACCATTGTTAATACGAGCAAACATTTATTACAGTGAGAAAACTGCAATGTGCTCACACTAACAATGATAATTTCTCGATTTACCCACGCAGTATTTCTTGATTTACCCACGCAGTGTGCATTTATGTTATCAACACTAGAATGAACGTCTAGTAAAGTCAATGTGCAAGTTTTGTGTCAATCAGTCTTCTGGATACTGTGTAAAATCGTTTGGTTTAATTTGTTTTATAGATTGTTTCTTGTTTTTCTACGGCAGCTACCTGCTTTGTAGGTCGCTTTATACATCAAAACCTACACCTCTCTAAGTCAATCAAGTCTCAGCAGCATAGTTGTAATCTCTGGCTAAGTATTCCTCCTGGACAATTAAAACCCAAAATAGGTCAGAAATTAGTGAGTACATGAATGAAGAGTTTTTCATAAGGTGCAATTCCCCAAAATCAAGGATTTCTTGGGTGCACGATACGTGCTGTGTAGACACATTATGTTGGCGCAATGTAGTGTTTTAATACGTAGAATATACATAATTAAACTTATATTTTTGTTGCAGTCCAGTGGTAATTTGCAGGGGAAACTAACTGGACGTAAATGTCCTGAATCATCAGCTAAGACAAGTATCAAACTATTGCTATTACACCATCTAAATAATATTGTATATACATCATTAGAAAAACTACTTACTACAGAATATATACTAGATAGTGAGAAGACATTCTGTATATATTAACAATCTGCATAATACATTAGTAGTATTAGTAAAATTTATAGTATATAATAATTATTTTTAACATCTATTTGTTTACTGAATGATTTCATATGAAATACATGCATTTAGAATATAAAATATTGTGAAATAAGTAATTTTCCTACAATAAAAAGCGAGTAATGTTATTAAAAATTATTCTTTGCAATGACTGTAAGAAGCTTTAGAAAATTATTAATTATGAACATTTTACATTGTCATTATGAAGGGTTTCTACGTGATAGTAATTAAATATGAGATATATTTTAAGCAATAAAAGTAGGCAATGAATGAAAGATGGCAGAAATAACAGGACTAGATAAACTGAGCTCTGATATCTTCAAATAGCAACACAGATATATTGAAATGATATAAATTCTGGGCTGCCATCATAAAACAAAATTTTTATGATGCTGGGTCTGTTAGTATTTATTTTTTCGACAATGTCCAAGATACACTAGCCCCATGCACCCACAAATGGTTGAAAAGACAGGTGTGACATGGAGAATGCGAGATGTAAGGTTGCTTTGCTGACAAGCTTGTCTATTACAGCATTACTTCAAAGTAATAAGACAATTACACGATGACAAAACTGACTGAAACAATAATATGACCGAGCGGTCAACTGTCAATGAAGTAGTGCGCTGTGAGAGTCAATTTCAGAAGAAAAGATGTGACTGAACAAAAGAATGTTGTCCTCCAAAAGAGTTAAACATGTTGAATGTTTACACTCCCAATATACGACACTAATCAAGAACCAACAACATGTGTGGCTGACGAATTTAACTTTGCTGAATACATACCCAGTGGTACTCATGAATGACCAATCAACCCCACTGACAATCAAATCTCGCAAAATCACGCATTATTTCAACCATTTGGGGGCCGTGCCTATATACCTCAGACAGCAGCTGTTCACCGAGGCCCTGCAGTGTGTGATTTTTATAGTCGTTTATGACAACACACTTTGAGCAATGTTCGAGTGTTTCACCAGAAGAGGTCACTGCAGTATACATCCTGGGGTTGCGGCCGCCGCTGGCGCCCCAGACAACTGCGGTGGCTGTGACACAGGTCTCGTCTCAACGGTCGTGTTAGACGTCACCACAGCCACCGCTGATATGTCTAGTCACCTCTGGTTTGCCTCTCTCGCCAGATCCCTTGCTTGGATCGGCTTATTTGCAAGTATCTTCTCTATCTCTGTCATCACTGAGGTCGTTATCTTAGGCACGAGCTGAAAGAAACACACCCACAAAGGTAAGTCCTTCGGACTGGTCAAAGCACTTTACATTTTACTCCCTGGCAGACCTGCTCAATCGAACACATTTCGACTTCTTTGGGAAGCATTCAGCCATGCTGCAATTAATGTGTGATGACTATTCGTACACAAACATCCACCACTGTCTATAGCCAGGTACTCATTCATGCAGCTGAGTGAACTGGAACAACGTAGAGTGAATGTTTGACACGGCAACACAGAATTTGAACCTTGGTTCTCTCAACTGAGAGTCCAATGCTCTAGCTACTGTGCTACTGTGCTACTGTGCTACTGTGCTCCACACATCATGCTTCAGATATTACATTCTATCAACTTGACTGCCAAGTTCATCTTGACACATTGTATTCTAACTATCCCGATGACCATGCTCTGCCTATGCCAGTTTCCTATAGGTAATATTCTACCTATCCTAATGCCCATGTACTACTTGTCGTTTTATCTACCCTAATTGCCGCAATGTCTAAGACCCACTGACAGCCATGTTCTACCAAGACATGCTTGTTATGTCTAACATAATGGCAATATTGTATCTATTCAGATATAGCCATGTTCTATCTATATCAATGATAATAATGTCTCCTAGTGTGATGGCCAACACATCCTACATGGCATAAAGTGTTCCACCTATCATGTAATGTGTTCTACCGACCCTGCAACAATGTTCCCCTACCCTGATGATCATATCACTTCTACCCTGACAACAACAACCATGTTCCACCTACCCTGTCAACCATATTCCACCTACCCTAACTACCATGTTCTGTCTATCCTGAAAACAACTACCCTGGTAGCCTGTCAACTGCATTCCCCCTAGGCCATGACAACCATGTTCTGCCTTTCCTGACTACCATGTTTCACCTACCCTAATAACCATGTTCCATGTACCCTGAAAACAACAACTATTCCACATATCCTGTCAATCATGTTCCAGCTATTCTGACTACCATGTTCCACCTACCTTATTATCATGTTTCACCTACCCCCACAATCACGTTCCACCTACCATGAAAACAATGTTCTACATACCCTGACTACCATGTTCCACCTACCTGGATTACCATGTTCCACCTACCCTGACAACCATGTTCCACCTATCCTGACTATCATGTTCCACCTAGTCTGACAAACATGTTTAACCTGCCCTGTCAACAATATTCCACCTACCCTGACAACCATGTTCCACCTAGTCTGACAAACATGTTTAACCTGCCCTGTCAACTACGTTTCACCTACTCTGACTACCATATTCCACATAGCCTGACAGCCACGTTCCACCTGCCCTAACTTCCACCTACCCTGACTACCATGTTTAACCTACCCTGGCTACTATGTTCCACCTATCCAGACTACCATGTTCCTTCTAACCTCGCTACCATGTTCCACCTACCCTGACAATCATGTTGCACATACACTGACTAACATGTTCCACCTACCCTGACTATCATGTTGCACCTACCCTGACTACCATGTTGCACCTACCCTGACAATCATGTTCCACCTACCCTGACTATCATGTTCCACCTACCCTGACTATCATGTTCCACCTACCCTGACTATCATGTTCCACCTACCCTGACTACCATGTTCCACCTACCCTGACTACCATGTTCCACCTACCCTGATGGCCTGTATATTTTCATACAGCTGTTCAACTGATGTTGCCCCTAGCAGCACACATTGTACCGTGTCATTCTTCAGACACCACGCTGCAACAAACACTCAGTGTGAGTACATGCATATCATGTGACATCATGTCAAGTCATATGAACTCATGTGAAATTATGTGATAGTATATTCAACTGGACATCGTGTCTGGAAATTAAATGGAAGAATTAAAATAAAGCATTCATGGCGTTACCTAAAACGTTACCACTAATCAGCTGAGTCTATTAGTTCAGTGACAATTTAAAAATAATGAAATTAACTATTATAAACCACTATTCTAGATCATTCTCATAAATATAATGAAGATAAAAAAATGGGCCAAGTGGCCCTGAAGTCCTTTGAACTAATACGTCTATATGTGACCCCCCGGCTGACCAAATGAGTGATAAGTCGGAAAAATTGTAACATTGTTTTCTTACATCCTTGTAAAGGTTTGGTAGGGTGCTTTACACGGTTTCAAAAAATATCACTGCTACAAAAATTGGCAACGTTATGGAGCACTGAATATGGTAGGGATCAAAAAGTGAAAATGAAGAAAACAGCTGTTGAAGTTTTACATTATATATGCAAATGGATTGCATGGAAATATTACATGCACAACATTCTTATGTGGCACACAGTATGTAATATGTATGTTATGTTGCAATGATACACTGGAAGTACAAATGTGCTGCTACAAAGACTTATCAAATTATGCCAGATTAAGTCTTCATGTATAAAACTAAGAGGACAGATTATTTGAGAGCAAAAGGTAGACTCACTGTTTGACACAGTTTAAAACCTACAGGCAACTGTCCAGGGGTCTAGTGGCTTAATGCTGTCTGTTGACACAAGCTACTGCCAGTGACCAATTACACATTAGTCACAGTTTCTATCAAACAATAGAAGGCAGAGAATCTTAGTAGATTAGCTCAATGCACCAACTAAAACAATACACAACACTGTGAGTGACAGTGTCCAGAGTGAGGCCTAAGCAGTGTCCTCATTGCTGAATAGATCAATTAAACCTGCCAAGTGGGTGACATTCTGCACAAGTGCTCATTAATCCTTAGTGATTGTTCAGAACACCAGACTGACCACATACCTAAACAAAGCGAATGTAATAGGTGAAGAACAGGCAGTGTTCAAATAGGGGTATTGGTTGAATTGTATTTGTCTCAATGCAAAAGGCTTTATTGTGCCTTCATCGATTATAAGCAAGCATTTGATTTAGTAGACCGGTCCTCCCTGTGGTCTAAGATAATTTCATACAGTATTAATGGTATTGTGTTGAAAGTTGTATACAACATATACAAAAATGGGTCAGCTGGACGGTGACAGACCGTTTGAAATTGAAGCCTTTGTAAAACTTTTGTCTCGACTTCACCGAAGGCGGTGTCCTGCTGTCAGAACTTCGAAGGTGTTACTCACCTAACTTACAAATATATAGGGAGCTAATGGAGAGGCCCATCATAATCCATAGCACTACAAAATGAAGTATCTGAAAGTCACACTTCATATACTGAGTAACACATCTCGTACTGTCTCTCTGCACTGTCGCAATGTCCAATAGTTTCCTATCACAACCCTCGTGTACAATATACCAAAGCTATATATTTCTAACACCACAACATATGTATTATCATTGGATAGGTAATTGAATAATCTTTCAGATGAATGCAACTTGTAGCAGCAGAAAATGAAGCATACAAAAGTTACACCGCAAACAATGACATGCATTCTCAAAATGTGATTCATTCAAAAATTAGTGCTATATAATAGTAGTTTGTCAAAATGTAAACAAACTCAAAGACAGTTGCAGCTTACTGTCCACCAAGCAGTAGCAGAGCAGTTTTATAATAATAATAATCCACAAGTTAAGTGGCAGTGATCTTCCTTTTATCATTCATGTGATGTTTACTGTGAGCAGGGCGGACAAATGGTTATCATACGTAGACAGGTACAGAAAGAAACTGAAATTTTCTATAAAAAGAACACGTTTGCCTATCAATGGCATGTATTTCCTATTGTTGCTGTTTCTGCCGGGCAGAAACAGTTTCTGCCCGGCATAAATCAAACAACCCTGTAGGTAATTATTAATCAAATGTTTTTTGGTGAATCATAGTTACAGATCATTAAGGGTTATGATGGAAGTAAAATGTTTACATGTTTACTGTTCACTGAAAAAAACAGCTCCACAGAACTAATTATAGTTATTGTTAAGATGTTTAACCTAGTTCCATTATATGACATTGTGCCAACAGATTGGTGTATTGGGATCATTAAGCCTATATAATTATTATATAAACATAGCAGCAGACACTGGGACAGTGTGACTGCTGCCTGGCTAAATGGATGCAATGGTGCTTTGAAGTTAGTTCTTCTGCCAACTATCCTTTTCACACAAGCCTATAGGTTTAGTAGCTGCCAGCACACTACTGAGCCTAAACTACCATGCAGGTGTGAAAAACGTGCTGATGTATTTGAACTTGATCCACTAATTAACTGTCCACCAAGCAGTAGCAGAGCAGTTTTATAATAATAATAATCCACAAGTTAAGTGGTAGTGATCTTCCTTTTATCATTCATGTGATGTTTATTGTGAGCAGGGCGGACAAATGGTTATCATACGTAGACAGGTACAGAAAGAAACTAAAATTTTCTATAAAAAGAACCACATACCTAAACAAAGCGAATGTAATAGGTGAAGAACAGGCAGTGTTCAGATAGGGGTATTGGTTGAATTGTATTTGTCTTGACACAAAAGGCTTTATTGTGCCTTAACTATGTCAACTCTTCTAATGGTTGACATTTGGTTGTTTCAGGTGTCAACTATATTGTGAATCTGTAATTATTAGTCTATATTGATACAATTGATTTACACAGTACCATGTCTACACAAGGCATGGCAAGCATAAACAGAACAGTAGAATGCATTTGATATAAATAAAGTGTAGGATATTTCACTCTATAGTTGTCCAGAATATAAATTTTCTATGTTTGTCACCTACAGGTGACAGAATATTAATTTTCTATGTTTGTCACCTACAGGTTTCTACAGACAATACATCTTTGACCAATAGACACCACAGTCACACCATTTTATAATAATTACATGAACATCAAAATAAACACAACTTGCAATTATAGAAAATCAATAGTTTTGAAGATACAGTTTAAAAGTGTTAGGCAACTGTTCAGTCTAACAGGGGTCAAGTGTGTCTACTCTGCCTGGGTGCTGTGACCAATTAAAGATTAGTCAAGGTCTCAATGGCCTAGGCTGTAGAAATTAGTCACAGCTTTTGACTTTCTGGCACATTACACAACATCTACTGTTGGGGGTGATCTCAAGGGCCCTTCTCAAAACCACATCACTAGATAATGTAAACCTTTTGCATTTTGAGGGCCCCTTAGAATGATTCAATCAAATACAGATTTCTTGTACATAGTGGCAGCACCCTAAGATACACTATGCAAAATTAGACAAAAAAGTTGCTGAACAGTTTTTGAAACAATAGGCCAAAATGTTACATTTTTACAAGTTTTGGGGTCCTTGGAGGCCCTAGGGAGCCCTTAAAATGATTCAATCAAATACAGATTTCTCGTGCATAGTGGCAGTACCCCAAGATATGTCTATGCAAAATTAGAGAAAAAGTTGCTGAACGGTTTCTGAGATACGGCAGCTAACGGCGGACGGAGGACGACGGACGCAGAGTGATGGCAATAGTCCCTTGGACCTTCGGCCAAAGGACTAAAAATGTTAAATCATGTATAAATCAGGGCCAGGCTGTGTCAGCTTTCTTCTCATGTGATGTATAGGTATGGCAAGGAGAAAACTTGTCCTTTGTTATTTGCTATTTACCTGAATCATTTTGAACACTGTTAGTCACAAATATAACGGACTTGACATGGCAGCTGGTGAAATTTACAACAACCTTAGGGATGATGATGTAGAAAATATATGTTCTACTATATGCTGATGACACTAGAATGATTCAATCAAATACAGATTTCTTGTTTGTGTATAGCGGAACTCTTCTAATGGTTGACATTTGGTTGTTTCAGGTGTCAACTATATTGTGAATCTGTAATTATTAGTCTATATTGATATAACTGATTTACACAGTACCATGTCTACACAAGGCATGGCAAGCATAAACAGAACAGCAGAATGCATTTGATATCAATAAAGTGTAGGATATTTCACTCTATAGTTGTCCAGAATATTAATTTTCTATGTTTGTCACCTACAGGTTTCTACAGACAATACATCTTTAACCAATAGTCACCACAGTCACACCATTTTATAATAATTAAATGAACATCAAAATAAACACAACTTGCAATCATAGAAAATCAATAGTTTTGAAGATAAAAAGTGTTCAGTCTAACAGGGGTCAAATGTGTCTAGTTTGCCTGGGCGCTGTGACCAATTAAAGATTAGTCAAGGTCTCAATGGAACAGTAGCACTAGGCTGCAGAGTTTAGTCATGGTGTTGACTTTGTGGCACATTAAACAAAATCTACTGTTGTGGGTGGTCTCAAGTGCCCTTCTCAAAACCACATCACTAGATAATGTAAAACTTTTGCACTTTGGGGGCCCCTTAGAATGATTCAATCAAATACAGATTTCTTGTATGTTGTGGCAGCACCCTAAGATACATCTATGCAAAATTAGAATAAAAGTTGCTGAACAGTTTTTGAAAAAATAGGCCAAATGTTACATTTTTACCAGTTTTGAGGTCCTTGGAGGCCCTACAGAGCCCTTAAAATGATTCAATCAAATACAGATTTCTCGTGCATAGTGGCAATGCCCTATGATATGTCTTTACAAAATTAGAGAAAAAGTTGCTGAACGGTTTCTGAGATATGGCAGCTAACAGCGGACAGTGGACGGAGGACGCAGAGTGATGGCAATAGTCCCTTGGACCTTCGGAGAAAGGACTAACAATTAGTAACACAGATATCATAAAATCTGCAAATATAAGATCGTCATCAACACTTTATAGAATCTTTATCATAACCCTTGAATGGATAGAAGATCCTGTTTCTTGGCTGTTGATACTGTACATAGTCACTTCTCAAGAAACTTGTTTTTGATGATCTGTACATTTCGGCCACCTCGCACAGTTTACTTCATGTGACACAACAGTAATTTCAGTCTGCAGAAGAAGGTTGCGCGAGGTGGCCGAAATATACAAATCACCAAAAACAAGTTTCTTGAGAGGTAACTATGTATAGCATACCATGACTTTTCTAAAAATCAATAACTATTGCAAGTGTTGGAGCGCACCAATGGCGAGTTGAGCGAGCGTGCAGCCAAGTCTGTGTGTGATGGTGCTCAGTTCTCGCAGCTGCATCTGTTGCTTGCGGCCGTCTTCACTGAGAATACGCTCCTTCAGCCAGCCATAACCCTGCAACATCCACATATGGTGTCAGAAGTGGGACAACACCACCTTAAGGCCAGGATACTCTGGTACATTTCGCCCAACCCAACCAGACCAGACCAGACCAGACCAGACCAGACCAGACCCATCCTGACTGCAGTGGATATACATACTACTGACTGACACCGGCTGTGCTATAGTGGAAACCGGTGTGACGTCATAATCACGTAAACTTGAAAACTTTCAACTATGTTGGGGTTAGTCGGTGTAAATCTGACGTATTAGAAAGTTTTCAAGTTTACGTGATTATGACTTCACGCCAGCTTCGAATATAGTGCAATCAGTGTTGGTTGGTGTAGCGGATACATTGCAGTCATAGGGAGTGTGGTTTGGTCTGGTCTGGCAAAAAGTGCCACTGTCTTCTGGCCTTTAGGGACAGCATGTTGACATCAACTATGAATGAATAGTAGTGAATGTAAAACCATTTTATTTTAAATAATGAAATGTAATCAACGTGACATATATTAGTTTACACTGGGCTTGTGTTGTTCTGCCTAAACACTAGTGTCAGAAGGATTTACAGACGGATGGTTTCTTATGAAGACAGTCTCTTGAGACTGCTCGTCTCTTCAGTCGGATGATCTCCCAAGTCAGATGGTCTACTGAGACAGATGGTCTCATAAGAATGATGGTCTCTTGAAACGTATGGTTTTCTAATACAGATAGTCTCTAGAAACAGAAAGTCTCTTGAGGAGTAGTCTTTTGCAACAAACAATTATTGCATATAGTTGATCTCTGTTGATATGTAGCAACTAAGATCACATATGACGGCAGGATGTCTATCAATACAAGGTTGTCTACTCACTCTCAACGTAACCTCAGTACTCTGACAACTGTACGTCAAACACAACACCCAAGTTTATCCAAAGTACCAACAGTACATGCATGTATAAAATGTATGCATGGAAGAAAAAACAATATAATAATAATGTTTTATTTCAGACAAACAATTAGTATGTCCATATAAAAACAGTACATCGATAAAAACTGTATATCCACATAAAAATTAAATACATTGATAAAAGCAATATATTTAAAAATTATATAAAGCCAGGATCCAATGATGCTGCAATTGCGATGTACCATACATGTCGCTGGTAACAATGTTCTTATAATGCATCCATACCAGGTACGAAATGACAGTGGTACATGAAACAAGGAGAGAATAATGGCCTTGCTCAAAGAAACAACATGTGCATGCACGCATGCCATGGCGTGCTGTTGGCATCACCACTGGCACAGCATTGGGAATACCAGTGCAATTACATGACCAGGCATATAGCATTTTTATACAGTAACACATATCCTATCCTAATATCGTTGACATAACTTAGCATTGACACTACCAAGGCAGGATGCAACCACTGACATGACACTATCACTGATCTGCCCGGATACCAAGAACTGCAATATGTTTATCTGGCATGTACGTGTGCATATGTTGAATTTGAACAGTTTATGAAATAGCTACAACCAGCCAACGCACCTTCAATGTGGGCCGACTGTTTGGTTTTATTTCATCATCCATGTACTTTCCCGTGATCAGGCCGCAAGCTAGTGGGGACCATGTCATGCAGCCAAAGCCTACGAGAAGAACCCAATGGCATGGAGGGACTGTCTCAGTATTAGGGAGGATGTATTCAAGAGAGTTCATTCTTGACAGAGTTTGCAATATACCAGCGTAGCTGTATTAGCACCACTTGTAGAAGTATACCTGGTGAATAGATTTTGTAGAGTCCTTGAAATAATAACTTCTATTGGAGATCTGGTTTCAGTAAAGAAATATTGTTGTACAAAAACACCTTACTATTAAAACCGGTCTTAACTCAGTGTTCCATTGCAATATCAAAGATTGTAAGAATGATCTTTGCATGAAAATGTTGTAATAACAGATACTGAATAACTTGGTTGTAAGAGTGGTCTAATTGCGGAGGTTTAAATGTAATAACAAACATTGGTTTATTTTTTATTTATGGTCGTTGTAACAGTGGTCTTAATAAAGGTTTTGGTACTTAGAAGCTTGTTTAATTGTGACTATATAGCTAGGACGTTTATTTTAAAATATACATATACATTGGCATGAAGAATTTTTTTGTTAATTATGTGCAAACTTATCTGTGAGGGCTATCATAACAACATCTAGACTGATATAAAGACCTTGGTTGCTAGGATGTTTTATTGTGTCATGATGCTGGTATATCTGTTGCATTTCGATTTCTGTTTATGTTGACATGTAACCACGGTAACAACTATAAGCATGCCAAACAGCAAAACAACACAGAGCATAGTGGCCAGTGCAACTACGGTGGTTGCCTCGATTACGACCTCAAACTGACCTTATTGGCAGCTCTGGAGTAGATGGGAACGCCATCGTCGTATTTTCCCGTGAGGAAGCCGCAAGCTAGGGGGGACCACGAGATTGTGCCCAAACCTGGCGAATTCATTAACCCTTTACACTTTAAAACCCCTGACTTTTTAAGGAAATGCATTCCGAATCCCTACCCAATCGTAGAAATTCAGCACAATAGGTTTAAAAAATGCTAACTCAAAAATGTGCAATGGAAAGCCATTAGAGAAATAGCCTTAATGTTAATTTAAAAATGACACACATCCAGTGGGCAGATATGGGCAGTTGGGGGCATAACAGATCAAGCAGTTGCTGGCGGTTGCAGGTGGTTTCAGGCGGTTGTGTGCGGTTGCGGCTGGTTTCAGGCGGTTTCAGGTGGTTAAGTGGAGTTCATTGGACGATTGTCTTATTGTTAATGACTTATCTTTACCACAGTTTCGTACCCCTAAATGTCAGGTTTCCTCCGTATTCTTCCATGCAACAAACAGACAGGGATGGGTGAAATATGTTTAGATTTATTTGGGCTCTAATGGAGGCATGAACTGCATGGTAAGAACACATTCACAAGCTGCATTAGTGGCAATGGGGAGTGGGGTGGGGGTGGAGTGGGGGTGGGATGGGGTGGGGGTGGAGTGGGGGTGGGATGGGGTGGGGGTGCAGTGGGGGTGGGATGGGCATGGGGGTGGAGTGGAGTTGGGATGGGAGGTTTGTGGGGAGATTCAAGAGGGTTCCACTCTACTTGACTTGGGAGGTCCCTAGAAGAGAATCTACAACTACAGAGTACTTATTAGTTACTACACAAACCAGACAGATTTTTGGTATCAGTCCAAACTGGTAATGATATTAAGCTAAACCTGTATTAGTAAAGCAAGTCTACATTGTCATATCGATGTAACACACAGGGGTGTCATGTAATGAAATAAAACTACTTCGTTACTCTACTTGAGTAGTTTTTTAAAGTAACGGAGAGTAACGAAGTACTATTTATATTAACTACTTCTATTTGTAACGAAGTAGTTGTATCTAATGTAACGCTACTTTTTACTTCGTTACTTTCATTTACTTTGCGATATATTTTTGTTAAATTTTTTCTGAACTACGTCGACCTGTTGGCATTCCGCCCGTCAACAACATTTCATTAAACGTAATTAATTACAAGAAATTAGAGCTAAACTATATTAACGCGGTAATAACTGTCACTTGACTTGTGTTACTATGGTCAAGTCATTAGGAACAGTAAATTTAATGTGGTGGGAGGCATTGTTTGTTTTGCGCTGACATCAATCGAATCGTTTCCCTTCTGACAGTTGTGGCTTCCATGAATAGGCACCTTCAGCAGGTTTGCCTGGCTTCGGGGACTTGTAAAATGCAATTGATATTCACACATAGCATTCCCATTATTATGCAAGGCATAACGCCTTGCATAATAATGGGAATGCTATGTTTAATACAGCGCAGTAGGGAAGATCAGTATGCTAACATTGCGTAAATATAATCTTTTTGCTGTGATAAACGCAAATTTGCTTGGTGCGCCAAAATATGAATTCGTCAACCGTATACGAAACGGCGAATCGATCGCAGTATTATTCGGCACGGTAAATGTGCGTTCTAAATTGGTGTTTTGGTATTGATTGAAAGACGAAGTTAAGCCAGCTGTGAGCGTATTTATTATAGTTTTTTCAATCTTTAGTCAACCTTAGCACTGCATTTGTCAACTCATTTGCATGTTCAGCTGCTGAGGTTTCATTACGTCATCGGTACCATATTATCGTTCAGTTCACCGTGCATACTGTTAATCCATAATATATTTTACAACACTACAACATATATGAATTTTATTCAGTTCAACATTCAACAGTGTACGTATGGCATTTAAACATAATACACAGTGACGTTGGCTGGCATCTTAATAAGCTTCATGAACCGCGCAATTATAGATAGCGAAAACAAAATATAGTTTTCTATAGAACATTATTCATATACATATAATTCATATATGTTGGAGTTAAACAGTAATTATTTTCAATCTGTCTTCATTTTTTGGTTCACTGATGCAGTAATTATTGTTGGTTACTTGCCTGACAAAACATCTTTCCATTCTACTTTTACTTCTACTTTTACCTCAAGTACTTTTGGAAAGTAGTTTTACTTTTTACTCAAGTAGGATTTTCAGATGCTACTTTTACTTCTACTCAAGTAGTTCTGAGCTGAATTACTTTTACTTCTACTCAAGTATAAAATTAAAGTAATTCAGGCACCCCTGGTAACACATCTACCCAAACAAGCTGCATTTGAAACATCGACTTCAATGTATGTTATTTATTCCATCATTGAGCTGTTAAACTACCAAATACTAGCAGTGTTTGTTGTGCGACTGATCATGGTAGGACGCCAATAAAGGTGTTCATGGGTATCGGAACTGGGGGGCTTGGTGGACTCAGCCCCCCTCCCCAATAATTTAGGTGGGGAGCTGCAGATAGAATTAATAGGGTTAGTCCTCCAAATATTAAGGAAGGTTAGTGGATTTTTGGGTGCAATTTTGATCAGCCTTAAGGGGAGGGAGCAAATTGATGTTTGTGGAGAGCCTGAAGGTGGGTTTATGGCGAACCTCAGAGGGGTGCAAATTCACATTTTTGAGAGTATCAGGGTGGATGTTTTTGGCGAGTGTCAGGCAAATCGAGGTTTTTGGGCAGCCTCAAGATGGGTGTTTTGGGCAAACCTCAGGAGGGTGCAAATCGAGGTTGTGGTAGTCTCAGCCCCCTAATAGACACCGTGTTCCGACATCTGTGGTGTCCATTTACAATTGCTCATGACTGACAACAACGTCACAGTGGTTCCATCTAGCGAGTGGCTCACCACTTAATTCTTCCACTGTTTCCATCTTTCTCCAACAGACAGAAAAGTGAATCGGGTCTAAATCAGTGAGTAAATATCTCTAACAAACCACCTTTATATTTTTTTAATACATCGCTTATTAGCACATCTCGGCACCTCGGAAGAGGTCAAAGGAAGTGAATGTCCTTAGAAAGAGATGAGTGGGCATCGGCACCTGGGAGAAGATACAGCCAGACTGCCCCCAAACTAAATAACTGTAAATAACTACCGTTGTGTTTAAGAAATACTTCGCCAGTTGACAGGTGAGAGGCAAATGGTTCAAACAAGTGTACGAACATAGAAAGAGACAGGTGGACTTTGGCACCTCAGAAGAGGTAAATGTAAAGGCTCCAAAGTTAGTGCATTAATATATAAATACAACGTCTGTAGGTGCAGGAAGCCGCAAGTGCAAACTAAGATGGCGCACATCAACTGCTAGATTGTCGGTGAGAAATGTACAGTGGTAGAGATGGACAGTGTTTGTGGCTGTGTGTGAGCATTTAAACAAACTGACAAGGCACCCATTCCATCCAGATCAACCCCACTCCTTGTGCTAAATCATGTCATGTAGCAGGTGTATGCATATGACCATGTAAGCATGCTTGCGTGATGAAGTCAAGAATGAATTTGTTCTGTTTATATATAATTTATCAACATACCGATATCTGTTAATCAGTCAGACTGTAGCAGTATTTACAACCAGTCTTCTTAACAGAGTCACATTTGCAATGTGGAATGTAGGGGAGGTTATCTTGGTCCACTGTCATCATGGGACTGAGTTTCATTACGATTACCTGAAGTACTTATGAGGTAAGGTACCTTATGATACTTTCACTGCTACAGGAACTCTGTATTAAGACCACTCTTTATTAAGACCACCTCCTGATTACAACTGACATAAAAAGGTCACAATTTGTAATTGTGATAGTGTGTCAGATTTAGCAGGTGACATTTATGAATGTATATATGTAAAATATGCCCATGTAACATTATAACATGATTCAATCAAGAACTGGTATTTTCCATGCATATATCTTTCATTAAAGTTTTCCATCTTATCACAGAATAAATTGATACCTTACATACATATAAATAATATCCGCTATAATTAAAATATAACTGGTATGTCACAAAGTCATAGTCTTATACATTTTAATGAACTATGCTTTACACATTAATCTACATTATAACATGTTTAACTTAGGTAATTTTATTTACCGAAGGTGTTCAACTAGATGCAATGGATTCTGGATAAGGAAGCCTTTGTGAAGACATACCTATTTTTTGGTAAAGTTCAGGCATTTGAACTTCTACTTTTTCTCGCTGAAACAGGTTGTATTCCGCTTGCTCTGCGATTGGTGGAACCAGGTTGAACTGTCTTGCAACGGAATAGGCTTCCTGTGAACAACAGATGAACACAAGACAATTAGCATCCGCTGTTGCTGGTTACGTCAGTTAGACGGGTGAGTGATTGAGATTTCTGGCAAACGTTTGTCCTAACAACTACCTGGTAGGCCAGTGACCAGTTACCATTTATTAATGCGGGTACACTGGAAATATTTGGGATGGGTTTGGGGTGTCTGGTACATGTGACAGCCTTTTTTCCCCGGGCAACACCGGGTAACCCAGCCAGTTATTACATAAATTAACAAAACTATATCTTTATAAACAAATTCTTCATTGTGGTGTGCTGTGGTGCAGTGGCTAGAGCTTTGGACTCTCAATCGAGAAAACCTGGGTTTGAACCCTGTGCTGCGGTGTTGCACCTTGGGCAAGTCTGTTTGCGCCACATTGCTCCAGTATACTCAGCTGTATTAATGAGTACCTGGTTATAGACAGTGGTGGATATCTGTGTACGAAATCTTTGCACATTAATTGCAATGTGGCTAACTGATTCTCAGAGAAATCGAGATTGTGTTCGATTGACCAGGTCTGCCAGGTGGTAAAGTGTAAAGCGCTTAGAACAGTTCTAACAACTGGATACTGTGTTATATAAGAACTTAGGGATCATTTCAGAATATCGATGTCCGATATCAGACAAAATTACTTGCCACTGACCTCCCTCCCCCCAAAAAAGTAATTTGCCTGATATTGGACATCAATGTTCTGAGATAATCCCTTACCTTGTTGGATGTATAAAGTTGGAGTGTTTGATTGAGACTCACCATGATTTCCATGGCGGACCACCGAGATGTGCCCCAGTACAATGCCCAGCCCTGGTTGATCACATAGGTAAAGGCTCGCACCGTCTCTGCAACAGAACTCATGTCAGTTGATACACCTAACAACTAACTCTGGGACCTAACATTTAAAAGGTGACTAAACACATCCTAATATAAGGCGACAAACATTGATCTAATAAAATGCTGCATCGTTAAGTCTACATAAATTTGTCTGCATTTTGTTTTGCAAAGCCAGGATTCGTAGCCTAGTTTTCTGTTATTGTGTGACGTGCAAATGCCTCTGTGTGTGTGTGTGCATGCGTGTGTGTGTGCGTGTGTATGTGTCTGTATGTGTGTGTGCATGCATGCATGCATGCGTGTATGTGTGTGCGTGCGTGAGTGCGTGCATGCATGTGTGTATGTGCGTGCATGCGTGTATGTATGTGTGTGTGCGTGCATGCATGTGTGTGCGTGTGTGCATGCATGTGTGTATGTGTTTGCGTGCATGCGTGTGTGTATGTGCGTGTGCATGCATGCGTGTATGTATGTGTGTGTGCATGCATTCATGTGTGTATGTGTGTGCGTGTGAGCATGCATGCATGTGTGTATGTGTTTGCGTGTGTGCGTGCATGCATGTGTGTATGTTCGTGTGCGTGCATGCGTGTATGTATGTGTGTGTGCATGCATGCATGTGTGTATGTGTTTGCGTGTGCGTGCATGCATGTGTGTATGTGCGTGTGCGTGCATGCATGTATGTATGTGTGTGTGCATGCATGCATGTGTGTATGTGTTTGCGTGTGTGCATGCATGCGTGTATGTATGTGTGTGTGCGTGCATGCGTGTGTGTATGTGTTTGCGTGTGTGTGTGCATGCGTGTATGTATGTGTGTGTGCGTGCATGCGTCTGTGTATGTGTTTGCGTGTGTGCGTGCATGCGTGTATGTATGTGTGTGTTCGTGAATGCGCGTGTGTATGTGCGTGTGCATGCATGCATGTGTGTATGTGTGTGTGCATGCATGCATGTGTGTATGTGTTTGCGTGTGTGCGTGCATGCGTGTATGTATGTGTGTGTGCGTGCATGCATGTGTGTATGTGTGTGCGTGCATGCGTGTATGTATGTGTGTGTGCGTGCATGTATGTATGTGTGTGTGCATGCATGCATGTGTGTATGTGTTTGCGTGTGTGCGTGCATGCGTGTATGTATGTGTGTGTGTGCGTGTATGTATGTGTGTATGCATGCATGCATGTGTGTATGTGTGTGTGTGTGCATGCATGTGTGTATGTGTTTGTGTGTGTGCATGCATGCGTGTATGTATGTGTGTGTGCGTGCATACATGTGTGTATGTGTTTGCGTGTGTGCGTGCATGCGTGTATGTATGTGCGTGTGCGTGCATGCGTGTATGTATGTATGTGTGTGCATGCATGCATGTGTGTATGTGTTTGCATGTGTGCGTGCATGCATGTGTGTATGTGCGTGTGCGTGCATGCGTGTATGTATGTGTGTGTGCATGCATGCATGTGTGTATGTGTTTGCGTGTGTGCGTGCATGCGTGTATGTATGTGCGTGTGCGTGCATGCGTGTATGTATGTATGTGTGTGCATGCATGCATGTGTGTATGTGTTTGCATGTGTGCGTGCATGCATGTGTGTATGTGCGTGCATGCGTGTATGTATGTGCGTGTGCATGCATGCATGTGTGTATGTGTTTGCGTGTGTGCGTGCATGCGTGTGTGTATACATGCTATGTTTGTTGGACATTTGCACAGACCGCAATGTGTTTACAACATTTCTCACCAGTGGAATTGTGAAATATGAAAGGTTTGTCTGTTTCCGCTGTTTCTCTGCCAGCTTGGGGAATTAAACTGGCAGATAAACTGCTCCTGAGACTGACTTCAGGTCTCATATTCCAGTTAGTCAAAGAAATTTTATTAATGGTCACCAACTGAAAAATCAATTGTAGTATATGCATTCAAGGCAGAGGCAAATGTCTCAATGAATGCACTGCACTGCTCACAGTTGAAACCAGTCTTGTGTTGAAGTCATGTGACATAGTCATGTGATGCAGTCACATGGTGCTGATGGTCAATCATATGGCATGCAAGAATAGCTAACATAATCCAATAATTTCTTTTCTCCAGTGGTTTGTGGGATGAGAGGGACCCTACTCGTGTACAATAAACCCTAACCCTAACCCAGCTAGTCACAGAATGTAACATATAGTAGAGTGGGTCATGTGACTCTCATGTAAGAGGACGTGGCATACCTTCCACGGGAGTGTGTGGGTCTGACTTGTTGGCAAACACTATGTCGACATAGTCCATCTGTAGTCGCTCTAAGCTCGCCTTCAGTCCTGAAACAGGGAGCACCGGGTAGTACACTTTCGTCCCAACAATATCTTCTAGAAGTGCTGCGAACAAAGCTTGTTAGTTTCGGTGATTAATATTTGAAAGTGATTGGACCGTGACACTGGAATTCGCTGCCGTCTGACATAAAATTACTCTGAAACGCATATGTTCAAAGTAGAATACTGCTGACATATTACGAACAATTTAATTTCTTGGACATTTTACTGCTAAACTCACACTATATTTATCTATTCATAATTGTATATATGCAAATATTATAATAATGATTATTCTACATCTATGAATGATCTGATACATTAATAAAGTTTAATTAACAGTTTTATATTTTAATAAATTAATTATTCTAAATAATTTATTTAAGTGTTCTTATAATTATAATATCATGATTTTATGTTAATTTGACTTTGTACAGCACTTTGAGCCTTATATTGGAAATGGCGCTTTATAAAAAATAAATACTATTATTAAACATGGCCGTGTGTCAGCACGAGTAGACTAATAAAATAAACAACATTTTTGTCAATTTATGTCATTTTAAAAAAACTAAAAATCATAAAACCATCTAATAGTTATCCCCTTGCATGTAGTGTACTCTAGAAGTAGCCTTTCAGGGGCTGTTCCATTGGGCAGAGAGAGACTACACACAACCCTTTAATCAGCAGTACCACTGCTCAACTAATGCCATTTACTGATGTAAATTTAATGCATACATCATTCACTAGAGGGAGTCACTATACCACGCTTGTTTACGATTGACTTAATTATGGTCAAGAAGAGCACCAACAATGCAAACTAATTCCATTTGCCTGTGATCGTTATTTGTTTAGAAATATCTGTCAAATGAGTTGACACTGTATCCTGATGGACACACTGCTATATCTCTTGAGACAGACGTGGGACAAAACTGCAGCTGATAATATTCTCATATGGATTCGATTACAGTTTGTCCTACTGAGGCATCATGGACCAGGAACTCGAGATGTCTCATCTAGATGACTTGTGTCTGGGTAGGCTGGTATGCCCAGGCCAAGCGCAATTACTAATAATCAATGGAGATGGTTCCACACTCTAAGTTATGAGCTCAATCAAGAGTAGGAGTACATAGCAGTCTGCTACAGTGGACCAAAGCACTGTGTGCTGCAATGCACTGGGCCAAAGTACTTTGGTGTGATGCACCAAGCCAAAGAATTTGGGCTGTGATGCACCAAGCCAAAGTATTTGGTCTGTGATGCAACAAGCCAAAGTATTTGGGCTGTGATGCACTAGGCTAAAGTTCTTTGGGCTGTGATGCATTGGGCCAAAGAACGTTGGACTGTAAAACACAGGGTCAAAGTACTATACACGTGGTTCCACAGGTGGACAGTGGTAATCATGCGGGTGCTTATGCTAGACCAGCATTTTATGAAGTAGGTCAATACAGTGGTATTTTTCGTAATTTTCTCTACAATTTCCCCAGGTGCAAATGAACCCTTCTTCACACAGCACGGTCCACTAATAATCTATATCACATCTTATCTGTAAAAAAGTCGTGATAGTCTTTCCAAAACTGTAATGTGTGCTTACCTTCAATTATGTGTTTCCTAGACAATCCTTTCTCTGTTTCTGCTCTGCAAGTTGACAATTCCTTTTCGTGAGTCAAGTAACTGTTGAACATTTTATATCTTAACCTATCACAGTATGATAACAATGACCAAACTAGAAAATAAGTACATGTTACACAATTTCTCATAAAAGCATCACATTTCTCAACATGTCATGAGAACAACATGACAACATGTCATGAGAACAACATGACAACATGTCATGAGAACAACATGACAACATGTCATGAGAACAACATGACAACATGTCATGAGAACAACATGACAACATGTCATGAGAACAACATGACAACATGTCATGAGAACAACATGTCATGAGAACAACATGACAACATGTCATGAGAACAACATGACAACATGTCATGAGAACAACATGACAACATAATAACTGTGCAAACAGTTTTTAAACCTTGTTGTATGTATCAGTTTCTAGAAAGTTCAATAAATATGATTTTCTAATTTTTTGCATTATATTTGGGCAGGCAAGACACTTACTTTCCTCCCCAGTAAAGTTTTGTTGTCACAATGTAACTGGATCTCCTGTAAACAAACAGAAATGTCTCCATAACAAACTGAATGTAACACTGAATAACTAAAGTGAGTAAACAAAATATTTCTTTCTACAATTGTTATACCTACGTTCTGGGCCAACCAACACAATGGGCTGGTCAGATATATTCCATCCTAGATTAACACTACTGTTGACCAACCACAGGTTTAAGACCCATTTTACAGTTAACAGAAATATTTTAATATTATGTAAAAGCAATTATCATATTTCAACACATTAACATACCGTGATTAGTCAATCCCATTTAAGTTCAATGTTGTTATTATTCATTTGTATGATTAAGATCAAATTTTATTTCATCCTTATTTGGAATGGTGATGTATTACAATCATATGGCTGTCCATGCTACCACCTGGATGCTAGTAGCGTGAATATGTTTAAAAATATAATCGACACACACCTCACAAAGGCGAGATACACGTAGATAAAAAGGGTTGGACTCTCGATGAGCCAAAAGGTTTCCTTGTCTACCTGCCATCTAGAGTTAATTCTCTGGGTGGCAATCTTGTTAAATCTTATTAACCTTCACTGGCACCTGGGTAATTACACATTTACAGGTGATTAATTTTGTGGAAATTAGCTACCTGTCCAAATTCATGGTCACAAGTTCAGAGGTGGTGCAGAATACTGCCAGGTAAACGTAAAATAACTTCCACGTGTGAGTAGAATAATATTTCCATCCATTAAATTCGCGTCACCGTAGTATTTCAGCAGTACAAAGGGGCAGTAATTAATCTGCAAAATCAATTTAGTCTTATGAAAAGGTGAACGTTCTTTGTAATCATGTTGGCTGTTATATTTAGGTAGAGGATTGGGACATGTATTTGGCATACCCTTAATTGTAGCCGTAAGCTTCTAATGTGAGGGACTATGCATAAAGTTGCAAGTGTGTTCCCAAATGAATGCAAATGCTTGCTTAGGATAACTGATCAATAACTGTTTCACTTCAGGTCAAACTTTCGTGGGAAATTAAAGTGAGAGCCTATTATAAATACTAATATCTAATTTCTAAAACTTTTTATTTTTTTGTATGTTTCTGCATATTTTTAACAGTTGCACAGATAAGGAAAGCATTATTTTTGAACAACATTGTAATTTTGTGTCATGTATGCCTTTGTGGAATTTTGAGTTTGAATAAAGATAAAGTTAATAACACACTATGCATACCTCCATGTTTTCTTCTTCAGAATGTTTCCTAAAATGATCTCTGCTCTGTAAACAGAAATGTTTAGACATTAAGCAGTCATGTGACATAACCATAAAGTCATTCTGTTGATGAAGACGTATGAAGTGGTCAACATATACAAATCGAAAACAGTTTCTTGAGTGGTAAATATGTCAAATAATAATAACCAAGAAACCAGATCATCAATAAATTGAAGATTAAGTAAAGTGCTTTGTGTATATAACTTCAGACGACATCTGGAAAGGTAAATCACTGTTATGTATTACTACTGCTGAATTGTTTGCTATGAAACTGCTTACAAACTTCAACGGTTATATACAACTGTTACATATTTGTCTGAAGTCTTAATTGCCATGAGGAGGATCAAAAACAGATAGAATATTTAGCTTATTTGGCCCCCAATAAAGAAAATGTTATATAGTATTAACTGAAATATTTTGAAAAAAATCAGTAGCAGTTAGCTGCAGATAGCATTAATGCTAATCCAAAAACATTCATTACCAAAGCAGCATTGACAATTGATCAGTTAAGCTTGAAAATTACAACAATTGGCTTAAAGTGTGCAACAACGTAGAAGTAGAACTCTCTACAGCGAAGATTACAAGACTATAAGAGTTTACTGTCTGACATTACAAGCAGAAGGTCACAAGAATTTATTAAAAAATTAATACTTTGTAAATTCAAGTTACATTTTAAGATGGCCTGTCTTCCAATAAAATTGTGACGGCATCATTCATAGTGAATAAGAAAAGAAATGGATGACTAGCAGACAAGGACCATACAATATTGACTACATGTGATTGGTCAATATTCTGCCACTACCAGTGGCGCCACCTACTAAAAAGTACCCAATGCACTGGTTACGTAAAAACATGAAACCAAACTAGTTACCAGGAGAACAGACTAGTTAATGTGCAAACAAACTGGTTATTGGACAGATAAACTAGTTACTGAGCAGACGCGCTCCTAAGACACGCAATCAATGCGCCGATGGTGCCGAATATACCTGGCTTCCACGAATATACACTCGGTTACCGCTGGCAACTGGGTGGACCTCAATAATCCAGCGCCACATTTTATTGCTTCTCGGCTGATGCAATTACAGCGTCCGATGACAATGATCGCTACATTTATCTGCCTGATCTTGTAGGTGTCTTGGGGCGGACAGGAATGTGCTGCGCTTCTGACGACTGCATTATTAGATCTCGCAGTTCTGGCGCAGTCCCAGGTTGTGGGGACATGGCACCTCTGCAGTGTTATGGGGATGGTACACAAACAGCACGATGAACGGCGTGATGCATCAGTCCTTTCGCAACTGGTCGCAATTACAGCTAATTAGTTAGCATCATTGCTAATGTACACAGACAAACAGGATCATATCTCACCATGACTCGTTAGCGAAACTTTCAGCTATTACCTTCTGTCCATGGTCTAAAGTGGTGTTGAATTAAGAGAAAGTGCACATTTTAACAACATGTAAAGAATAAAATATAGTTTTATATGTATAAATAACGTATGTGTACTTTGAAAAAAAGGTATTTAATTCGATATTGGTAACAATATCTAGGTGGTTATGATTTGACAAATAGCAAGTGTTTCATAACGTTTGCTTTAAATCAAATGTTGTAATTTTCCATGTTGTTACACACTTGTGATCTGTCATTTTGTTGTCAAATTGTATTTTTTATAAAGATGATCTTAAAGATTAAAGTTATGGAGTGAAATCTCCACCAGCATCCATTTGCAAAATATCCGTGGCTAAAATCTGGACTGATTTTGTTGTGAAAAACAGCATGTTTGTATACATTGTGACTTTAGGTTACATACAATGAAGCCATTTTACTACTATTGGTGGATGTTTTTTAAAGAGCATCATACACTGGGCATTAATAAGGAACATTTTAAGAGCAATTTTTCTGATGGACTTTTAGTGAAACACACTTCTGCGTTTTGATCTTAAGCTAAAATGAAATCAATTTTAAAAGCAAGATCACACTGATGAGCACTTACAAGACTTGGTGAATTTGTAACTTGATCTGCTCTTTGATTTAAGTTTTCTTATTATTGCTGTATTTAAAATTGTGACAAAAACAAGTATAAGATACACACATGGAACATTATTTTTTGAGAAACACCTGATTATGCCTAGCTTCCTCCATTCGTCATATCTGGATGTGGTTGAAAATAACTCCATCACCATAGCCACTCGAAATATGCCGACATGTCAGCAGCAACAAATTAATGGCCCCACTTATCTGCATAAGAAAAAAACAACCCACTCGTTGGCATGCTAATACCAGATAACTGGCCATAAAAACAACGTAACAATGCATTTATTTGTCTCTATAGAAATGACACACTCACTTGCCCGCTGCGTAGACTTCGGCAGTGTCAAACAAGTTCACGCCGCTCTCATAAGCCATCGTCACCATCGCCTCGGCAACCTGGGGACGTCATAGACAATCAAACAGAAATATTCAGGTGACAAACAAATTATGACAAATTTAATACATTATATTTACATAGATCACGGTTGCCCGATTGGTTAACAAAAATCTGGAGGAGTTTTATATGGACATTTTGAAGTGTGAAAAATATAACAGAAAAACTCAGGTGACAAATGAATTATGACCTAATGAATACGTTGTGTTTACATGCATCACAGTTACAAAACTGGTCAAAAACATCTGAAGAAAATTTATATGGACATTATGTAGTGTGAACAAATTGTACAGTTGAATCTCGCTTTTCTGGTCACCTCGGTAATACAGCCACCTCACAATTAAGCACAGTCCCAAATTATTTTCATAATCAGAAAAGTACAGGAAATTAGTCACACTCATACGGTCGCTTTGCTATTCAGGTCACTTTCATCATAACTCATCGAAGATTGAAAGCAAACAACTGGTAAATGTAATAGAAAAACTCATGAATTACGACAAACTGAATACGTTATATTTACTTACATTACGGCTGCCCAACAGGCCGAAAAAACTGGAGAATTCTTACAGGGACATTTCCATATTCAGTAAGGTATAGGAAATTAGTCCCCCTGGTATGGTCGCCTAAATATTCAGGACACTTCGGCCAGTCCCACGGGTGACTTTAATAGTGACATTCCACTGTACTCACATTGGAGAAAGCCATTGTAACACTAGCGTATATAGGTCTACATTCAAGCACAGTGATCTTGTATTCTGCAGATCTTTTCCAGGAAAATTCATTATCCACCCAGACAATTATTATTTGTAGAAAATGATAAATCTGTAGAATTGACGAGCCAAATACTTGTCAATCCATCAGAGCCTGAATACAGAGCTGTAACGTCCTTACAGTGCTGTCATAATGATGGCATGTCTGTTTGTGAAATCAGCTAGAGGGTGTGCACCTTGACTTACTAAATCGTGTCATTATAACACATCTTTGATGTCACAAAGGTGACATCTGGCCATGTACATTGTGCGACATTACCAGCAAAAATAAAATTTCTTTGATATAACCACAACTTCTCATGTAACACAAGCTCTATTTTAGTCAACTGTAAGCAAATTTTTAACTTACTTAATCATGGCAATACAATTCTAATTGCATTAATATAAATACATCAAACTTTAGCGTTATGTATGCACTGCATGTGAAACGTGACACAACGGAAATATGGTCAATTGCGCCTTGATCCCAGCTGCAGCGATCACACTCAATCCATGTGCATGACATCTGCCTGTTTACAGAAGGGATCAAGTATAACTGCAGTGGAGATGAGATTGAAAAAAACCAGTCTCTGAATGCTAGGTAGCAGCAATGACTGCACCACAAGGACTAGCCTCCTGCTCAAGAGAGAACAAGACCTCTGGGAAATGAAGACCTCCTGGCAATTAACAAAACCCCAGTGAATACAAACACACATGCTGCAGCTGATGCGTTTATTCAGAATTCTCCCGGGATTCGATGCATGCCAACTGCCATTTATTGATGTCTGCTGTACCTTTCCAGATGTTTGCGAATTCTGCTATTTTGACTGAAGCATATGTCAGTAAACAGTCTCGTGCACATCCTTGATGGCTACCAGAGTGGTTGGTTAGGAATGCTCAGACTGTTTGGAGCATCGGGAAAAATCTACTGACGTTGGCAGTGCATTCCTGAATGAGCTTTTTAGGAGAGTATTTAATCCAAACTCTGCTCTGTTGACGGGCAAGACTGGCTCCAGTGAAATAAGACTGGGTCTATACAATATATGGGTATTTTAGGGCTCAGCGTCAACAAATAAAATGTTGGCATTTCTTCTGGAAGGTGCCCTAAATTATAATGTGCTACATCTGCCACTTGAGAGTTCTACAAGTTCTTGTTGTAATAAGATGATATCGTTAGGATAATCAATTAAATGGGAATAATAACGAAGGGAAGAAACTACCGACAGGGTTAAAAATCAAGTAGAAAATATTATGACTAACTCTAATTAAAAGGCATTAAAATATGTTATATTTACTTCCATAAACAATGTTGTTGGACACAAAATTAAACTACGGTTGAATAAGTTTTATGATCAATCCCCTCCTGAAGCATATGACTTTGCATCTACATAGAGGGAAGGTCTACCTATGTAAGCTGATATCCTGGCATCAGAAGTGATGCTAGGCTCACCAGGTGTCCAAATACTGCATGCTTGTATAAACAGCGAGTATGACTTAGCTGGGCCAATGCTAGTACTGTAAACGTCACTATTAAGGTCACCCGCAGGACTGGGTCAAAGTGCATGGCCTGAATAGTGAGGTGACCTTATTGGCGGAACTAATTTTCTATATTTTACTGTTATGAAAATAATTTGGGACTGTTTGTAGGGTGACCTTAATTGTGAGGTGCACATGGTTCTATTTAAAATGTCCATCTGGAATGTCAGCGGAATTGATCTTATCTTCCTGCTTCAATTACGATCTGTTTAATGATATTTAAATAATGTTTCACGGCATGCAAACACACATGCATGCACACACACTTTTTGGTTTTGTTTCTCAAGAACTGATCCTGTTCTTGGAGAAAGTTGATGGTGTACACCTGGAAAAACTCCACATCGGCTTCAGTTGGCCACTTGAACCGATCTCTTTCACACTGTTCAATCTGCTTGCATCTCCTCGTGAAGTCGATGCTTGCAAACGTCTTAGACTACATGCATCCCAACCAACATTAAACAAACAGTATCTGGTCCTCCCCTATTACTAATTATAAAAATGCTCTTAACACTAGGATAAATATGTCGACGGTGTACTTGCAGTTAATTTGCCCAAAGAATTGTTCACAATTTGAATGTTACACCCAGAAAACAATCATACTGTTTAAGAGACATTAAAAACATTTAAATTGTAAACATCGGCAGGTCAAGGCAGGCTAACCACAAGTTCCAGGGACTGCTCATTAAAGATGGGTGTGACCAGCCTGGTTCAAACAATCAAGATAGCAAGAGGATGGGCACAACTGAATCAGTGAACTTCCTGCTAATACTAGACTGGAGAGGATGATTCCGGGTAATGGGACAAAGTCACTTTAAACACACCCTAATCAATAACCTATATACCCAAATAAATAATTAGTTAATCTATCTTTAATCCATTCAAATGCATACCATTAGCTGCAAGGGCACTGATACAAGGGCACTGATAAAAGTTTAGTTTAAACTAATTATTAGATACATTCTAAGAAATGGTGGGTAAGTTATAAATAACACTGTCTGACGATTTGTTATTTTAAGTTGTTCTTTGGAAAGAGGATCAATAAGTCTCAGTCACCCAGCAACATTCACGGTCTATCACGGTCTATCACGGTTTATCACGGTTTTCTATTACCTATCCCAAAAACGTGTGATATTCTGACTTCATATAACCAATGCCAAACCATGGCTTGGAATGGAATGCCTTGAGGCCTATGGTAAATAACGATGCGAATTTGACTTACAACTCTCATGAAGGTGGACACTAATGTTACCTTGTATTCCTATATAATTCATATTCATGTTTCCCTGCTAGTCTAGGAGTAAGCAAGATATGTTTTATTGTCAGAAATGTTGGCAGACAACACTGTTGTTGGAAGAACTAAGGTGGAACCCCCTACCACGTTACCACCCCCTTGGTAGTGATCTTCACCCCTCAGTGGAAGCCCCTACCAAGTCACCCCCCTTGGAAGTAACCACTTTATTAGGGTCACCTCTGTAATGAGACCACCCCCTTAATTGGCCACTATCAGATCCACTTCTAAGGTCTCATTAAAAGGGTTGATTGCATAGAAGCATATTTTTCTTTCAAATGTCAACATACTTAAGAGAGATGGGTTAATGGCACAGTTTTCTTGTTTGCTGATCTTGATATACCCGGTACTACCAATTGTAATGTTTCATTATTTTTGTGTGAGTCTATATAGATGTATTCTACTTGTAATATTTTATATAATTTATATATATTTATTAAATGTTTTAACTGGCTCTATTACACTACTTCTTAAACTGATATACATTTAAAGGTTGTGATTTATTTATGCAGTTTTATGTAACCCATCTGAGAGCATTTTAATTTAAATGGATTCTTGTGCAATATAAATTCCTATTATTAACATTACTATTATTGCTGTACGACATGAAGCCAGGTGAACAAACCTACCTCATCAGAGACCTGAGCTCCAAATGTCACCCAACTCCCTGTGAACAGACCATGACAGGCAACTGTGAATGGTACTTAAGACATTTAAGTACATGAACAAGTGAAGGGTTTCAGGGAAAAGTGGATAAACGCCATTTTTTTGATTTTGCCCAAACATGGATGAAACATTTGTTTAAACACGTGTTGAGTTTTTGAGGAGTGACTGCGAATGCTGTCGGGATATACTGTGTTCTCATAACAAAATAATCTAATATCACAAATCAGCAATAAATATTTCAAAGTATGCTACCATTTACTATAATTCTGGATTCTTAACTTATATTTAAACGTTGAGGATAAAACACAAAAGTGAAATTTTTTAAAACCAAGAAAATGGATAGATTGCGTTTTGCCCTGAAAGTCTGAAACCTTTCAAGTAATCCAGAGAACAACTTAAGAAAGAAGTCGGTGTCTTCCTCAACGCCAGGTGTCGGCACCTACACCAAAGTGGTGAGGGACAGCTGCTATGCCATGGTAAAAGTTACATCAATAAAAAGTATTCTGGTAGCTCTACAAATCTCCTTTCTCCTTTTCTTTAAAGTGTCTGTGCTTGATTTCTGAGGATTTAGGTGCAAACGAAGTTACTCGGTATCTTATTGTTATTTAACAGCTTCATTTGCCCAACCACTCAAATTCGCCTATTCAAATATTTAAAAAATATGTCTGGAAGATCCAAACTAAATGCCAAAATAGTGAACATTTTCAGTCAAACATTCACTACCGTACACAAAACCTGACTGTGTGTACATATATATATATATATATATGCTCACTATCCTCTTTATTATTTTAATTCAGCTAAACTCAAAATAATGCATATCATCCTTGTCCTAGCAAATGCAACAGTTGGAAATGTTAGACACAAGAAAACAACTGAAGCATACAACAGACCTGACTCCACCTGAACATTGACCTTTCTCCCAAATTCTGCAACTTCTTGTATTTAGTGATTCAGCTGTTAGAAGACGTTACACGGACGATGACATTTAGCTGCATGCCTACCTGACATTACCTGTGGCAGCTACCTTGTACAACTGATGCATGAAAACTTTTTTGTTAGTTTTTATTTCCAGGAAACATTTCCAGACTTTGTGCACTTCGCTGCGTCTAGGCCAGGCATGAGGCTTGGAGGAGCTGGGCTTGGATCTTAGGCTAGGGGCGTAACTGGCCTTTACCAATGCCTCATATCAATTACGTACAGTTGCCGGCTCACTTACCACCTGATATATACTGGAAGAGAGGGGAAATATATTTTAGGAGAGACACTACAGGTGGGGAAAGTTCTACCTGGGAACTACCCCACAGTCGACTCACAAAGAGGTGGTCACTACCTACAACCAGTGAAACCCTAGACACACACAAGGTGGCTCAGAAAATGGTTGCTAGTCATGTCGTGTCATTAACTGCGTCAAATACTACATATGTTCTAAGGTTTAGGAAGAGGGTAAGGTGGGGTACAAATGGGGGATACCGGGGAAGGAACATCAACTATATGGGTTATGGAAGGGAGAAACAGAAGGCTGGCATAGAAAGGTTGTGTAGAAGGGTGATATAAAGGTGGTGTAGAAGGGTGATATAAAGATACTGTAGAAGGGTGATATAAAGGTATTGTAGAAGGGTGATATAAAGGTGGTGTAGAAGGGTGATATAAAGGTGGTGTAGACGGGTGATAAAAAGGTAGTGTAGAAGGGTGATATAAAGATGGTGCAGAAGGGTGATATAAAGGTAGTGTAGAAGGGTGATATAAAGGTAGTGTAGAAGGGTGATATATAGGTACTGTAGAAGGGTGATATAAAGGTAGTGTAGAAGGGTGATCTAAAGATGGTGTAGAAGGGTGATATAAAATAAAGGTGGTGTAGAAGGGTGATATAAAGGTAATGTAGAAGGGTGATATAAAATAAAGGTGGTGTAGAAGGGTGATATAAAGATGGTGTAGAAGGGTGATATAAAGGTGGTGTAGAAGGGTGATATAAAGGTGGTGTAGCAGTTGCAAGTTCTCTGAGATGCTTCATCCAAGTGCAGTCTTGGAGGATGACCAAGCGGTTCAGAGGAAGGTTCAAGTGTAGGAATAATGAGAGAAATTTATAGGAAGGTAATACATGCATTCTTTACCAATCCTATAAAATAAATATAGTTCACTCACCTAGTCCCACGTTGGACACCCGCAGGCCAGACTTGCCCAGGTTTCTGAAACACACATTTAACAAGCTTTAAGAAGATTTTTAAACAAGATTTTACATGATTTAAAAGGATGGATATTGGGTTCTTCTTTGCTATTCGCACAGACAGGGGCTCCGGTTCCTCATATGAGCACTGCAGATCCTCCAGAAGGCAAAAGATCTTTTCCTCTTCTAGTGTTTTTGTTGGCCAGATACAGCTTTCTAATATGCTTAGCACTAGATATCTGAGAAACAAGATGTAAGAAAAAATACTTTGTATCTGCTTGAGAATAACATCATAATATTTAGTAATATTAACAATAATAACAATAAGAGTTCTGTGATGTGCCGTCACTAGCTTCAGTAGTTGATCCCTGCCCTCACTATATAAATCTAAACTTAATAATAACAGAAAACAAAACAATAATAAAAATACAAAGTATAAATATTGGCATAATAGTAACCTTCAGCCTAGATAACGTGTGTCACTAATAATGACATGTTATCCAAGCGTTGATTCCCGAGAGGCCCTAAAACATCATAACATAAACACAGCACCTGGTCAGGCCAGGTTTGTACCATCCAGGCTCCTAGGCTCATGTCTTGTGCTATTTACAGCAGTTTCTATTTGTGGGTTGCTAAATGAGCAATCTCAGTGCAGCAGTAAGAGTGACCGGGGCATTGCCAATAACAACGTCTCTGCTGGAACAATACGGAGCATCCATCAATGTCCCGCATCAGGCTGAGGGATGCTAGCTGACTAATATGGTAGTACGGTGTACAAGGAAACGGAAACTGATTGAACCCGACTACATGTTAGCTGTATTAATGCCGTTTTTATGTTCGCATTTGTATTTTACTACATGTAGAATTATGGCTAATTGATATGTGGCAACGACTGAACTGAGGGAATGACTGAACTGGAAAAATGACTGAATTGAAGCAAGACTGAACTGGAAAAATGACTGAGCCATGGCAATGACTGAACAGGAGCAACAACTGAACCAGGCAATGATCAACTGAACTGGGGTAATGTTTAAACTGGAACAATGATTGAACTTAGTCAATGGCTGAACTGGATCTTTGGATTTGACTGGAGAAATTGACAATGACTGAACGGGGCAATGTTTGAACTGGGACAATGATTAAACTGTTACTGAACTGAGGCAATGACTTAAGTGAAACAATGACTGAACTTGGCCAATGAATGACTGAACTGGGACAATGACTGAACTGGGTCGACTTAACTGAAGCAATGACCGAACAGCGACAATGACTGAATTGTGGATGAAACTGACTGTGTTGCACCTTGGTCAGTTTTACTCAAAGTGTAACACTGTGTCACTGTTTGATCTACATTGATTATTTGTGCATTTAAACCACAATTAAATCATTTGTCCATAAATAGCACAGTTTTCACATCTTGGAGTCTGTTTCTTTGGAACCTTCAGGGAATAATGTCCTCCTGTTTTATTCCCTCTACCTTCAGGGAATCCTGTCATCCTATCCTTGGCACATCTGCATGCTATGAAACCGAGTGATAATTAGACAGCAGTTTTCTAGCTGGCTGATCTTTAAGGATTCACCTCATGAAGCATACGGTAGCTCAATGGACTGAATTTAAATATTCCTGGCATGGTCACCCATCAGGTAAAAATAGCCTGCACCTGCCGTTAGATAGCTAGTTTCCATTAGTTCCTGTCAGTAGAGGAAATTACTTGGCTGCAAATGAAACAATGGGGACAAACAATTTGTGGAACATCAAAAACTCATAGTTAGTAAACAGGCAACACATGTTATTGGTTGACCAGGACATGACAGTTATCTCAAATCATTCTGCAACTGTCATTTCACATACAAGAATATTGATGAAAGTACAAAACCGAACACAACTTGAAATGTTTCAGTAAGAGAAAATAAACTAAGAAGAAAACACTGGCCTGGTGAGTTTAATTTATCAAGATTACCATCCAAAGTATCAGCTTCTAAGTAGCAAGTGCACAAGGAAGACACTGGTTTATATAAAACATTCACACTATTTCATCCATTTGAGGTGTAATGCAGTATATACCCATAATGCATGTCTAGTCTGCTTTTTAAATGTATTAAATTCATACAGCTCCCATCACATGTAGATCTGTCAATTCTTGTCTTCAACATAATCACACTGTCGCTATTTGAACAGTCTGCGGCTAATTTGAGCCAATCATTAATCATCCGCTCATTGAAAGCCAATACTTTGTTAAATCAAATATATGTTACCCATATATATTTCACCTCTAGCTTTTCATCCTAAGCTTGCAGTAAATGTTTACACCTACCCTGAACGCCCACTGTAAGGAACACGATTGGACATGGTAAAGTTGTTCCTTACATTCTGACATATATGACACAAAAGTGTGTAGATTTTAAAGTTTTCCTTTTAAAAGCAAGGTTGTCCATCTGAACTCGGCCAGTGTAGTAATCATTAACAGGAAGTTGGCTGAATTGGTTGTCTTCAATGTGAGAAAATGCTAAGACACCGACATCAAAGGGGTCTGTAATACTGCAATCTGAAGCCCCCTCCACGTAGTGGTGGACGAGTGCCAGACTTACCTGTATTGCTTATGGCCATGCATCGTGTAACCACAGCCCCCGGCTACTATCTCGCGGTGTTTGCCTCCCGGTGACCAACAACGTTCTATTTACAAAGTTCAGGCTACGGCAGGAGCATGCCGACCCACAGGAGCACGCACGCTGATCACATTAAACTGCACTAAACAGTGCATCGCTCACTGGCCACCGCTGGATCAATGAGCTGCATGCGATGACAAAACCACGCCGCAATCACACTGTGTCTTCACATGCAGTCCGTTGCAGGTCAGGAGTGATTGTTGAGAAGGGTGCCTAATAGAGGGAGCTGAATGCCAGGTTCGCACGCTGTCTCAATCACTGGAGAACTCCAAGCAGCCAGCTGTTGTGTCAGAGTGATAGGCCAAAGTCTGTGAACCTCACTACCCCTCTCTCTGTGCGTGGGTGTCCAATGCCTGTGTACCTCACTACCACGCTCTCTGGGGGGTGTCCGATGCCTGTGTACCTCACTACCACTCTCTGGGGGTGGGTCTCAAATGCCTGTGTACTTCACTACCACTCGCACTCTCTGGGAGTCCAATGCCTGTGTACCTCATTACCACTTTCTCTGGGGGATGTCCGATGCCTGTGTACCTCATTACCACTTTCTCTGGGGGGTGTCCGATGCCTGTGTACCTCATTACCACTTTCTCTGGGGGTGGGTGTCCAATGCCTGTCTACCTCACTACCCCTCTCTGTGTGTGTGTGTGGGTGTCCAATGCCTGTGTACCTCACTACTCCTCTCTCTGGGGGTGTCCGATGCCCGTGTACCTCATTACCACTTTCTCTGGGGGTGGGTGTCCAATGTCTGTCTACCTCACTACAACTGGGTGTGTGTGGGTGTCCAATGCCTGTGTACCTCACTACAACTCTCTCTGGGGGTGTCCGATGCCTGTGTACTTCACTACCCCTCTCTCTGGGGGGTGTCTGATGCCTGTGTACCTCACTACCACTCTCTCTGGGGATGTCCGATGCCTGTGTACCTCACTACTCCTCCCTCTGTGGGTGGGTGTCCAATGTATGTGTACCTCACAAACACTCTCTCTCTCTGGGTGGTGTCCAATGTCTGTGTATCTCACTATCTTAGGGGGTTGCCGTCTAATGTCTGTGTATCTCACTACTCCTCTCTCTGGGGGTGGGAGTCCAATGCCTGTGTACCTCACTAACACTTTCTCTGTTGATGGGTGTCCAATGCCTGAGTGCCTCACTACCACTCTTTTTGGGGGGTGTCCAATGTCTGTGTACCTCATTACCCCTCTCTCTGGGGGTGGGTGTCCAATGTCTGTGTCCCTCACTAACACTCTATCTGGGGGTGGGTGTCCAATGCCTGTATACCTCACTACCCCTATCTCTGTGGGTGGGTGTCCAATGTCTGTGCACCTCACTACCACTCTCTCTGGGGGTGTCCGATGCCTGTGTACCTCACTAACACTCTCTCTGGGGGGTGGGTGTCCAATGTCTGTGTACCTCACTAACACTCTCAGGGGGTGGTCTGGTTGGTTGGTGAGTGGGTGGGTGGGTCGGTGGGTGCATGAGTTAAGGCATTTTTTCTGATACTGTGCACAGTAACGTGATAATCATGTGTTTGCATGCACATGTCACTGCAGCATGTATCAGCATAATATTTCATTCTTAAAGAGCGAATATAACCAGCCTAATCAATGAAGTTTTTTATATGCAGATCACCTTAAACACCCACCTTTATAAGAGGATATTTTTATTACAGACGTACTCAGAATTAGGAAGATATAGCCCCTGGTAGATCCACTTTAAATGATTAATAATTGCATGTGCAGATACACATGTTTAGGCACAAAAGCGTGTTCATTCACATATGCATGTCTGCGCACACATATGTATGTTTGTGGAAACATAAGACTTATTTTACTGATTGATACATATGACCTTCGGATAAGTTATAATTGAAATCACAAACATACCAACATAAATTTAACTGACTGATGCAAATATAACAACAAGAATAAGAAACATGTATGGATGATGTAATAAACCAATTATATAAATACATAATGTATCAATTACCCAGCATTCAGTGCAACTTACTGATGCAAGACAAGTTGGAAGAGCTAACTTATTTGAACAACAAACTAACTTGAATGGATGGTCAACATTTCCAAACACATGCACGCATGCACACATACATGCTGACACATGCACACGGGCCCACTCAGTAAAATCAGGAAACCACTTAGTGCAAACACTCGTTGAATTCACATTTGATGTACACTCAGCAATGATTTATTTTTAATTTATTGACAATTTCATTTGTCTGACGTTATCGTTGATCTTCTGTGCGAAACATTAGTATTTTATTTATATCTGATTTTTATTTATGTGTTCTTGTGTATTAATTCATGTCCTGTGGCTGTATTTCCAAGACTTCTATGATATTACAGTCACCTCGCTAATACAGCCTTCTTGCAATTAAGGTCACCCTAGGACAGTCCCAAATTGTTTATGTAACAGTAAAGAATAGGAACAATAGTCTTGCTAATAGGGTCACCTTGCCTTTCAGGTCACTATTGTCCAGTCCCAAGGGTGACCTTAATAGGGAGGTTCCACTATTTTTTCCTATATTTCCTACTTATATATGCATGCACACACACGCACACACATGCATGCTCGCACGCCCATGCACGCACGCACGCAAGCACGCACGCTTCCACTACTACAGTGAACATGCAGCATGAAAGCAGATACGAGGCCAGGTATTCAAGTGATGCCATGCCCAGACCCCATCCATCGGCTGCACATTAACGACTGCTACTCTCAATCTACACCTACAACATACAGACACTGCCAGCTGTGAGCAGCGCATTCCACATTCCTACCTAGCATCCAAGTATCAACAGTGCACTGGCAGCCCGAGTCCATTAATCTACCAGATTGATCTGTACATATCAATTTAAAGAACTGATAGACTTTTATAGTGATCATAAACATTGCCTGCACCACCGAGACCGACACAAATTGGTTGCTCTGCTGCCACCTGATCAGGCCACTAAATTGTTCCCGTCTGCGTGTACGAGTCAAATATTCATAAGATACACAAACAAAGCAGACAACTACAATTACCAATGAGGTTGTTTTATTTTACTGTTATTAGCAAATAAATTATTCAGTCATGTCTGACTACTGACGAATTAGCTTCTGTAATTCCACTTAATTAAATTCTCCACCCAGACGCACCGTGGTCCAACAAAGCCTTGTAGATTTAGTCGTCTAATTTTCAAAACCAGACAAATAAACCGCTTACAATATAAGGGATCATCTCGGGACATCGACGTCCGATATCAGACGAAATTACTTTCATCTGGCCTCAGCCCCCTGCCCCCATTCCCTCACAGATGAACGTTTCTAAACATTGATATGATATCAATACATAACAGTATCGGTCTGAAGTGTAAAAAATCGATGAAACTGCCTCTGACCCCCCTCCCCAAACGGAAGTAACTTAACCTGATATCAGACATCGATGTTCTGAGATGATATGTGGCCAGACATGGAATTCTTGTGGGAAGGTGTTTACATGCATATATTTGTTTCTTCTGTTGCGCACATAAACAATGACTCGATGGGAATAGACTCAGGAGAGAGGGACACAGTGAAAGCTGGAAATGCCATTAACTTGTCTGGAAACTGCACTAGAATAACCACTCCAGTTAATAATAGTTTGCTTATTATATTGGCATGCTTCTATTTCAAAAGACAACCACTTTATTTAGGTATGGTCCGTGTAATGGCCATGTTTGATAAAAATTTAAAGAACCACAGATAATGTATACAAGATATGAACAATAGATCTATTTATAATATTTTTTATAAATACTGTTAAGTCAATTTGTTACAATGGTGATCTTTATATATATATATATAGTTAATTATTTATTACAATTTGAGTTGAACTTATTTAGATATCAACATCTTATTTAAATAAACTTAATGCATATTTGTATATATTGATACATGTTGTATACAGCTGTATATGGAACTTTACCATAGAAAGCAAATTCATAATATTCATATGAATGATTTTCTAAGTATAAAATTATATGTGATGACAAACTAGAGATCATGAAATGGTTAAAATGATACTGTTTAAGAACATGCTGGGGATAATAAACAAACACAAATATGAGAATATGCGGCCACGGCACCGTGCTGCATATGTATTTTTGTGCTGGCAACAACGCAGGATGAGTGATGATTGGCCTAATGTCTCCTAAGGCCTGATGCTAATTACCCCCCTTTGTCTTTGGTGCACTTTTGGCACAAGGAACCAATCACAGCGCGGTAATGGCACTTGGTGGCAGATTTCAACGAGCTCTTGGTCACTTCGTTTTGTGAAAGCAGACGGAGTGGTCACATCAACAATTTTGGCCCTCCCATTCCGCCCAAGTTTTGATAGCATTAGGGACACAACATGTACATCGTTGGTGGAAGAGGGGTTGATAGCAGATCTCAACACTTTCCCCATTTTCTTAATGCAGGTGGACAATGTGTTCACGGGGTTTTGATGCCGAGACAGCTCGCTTCTCTTCCACCGGTGATTTTAGTAAGTTGGGCGTAATGGCCCCACTTATAGGTTTAGGCTAAATCTTGATATAGTGTAACTCTTCAGCAGGTAGTTGGGATTCTAGTTAGTGTAAATGAATGGTGTGCTTGGTTAGTACGGTACAGTGCATAAGGTCTACTGTGATTACAGTAGTAATGCTGTTGTTTTATATATCTATAACAATACTGCTAATGTTGTATATGCCGAAATGTGGGCTGTCATCCAGAGGTACAGGAGACTAGTATAGGCTCAGTCACAGGCCTGGAGCCGGTTTCATAAGCGTATTTACGACGTCGTAGCGACCACCGCTACGACGTCGTAAGTTTAGAAAGTCGTAAAGTTGGGTTATTTGAGTTTCATGAGAATCCTAAGTGCGATTAGCCGTTGCTAGTTGGTCGTAACTTTGCGCTTGGTATATAGCAGGCGTAAGCTTACGTTATTTGAAATATTCGCGGGATGCTCCCCAAGTTCTAAGATACAAGCACACACGAGAAATATATATTTACAATCATCAATAGCTTGGTGTTTGGTGCATGAACTGCAAAGAAGACACATTAGACGAGAAAGAGTGTTCAGAGATAGGAATAACCCTTTTGATTCGTTAAACGACAATGAACAATTTGAGCATTATAGGTTTAGAAGAAATGATATACTATTGTGGCTGACCGACGAGTTTGAGGGAAAGGAGGACTGCCGCCCTCGATACAACCTATGGTGATGTTGCGAATTTTTGCTTGTGGGGGCTTTCAAATTAATGTCGCTGATACATTCGGAATAACCAAACCAAAAGTGTGCCGAATCGTGCACAGTGTGGCAAATATCGTAGGTGGACGGCTTGGTGACTACGTGTTCAGTACCATATCATATGTGACAAACCACAAACCATAGCCGATGTGGTGGCGGGCTTCCTCCTGTCTTTGACTTTGGCCGCTTCGCCTTCGATGCGGCATTTGCCTGAAGTTCTACCCGTTTTATGTTCATCCATTTCTTCCGGACATCTCCCGGTCTCCTTGTAGACATGCCACAAGCCGACACGGCCGTGACAATTTCTATCCACACTCAAGTTTTCTATTTTTGAGTAACTTGACTGGGAAATCTGCTCTGAAGCAAATGACAGTGCTGCTGGTATACCTCCAATAGCACTGTCACCTCTCCATCTGAAAAAAAAGCTTTACGCTGTATATTTACTGCCAACTCTAATGCTACCGGTACTTTCGACATTTTCCCAGCGCCGTAACTTCGTAAGTGTAGGGTTAGCAAAGCCAAAGGCAAGCAAGACGTCAGACGCTGTGATTCGCGTCTTTCATAGTTTATTCAAATGTGGCAGTATTCGTGCTAATTTCACTCTGTACAACTACATATACATTTTCTATGCAAAGCCACACTTGGCAATAAAATATGCATTCGTTCGAAATTACAACATACAAACTTTTATGGCTCGTTATTATTTCCTGCGTGCTTACTTTTTACTGCGGACACAGGGATTCTAGGTCAATTCTACATTGACGTAGTTATGCGAACGTTAAATTGTTCTCATGAAACCGGTCGTAAGTCACATCAGCTAGTTGCACTTAACTACGACCAGTATAACGTCTAGTTGTGTGTAAAGTTACGCCGCTTCATGAAACCGGCCCCTGGCCTTGGGATGTAGAGCCCACATTTCTCTCTCTTTAACTAAATCTCTTTAATAAATGTCATTCATTTGGCCTTATTTCATCATTATTCATGACTTGTGTTGGTGCTTGCATAAAATACTATATCTCCAGCCAAAAATTAGAGTATAAATTGTCTGAACAATTGTTTCAAATTCATAAATTAACCAGCTGTCAGAGGGTGATAATATGAGTTAAATAATTGGAGAATTTTGTATTATGGAAAAAAATTCAACTCATACCATACTCAGAACCAATTTCACTATGTGTACCTTGCATACAATAATTTGTCGTATATACTACCTGTGTATGACTGTATGTATACCTCAGTCAGCCTATATAACCTCCAGAGTGGCCTTCAAATCAGCTATCAATTATACTAGTAATCATGCTATTGAATTACAAGTTTAAGCCAAAACAATGTCAAAATAAGTAAGACAATAAACAATATATATATATAAGCTTCAAAACATGTATAATTAGCATAATTCATTTACCACTTCCTGTGTTGATAACGTGCTTCATTAGTATCATGTACAAATTGCTTCCAACAGCATTTGGATTGAAATGGCCGATATTTCACATATCAATTTAGTAGAAGCTTATTAACCAAGAAAGATCTACAAAAAAACCTGCAAGACTGTCTTCACAAGTTATGAAACATGAAAGTTGTCATTAATCCAGTAAGGAGATTATCCTGCCTCTGTTGCATTTATGCGTGATGCATTCAATGGGTATGGATCAGTGATATATTATCTGTTTTCTTGCTTGGGTCAATCCATGTCAATGCAGTTATCTTAGTCAGATCTGTCGGGATCTATAGATGGCTGCTTCTGTTGATGGCATGTAATAAACTGAATTGAGTTTATTTGATTTGAGATTTGTTCATGGTTTCCAAATGTAAGTGCAGCCAAGCCATGGTGTTTTAAATCACTGAGCTTCACTGTTTTTGTTTTCTTTGTAACGTGCACATTAAAATGACACTGACGACTGGGAAATCGTTTCTAGAGGGATCAATAAAGAGTGAGCGTGTGTCAGTTTATGCACAAGATGCTGTGAAGAAGTAGATTGACAAAAAAACATTGCATGTCCCTCTTCGGTCAAGTACATGAATCTTGTTTGTCAACTCTCTGTCATGTTAACTCCCTGTACAATAATGTTAACTGCTGTTTGACAGTCTGTGTCACATTTCAATTAAATAAATGACATATAATTGTTATTCCAGTATAACTGATTATTTCAAGAAAGGTATTCATATTTATAAGATGTCGTACTTAATGTCAATCAGTAAAGTTGACAGGCATAGACACCTTTGGGAAATTTTTATAACTGTTGCCTGTGTCTTTTGGATAAGACACTAAATGTCATTGATCCCTTCTACCAGGTGTCTATGCCAAGAGAGGTAAACAGATACTACACAGGGAAATGGAAACAAATTGTCTTGGACACAGAATGGTGGTCTCTATCTCTAACCCACCAAATATGTGCACATGTATGTGTACAAGTATGTGTACATGTATGTGTACAAGTATGTGTACATGTATGTGTACATGTATGTGTACATGTATGTGTACATGTATGTGTACATGTATGTGTACATGTATGTGTACATGTATGTGTACATGTATGTGTACATGTATGTGTATATGTATGTGTACAAGTATGTGTACATGTATGTGTACATGTATGTGTACATGTATGTGTACATGTATGTGTACATGTATGTGTACATGTATGTGTACATGTATGTGTACAAGTATGTGTACATGTATGTGCACATGTATGTGTACATGTATGTGTACATGTATGTGTACATGTATGTGTACATGTATGTGTACATGTATGTGTACATGTATGTGTACAAGTATGTGTACATGTATGTGTACATGTATGTGTACATGTATGTGTACATGTATGTGTACATGTATGTGTACATGTATGTATGGCATAAATGAATTCAGTTGTTCAGATTAGACGGTTTATTACCAAATAGCATTTTAAAAATGTACAAGGAATTTGTGACATTGTGGCCTCAACAACTCAAGTACTTTTTTTAACATTCAAAACTCTTTTATCATGCTTTTCTCCCCTACTCCCCAACATACGCACACAACCCTGCAACACGGACAATACTCTAGTTATATATATGTGTGACTAACACAGTCATTCCAGATGTATTGGAGGAAGACATATAAGTATAAAAGTTATACCAATCCCTCAATTTAGCTGTATGTCTTGTCTGTTAGAGAGTATGTGTATGTATGCTAACAGTGGTGCCACCTACCAACATCATCATAACTACACCAATGGCGCCATCTGCAGGACAGTAACTTGGTCACACAACTACCAGCTAATAAATGGTTATCGTGATACCACCAGGGGTAAGACCACATTAAGGATTCGTCCGCCATTACCCACCGAAAGAGTGCCCTTGAAAATACCGTTTTGGTGGCATGTGTGAATTTTGTTCGAGCACTTTGGCATGGCACATGTCAGTCCAGTAAATAATAAATGTACTACTACATTAGATCTTTCACGAGGTAGCAATAAACATACGCTAGTCGCTCGCGTATTCGCACAGTGGCTATTTTGCAGAACGCACCAATATTTCAAAATCCGTCACCAGATTGGGGCGAAATTGAGGGGTGTCAGGTTTGGGTGGATTTTTCTGAAAACTGAGGTATGAGAATTTTACGAGTTTTCCATAGCACTTGTGTCAATGGAGGTTAAATATGCTGTGAAATTTTCAAGAAAATTTTTCATCAAATTTAGCAGGAAATGAAGGAAACATTATAATGGCCGCCTATGTAAAATTTAAATGTGGTCTTACCCCAAATTAGAAATACACCCGTTTTATCACAAAAACTGCCAAAATGTGATTTGAGCGACGGGTGATGGTTTTTCGGCTGTATTTGGAAGCTGGTGTAGACCAGAATATCGTGCAGCTATTGCATACTGTTAGTATTACACCTAAAAGAAGTTTTAAAAGGAATTAATAAGCCAGTTATTATGTGATATGCATGGAAAATAAAGTGATAATTTTGGTGGCATGAAAGTTAAAAAGTACATTCCAAGCATGTTCTATGATACTGAGTACCACGAAAGCTTGTGTAAAAAGTATATATGTGTCAGGGTGTGGAGTTTCTTTTAAATCTACATCATGTGCAACGATATTGACATATTTCCAGTAGGATGAATTTCGCCTTAGTTATATAATTTATATTTTTGTAAGCGACATCTATAAATGCGTGTTTCATAATCCCAATACTAACATGGGTGTTTCTGCTGTTCCAACTTGTCCTTCCTAATTATATGGCACTGATATATATCATACTTGGATCGCACAATAAGCAATAATGGGCAAGCAGGCAACATTTTGATTCCACCCCCCCCCAACGCGGCCCTAATTTTAGTGAAATGTTGGCCACCATAGGAAGCAAGTTGTCCACACACTTCTACTAATCAGGCATCTAGCACCTATTTTTTATAGCAACATCCATACACTAACTGAGACAAGAAGAACAATTGAGAATCTACATAAATATACCACGAATGTAACAGAGAATATCATAACAGTGTGTGACTCTCCACATGTGCAGCGACCGCAATGATCCGAATTAGTTCATTTTTAGCCATAAAAATTAAAACTGGTCACCTAAGAGAAGGGTCATATGTTGAAATTGTGTACATGGACTGGCATGCTATCATTTTCAACGATCATGTGCTTTTCAGCTGTAATATAACCGAATCATACCGAAGTTTGCGCAAGGCAAGGCAGCTTAAACTAACTGTAGGCTGACGTCAACTACTCTGACAAGAAGCTGTTTTTTTCTACTGGTATTTTGTACGTTATATCCGTATATTTAACATCAGAAATGTTTGTTAGTACCCTTGTAAGAATTTGGCGATGTTTGAATAAAATATGATTAGGACAATGGACTCGTTGATGTACTTGGAGAGATACTGGGTGCCACAACTGTCAACAACCTTTATCACGTGTCTTGGATGTCCTTGTCAAACGTTTGTTTCTTTCTGAAATTAACTATTTTGCCAGTAGTATCTCTTGTTTCCAATAATGTATGCACATCAGCGAAATATATAGTGGCCAAGTAATTGACGTGTGGCGATGTTTGGACACTCTGTATCAAGCAGAGATCTGCGCCTGTGTAAAAGTATGGCTATTTTAAGGGGGGTTAGGACAACAATTTGTGCGACGCAAGATACACGTTCCACTGGGCATCCCAGTTTTGGTTTCATAATGTACTATGTATATACCTCAATTTACACCCAGCATTTTAGCCCGTTATCTACAATATAATTGTAGTTACCATCAAAAGACGCCTCTGTGCCGTTCAATATTGTGAATATTGTTGAAATGCCTGGCTTGTGCTTTTGACACCTACTGGTGTCGTACACGAGTGACATATAGTTCATGTTTGCATCAGATTATTTAGCATAGTTTGTGGGCATTACGTAATACAAAAATTCGTGAAGATTTGCAACGTGCATGTCCAATAAAATGCTGCTTAAAATAATGATTTTGTGTATTTTTTGCAAAAGAATACATTTTATGAAAAATTACAAAAAAATATATTTCGTTAATATTCTATATATTTTATTCCCATATCGGTAAGATACTGTGTTGGCCTGTATGCTGTGCTCAGTACCATTCATACCAGGCAAACGTCGTATGTAATATAAAGTACCGAATAAGCATGTTTAAACCAACTCAAGGCGCTGTTTAGCTTGGAGGTGTGCACAGTTTGATGACGCATATTTTAATTGTTACTGAGACAGTGTAAATTTCCCTTTGTGGTTAATCTAGTTATATGTATAGCTTGATATAAATCTAACTTTCGTGAAGATTTGCAAGATTCAGGAGATCATTTGGGGTAAGACCACATTAAGGATTCGTCCGCCATTACCCACCGAAAGAGTGCCCTTGAAAATACCGTTTTGATGGCATGTGTGAATTTTGTTCGAGCACTTTGGCATGGCACATGTCAGTCCAGTGAATACTAAATGTACTACTACATTAGATCTTTCATGAGGTAGCAATAAACATACGCTAGTCGCTCGCGTATTCGCACAGTGGCTATTTTGCAGAACACACCAATATTTCAAAATCCGTCACCAGATTGGGGCGAAATTGAGGGGTGTCAGGTTTGGGTGGATTTTTCTGAAAACTGAGGTATGAGAATTTTACGAGTTTTCCATAGCACTTGTGTCAATGGAGGTTAAATATGCTGTGAAATTTTCAAGAAAATTGTTCATCAAATTTAGCAGGAAATGAAGGAAACGTTATAATGGCCGCCTATGTAACATTTAAATGTGGTCTTACCCCACCATCAGGTGGCAACTGTGAAGGGTTTTCATTATTAACTAACTCAGTGTTAAGCTCAACCTCCAAAGTAATTCTGACACATCGAGTCATCTCGCGAATAACCACATCTGTGATTAATACATCTGCAAAGTGCAAAGTTTTAACTAATCGTTTATACCCTGTAAATGAGGGTATGCCACGGGTACCGTCACCCCATGCATAGTATGAAATAAATCTGCTTGGTATACTACACGATTACTCAAGACAGACTTGCATCGTGCCTGGGGAAATGATTGAGATGCAGTTGAGCTTAGCAGCAAGTATGATAATAATGTGGGTTGAATGCTTGGTACAAACGGAGGCCGACTGCCGTAGAGAGGAGGCAGAGAAACAGAGAGGCCGTGGGAAAAGGGGACAGACCACAATTAAGATGGGACGACTGCATTAAGAGGGATGTATGAAAGGAGACAGTAATCAAATGTGGAGTGAGAAAGCAGTATTAGATGGAGAGATCTGTGGAAAAGAATAACAGCTTAACAATGCAGCAAACTGAAAGCTAATCTTCTCAACTTTTATGCAGTGGACGTGTGTTTGTGTGCATGTGTGCGTGTGTACGTGTGTACGTGTGTGCTGTATCTGTGTACAGGAATGTTTGATTTATGAGATGTTATGCAGCAATAATAATGTAATTCATATATATATATACTACACTAGTGACAAAGGCAAAGCTTGATGGAAATCACACTCCAAATTTTAAGTATGACATAAGCAAACCGCAGTCTACTGGATACATCAGTTAATCGGGTTTTATAGAATTTAAGTGAGGAGCGATGGTCGCGTAGTAGAGCACTGGACTGTCGATCGATGGGACGGTGGTTCGATTCCACCTGCCGCTATTTTTTGAAACTTTGGCAATTTTTTTCACCTGCCTGTGTCGTTCAGAGGAGACACTAAAAGGTACCTTCTATCTGGTGTCTTTGCGATGGGAAGTAAAAGATCCCACACAGGGGATAACCTGTCGTGGACTCAGAGTGGTGGTCTCTATCTCTAACCCACTGGATCTTGATCCCAGCGGCCGGAGTTGCTTTCCAGTCGGGCGTGTGAGAGATGCCCAGCAGGCAGTGTATACACTATACACATTGTATTGTTGGAACGACTGGGTCCTATATACATGTGCATGCATAGAACAACATTTTATTATGGTTATTAATACTGACCTATAGGCTTTGAGTCGGTGTACGACTGTGGGGCCATCCGGGATGTCACAGACCCGGGAGCTCGCCGCCTGAACCAAGTCCTCCCTCTGTGTCTGATGCTTGTCATCGCGAACCTCCCGGAAACCTCCTGTCTTCTGCATCCCCATACTGCCAACACACAAACTCAATACTACATTCATTGCTTATTCCAGCAAGAAAACATATGCAGTTTCAGTCATCTAGATCTGACTTGCTTTTTGTTCCTAGAGTCAACACTAACATTGGAACTAGGGTTTTCTTTGTTATTAACTCTTTCGAATATGCTTGCTCCCTTTTAGAGTTAGAATATTAGTTTTTAAATGATGGCGGAATTGTAAAATATTTTCTAACTCTAAAAGGGAGCAAGCATATTTGAAAGAGTTAATAACAGAGAAAACCCTATAGCAGTAATAATAATAATAATAAGGTAATTTATATTGTGCCTACATCCTTGAAAACCCAGTTCAGAGGCACATCAAGTTTTTAAATGATGGCGGAATTGTAAAATATTTTTATAACCTTGCTTATCCACCATAGTTCCCTAGAGCCTTGACTCATTTGTTGACAACTGGAATACTGCTTAGGGATTTTGAGATTTAATCACCAACCCTTTGTCTTGATGTGCCTCTGAACTGGGTTTTCAAGGATGTAGGCGCAATATAAATTACCTTATTATTATTATTATTACTGCTATACCTTGACATCATGGTTTTCCTTTCCTTATATTCCATACTGAAAACTACCAGTCCTGCATAATTCATACATTTCAACCACAAGAATCACAGAAAACATTTCCTGTGAAAACACGCTCAAAAGGATGATTCTGTGTAATGGATCACACAAAAGGGCTTTAAGGGTAGCCACTACTCGAAAACTCCCATGTAACCAATGTGCCATATCTCTTTTAATATTGAACATATCATAACCAGATTTGGATCACTGATTACAAAAGTGAATGGTATATGATGTGTGAAATATGGGCACGTTTGGTTGTGTATTACCATGGCAATGAACGTTTAAAGTAAGATGGATTTTCACATCCTTGAAAATTATTCTGAGCTAATAACTGTATGTGTGATCATGCAACTGTCAAGAATCATTAGCTAGAATACTCCTTTGTGCAATAAGGTGGTTTTGGGCAAGGATATCTGACTTCAGTGACTGTTGTTCAGGTTTGAACATTTTTCAAGACGTCACGAAAAAAGCTCAAACCTAAAGTTCCATCTCACAACAGTCATTGCAGTCAAACTTCCTTGCCCAAAACCACCTTATTGCACAAAGGAGTATTCTAGCTAATGATTCTTGACAACTACATGATCACACATACAGTTGTTAGCTCAGAATAATTTCCAAGGATGCAAACTCCTCTATCACACTAGAAATGTTGATTGTCATGGCACTGCACAAGCAAATGAGCCCACATTCCACATATCATGTACTATTCATTTAACTAATTAGTACTCCAAATTTAGCTAAGATATGTTCAGTACTAACAGAGATATGGCCTATGGCCGTTTTCAAGTAGTGGCTACCCTTAAAACCATACGCAATGCAAGTTCTGAACAAAAATATGCCACCTAGAAATCAACTAGACACATTGGTTTGGCATTAAAGCGATAAACGATGGATGCATTAAGGTTATCACTATGTATGGTAGCTGGCTTAACCTTTGTCTGACTTGCCCATTGGTTGTCATCTCGACCAATTCTTCCGGGGCGATACTGGCCGTGCTAATCAAAGACCCCATCTTTGGTTAGGTGAGAACACTCACAGACTAACTAACAGAACAATTCTGTCTGAGCAAGTCCATGGTTGACCAGAGGTTCAACGCACAAACTTATATCATGTATGCTCCCATTTCTGACTCACACTATTCTTCCATTGTCGCAACGTTACTTAACTTCACTACTCACAACCAGGGGTGTGGATTAACTGTGAATGAAATAGATTCATTATTACTAAATACAAGCTAACAATTGAAGAGAAGTTATGAGTAAATAACAATGACCCAGTAAATCGTCATTAACATGTGGATTTAAGCATAGTGCAGGGGTCATCTCAAAATAATCTCTCCAAGACGATCTCAATGAACATCCCAGATGAATGTAATTTATGTCAAAGTGTTTCTTCTTTTATGTCAGGCTGGCATAAAATCATAATTCAGTGGATACATTATCTAGTTTTATTACTAATTTACAAAAAAATATTCGTCAGTAAACGTTAAATTACTGTTTTAATTATGTTATCTCATGACTAATAATGATATATCATAATTAAAAACAGGAGTGTTATATTTTCTTTAAAAAACATTTCACACCAGAGAGCACTATATCATGGACTTGCTGCAAAATTATCAGACCCTCACACCAGTGCTATGTACCAGGTAGGTCTGTTTGTAATTAATTAACTATATACGTTATATTTCTCTCAAGACCAGTTCTTCATATATATGAGATCATGTGTGTTTGGTGAACCTATACACTTCCTGAATCCATTGATCATGATGTTTAGTTGCTGGGACACTTACAGTAGTCAGACACGCCATATCGTATGGATTTCAAATATGCAATATGGAGTTTGTGGGAATTTTTGGAGTAACACAGCTATGTTCCTTTTAACACAGATTTGCTGTTCGTAGCTTGGTAGTTGGCAACAATCGACTAATAGTTAATTAATAAAAATGTTATAAAGATTTACATGGATATATACAGCAAGTTAAAGTTATGGATTTCAACCAAGAAAATGTGCAAAAATAAAAACGCCCTCTCCCCCTCTCTGAAATCTACAGATAGAGGAAGTAAAGTGTCCATGGTAATAGATAGGGTTTGTCAGTAATGTTCTGCTATGTAATCATTAGCAGGAAGTTTGCTGAACCAGTTCTATTTAGACGCAGTTTGGTCAGGTGTGAAGGAACAAGCTATCATCAAAGCAATATGTGTCTATAAGCAATCGGTGTCAAAAGTGGCTGTTTACAAAATGAATGTTTTCTTTACACTTTGAACATTTCTGGGGCAAAAACGTTCAAATTCCGTAGACTGTGTGACTTAAACAAAATTATTAAATGAGCATGATACCTTCAGAATATTTGTTCCAGCATTACGAACAGTACATAAGTACATGCTAATAAATGAGTTCTACACCACCCGCTACTTGCGACGGCCCACCCAAGCTCGACAATATTCTAGCCACATACATGTGGCTGATACAGAGTTCTGAGCTGAACATAATTATACTAGAAGAAGATGAGGAACAGACGTTGTACCTTTAAGGTGCAGGCTGTTGCTGACATTACACTAGCTTTAAAGGTCAGAATTTTAAATGTTTTACAAAGAGAGATATCCATAGTTGTATATTTTCATGCCACTTGCATTTGATAAATTTTATTACCATGTTTTTAAACGTAATAACTTATGTAATATTGTAAAAAGAGGTGAACAAATACAAATTCAGTACGCCTCTTTGTTGAACAAATCAAATGCATGCAAATGCCCTTCTCCGCGTGTGCATAATTCATGACAGGTGTTACCTTTTATTTGCTAAAAGGTCAATACACTGGAGTAAAGGTGAAGTCCATCTAATTTAATACCTTTAGCCTTTAGTAGAGGTTGCAGGTAAGCTGTAAAACTAGGATACAAGCTTCACTTCAAATACAAATCCCTCATACTACTCCCAGTGAATGCCTTTACTAAAGTTTTCTCTCTGTGTTCATAACATTCTTTTGACTCTAGACCAATATAATTCAATAGCACTCTTAAAGGGGCACTATATAGATTGCGCAATTCCAGAAGTATTTTGTCGGCCGGCGCTTAGTGTCTGCAGTTATTTATAGAACAGTCTGGTGCTGGCGATATGTTTGCCGTCGTTAGTTCTCGGGAACACAAGACAAGCGTGCGCTGCATCTAGTGTTTGTTTTGTTGATAAGGATTTATTTACTTAGTGTTGTTAGTTTACAACGGTATATGTCATAAATACATCCTTATCAACAACACAATCACTAGACTCAGTGCACGCTTGTCTTGTGTTCCCGAGAACTAACGATGGCAACCATATCGCCTGCACGACACTGTTCTATAAATAGCCGCAGCGACGGCCGACAAAATACTTCTGCCGTGGAATAGCACAATCTATACAGGGCCCCTTTAATAAAACAGAAGAACTTGTAGCGTGTTTGGTGGAGGTAAACAAAGACTATGTAATATAGTTAATTTGTATTTTGCAAAGGTTGCATATTGTATCTGTAAATGCCAACAGGCTTGGCAAATATGTGGACCTTTCATAATGGATTTTAAGTACTGCCAAACTGATTCTTGTTTAAATTTGCCGAGCTCTGCCGAAACTGTCGTGAATTGCCTACGGCATGCAAAGCTCTTTCTCTGTAACCTATGTGTATGAATGCACCTGAAACTATGTTTCGCACAAACCTCATCACTGAGTATAACAGAATGCTACATCTCTTCTTGAAACAGGAGAACTAGATGGCGTGATGCAACGGTACTGAAGGAATTGTGTAAGTCAGATACCAGAAAGTATGCATCCTCACAGAGGACTATAAATGAATCCAACAAATTATCTGCTGATTGCATAAATGTTTGATGCATGTAAAAAATGGACAAATATATCAGAAGGGCATGCTATACATAGATCTGTACACCGAATGTTGGACTCTCAATAAGCAAAACATGTCCTTGCCAACTAGCATAGTAAGAATAATTGAGATTTTGTTCTTTTTTATGTTTCACAAATGTATTTGTCTTTTAAAATTGAAATATAATGTAATGTTAAAGAGAACATCACATTGCGACATCCGTTTACAAATAAAAAATACACTTTATTTAAACTTACTTCAGAGCAAATCTCTGTTCAAGGGTAATTATATTTTTTCTAAAATACTAAGAATTAAATAATGATTAAGAGAGCTGCTAAAAATTGACTAATAACGTTAAACATCTAAAACGTTTAAAATATTTGATTAAACAAAACTGTGCTAAAAACATAAGCTGTGAAAAACTATAAAAATATACATGTCAAAGTATATCATTATTATTTACTATATATAATAAAAAATTGGCAGTTACATTAACAAAAAAACAAAAAAAAATAAACAGTAAAATATTAAAGAGTAGATAATTTTTTTAATAATGTAATATTAAAACAAAATAATAGCAACAAGATAACAGTAACAATTAATAAATATTATGATGTAAGGAGATTTCCAATACAACTTTGTGGTGTACATCTAACAGCAAACTGACCACGAGTGTGTTTCCACAAACTCGACGTAACCTGCACGTTGACCACTGCTGACACCTACCTGTAGTGTATCAGGGAACTCATTGCGGTCAGTTGACGTCCAGCAGCAGTGTTGGCCGAGACCGGAGTAAAGACTGAAGCGACTCAACGTGGTGCTGAAAGTCTCTTCCACTTCTGGTGCCTTCACTGCTGCAAACACACAATAACCACTTGTAACTACAACACGAAAACACCGATCAATATGACACAGCTGTCTGTAGTCTACTGGTGCACAGTCTGCATGGAAACAGTGAGCACACAGTGTCCACTCAGTGACCTGCGGAAACATTTCTATATTTTGTTATACACGTTTTTTCATATCCCAAACATGTTTTATTATTAATATACAATCGAACCTAACATCACCTCAGTAATTCAGCCACCTTGGTAATACAGCCACCTCGGTAACACAGCCACCTCGGTAATATAGCCACCTCGGTAATACAGCCACCTTGGCAATACAGCCACCTCGGCAATATAGCCACCTCGGTAATACAGCCACCTCGGCAATACAGCCACATCGGCAATACAGCCACCTCGGCAATACAGCCACCTCGGCAATACAGCCACCTCGGTAATACAGCCACCTTGGTAATACAGCCACCTCGGTAATACAGCCACCTTGGCAATAGAGCCACCTCAGCAATACAGCCATCCCGGCAATACAGCCACCCTGGTAATACAGCCACCTCGGCAATACAGCCACCTTGGCAATACAGCCACCTCAGTAATACAACCACCTCCGCAATACAGCCACCTCGGCAATACAGCCACCTCGGTAATACAACCTCGCAATTAAAATTACCCTACAATAGTACCAAATTATCTCCATAACAGTAAAGAATGGGAAACTAATCCTGCTAATAAGGCCACCTTGCTACTCAGGTCACTTTCGCCTAATCTTGATGCAGACCTTAATAATATTTTATTTTGTTAAGCGCCACATCCAACATTGTTCACAGCGCAGTTGAATACAAAACTTAGTTGTTATATCATAGATAAAATGAACAAATAATAATAGTAATTAAGACAATAAATATAGTAGAAGTAGAAACGGAATGTGATATAAAATATCATAAAATAAAATAGTTAAGATCATATTATTAATATTTTAATAAATAAACTAAAATTAATATAAACATCAATAAGTTAGGCTAAAATGTATACGAAAAGTAAATAAATAATAAATAAACATTAAACATCAATCAGCTATGGTTAAAACAGTGTTGGTAAGCGTCCGAGTTACATATACGTTGCAGTGAACAGGTGAGTCTTCAAGACAGATTTAAATGATTCCAGTGATGTTTTGCTGGTAACGCTTGACAGCAGAGCATTCCACACTGCTGCCCCTGCGTGAGCAAATGTACAGTCACCGGCTCTGCTGCGAGTTCTCGGGACTACTAGAGCGTTGGAATCAGCAGACCGAAAGCATCTGGCTGGCATGTAGACACGCACGAGTTTCTGCATGTAGGCAGGCGAGAGGTCTTCGTGCAGTGCCTTGTACGTAAGAACAGCGATATTGAATGTAATGCACTGTTGACTAGGTAGCCACTGCAGTTCGCGAAGAATAGGGGTCACACTTTCACAACGTGTCAGTCGAGTGATAAGGCGAGCGGCAGCATTCTGGAGTCGCAGCAATCGACCGATGTTATTGGCTGAGGTAGCAAACAGTAGAGTTGCAGTAGTCCAAACGGGATGAAGTCATGGCATTGACCACCCGGTCTGTTAATAGTGAGGTTTCATTGTCTCATGGCATTAATATGTTCTATCTCTGAAGTGATAAGTCATTGTCATTATGAATGCCAGGATCTTAATTAAAACCATTATTAATAAAATACTTTCTGCATATTAATAATTACGTAGATATATGTTAAAATGCAGAAGACATCGGGTGACCATAACAGCCTCTCCATGAAGCCTGCCATCCAGCCTCTAACTGCTGAGAAGTTAAATGCTGGCCGGGAGAATACACTGCTTCCTGTTCACTAGATGGCAGCACATTCTTGCCCATGCTGGTGTGGATACGAGCTACAAATATTGTACAATAGTTCACAGACAGCGTAATATGTAGACAGCAGCTTCTTGTTGCATCTACACAATATACAAATGTTGTGACTAGATTGACCTGCACACAATGACACAACACAATATCACCAGGTTTAATTAGGAATCTTCTTAGACGCAGCTAGGCAAAATATAAAATTATTTGTCACTGAAAGCCTCGCCTCGCCACATTTGTCCCACAAGTGTGTCACATTTGTCCCACATGTATGCCACATTTGTCCCACAGGTATGCCACATCTGTTCCATAGGTGTGTCACATTTGTCCCACAGGTATGCCACATTTGTCCCACAGGTGTGTCACATTTGTCCCACAGGTATGCCACATTTGTCACACAGGTGTGTCACATTTGTCCCATAGGTATGCCACATTTGCCCCACAGTTGTGTCACATTTGTCCCACAGGTGTGACACATTTGTCCTACAGGTGTGTCACATTTGTCCCATAGGTGTGTCACATTTGTCCCATAGGGGTGTCACATTTGTCCCACAGGTGTGTCACATTTGTCCAACAGGTGTGACATACTTGTCCCACAGGTGTGTCACATTTGTCCCATATATGTGTCACATTTGTCCCATAGGTATGTCACATTTGTCCCATAGGTGTGTCACATTTGTCCAACAGGTGTGACACACTTGTCCCACAGGTGTGTCACATTGGTCCCATAGGTGTGTCACATTTGTCCCATAGGTATGTAACATTTGTCCCATAGGTGTGTCCCATTTGTCCCATAGGTGTGTCACATTTGTCCCACAGGTGTGTCACATTTGTCCCACAGGTGTGTCACATTTGTACCACAGGTATGCCACATTTGTCCCACAAGTGTGTCACATTTGTCCAATAGGTGTGTCACATTTGTACCACAGGTGTCACATTTGTTCCACAGGTGTGTCAAATTTGTCCCATAGGTGTGTCACATTTGTCCCACAGGTGTGTCACATTTGTCCCACAGATGTCACATTTGTCCCACAGGTGTGTCACATTTGTCCCACAGGTGTGTCACATTTGTTTCAATGGTGTGTCACATTTGTGTGTAACAAAAAATACTCAAAATGGTTTTCTGCCAGATTATGATAGCTCTGTATGTTTACTATCAACAACGTTAACTTTTATAACAATTACAGATCTCTAAATTATTTTTATTTGTGGATCAAGTGTATCAATATCAAGTAATCAAATCCATAAAAGCAATCTTTGACAACAATTTTCTCAAAAAAATGTTTCCCAAATTTCTACATTTGGGTGTAATTATGCTATCGAAATAAGGTTTTGAATGTGCATTCATCATTCTGTGCAATGACCAGACACTTAAAAAAATAATAAATAGTTTGAAAGATAAATCGTTATTTGTTGCCAAAAATCAAGTATTTTTTGTACTTTACAAATAGAATAAAATAACATAACATTTTAACAAATGCTCTGGTCACTGCGCAGTGGAGTGTATAATGAACATAGGTTTTCAAGAATTATAATTACATACATGTTCAATAAAGAATGGCAGTGTTTCCAAATTTTCCAATATTTACTCAAAATGGCAGCCATTTTGTTTGTTTGTTACCAAACGGGGGTCTGGCTGAAAAAGTTCTCAATTTGTATTACTCAGTAAGACCCGGCAGAATAATCAGCAAGATGACTGTGGCCACTTAAAGGATGATGATGATGACCCATTCTATACAATGGGCACAACAAATTGGACTATTTGCATAAATAAAAAAATAATCCTATCCACCTGCTGTGTTTGGCCTTAAATGAATATGTGAGATTAGCAACGGCACAACAAATCATATTAGCACACAATCTATAACAGGAAGGAATTAACTGACATTATGGATGAAATATGAATAACTTTTTTCAGGAATAATGAAAAGCCTTTTAGCAATAAAAACACCACACCAGGAAGTTGACAGCCATGCCATTTCAATACTGAATTGATACCACCACGCGAGGATTTAAATAAAAAGTCCGTATCGAAGCATCACATATTGATTCAGTACAACGGGGCTTTTGAGGTAATTAAACAACTCCGAACAGCTGCCGAATTCGTTTTCTGCCTCATCGATCAGTGAGGTGAGTTGATCACATGCAGACATGCCTGCCATTGGGCAGGGACTTTGTCGGGCACAATCAGTAAAACACATCTGTCACTTGCGGCCACATGAATATATAGAAACGAGAGTAGACACATGTTACTGATGAACAGGACATCTCGGGCGACTTGTATCGACACATAATGTGACAGTGGACAGCGGTTAGAGCTGATAAAACAGCACAGTGCCTGACGTATGCGAGACAGCGAGCACAGGTCTCGTGTGATGGGGGGGGGCTGCTTCAACAATGAACATTTCCTGATTGCTTGCCGGGCGATTTATGCAGTTCTATGTTGGGGAACGTCTCCCATAGGTCTGCAGGCTGTGAATGTTTTTGTTGTCCTACATTTGCTTTTTTTTACGTTTGCTATATTACAAAATGTACCTGTGAATATACTAATAAAATATTTTAGTTACTTTCAAAACAAATGGAACATTTTAATAGAAAATGGTCTTAACTTAGTTACGAAATATGCCTAAAAGAATGTGGTTTAACAACACTAGAGACCAGGAGATTGAGAGAAGATCAGATAGACATGTTTAAAATATTGAATGGTTATGAAAATATTGATAGAAATATTTTTTCTCAGTTAAGAAAGATATAAGGACTAGAGGACATGAAGTTACATTAGTAAAGGAGCAGTGTAGATTAGATATAAGAAAGTTCTCATTCTCACAAAGGACTGTAAATGAGTGGAACAGGTCTGCTAATTGTGTTGGAGCTAGTAACATGAATATGCTTAAAATTAAAATTGACACATACCTTAAAAGGACGGGATACGCATAAATCAAAAGTATTGGACTCTCGATAAGCCAAATTTCTAGATGGCAATCTTATTAAAAAAAAGGTGCATAACTTTCCCACTAATGTATAGTAATGGGCTGTACATGGCAATAACTAATTCTTACCACAAAGTAATTACGTATATTATTTTAGTTGCACAAATTATATGACATAAAATAATGTATTATTTTACTAGAGGGCTGTGTATTACTATAAATAAAAACAGTGAATAAAGTATGTTCTTATATAGCACAGTATCCCGTTCTCTAGGACTGCCAAAAGAGCTTAACACTTCGCCCACTGGCAGAAGTGTTTATTCAAACACCATCTTGAATTCTTTTGAAGCTTTCAGCCACCCTGTAGTTAATGCCTGGAGACTATTCACACACAAATATACACCACTGTCTATCGTCAGGTACTCATCTATATGGTTGAATGAACTGCACAAACAAGCACTTTATGAATGAATAAATCAAATTTCATGTTCTAATTGTTTTCTAAATGCCAAGACAACATCTAAAGAAGTGTACGTATGCAGGCAATACTTTCCTATGGTAATATTAAGGTGAATATGTTTCCTACAAAATCCTGCAAAACAGATTGTAAAACTTGTTAACAAAACTTGTTATCTAAGGACCAGTTGATGCACCGTGTCCCAAAGGTGCTAGTGCTAAGTTACTCAAAGTGTCTGACATTGTGCTGCTCCTCTGGAGTAATCTGTCATTGGCCTGCAGATTACCAGGACACAATTTAAGATGTACATTTTATTAGCACACATCCTGCTTTCATTTTAATTACATAAGCATTAAATTGTCGCTTTCATTTTATTTTATTCACTTTTCACATCTAGAATTTAATGTAGGTCTTAATATCAGTTTATTTATAATTGTATTAATAATTTTATATTTATTATCATATGTAAGACTAAGATTAGGATATTAATATTTTACGTTCATAATGCAATTCTGAAAGGTCAAAACTGAATTACCTGTATGCTATACACAAATGCAGCATCATAATTATTATTATACAATTTATAGTTATACACTTTTCTTGCCCCAGTAAATTAATTCAAACATCAAATACGAATCAGCGATCTTTTAGACTGCTGCATCCTAACTTGTGGGGCACCATTTGGCGCTAACATATTAGTATTTGAAGACCTTACCTCTGCGTTTCTTTGCCTTACTCCGTGAACCCTAGCAAGAACGATGCAGTGTAAAGTGAACGAAGTCAGACAGACAATCTGGCGAGGGTCCGACAGCAAATGGTGCCAACTATTAGCACTGCCACATAATTGTACAACGACACAATAACCCAGAGCATGGCAACCAGTCGCTGTCGGCAATCACGTGTGTCTGATCAATAGGCTCTGCGTAAACTGTGGCATTATGACTTCGTATGACCCGCATGTGCAGTTAGTCAGTTACACCGTATCGTAAATGTCTCTACAAATGCACACTGCAAGTATACTCAATCGGGGATGGGCACATTTGAAGCACCTCTACTGAAGCGCATTGCAGGCACGTGACGTTAAGGTTCTTACAGCAACTTTTCGTATCTAAATATTAATACCGACACTTTGCAGCATTATAAAACTATCTCCTCTTAATTGTCTATGTTCATTCGTTTCCGTGTACCACTGGCTTCAGATCTACCCAGTGGCTATGTATTTCAGAAAACACAATGTAATGCATCATTGAAAGTCAAAACAATGGAAATCCATTTTTATCTGCAACACACGGCTGTTGGACATGTGAGTTTGATTCTCCATATAATCAGGTCCTTTAGGGCTGCAAGTTCTGTCGGTTTGGATGCCTCTATTCTGCCAGCTGTCCAGAGAAGACCAGGTAATAATGGTACACCTGAGGACTGGATACTGCAAACGCGGGCACCATCTGCACACCAAACTACACACCTTGTGGCATGGCTCCAGTGACAATGAAATACCTTCTGCAAAACTGTTCAACACACCAAAACGAGAGGAAGGCAACTTGACCTACAGAAACACCAATAAGGAAAAATATCTGCGGCACATAGCGACCTTCAAATGAGCAACTGGAGTCACAGTCTGAGAGAACGCTGAAGAAGGACTGAACTGTTGTAAGCATGTTACTGAGCCCACTAGAATGGTTCGTAGATTTATACAGTCATCAGAGGTTGTTATATCTTACTGGACTGCCGTGCTTTGCAGCAGACGACGGCATGGCTGCTGTTCCATGCTAATACACCAGCTTGTTAAAAAACTAAAATGGACTTCCTCTGTATTATACCTTCAACATCAAAAGGCTCTTTGGAAGGAACATACCACACATGTAGCAATTCTCATGGACATGATCTTATATTTTTACTTTCACTTTATACCAGTGGTAATCCCTGCTGTATACATGAGTGCTGGGATGCTGGCAATGGACTAGAAGAACGAATGGTTTTGTGCAGAAATTGCAGTGTGGCTGTGTGCTTCAGTAGAAGCTAAAAAGGTGTGTGTATATATATGTGCATGTGTGCGTGCGTGCGTGCGTGTGTGCATGCGTGCATGCGTGTGTGCATGCATGCATGCATGTGTGTGTATTCGTGCATGCACGCATTTGTGAACAGGTCTGCTGGGGGTAAAGTATAAAATGAACAAAGAACATCAGAGGGAATTGTAAAAATTGAATTGAATTTTTTTAATGTAACTTAAAGTTAAGAAAATTAATTATTTGTTTAATGAATTTAAATTAAAAGTGATAAATTTTATGCAGTTTTCTTTACAGAGCTGCATTCAAAGTGCAAGCCAACAGATAAAAATACTTGTTGCTTTAAAATAAATAACACAAGATGTTGTAGTTCACAAAATTAGCAAACCTATGATTACGTGTCTTTGATAAAAACATTTTTACGGCAGCTGGAATCCATTTAGGCTGCAGGTAGTGAGTGCAGTGAAATGGAACAACTGTTCTGCCTGACTGAACACATATCGCCAGATGAATTCATTGCGTGATGGATTATTTTATTATAAATTCAACATACTTTATTTTAAACAGCATCAGAATAAATCGATATAATCTGCAGTTTAAGAATACAGAAATTCCTAGACAGATTCCGAGAAAAAATATAAATTAACACACCAGCTGCACACATGCACGCATGCCTGCACACAAGCAACCAAGCATGCATGCACGCGCACACACACATGCATGCGCAAACACACACATACACAAGCACGCAATCACATTCGCATAGTCTTTACCATACCCTATGCATGTCATTAATTTTTTTATTTATATTATTAATTAAATAATATTTTGTAAGCTGTTATTGCATTCATTTCTATGTTAAGTCAAGCGTTGCGTTATAGATTTATTATAGCACAGAAGACACACTTTCCTAGTGGGTCTCACAGGTTAACCGAAACCAAACCATTCACATACCCTTGGTTTGCCGAATCATATCCCAGATTAAAAAAGGTAAAGGTAAGTTCTTATAATCAAAGCCCAATACCCAGTCAGTAGGACTGCTCAAAGTGCTTTACACCCCACTACCTGGCAGTCCTGTTCAATCAAATAGCATTCAGCTATGCTGCAGTTAATGCACAACTCTACTATGGAATAAACTACCTGTAGACAATAAACATTAGAAAACGATAAATATTTTAAAGCATAAAGCCAGGAGCTTTATAATTGGCATTAATTAAAGTTTAAATCTAATTATATATTGTACGGAATTCGCTTGTGAATTCTCTTATATTGGTACAACATCTCTAGCTTTAATTTACGGAAGTCGTTAACCTGAAGCTATTGCAATTGAATGCACTGTATAACCTTTATATACGTAATATTATGTATGTGGGAGCACACTATGAGTTTGATTTAATTGGCTGCCAGGTTGATAAGTTATACTTCTCTAGTAGCCACCTTATCTGTGTTACATTACTCTTGAATTGTGTTGTATATTATCTGGATGAGGAATTAAATTTACTTTACTTTACTGTTCATACACAAATATCCACCACTGTCTAGATTATATAGCCAGGTCCTTATTCATGCAGCTGAGTCCAAAGCTTTAGCCACTGCATCACTGGCTGCTCCAGTGACAATTATGTCTATGTCCTGTGTGAGTTAAAAGAAGCCAACAACTCATTCATTAGCCAGGCTGGGGGGTCCCTGCAAGCTGAACTAGGCCTTGTGGGAGGGCAACGCAACACTCAATCAGGTCAAGTGTATTCTATCACAAGTGTGTAGAGAACAGTGATCATTCAGGTACTCCACAGAGCTACCCCAATAGAGAGAATTAGAGGGTAGATAGCACACTACAGAGTGCCACAGACAGTAGGCATGTAGTTGCTGTCAGCAGATCTCAGCTGCGCCGCACTAAGTGTGTCTTACGCAGGGAGAAAAACGAGCTTACGTCCTTAACAGCTGCTTACTACAGACGCTACTTCAACATGAGAGTGCAGTGTTCAACGTAATGCGATGCAAGGCTTGGTGCACTAGTGAAGCCTTCAAGTCCACTACACTAATTATGATTCTGAGAGGGACAGGAAGTCCGAGGCAATAGAGGGTATCATACAGATAGAGTAAAGTGGATCACAGTGGCTAGAGCATCGGACTCTCAATCGAGAGAACCCATGTTTAAATCCTGTGCTGCAATGTTGAACCTTGGGCAAGTTCGCTCACTGTACATTGTTCCAGTTCACTCAGCTGTATGAATGAATACTTGACTATGGTGATGGATATTTGTGTATGAATAGTCTTCATGCATTAATTGCAGATTGGCTGAATGCTTCCCGGAGAAGTTGAGATGGTGTTTGATTGAACAGGTCTGCCAGGGAGTAAATTGTAAAGCACTTTGAGCAGTCCTAAAGACTGGATATCATGCTATATAAGAATTTACCTTTTTTTAAGCGACAAATCGAAAATGTGATTTGTCTACATATTAATACGCTAACTTTGCCACACTCTAACAGCACCTCCTCTCAAGGTCCTCTCGTTGTCTGTGTTCACTGCTTCCTTCGATCATTAGCCTCTGATCTACCTATTGGCAAAGTATTTCTAGTAACACACTGATAGTTAGTTAAAATTATTTACTTATTGGTACATCAAAAATGAGTGATGATCAACTCTCCAAATGGCACAACTGTAAACGAATTTAAGATAAAAAAAATACTGCAGTGGTCATACTTGAGGCCCATGGTTTGTTCTTCCATGGGAGGGTGTACACTATTACAACAGTAATTGTAAGTTAAAAGAACACATACATTTATATGCAGTTTATGGCATTAGTAAAACGTAAAGGTAAGTTCTTATATAGCGCAGTATCCCGTCGTTACAACTTCTCAACACTTTACTCGCTGGAAGACCTGTCCAATCGAACAAAATCTTGACTTCTCTGGGATGCATTCAGTCATGCTGCAATTAATGTACAAAGAGTATTCGTACAAAAATATCCACCACTATCTATAGCCAGGTACTCATTCATACATGTGAGTGAACTGGAGCAACGTAGAGTTAACAAACTTGCCCACATTCGACATGGCAGCACGGGATTCAAACTCAGTTTGCTCAACATTCTTCAGGATAGTTCATTTCTAATGTTTTTTTTTCATTTTTTCATGTACTGATGAAGTTGGCATGTCGCATCAATGAAAGACTCTACAAGGTAAATTCACGTATTGGATATGTTTAAAAGAACTAATTCGCATTAAAACCTGGGTTTTCTCAATTGAGAGTCGGATGTTCTAGACAGTACGCCACCACGCTCCACAGTATGGAGTTAGGTGTCTCTATGGCCGCATTGCTAAAGCTCGTCACTGAAAAGTTATGTTTGCCCTCAAAATACCTTCAGCACACCCCAGTACAAACGCAACGACCAGTTCTGTACATGTGAAACACTGAATAGACAAAGAGAACAGAATCTGACACGTCCTCTGTGACCCTGTATGACCGGAGCATTTGTCCAAGTGGCTAAAGTATTACACCCTATAGGTATTAGAAGCTACATGCAACAACAAAGACTATCCACTGTGGCAGGGGTGCACATATTTTCTGGGTTTCCTGGTTACAGCCATCTCAGCAGACCTGACTGGCAAATGATTTATGCATCCACATAGGAGCAAAAAGATACCAGAACACTGTAGTCTGATAATTTAGATGGAGTTTTTGATATGTTTTTATTACCGAGCTTTGAATCTAGTGTGACATTGGCAGAAACTAAATGACAAATATGGATGCAAAAGTCAAGGCTGGCATTGGAGATTGTGTTAGATGCTGCTAAAAAAGGGGTGTATGGTAATTAGGGCATGTTTGCTTAATAGAAAGAATTTGATGTGTCACATTGCACAGTTACAGTATCTATAATAAATGTATATCTGTGCTGTGTTTATGTGCTCTTACGCTGTTCAACTAGACATGTAATCTTCTTTTCCCTCCGATTTCTATAAGAGCTGACACAACATAGATAACTTCTTCTTTCTTCCAGTAAATGTCCACAATTGTTAGGTTGATTATTCTGGCATTGGCAGTTTAGAGAAACATTTTCCAACTCAGTTAGTCCATGACAGATTTTTTCCATTTTCCTGCATGCGATTTTTACTCCCCTGACACAGACACCAGCTAGAAGGAACCAACTGCTTATAGAGTCTCTTCCAAAAGACTCAGGCAACATAGAATGAATTAAATTGCCCAAGTTCTGACACTGTGGCTGACACAGGTACCAAACCACCGACTGGTCAGCACCAGGATTCAAAACCCAGTTACTCTGATCGACAGTCCAACTTCCTCTGATTCTATCCACGGAGTCCATCAAAATGCAAGACATTCTATTTGGACATAACATTCTCCATATAGTTCCGGGTCCTGACACATCTCCTTTCTGATGTCCACATCAGAGTTATTTTACAGACGTTTTACAGGTTTGCATCGCATGTCCTATTGATTTCCAACATCCTTCTTTTATCATCATTGCAACTGGCATCATTCCTGCTCTTGATGATAATCTCGGTGCCTTTTTGGATTCATTGCTGTCATTTGCTTTCATATTATTTCTCCCCCGTTTGAAGAAACAACTGTTTATCTAGACAATAAATGTTACGCCTCTTTCATTAATTCTGCTTAAAGCTCATTTTACATGTTAATGAGAGCATAATCAGACTAATCACTTTGATTTCTTACAAACAGAGAACTCACAGAATTGCCACATAATCACCAACTCCTCTCAATAGGTCCCGATAATATTTCTTTAGAGTACAGACTCAAGAAAGAAAGCAGACAGAACAGCTTGCTGCAGCAAGGTGTAGTCATCTTGAAAGTCTCTGCAAGCGTGGTTCTTTCCAAAGAGCCATTTGGTGTTGATGGGATAAAACAGTGGAAGGCCATTTTGTTTTTTATCACTTTTAATTTAAATTCAATTTATGCCATGTCCCTCCGGCATTCTTTGTTCAGACTTCAGAGTGCATTATACATTACCCCCAGCAGGCCTGTTCACACACGCATGTTCACACACGCATGTACCCATGAACACATACAACTTATCAGCTTCTACCGAAGCAAACAGTCACACTGCAATTCCTGCACAAGAGCCATTTGTTCTTTAAGTCTATCATCAGATTCCCAGCACTGTCTATGGCTAGACACTCATTTATACTAATTTTAGACACTCATATATACTATGTAATACAGCAGGGATTACCACTGATAAGTGAAAATACAAATATAAGATCATGTCCAAGAGAATTGCTACATGTGTGGTATGCGGTGCGTTCCTTCCAAAGAGCCTTTTGGTGTTGAAGTGATAAAACAAAGGAAGTCCATTTTTGTTTTTTTACAAGCTGGTGTAATGGCGCGGATCAGTGGCCATGTCATCATCAGCAAAACACAGCTGTCCAGTTAGATATAGCAGCCTCTGGTGAACGTGTTAAAGCCAACAGAAACTGGTGCCCTAAAGGACCCGATTATCTCAAGAATGAAACTGTCACATGTCTAGCCGCCCAGTGGGGCTGACAAAAAAGGTATTTCATTGTTTTAACTTTTCGATGACGTATTACAGACTTAAGATTTATGAAAGCCGTTCTTAAGATGAATAAAACTGTCAGAGTACAGCCAGTGGATGCGCAGCAAAATGGACATAACTCTTTGCAGGCTTCAGCAAGCCAGGAAGACACCTAACTCATGCTTGTCTACATACCACATTATATCTAGATTCTACGAATTCTCACTTATTCTGTTAGTCAAATCGCAATTTTAGCAAGTATACAAGAATATCTGTTAGCTACGTTTGTGGGATATTAGTTCAGGTTTTCGGCCAATCACAGCTGTTCACCGTGAGTGCAACTAAACACCATATTCAACCAGAGAACCCTTCAGAATCATGTTGTGTGTGCTATCAGGATTTGCACAAACCACACTGATATAAAGCAATATGGAAAGACATGACAGGACAGGGAGATTGATTGCAGATGATAGTCAGTGAGCTGAACACAGAAATATGAAACGGCTCTGTCTCTAATGGATGACTTTGCCCAGCAGAGCAAGAAGATAAAAAAAGCTGCACAAGAAGAACTGGGGCAGCTGTGGCCACAGCAGCAGCAACAACAACAACAGCAGCAGCAACCACAAGCTGCAACAACAACAGCAGCAACAACAGCAGCAGTAGCAGCAAAAACAACAGCAGCATCAAAAAAACAACAGCAGCAACAACAACAGCAGCTACAACAGCAGCAGCAGCAGCAACCACAAGCTGCAACAACAGCAGCAGCAAAAACAGCAGCAGCAGCAGCAAAAACAACAGCAGCAACAACAGCTGCAACAACAACAGCAGCTACAACAACAGCAGCAGCTACAGCAGCATAGCTGTAGTTGCAGCAGAGACAACGTTGTCACAACAAATCACCAGAGTAATAAACAATCTATATTGAAACAGGTCGGCAGAGTTCTTAGCATTTGTCATCAATATGTAATAGAGACAGTCATCAGAGACACCCAGAAAGACACCTAAAACATTAACTCACTGTAGTGCACCAAGCAAGAGGACACACACATTGTGTACCTACTGGCATTGTGTACCCTGGAGATGTCAATACGTGACCCGCCACACCGAACCAGGTATTAAATGACACTGGCCTATTCTGCACACAAACTAAAAATAGCTGTCCAGGTCACGTCCCATCAATTTTGTGATTTTGGCAGAAATGCACACTTAATAATGTCATCTCTCAAAGTCCGGTCTATTGTCATCAACAAGTAAACCCAAACTAAGAAAGTATGTGCATTAAAGAACCCACATAATAAGCAATGGACAACATGAATCAAAATGACGTTGTTTCTCAAAACATCGCTTTTTTGCTTCAATTTAGCCATAATTATCGGGAGTTCGGAGCAGGACTGTGAAATCAGAAGCCTCCCACCAAAATTGGGAAAGATGGCATCTCTGGTATCCTGTGGTGAATAACTTGATTCAACAAATTGTGACTTACAATAATTCTGGCCTGCAACTGACTATATTGTGTCTAGTGCTTATACTACCATACAGTAATAGAAGATATATATGTATTCCTTTTTAAAGAAAGAATAAGATTTCATAATACTGCCACCTGGTGCTCCAAGTTCTTCAATATAATATTTCAAGCGATTTTCAGTTGTAAATTAAATGTACCAAAGTACATAAAATATACTTAGAATCACTGCAAAGTTTTTTAAATGTACACTGCAGTGTTTCTTCCAAGGAACTGAATTTTCGTCTTCTTCACTCAGCTAGAAATCATTAATCATTATTGGAAGTGCCCACCTGATCTACCAATCAATAAATGACAATAATACTTCCTGTCCGATGTTTCTTAAACAAAACATTTCAATAGGTATCGATTACTATAGCTGGAAACTGTGTCGACTGTGAAGAATAAAGACAGACATACTGAACAATATTAATATTCCAAAACATTTCTCTGCCGAAAGTACAATTTGTGGGTAATCTGAATAAAGCGATTCATGCAGGTGCCAATGTAAATTGATATTTGTTATCGATGCTAGACCAACAATACTTGGTTATGCATCAATTATACGTGAACTGTGAAGTAATTTGTTTCGATCCAGACAGGCTTTTTATGCTAGTGAAGACTATTGGTAAAATGGATAATAACTGATCCCTGGGGAGAGTTCAGATATTGAACTAACTGGAGTAAGGAAGTAAAATATGATTTATAGGTTAATTGCTAGAGGACGTTTTCTTAACATCCACCAACATTTATATTTCTTTATATCACAAAAAATATAAAACATGTATACAAGGTAAACAAAACACTAACATTATATCAAAGACAACTTTTTCATAGCATTACACTTTTAATTAACGTTGAAAAGGAGCAATTATTGAATACCTGCAGATGCACAACAGCTATATTCAGAAAACAGTTCCTGTTTACAATGAAATCAATTAATCCTAACATAATAATGACTACTTGAATGACACGCTTTTTTGCAACTGAATTCATAACTCTGACAGTACAACCCAGTAGCAGGAACATTACAAAATGTCAGGCTAGTTGCAATAAAATGACCAACCCTATCATGTGACTGTAGCTTTTATTGCTAACAAACTCTCTCCATCATGATGACGATGATGAAAACAGTGGATCAAATGTTGTCTCGGTACTATTCTCTGTTTAAAGTTTGCATTGATACAATACTGGCGAGAAACGCATTATGCCTGATTTTGCATTAGAGATGCCACTAGGCTATTTGAATACATAATCTTCACTCATACAGGCCATGTGACAAGAATGCCTTGTGAAACGACATATTTTTGTGAAACGGATTTTGTCGTTCTATAATAAAAAGTCCTTCACTCAAAACAATGTTTCTAAAAAAAATTTAGTACAATTTCAATGAAATATGTGTCATAGATTTAGAATATGAATTTCTTATGTAAGAATGTGTTGATTTTTTAACAGTATTTTGTATAAACTAAGGCAAATTGACTTCCACCAGTAAACTACATAAGAACTGGCTGCAGAGCAGTAAATGATCTTGCGTCACATACGCACAACGAATCATACCCGAACCATGTTCCGGATCAATTCTTGAATTCCATTAAGCACATAAAAATAGACTAATTTAATCCAAAGCACACTTGCGGACCTCAAAGCGGTCGATCTCCATTCAACCAATCTGCACTAATACTCATAACATGCGCATGTCAGCATGTTCAAATATAGAGACTTTACTCAGTGGTTAACACCATGTGATCCACTATCGAATGCACAGTAGAAAAGGTCAGCTGTATCAAAGGCATGACAACCAAAGCAGGCCCCAATTACATTTACTACCTGCCTGGGTTCTTTCCAATAGCACATTCTGCGCCAGTCAAAAATGAACCCTAGTCTTCAGTGCTGTTCAACGTTTCAGAGGTAGTGAGTGGGTTGTTTTCATTTGATTGAGCTCCAGAGTGCTCCAGAGTATTTGACTTCACCACAATAGTGCGGTTTGTAACGAATAACTACACGTGAAAGATGGAGGTCCTCAACGAACTGCACCAGTAGTTTGACATGGTTGGTTTGTATGGAAATATCAGTCAATCTTAGCAAATGTCCAGGGAGATCGTTTTTAAGACTTCTCAGGAACGATGTTTATTATATTATTTTGTATAATATAATGTTGTGGGATTTATATTTTATCTAAACCAGTATAAGTATCCAGTGGATGTAAGAATGTGTGTACGTAGTACGCGACATGGTCACCATCATGAAAAAAAGCGTTGACTTACATTGTTGAGAAAGAGAAGGGGGAGGACTTTTTCAAGATGGATTTGGCTCTGCGAGGAGTGGAGGATGAAAGCAAGGGACTGTTGAATTGAATTTTATACAATCAATACGTACGTCTGAATAGAAGTAGCAAATAATGAAAGTATTAATATATAATCTAAAGTATCTTGATCATATCTCGACCATGACATCTTACTGACCTTGACCTCTGAAACCATCTGCTGCGACTGGTTCAGCTGCTGAACACCAGGTGTGCACTTTATTGATTACACCAAAGCTGTTTGATCGATCTGCAAAAGGATGACAATTATTCTGTGCAATGAGAGTTGTGTTCTATGAAGCTTATGAAACATCTGAGCGAATACAGAGAAATATAATGACTTTCAACGCACACGTGCATGCAACATGCATATAATTATATACAGTACTATAAACACATTTACCACAAATCACTTTAAAAAATCCAGTGCAAATTTTTGTGTGATTTCAGTTACTAGAAGCTCAACAAGTGCTACGTTAGCACCTGGTGTCCAGGAGAGAACATTAACCGTGTTTTATATGGCATAGCCAAGTTCTGCACACTGGCATGATTGTGTTCGAATGCTGCACATGCGACTGATACTCTCACCCTGCCGCTACATATGCCCTCTGCTGGTCATTGGCTATGTAACTGCGTGAACTTAATTATCGTTTAACGGCAACATGATAAACATGGTAAACATCCAACCATCAATATTTCCTGCACGCCGCCGCCAACCCATAAATCATCAGAATTTCTAAAGTGACAATTACCAAAGTGTACCAAGTGCTCTTTTAAATCTGCTTAATAAAGCAACCAGCAGGCAGGTATAAATCAACCTCGATCTGCGGCGGATGTCGGAAAGCTTTGGGGACGACGGCTGTGATTGTGAAAGGATCCCAGAAATTGGAGATTAGCAATGCTTCCTATTTCACTGGGAGCTCCAGTAAATGACATCATTAGCCATGTCAATAACATGAATGATGTATAATTCAGTAGTTGCGCATGTGTCTCGCATAGAGTGGTGGAGTACCATCCATATCGCGACGGGAGGCCAGAGAACAGCTGGAGATGTCTGATTCAAGTGAAACATGTATGATAAGATGTCATGTTATGATTTATTGCACTGTATATGATGGAACTACACAATCGTTATGCATACCTTACACCCACTTCTGGAGCAACAAACCAAGTATCATCAATCATTACCATGTACGTTTGTTTACAGTGGTGCCATCTGGAGTATTGATCAAACCCAAAATTCTAACAGGTACAAGAAAGGCATGCACACACAAACGCATGCGTGCATACACACTCAGACACACACACACCACACAAGCGCGCACACACAAACACACGCAAATTATGCAAACAAATAAAATACCAGTTACAGGGGTTGCTCTCAAAGTGTCAAGGACCCTGTCATGGTAGTCCAAATAAAATACCAGTTACAGGGGTTGCTCTCAAAGTGTCAAGGACCCTGTCATGGTAGTCCAAATAAAATACCAGTTACAGGGGTTGCTCTCAAAGTGTCAAGGACCCTGTCATGGTAGTCCAAATAAAATACCAGTTACAGGGGTTGCTCTCAAAGTGTCAAGGACCCTGTCATGGTAGTCCAAATAAAATAGCGTAAGACACCGGACCACTGCGGGTAGTTACAAAAACAAATCTGCAACGCACTTGAGCAAGTTTCCCTCTCACAGTTGCACCACTTCTGGTACAGTGTGTATAGCGATATCATAATGTACGATATCTTGTGTTGCAAACACTGGCTCTTTCACCAGAGCATGATCATTTTCAAGTTAACTTTGAAGAGAGGGTGCTTCCATGAATAATTGATTGAATTATTCAACCAAACATCCACTGAGCATCCATTTGCTTCTCTTGTGAAAGGCGGAATGCTCCCCTGACGCGAATCCAATTACAGAGTGTTATTTCTGATTGCCGTTCCAATGGTCAAGATGCTCGTTTTATGTCGTTGACCATGACATAGTCTGGGTCTGTAATTCACAAAGCTGTGGAGGTCATCTCAGAGTAAATCAATCGCTAGGCTTGAATGACCAGTTTAAAATGACCTGCTACAAATGGCGGAAGACATTTTGTGTAAATCACATTGTGATCTTCTGACTGTCTATATGAGAGAACAAAAGGGCTGCTTCTGCAACTATTTACATTTACATTTTTTGTCTAGAGATTGTCAATCTTGGGTTGTAAAACTGCAGACCCGAGAATCTGTTGGACTTTTCAGCTGATAATTGTCCATGATCCGATGTTGACCTGAGACAAATCTTAATTATGTCTCGCAAACATGGAACATGTTTCATTAAATCCGATGATATTACAATGGATATTGGTCTCTGGGATTGACATAATTGTTCGCTATATCTGACTTGTTTTATAAAAATTCATTATACGTACAGAAATTCATCAGAAATTCAATAAGTTTTCCTGTTATTCTGTTCTAAGCAAAATTACAAATTATCAAATCAATTAATTTGGGTGACATGGCATGAGTGCATGCATGCATACATACATACTTTTCTGGATTTCCATCATGCCATTTTTTATCATTCATTCAAGCAAATTAATAATACCCAGTACATATTGTGACTAATTAGCTAGTTTTAAATTTTACTACTGTGAATTTAGCATATAAATCCTGCAAAATTCTACATTTCACACACCGCAAAATATTTTTTTTTTAAACCACTCACGTGCTCTGCAAAAGCATTTAGAAAATGCTCCGTTATTCAATACAATACTTGTGCTGTCGCATGTCACAGTACGACAGTTATTGATTTTGCAATGAAGGCTTGTTAAACAAGCACAATAAATAAAGTACTTCAGTTCTCTTTAGAATGTAGCATGATGGCCTCTCCCAGTCTTGTTTTTATGTCATTTTTGAATCAATGCGTCAAGTGTTGTGTTCGACGTCAGACGAACACACAAGTCTGTTGAAGCCAATGGCAGAAACAGCACCAATTTGTGGTGGAATTGGTTTTGTAGCGCTCGAGTTATTGCCCCCCCCCGAATATGAATTTGGTAAAATAAAATTGACAATTTGAAGCGCTATCCATCCCCTAACATCAGCACTTAATGTGCCAGGATAACAAAATGTTACAATTTTAGAATGGTCTCATTTATTTGCTTAGGATAGACAAGGAGTCATGAATCTGAAAGTCATATATTTTTCTAAATTCATGCAATATCAATAACCAAACCATTAAACCAGTGACAAACATCCTTCAAACTGATCACACCAAAAACAGATCATTACATAAAACACTACGTATTCTCTGGACGCAATCGATGCACGTAAGCATTAATGCAGACTCCATCCAATAAGAGCATGCACGTAGATTACGCAAAGTGAGTCAATTCTATTTACAATGCAGTTTGTAGACTTTTATGTGATTGCTTTCAGAGAAAACATTTCATACCGAACAAAACATGATAGATGTTCCTTGATAAACCTAAGCTACAGCTCTCTAACACTGCAGTTCTCTGTGTGTTGTGGCATCCAACTGTTGTGTGCACACGCCACAGAGCACTGCCGTGGTTGCGTGTCACAGTGCGCTGGAGTGCTTGGTTCATCAGTTACAGTGCACTACAGTGCTTGGTGCATCAGTCACAGTGCAATACAGTGCTTGGTGCATCAGTCATAGTATACTGCAGTACTTGGTGCATATGTCACAGTACACTGCAGTGCTTGGTGCATCAGTCACAGTGCACTACAGGGCTTGGTGCATCAGTCATTGTATACTGCAGTACTTGGTGCATGAGTCACAGTGCACTGCAATGCTTGGTGCATGTGTCACAGTGCCATGCAGTGTTTGGTGCACGAGTCATAGTACACTGCAGTGCTTGGTGGATCAGTCATAATGCAGTGCAGTACTTGGTGCATCATTCGCAGTGCACTGCAATACTTGGTGCATCATTCACAGTGCACTGCAGTGCTTGTTGCATCATTCATAGTGCACTGCAGTGCTTGTTGCATCAGTCACAGTGCACTGCAGTGCTTGGTGCATCAGTCGCAGTGCAGTGCTTGGTGCATCAGTCACAATGTACAGCAGTGCTTGGTGCATGTGTCACAGTCCACTGTAGTGTTTGGTGCATGAGTCACAGTACACTGCAGTGCTTGGTGGATGATTCACAGTGCACCTTTTTAGTTTTATGATTTCTTACAGCGGTGGCTACTCACGGTATTCTAACCAGAGTTCTTGATACAAAAGTTAATTGTGTATCAGAGTATAAGAAATATTGACTACCCCAGATAGACTATAAAAAGAACTTAGTACCTCAGAATTTATTGCACTCATTCACTCACTACTTTATGATATAGCCAGTGGAAAGACAAAACTGCCAATCTCTGTGGTATCGCACGAGAAATCAATACCATACATTTTTTTCACCGATCCATCTATCAACCGACCTTGGGGACACCTGAATGCATATCAGGTGGCTTATTTATTGTTTTTACAATGTACAACAACAAAGAGGGATCTCATTAGGAAAACCAATCACAGAGCGGTTCTCTACCCTAACAGCAATTTAAACACAAAGTACTGCCTTTTTGTGAACTTGCCTGATGGCTGGGGTTTAAGTGGACACGCACTTGAGGTCCAGTGAAGCAAGATGGTCGCTGAGAGGGATATGGGAAGTATTTCTGGAGAATGCCTTGTACCTACAAGATTCAATAACTTAATCTTTGCAATGTACTCTCAAGAAAGTCAATTCAATTTATCCTCTCTAATCTGTTTGGGCCATTTCCAAGAAACATAACATCACAAAATACATGATAGATTCTCCAGGATAAATATATGGTACAGCACTCTTGGGGAGGTGAAAGAGTCACAGTTAAGAATAATATATATATATATATATATATATATATAAAATATATAAAAAATATATATAAAATATATATATATATATATATTATGTATTCATTCTATTAAGAATAATATATATATATATATAAAATATATATATTATGTATTCATTCTATTAAGTGTACAGTACGCCTAACAAGTATTTGAGACACGCAAACATATCAGGCCACTAGACAGACATGGAAGTACCGTGCTAATTACTTATTCAAATAGCGCATCATAAAAATACACTCTCTGCGGCACAACCCGTATCTGGATAATAAATAAATAACCTGTATCTGGATAATAAATAAATAATCTGTATCTGGATAATAAATAAATAACTGTTATTATTATTATCCAATTTTAATGCCTAGATAAATTATTTAAAGTTGGTATGGATACTGACATGCATATACACACATATACACACATATACACACATATACACACATATACACACATATACACACATACTGTACCATGAAATGCTGCAGTCAGCAGAAAGGAGATCTGCAAACAGACACAGGTGTTCCAAATCATACTGCTTGAAAACAGTTCTCTTATATTTCCCCCTGAAGGTGTAGTCATCACTTCTGCGACAGCTAAAAAACTTGAAGCACTAAAGTGTACTATAGAGGTAATTAGTACAAAGGTAGAGAGCCTATCTTGTTTCTCGGTCTCTCCGGATGAATCCTTACATTCCTCCCTCCAGGATACATCTGTTTACTCTTTCAGGGATCAGGGGACCATTTCACTAAGATATTAAGCTCTTAAGGAAAATCCATCCTAGAACAGAATCTGACGGAAAACTCAAGGAGTATTTTCAAAATGTGTTTCACTAATGTCATCATTAAGTTATTCTTAAGCCAAAGAGTGATATTACCATCATGATAGTCAATAATCTACACAGTTGGCACAATTTGGCAAAAGAGATTAAACAGTTGTCAAAAAGTGTTTAAAAATATAGCCCAACAACCACTTATCAACAACATATGACTTTTTGTTCACTGTGCAAAGAATTAAAACATAATCTTACAGAAGCCGCTGACATATCACAGAGGAAAATATTTCCGCGTCACACACTGTGCAATGTTTTGACGGGGGTGTCGTTGTTAAAAGGTTTCAGTTTACAAGAGCGTAGAGAGCGCCAACAACTTAAACCGAAATTGTGCCATCGAGTATAGTTAATATGAAGGGCAGTAATGCGATGATTAAGTTAGACACAGCTTAAACTTTGTTCAAAATTTATTAACAAATGTCACAACAACCTTGACCTCCACGAAGCCGCAAACCGATGCCAATGTCGCGTAAACAAAGCATGCTTTAGCAAACTATTAATCGCTAATTTTTGGAAGACTTATTTGGCTGTGAACAACTGATTCTCTGTGTGAAAGTGGATCCAAATTAAAATGCAGTTACTAAAATCTAGCTGTTTATGATAGTTAAAGAGTGGTGTAATGTTGTCTTAGAAATTTGCATTTTTAGGGCTGTTTTATGGACCACATCCTGGATGAATTGTTAGTGAAACACAGCTTAAAATTTTTGTTCCTAGATGAGGAGAACACTCCATTTTATGGAGCAAAGAATCTGGGCACAGTTTCACTAAGATAAAGACGTCATCAAGAAAACTCAACATAACAGAATCTGTTGATAAATTTAAGCTTTTTCAAAATGCAAAAATCCATCGCCATATCAAAGAGGACACCATTTCAATGACACACCGGCGAAAGAGTCCCGGTAGCATGTCCTGGTGTTGACAGTTTTCAGTATACAAAGTCGCTGATAAGGAGCAAAATTGAAAGATTAAAATTGGATTAATATGAGCTCCTTTGAATGTCAGTGAACCGGTCCCCTGGCTTCAAATGACAGCAGCGGCTTCTGAAACATCACTCTTCAACTTACAGTCCGACGCTCAGCCCGTCCAATACAGGTCTATCGCTGCGGCCGCATTGATCCAGTTACATGAGCTGGTTCTTTGAATTGTCCAGTCCCCACTGACCACCGTGTCACGTACGTGTGACACCATGACAGAAGTCTCCAATACCAACTTTGACAGCTGAATCCATCATTGTCATTTAATATCTACCAACGTTGCACTAGATTCAAAGATCTGTGATGAAACAAATATCAAAAGGTGCACCTAAATGATCAGATTTTACAGTGTTCTGGTATTATTTTGCTCAAATGTCTATGCATAAATCACTTGCCAGTCACGTCTGCTGAGATGGCTGTACCGAGGCACCCCAGAAAATGGGTACGCTTATTGAAATGCAACATTTGACATCATGTCTGAAATAGTTGTTAAGCGTACTGCACGCTGAATAGAATGAATACGGTATCTAGGATGTTGGGGGGTTGAAGGAGGACCAAGCTTAGTCACCCATTAGTTTCCTGTGTTAACACATGTTCTTCTTCCCATCTGGTCCCTTCAGGGTACAGACCACACTACTCACCCTGGGCCCCTCTCTCAACTCTAACACTCTTCTCTGTCTTTTGGCCACTCTAAGTTCTTCACCCCTACCCTTTCGAGATCTCTCTTGACAATTTTAATTTAGGTCTTCTTCTTCTCCTCCTAATTACTCATCCTTCTGTTTTCTCTTATCAGTCTCCTCACTCATCATCTCTATTTGTCCTGCCCATCTTCGGATGGTGCAACTCGTCTTATAGTATTTGTTTAATTCCATTTCATTTACATGCTTAGGGGACTGTTTCATTTATATGATTAGGGGACCGTTTCATTCACATGCTTAGGTACCGTTTTATTCACATGCTTAGGGGACCGTTTCATTCACATGCTTAGGGTACCGTTTCATTTGCATGCTTAGGGGACCGTTTCATTTGCATGCTTAGGGGACTGTTTCATTTACATGCTTAGGGGACCGTTTCATTTGCATGCTTAGGGGACTGTTTTATTTACATGCTTAGGGGACCGTTTTAGTTGCATGCTTAGGGGACCGTTTCATTTGCATGCTTAGGGGACTGTTTCATTTACATGCTTAGGGGACCGTTTCATTTGCATGCTTAGGGGACTGTTTTATTTACATGCTTAGGGGACCGTTTCAGTTGCATGCTTAGGGGACCGTTTCGTTTGCATGCTTAGGGGATCATTTCGTTCGCATGCTTAGGGGACCGTTCCATTTGCATGCTTAGGGGACCGTTTTATTTTTGTGTTTATGGGACCATTTCATTTGCATGCTTAGGGGACCATTTCATTTGCATGCTTATGGGGACCATTTCAGTTGCATGCTATGGGGACTATTTCATTTGCATGCTTAGGCGACCATTTCACTAACATTTTTGTGAGCTCATAAGCCCGATTTTGCTCTTTAAAATCGACTTCACTCCTTGACAATGATTTTGTATACTGAACACTGTCAACACCAGGAACTGTCATGGTGACACTTTCATCTGTGTGTCATGGAAATTGTGGCCGTTGTGATACAGCAGTGGTTTTTTGCTTGTTTTAAATGCAATTTAAATTTAACAACAAATTCTGTTTACTGATGAATTTTCTTTACGAGCTCTTTAGCTCAGTGAAACGGTCCCCTGGCCCCAATCTCAGCTGCGTCTCTCAAAATTGGACAAGTTTGACTTGCGCAGTTGCTGCATGTCCAGAAGATAGCATAAACAAATGCCATCTCGTAAGATATACGCGATAATCGAGCAGCTGTGGGGACAATAAACTTGACCGCTTCTCATAATGCCGGACAGCAAGCAACCGGGTCGATCGCCTCTGTCTGGCTATACATATAGATCTGCAATGGAGACACCCCCAGGCATCTTCAATAATTCAAGCCGCACACATTAGTTGACACGACAGCATTGTCTGCTCTACCAGTCTGTGCCACAGCCACACTTTCTCATCAGCAACGAGTTGTCATTTCTCCAGAGCCTGTGTAAAGCCATTATCCTGGATGTGCAGAGACAGTGGTTTTTTGCCGCTTACAACTGCTGGAACACTTCTGGCTGTGATGGAGGTGGGAGAGGGAGGGGAACCAAGGTGGGAGGGAGGAGAACTAGGGAGGGAGGGAGGGAGATAGGGAGGGAGGGAGAGAGGAGAACTAGGGAGGGAGGGAGGGTGGATAACTAGAAAGGGAGGGAGGAGAACTAGGGAGGGAGGGAGGGAGGGAGTGAGTGAGGGAGGGAGGTAGGGATGGAGGGAGGGAGGAAGGGAGGGAGGGAAGGCAAACTAGGGAGGGAGGGAAGGCAAACTAGGGAGGGAGGGAGGGAGGGAGGGAGGGAGGAGAACTAGGGATGGAGGGAGGAGAACTAGGGATGGAGGGAGGAGAACTAGGGAGGGAGGGAGAGAGAACTAGGGATGGAGGGAGAACTAGGGAGGGAGAAGAACTAGGGATGGAAGGAGGAGAACTAGGGAGGGAGGGAGAGAGAACTAGGGATGGAGGGAGGAGAACTATGGAGGGAGGGAGAGAGAACTAGGGGTGGAGGGAGGAGAACTAGGGAGGGAAGGAGAGAGAACTAGGGATGGAGGGAGGAGAACTGGGGAGGGAGGGAGAGAGAACTAGGGAGGGAGGGAGGAGAACTAAGGAGGGAGGGAGGAGAACTAGGGAGGGCAATGGAGGGAGAGGGATCCAAAGAGTCCTGAATAAGCTTCTCAGAAAATTAATTAGATATGTTATACTTCCCCTGGATCACAACACTGGATATTAAACTGCCCCTGGATCACAACACTGGATATTAAACTGCCCCTGGATCACAACACTGGATATTAAACTGCCCCTGGATCACAACACTGGATGTTATTCTGCCACTGAATCACAACACTGGATCTGTTATTCTGCCACTGAATCACAACACTGGATCTGTTATTCTGCCACTGAATCACAACAATGGATCTGTTATTCTGCCACTGAATCACAACACTGGATCTGTTATTCTGCCACTGAATCACAACACTGGATCTGTTATCCTGCCATTGAATCACAACACTGGATCTGTTATTCTGCCCCTGAATCATAATACTGGATCTGTTATTCTGCCCCTGGATCACAACGCTGGATCTGTTATCAGAAGATCAGACCATGACAATTTTGTAAATACAAATGTGCACGTTTAGTGAACAGACCCGTATCCACATATTCAAAAACCAGCAGATGTGCATGTACATGGGTGAGCCATTGCATGAGCGATCCCGGGTCATTATGATATATTGTTCATGTGCCTGCGAGTAGCCGCATTTCAATTATTGCAGTTTACGTGTGTGAGTGCGCGCGGAACACACGAGACATGCTAAGCCTCTCCACTGTAATTGCTGTTGTCACGAAGAAGGCCTCATTAGAGCGCGGCATGTCTCATTTGTTAATCCCTTCACGACATCCACTACTCTGTTTATTCCAATCTTTCTAATGCAACAAATGCCACTGCAACAAATTGTTATCTCTTGATACTGCGTCATAACTCGTGCAACGTGTCGCCGTTGGGAATCCCGGAAACGTTGTGCATTTATGTAAGAGGAGTTATGAAGACAGTAAATGCTAATGATATGGCAGATTAAGTACAACGTATAATGCTACACGTACATAACATACATAAACAAATATACAACACATTTTTCGGCACAAAATTCTAGCAGCTGGGGCCACTTGGAATGCACATTACTAAAACATGGAACACATATTATTATTTATGTGAGATTATTTATCTGTGAGTGTGTTCACTGCATGAAAACTAACCGTCAAGGTTACTCTCCCTGACATTTGTGGTGACACAATAATAAGCCACGACACTGTAAACGATCGAGACGTTAATTATTAAAGCAGTGGACCACACTATCTATCAGCATGTCAGTCTTCATTTTGTTGTTTTACAGCACCCATCGGCCAAGCCAGCGCAAATAACTGTGCATTGGCTTCACACACACGCACACATCTCACCTGTGAGTCCCACACCATGCCCTCTAGCGTGCTTTCTCCAGGCTAATGGTGCTGACAGTGACAAGACCAATCACACTAAGGTGTGTCATTAGACACGGACGTGGTGGCAGAAACAGCCAGGGCATGCCAACAGCACTGCCAGCAGTACTCACGGCCGCAGTACAGTGCATCGCTCACAACCAGTCAGGGGACCGTTCCACTGAAATTCTTATGGGCTCACGAGCCCGACTTTGTGCTTTAAAATTGATTTTGCTCCTCAGTGTTGATCACGTTTACTGCCAACACCACGGTGCACCCCAGGACATTTTCAATAGTGTGTCATGGAAATAAAATAGTGTCCTTGGTGATATGGTGGCGGCTTTTTCATTTTGAAAATAAAATGTTCATTAGTTAACAACAGATTCCGTTTAAAGATGGATTCTCTTATGAGTTCATTTTCTCAGTGAAACGGTCCCCAGGTAGCATGTACGCAGTAAGGTACACATCAAAGATCCAAGCAGTGGTGTATTTGTGGATGCACTGGCCTTTTTTCATATATAACCTGTTGCAGCACACTACATTTTCACACGGAAAACTAATGCGTGACTAAGCTTGCTGCCGCTTCTGAGATCCTAGATATGCCATAGGATATGCAAGACCGGGAATATATTTATGGCTTCAAAGGTTCAGTTCATTCAGGCTATGCATAGTGTCATATCTGGGCAAGATCGTGTATTTGTTACTTTTTCTTAGTCTGAAAATAGTACTCATCAATCAGAGCAGAGGATGATTTCAGTTGTAGATAGCAAATTGTCCACAGTTGCAGTCGTGTTTAAAACTTTACGAGTTCTATCTACCTAATGGTAAAATTCACTGCACTATGGGTGCCTCTAATAATAATGGCCCTCTATATGGGGGATACCAGCGCTGTATAAGATCTCATTATTATAGTCCATCATTACGTATAAAGTTACATAACGATGGTTATAGAGAGTCACTGGAGATCCAGCCCAGACTGTTTACACAACAGTTCATTAATCCAGTCTGTGTTGATATAACCACCCGGTCCCTCACTGTGATTAACTCACAGCCTCTGGGAAATTATCAAAACATTATTAGCAGCATATATCTTTACATGAACACTATGCAGGATACAGCGGGAATTCGTGTAAAATGCTCTAATGATCACTATGTGTGTGGCAATTACGTCTCTGTGACATACCAGTATGTAGTAAACAATATCATTGATATGTATTTTATATATGACATGTATTTCTTCACGATGAATGGTCATGATACTAGATATGTCACATTTCCTGCAAACAATACAGAACTGTTTTATTTTTGTAGAAGTGTAACCAATTTAATACAGACTTGCTTCAAAGGGAAAAAATCATGAGTAAGAACATACTGTTTTATGTTCATCACACGGGTACAAAATAAAACGACAAACTTTAAGAGCTATGAATCGAAGGGAAAACATGTTGATGCTGTTATGGTAGAGGCAGATTTCTGAACAATACCTAGTTGATGCAGATATATTTTATAGCCTGGTAGATATTGGCTCGATAGACAGGTAAGAAAGGAAAGTTAGTATCCAGTCCTCGGGACTGCTCAAAGCACTTTACTCTTTACTCCTTGGTAGACCTGTTCAATCAAACACCATTTCACCTTCTCTGGTAAGCATTCAGCAATTAATGTGCAGACTATTTTCGTAAACAAATATCCACCACTATCTGTAGCCAGTCATTCTTACAGCCGAGTGAATTGGAGCAACGTAGAGTGAACAAACTTGCCCAAGGTTCGAAACGGCAACACAGGATTCGAACCCGGGTTCTCTTGATTGAGAGTCTGATGCTCTAGCCACTGCGCCACTGTGCTCCACATATGATATAAGACGTGTATTTCTCCACCATAAATGATTATGACACCAGACAGGCCAGATTTACTACTTACATACAATCTTAGCAACACGAATCGGTGAAGAAAACAAAATTTGTGTGCATTTTTGAGACATCCCAAACAGAAACCCCTTAGGAAAGGCTCATATGGCCATGGTCTCCTTCACTAGTAAACAACAGCAGATGCAGAAAGCCGACTGAATGACACCTATACCGCTTGTGTCCGTCTCATAATACATGGTACCCAAAGGATGTTCACGTCAGTAAAAGCAGCCATCTCTCCAGAAGTGTGTGTACACACGGTCTTAGTTCTAAAGCTTCTACTGGTGCAACAAGCTTATATTTAGACCGATGCAGTCCTGAGCCTAACAAGAAACAACAAGCGATCTCGGTGGATATACGTGAGTACGACGACAAAGGCAATCAGTTCAGTTGCCATGACAACGCAACAACAACGAGTGACATCCTTGTTGTTGACCATTAGATAGCTAATGGAGTTAGGAGGACATACCATGGCCACTGTGATGCCGGAATGCGATATTTTCTGTGGCTATTTGTAAGAACTTGTTCTTCTATTAGCCTGTTTAATTTGATAAAAAAACATTGCCATGAAAACCTATTTGCAACCTTCGTTTCCATTGACAAAGCTGTAAACTGAAATGTGAAATTTGTTTGACTACCTTTCGTTTTTGACTTGGTTTAAGAACTGATTTCATCAGTCCATTTACTTTTACCCAGTAGCAACTTGTTATGATCTTTTTTACATTTGTTATGAAAATAGTTTTTTCAATCCAAAAGATGTGATTATAATCACATTCCATAACTCGTATCAATAAATCAGAGTTGCATTCTAGCCGGTCAAAACCTGTTTTGACCGCTTAGCAGTTAAAACCGGTCAAAACCAGTCAAAACCTGGTCAAAACCCGGCCAAAAACTATTAATACTACTGAAAAGCCTAAAACCAACCCAACATACACCAAACTTCTTCTAGCTTATATTTAGTTCATATACTAATTTTATCTAGTGAGAAAATGTAAATATCTACTTGCTTAAAACAAACATAGCTGGAGATAATGAAATATCAATTGTCGTCCAGTTACTCTGAAGCAGTCCTTGTTCTTGCACAAATGAAACTGAATAGACACACATGCTTAATAAATAAAAGCAGGTGTGTAACACTTATTAATTACTGTAAAGTATTTACCAGTTAAAAAGTTCTGTATATGCACAAATATTCTAGAAACTATTTTGGCAGAAAAAAGGTGTTCTTGAATAATTCACATAGACCCTAAATCTACACTACGGAAACGGCAATTTTCGCAGTGTCATGCTAATAAAAACGATTGGATTTACGTGTCCTGTGTATTTAAAAATATAAATCTGAATATAGAAGTTTTTTGTTGTTGTGCTAATATAATACACAATTTGGGAACGGATGTAAATATATGCTTAATAGTGAAAACAACAAACGTAACATATTATGTGCACGCCACCTGGCAAATGTATTGGCATTAGACTCTTGGCATGGAGAAAGTGTCGATGTGATTTTAATTTTAAATTGATATTCAATATTGTACGATTTTAAGGAGTACACTTACGTCAAATAAAATATCAACTACATCGCACTAATATGTCACTGAAATATCTTGTTTCTTATGCATATTGAACATATATTTTGACACTTGCATTGTTTTTATAGTACTTAACAATTAATAACAGAAATATTGCACACAACTATCACTAAATTAGGTTTTGATCGGGTTTTAACCAGGTTTTGACCACTTTTCAGGGACAATGAGCCAGGTTTTAAACAGGTTTTAACCAGGTTAAAACCAGGCGGTTAAAACCGTTCAGCCCTGCAATAAACAATCATCACCATATATTATAAACTTTAACATGTACATAAAAACATGCTCGCACGTGCAAGCATGATTGCATGCATGCACATACCCACCACCAAATGACATACATATGTGCACTGAAACCAGAATCGCTGTTACAGTGACAGAAGACGGGAGTGTGGTAAGGAGTGGGGGGTGGGAGGTTGGCTAAAAAATTTGGGAGACACAGGATTGGTGGGAAGTGGATTCTTAAAAATGGTGGGACATTGGCCCCAAAAACAAGTGGGACAATAGAGGTTGGCCCCAAAACAGGTGGGGGGATAGAGATTGGCCCAAAAACAGGTAGAAGAGATTCACTCAAAAACATGTGTGAGATGGGAGATTGGCCCCAAAACAAGCGGGAAATGGGAGGCTGGCCCCAAAACAGTGGGGGAAATTCGCTCAAAAACGTGGGAGGTTGGCTCTAAAACTGGTGAGAGATGGGAAGTTGACCCCAAAAGAGGTAGGAGATGGGAGGCTGACCCTAAAACAGGTGGGAGATTCACCCCAAAAGAGGTGGGAGATGGCAGATTGAGACCCCTGCCACACCACCTCGTAATAGACTGCCTACTTGATTGTGCAATCAGCCTGAGGTGGATCCTAATTACGGTGGTCAACGTATTTACCTGTATCTGAAGAGTGTCCCTGTCACAGCATCCTTGGAGGTCAGCTTCCATTGTCACCATCATCACAACTGTCAACTGAAGGAGTGTCCACGGCCGCAATCAATCGCACGCTCAACACATCTCTAACCTGTCGAATTAAAATCGCTTTGAGCAATCGTCACAGAGTGAGCGTGTATTTTTAATACGGTAGCAGTTCTTCATAACAGACGTATTTAGCACGCCTATCAAGGGTATTGGAGCATCTCTCGGTCGTACCATTCTCAGTGCAAGGGGCCACAGGTAGTCTGTAAATGGAACAATCCACTGTACAAGACAGCTCAGTTATGATTCCTGCTTGCAGTTGATAATCTTCAATGTGTTGGATGTTTCCTAATGAAACTGTCACTCATGCATATCTTGCTAGATGAAAGAGTTGAGTTTTATCGTTCCTATAATGATTTTGTTCTGCTCCTGCAGACATTTTTTAGCAACAATTAAGGGATCAATTAATCCATAAAATGATTACAAAAAATCCTCTTCGATTCTTACTTATTTAAGTTGTTTGTGTAATTAACCAAAATAGGACTGCTGCAAAATTTTAATCTATTTTAGTTAATTTAACTCTCAAAAATCCAGATCTATGCATATGGGCAAAAGTAAAATTTTGAACTCACTTTGGAGTGGAAATTTGCAGAGTGAAAAGATATCAAGCAATGGATTCCATTTTGCAATTTTATACAAATATAATCTGCCCTGAACAAAAAAATGCAATGTCATGCTTAGTTAGCTTTTCTCTGTTCACAAAGAGCGAATGAAGATTTTAATATACTCAACACGCAGATCACCACTTCATCACCAAGATTTCTAATCACAGCAGGTACATGGCATTCTACAAACTTATCTTCCCTTGCAATGCAATATTTAGGCTGCTGTAGTAATAATTAAAAAAAACCATTATCGTATGCTACGTGGAGCTTATGTATACTTGCTACTGAGTAATTCCACCACAGCTCAGCAGTATACTGGGTTAGTCTAACATTACTACAACAGTAAAGACAACAATTATACATGCAATCATATTAAATACAAATAATATCAAACAAAACATTTAAGGTGTAAGAAAATAAACCCAAAGTTACACAGAAACCGATTCAAGATAATTCTGTATCAAATGTAAATGTGTAACTGGTTTCCCTGTCATACATCTCGGAATAGTGCAAGGTATTGAACATAATTTCAACTCACCAGCCTTACTGCATTCCCAATTCATCACTGCCTTGTTCTGTGTGTGATCAACCGTGACTGAAGCATCCACTCATCCATGAAAGTGCCGCAATGTGTAACCATAGAAACTGCACCAACAAACTTCCATCCTGTCATGGTGTTTAACCTGTGCGACATAGACTATCATATACACTTCCAACTAGTAAGTAAATTTAATTTCCTCATCCACATATACAACATATTTCAAGACAAAAGCTGGTAGCCTATTAAATCAAACTAAATATAGCCTGTATATAAATAACATTACATATATCAATGTTAGACACATGAGTCAATGTAATAGCTTCAGGATAACTTCATTTAAAAAACTAGATATAATACAAGAGAAACTGATAATTAATAATATAATAAATAATAATATGTACATTTAGATATCGCCCTTTTCAGCCCGAACTGCTCAAAGGCGCTTTACAAATTCATTAAAGCAATTCATACATACTAAAAAAACCTCAAGACATAAAAATAGTATATTTCTATACAAAAAAACATGGAAAATTACAACTAGAGGTCTAAGATAATGTAAATTACAAAGTATGTCTAAAATAAACACATACAAAACTATCTATGAACAATGCAATAAAATGTTTTATATAAGATGTCATAAATAATTAAAACTCTTCTAAAATGCCTTGTGGTACAAGTACGATTTTAACTGTTGTTTGAATACATGTCAATGGAGCTGGCGAATGGATAGGGGTATGTTGTTCCACAGTGTGGGTGCAGCCACAGAGAAGGCCATGTCTCCCAGTTGCCAGAAAAAGCCTATTCCCTACAGATATAGTTCAATTAGTTTAATTAATGACAATTATAAATGTTCTGGTTTTATGCAATTATATTGAATGTATTACCATAATAGTAGCATTGATTATTACAAGTACGGCTTTTTGTTTAAAATGCATTATGAAAATATTAAATATTTGTTAAAAATATATTACATTTTTACTAAATTTATTTTCTTAATTAATAACTAGATGAGAAATGATACTGGCTTCAGCTGTTAACAGCAGAGTAGTACAGTTTAACAAACAAACATATATCGCTTGAAGTGTGAAAAAACATGAACTGCACTGGCACAAAGAGCCCGTACTTCTATATATGGGTGTGAATCCTGGACAATAACCAAACGTTCGCAAAAAAAACATAGAAGCCACTGAAATGTGGTTAAGAATGCGGTGTGTCATGGATTAAAAAGAAAAACAATGAAGTCATCCTTAGGAGTTAGGACAGCCAAATCAAAAGGAAAGATCACTAACAAAATTAGAACACAACAAGCCTTATCTCGCCCATATCTATAGGTCCCAGGATGAGAAAGCTAGAACACAACAGGAAAGATTGAAGAAAAAGATCCAGAATACACCAGAGAATAACAATATAGTAGTCTGTCAACTTAGTTTGGAAGGAGCACCACAGAACTGCTATAAACTAGAAATTAAAATGACCGTGCGGTTTGGAGGGCAGGCCATGATTGCCAAAGTCTGTGACAGACACAGCATTTAGAAGAAGTGCACAGTAAACAGAGCAAGATCTAGACTAGAGGGGTGAATCATGAAAGGGACAGTAAGTAAAGGTAAGTTTTTTGTACAGCGCAATATCCAAGTCTTAGGACTGCTCAAACTGCTTTATACTTTACTCCCTGGCAGACCTGTTCAATTGAACACCATCTCAAATTCTCTGGGAAGCATTCAGCCTGCTGCAATTAATGCATGAACACTATCCAAACACAAATGCCCACCACTGTCTAGACTACAGCCAGGCGCTCATCCATACAGGCATTACAGCCGAGTGACCTGGAGCAAAGTAGAAATTTTTTTTTAGCCAAGGTTTGTGTGGTTAAAAACATTTTGAAACGAATATGTAATACCTGCTATGGACCCAATAACATACATAGGCTAGCCTGAGTAAAGCCTAAAGCTAACTTGCCAAGGCAACATACTTACTACACACGGCACATACGTGATACACTGATACTGATAGTGATACACTCTGTCACTGATACAGCCAGGGATAGACAGAGACTGAGATAATCAAATCAATGGCCCGACTTTCTATTCCAAAACAAAAACGGATGCCAAAATGCATCTTGTCGATTTCGTTATTTGCACGCATAAAACTGCATTTAGCAAGACTTCTCTTACTGCTTGCAACGCAGCAGATTTAGAAAGAAATGACGCGAGTCGTGGTTATAATTGTGGCGCCACCTGCCGCAGTGATTTATTTGAGTGGGCGGCATTCACCAGGTGTCGCCACTGCTGTTGTGACCTAAACGTGCCAAGGCAAAGGAAATGCGTTGTGTATTCGACGCGGCCAGATCAAAACGTGGAGAGAACTTCGTTTGTAATTGCAGGTAAGCCCATTAATTCATATTCGACAACACGTAATTTATAGTAATCGCTTTAGCGTAATCACACTGGTAACATATCATGGACCGAACACGAAGTCTACTCTAGTCTAGAACAAAACGAAGTCTGGTTTTGCTACTCGCGTACACTGTGTCTGTGACTAGGTGTGAGTGACACTGTCAGTGTCACTGACACTGGCTTCATAACCATGGCTGGCATGCTGTACAAGTTCATAACCATATTTAAGTGTTGCAAACTCTTCTCAGAATCTAGGGTGGATAGTAGTGTATACTACGCGATTGACGCAATGAAAAGTCGGTAATTCAATGGTATATTACATGTTTACCTGACTTAGTTATCGCCCTAATAAATGGCTAATTACAGTACAATGACGTGAGTGTGAACGTAGGGGCGTTCTTACGCATACAGTTACACGTACGACAGTGAGTCAGTGTTTGTGATTAGTCTGTTACAGGTATTGTCAATAATACATGACATCATAATGATCTAAGATACAGTGACACATCTATTGAATATTAGCTTTCAAAATGGTGGGTAAACTGTACGGTAAAATATCTACACAAGAGCAGTAAACAATCTATATTATATATTAATTAAATACGCTAATTTTAGTACATTGTAATTCGGTATCACCTCCAAGTCACAGCAGTCCACTCGCCTCTGATGTTCTACATTTATTCACTTCTTTAGACAATTGGCTACTTATCTACCAATTGGCAGCATATTTTTTTTAATGCTCAGGCAATATCAGTAGTTATATATAGAGTTGTTTACTTACTTGTTTGCACTATACTTTGATTTCCTAGAGGGCCTCTCCTACTCCTATCTGAAATAATTGAGTGAGTGTCAATTCTCCAGATGGTGCCACTGTAAATAAAACGTTTGTTGCTCCATGACTGGTGTAATCCAGTAAGTTATTCTGATCTAAGGCTTTGTCTAACATCTTCGTGTTTAGTGAACCACATTAACACATTAATTTGAATAAATATATATGTTTAATTCAAAAGTTTTAGTCTGAAATATCATTTTTGCATTGCACGCTTGTACACGGTTCATAAACACAACCTATATTGATCACAAACCTATGATATATTTAAAACTTTAAGTACCTTTTAGGCTTTCATACCTTTTATCTCTGTATATTGGATATATGCTTGATGCTCTTCATCGGGTTACGTTTTTTACAGGGGTAGTGGGTAAAACTTGTCAAAATTTGTGGCAAAAATGGTTCTTTTAAAACCTGCCAACCCCAATCTCCATAAATGATTGTGGTTCAACAATACACAACAAGAGCAAATACATGAAACAACAAAATACCCCTGATTTTGTAAGAGGAAACATTACGTAAGTACATGCACCTGTATGTTGTGCGTATATTAATTATGATCTAGTTTCTGTTACCTTTCCATGGCTCAATTACGTGGTACCTGCACTTGTTGGACAGAAGAAGATCCATGGCTGAGTCTGTTGTGAAAAACACACTGAAATTGTGCATACGTGTGTTCATTTATGAAAGAGACAGAGGTGCCTTGTCCCCCAGTCACTGACTCAAGCCAAAGGCCCATATAGTGTAAACATACAGTCTGACTGTTCACTCTGTCATTGTGTGGCATGTGATGAATACATTATAAGAATTTGAATAAGAATAACGTGTCTGTGTTCAGTCTTATGCGGATAGGGTGTGCATTTCCTAGTTTCTGCATTGACAATTGTGGGTACGTCTTACAGCACTGGTATCCACTTTCTCATAGACAAGGCATTCATGGCACTTATGCTGTGTTCCAATCACCTTGTGCAGTATTTCCCCTGGGTGAAATGATGGGCGAGGTGGTAGGGGTAGGGTACGCGAGCGCCGCTGGCGCGAAGCGTTGTTAGGGGGATCCGGGGGCATGCTCGCCCGGATATTTTTTTAAACTAGCTTTAAAATGGTGCATTCTGAGGTATGTTTTAACATTTACTCTTGAATATACAGGGGAAGATATAAAATAACAAGACACTACTTGTAAATGTAGTAATCATGATTGATAAAAGTCAGTAATCACGATTGTTTCATCGTGTTGAGGTGTGGTTTCCATTCTACCACTGGTACTCAGTAGAGGTGTGGTTTCCACTTGACCACTGGTACTTGGTTATGGTTATGTTTTATTGCACTAACCCTATGCCTTGTTACCTCGCTGACAGAGTCAATAAAAAAGTAAACGGTGAGTTCTTATATAGCGCAGGACTGCTCAAAGCGCTTTACACTTTACTCCCTGGCAGACCTGTTCAGTCGAACACCATCTCGACTTCTCTGGGAAGCATCCAGTGATATCATCTGAAGACTCTTTCATCATCACCTTTAAATTATTTTAATATCATAATATTATAGTAAATTGGTGGTTTATGTTCAAAAGATTATATTTTATTTGTTTGCTAGAATGCTATACAATTAATTAAACAGTCATTTATGGAATGCCACAAAAGTATGTTTCTATTAATCGCAAGAATGTTTCTCAAATTGTGTCCTTTTTATAAAACAGTATAAGTTGTTTAGTACATCCAATTGCTGTGCAAACATATCATTGTCTAACCCAAGTTATTGATAACCCGTTAGTATACACGGTTTTGGGTAGTAGGCAATTTTTATGAGATGTGAACTTTGTTGGTTTATATTCGTAAGTATTTCACTCAAATCAACTTTCCCCAAAGTTTGTTTGCACAACTTTGTCGGAATATGTATTATATATGTAGCACAAAGATATCTTACGAATCACATTCCTTATTTTGCTAAGACAAAACCGCATAGAATATTAGTTGAATAGACTTGTGGGCATTTGCGTCGAACCCGGACCTACTTTGTCATTGATTTTGCCGCTCTGTAGTTCCATCATTCAACATTATCCTAGGCATATTTACCTTTAAGAATATTGCGTCTTACGTCCATTTGAGGCGTAAATAGCGCCCCGGTTTGTATCAACATACGCTGCTATATATATATTTTTACGCTCGCTGTGCGGTAACGCACGGCCGCAGTGGCACAGACTAGCGCAAACCGGGTCGGTATTTGAACTTCAACAGGGTCCGGATTCGATACAAATGCCGACTAGTGAATAGGATTAGGATGCACGGTTTTTATTTGGGCTTCGAAAGATTCCGGATTCGACACAAGTGACGTAGTGCCATCAGGCTGCACGGTTTTCACTCCCACCACCGTCATAAACCAAAACGCAAGTTACCGTTTGGGTGCCATTTTACATGAATGTTTAGATTTCTAGTATGTCGAAACTTGGAAACACCGGGGATCCCGCAGGAATATTCAGTGATTGGACAACTGACAAGTGATATCTTTCATGTTGTCCAATGATGGCTAAACGATGTTGCTACAAATCTGCGATTTTGCAGGAATATAAGTGACTTTGTGGTGTCATTACGCGCCGCTCGCCGACGTTGAATATACCGTCTTCTTCTTCCTCTTCATCTTTGTCCCACTTTTATGTGGGGTCGATGTATGATGACATTCGCCTCCATGTCGTTCGGTCGTACAATTCCTCCCCCGACAGTCCCTTCTCCTTGAGATCTGCCCTCACACTGTCTAGCCACCTCCTCTTCGGCCTTCCTCTCCTCCTCTTCCCTTGCACTTCCATTCCCATCGCTCTCCTTCCTACATAATCCTCCTCTCTTCTCATCACGTGTCCATACCATCTCAACCTACTTTCTTGGACTTTCTTCGAAATTTCCCCCACTTTCGTTGTCCCCTCTGATTCTTTTGTTTCTTATCTTGTCAAGATTTGTGACTCCGCACATCCATCATAGCATTCGCATTTCTGCGACATCCAACTTCTTTTTTTGTGTCTTCTTTGCCGCCCATGTCTCCGAGCCGTACATCAGTGCTGGCCTTACCACTGTCCTGTACACTTTTCCCTTGATCTTCACGTTCATTCTTCTGTCACACAGCACTCCAGATACTCTCTTCCAGTTCTTCCACCCGCTCTGCACTCTGTGAGTGACTTCCGCATCCAATTCTCCATCATCCGCCAATGTCGATCCTAGATATTTGAATGTCTTCACTCTCTTCACTGTCTCGCCCTGTAACCAGATCTCTAGGTCATTGTTTTCGTTGCACCTCAGGTATTCCGTCTTCTTTCTACTTATCTTTAGTCCTCGCTCTTCCATTGCACGTCTCCATTCCTCGAGCTTCCGTTCCACCTCCTCTCTTCTGGTACTGCACAGCACGATGTCATCTGCAAACAGCATACACCAGGGGGGCTGTTCTTTGATGCCCCGGCCCAACACATCCATAATCAAGTCAAACAGGTAAGGACTCAGTGAGGACCCCTGGTGCAGCCCCACTCTAACGTTGGTCTTGCCTGTCAGTCCTACACTGCTCTTGACTTGCGTCCTTGCGTCTTCATATGTGTCTTTTACAAGACGTACATACTTTTCAGGCACACCCTGCTCCCACATACACCTCCAAACCCCCTGTCGTGGCACTCTATCATATGCCTTCTCTAAATCAATGAAGACCATGTGCAGTTCCTTCTGCATCTCCCGGTGTTTCTCCATCAACTGCCTTGCTGCAAATATGACGTCCGTTGTTCCTGTGCCCGGCATAAAACCGAACTGCTCCTCACCTATGCTTGTCTCTTCCCTCAGCCTTCTGTCAATTACCCTTTCCCAAACCATCATGGTGTGCGACATCAACTTGATGCCTCTGTAATTGCCACAATCCTGGATGTCTCCCTTCTCCTTGAAGATAGGCACGATGACACTGCCTCTCCATTCCTCTGGCATTTTCTCTTGTACGTATATCTTCTGCATCAAATCCCACAGCATATCGACCCCCTCTTCTCCCAAACTCTTCCAGACCTCCACTGGAATTCCGTCTCGTCCCATCGCCTTCCCAGTTTTCATTCTTTTCAGTGCCACCTCTACTTCCTCCCTGATAATTCCTGGTGTTAAGCCTTCATTTGGCACTCCATCGTCAAAGGCTGCCCTCAGGTTCTCTACGTTTAGCAGATTATCGAAATATCCTTTCCACCGATCCTTGATCTTATCCTGTTCCCATAGAACCACTCCTTGTCCATCCTTTATCTGTCTTATCTGTGTGAAATCTTTGGTAGATTTGTCGCGAGCCTTTGCTATTCTATATATCTTTCTTTCTCCCTCCGGTGTTCCCAGCTCCCCGTACACCTCGTCCATTGCCTGTGTCTTTGATCTTGCTACTTCTTTCTTTGCCTCTTTGTTTGCCTGCCGATAGCTGTCTCTGTCTTCATGCTTTCCTGATGTTTCCCACTTCTTCTTAGCCTCTTTCTTAGCTCTTATCACATCCTTCACCTCATCATTCCACCACCTTGTCCCCAGGTTATAGGAAGGGTTGAAGCTCAGAGTATGGGAGATGGTCATAGTAAGGGTTGAAGCTCAGAGTATGGGAGATGGTTATAGGAAGGGTTGAAGCTCGGGAGTATGGGAGGTGATTAAGTAAGAATGTGAAGAAGCTGGCCAGCAGTTTCTATGGGGGGTTGGCACAGTGCAAGGACACCTTATCATTGATTGACTCACCTGATTTACCTGTCTTTGGTTTCAGGTAAATCTATGCAAGATGGCTACCACCTTTACGTACATCATACCTGCCATCCTCTTGTGCTATGCTGTCAGCTTGACGTCTGTTGGCGCACAGTGTGTTCCCTCCATTCAGAACTGCTCATGTGTTCACAACACAATCGTCTGCCGTTATCTCAAACGTATACCAAACAACATTCCATCACATATCATCGATTTCATATTTGAGGAATGCCTGTTTGAAACCCTCTCAGACTTTCCCTACACCCAGGCCAAGACGTTGGCCATCCATGACAGCGCACTAACCGATATCACAGATGGAGTCTTGCAGAATCTCGACTCTCTCAAGACACTTAATCTGCATGGCAGTAAGCTGGCTTCGGTGCGCAAAGACATGTTCCATGGACTTGATTCAGTGACCGACGTGGTTTTATGCTACAACGGCATCAAAGAGGTCAAAGACAATACCTTCGAGAACCTTCCTAACCTGATCAAGGTAGACCTGTCCTCGAACCCAGGTTTGCACATATCAGACAACGTGTTCAGCAAGAACGAGCATTTGAAACATGTCATGTTGGAACGTTGTGGTTTAGAGAGCATCCCCATCAATGCGCTGTCAAAAGCCGAGGAGCTTACTACACTCAGCCTGGCTCGGAACCCACTGGTAACCATCCCACCAAACACACTCTCAAAGCTGCCCAAATTGCAGATGCTGAATCTTTTTCAGTGTTCGTTGACAACGATTCCAGCCGGAACCTTCGACGGGCTCAACTCCCTTGAAACGCTGAATCTGGCCGAGAACAAGATCACTCAGATTTCAGGAGGTGTCTTCCACGATTGCCGCAATTCTCTGCAGAAGCTGTTACTGAATGACAACAAGCTGAAGACACTATCAGGAGGTGATGCTGGAGACACAGGTGTCGGCTGGCAGAACCTGCATGTCTTACACCTCGGAGGCAATCCGTGGACATGCGACTGTAACCTGCAGTGGATGAAAGCTCTCGACCTGGATCGCATCGATGAAGACAATGTCACGTATGTACTAATCTTACCTGAACCAGGGATAGAACTTTATTCTCGCCTGAAGCGAGTTGAAATTCCTGGGGATGAGTAACGGTTGGCTGGCACTAGTCCCCAGGGCGAATAGTTATTTTCTGCGTATTTGTTGACAATCTAAATGTATGCAAATGTGTCGCCTGTTTTTGGAGTTACTTGAGAAAAGTACTTTTATGTTTACTTAAAGTACATTTGTTTACTGTTTACTTGTATTTTAAATACATTTAGTAAAGTACTTTTACTTGAGTAGCTTTTTTCTAATTCATACACTCATTTCCAATTTTCCAGAGTCGTTCAGAAGGGTGTACATTTCACCAAAATACTAAGACATTCCCGTGAACCCTATCGTTCGGCAGTCCCTTGCTCTGATGATTTTTGATTCTCTTGCATGTCCCGGTTCAAGATTTTGCTTAATGATTCTTGTTCATTATTATTATTAAAATATTAATGAATAACTAATATCCTGTTGCAGATGCACCGCACCAGAATCTGTCGCAGGACACAGACTCAACGAGGTGGAGGGGATGTTGTCATGCGCCCCAAGGGGAGGGGGAGGCAGCTCAGCCCTTGCCCTCGGCATTGCCATCCCCATTATCATCATCTGCCTCCTCCTAATCGCTTTCTTCATCTACAAGATCATGCAGACGCGAAGACAGCGTGCTGGCAAGAAGTCTGTGCGTTATAGCGAGGTTTACAAGGACACCGTGGAGACAACCCCCAAACAGGGGGCACAACAGCAGCTCTCTGTGCTATAGTCGCAGACTCATAAATTAGAATGTTCTATTGAAACACCTGCTATTGTACATTGTACAGACCGGTCGGAATCGGGAGGTCTGTCACTGTTATATTTCTGTTGACAGTGCCAGGTAAGTCTGTGTTTACACACTCAAGTTAGCCGTCCATATTTATGTTTGCATGCGCAATCAAGGTCCACGGCTAATTCAGCATTGTGCAGATGTCACTTATTTGTTCGTCTGATCTTGTCATGTTAATGTGATTTTTCCCAAACATGTATTGACAATGTGTACACAGTACTACACACGCAAGCATATACACACACCACTCACAAATGTGAACACGCACACTCATACACAGTCACACACACCACACGCACACAGGCACACACACACACACACACACACACACACACACACACACACACACACACACACACACACACACACACACACACTACATTCATAGGTGAGATCACAGATTTATTGACTACTTGAAATATTACATCGTTTCCATTGTGATTTGACTGTCTTTCTGGTGGTGGTACAAACAGCGTACATACAAGGGGCTGGCTGGCAGGAAGGTTTTGGTGTATAGTCGTAGTGGGGTTTATAATCTCTGTCTAAACAAGATGTCTACACTAACCAAACATAAACACTAAGGTGGAACATTATTGAGAAATTTGACAATCGATATTGATGTCTACTTATTGGCTACATGTTATATCTCTATTTTAATAATTCACTGGTGAGTTATAATTTGGCGTGTTGATTTAAATGGTACATGTAATGAATGCTGTTGATTCCTGTTTAAACTGTGTGAATAGTGTTGTTTATTTCTGGTATTCATAATGAATACGGTTGAATTCATATACAACGAATGTTGTTGATTCTCCTATGAATAACGTACCTATACAGTGTATATTGAATGTTGTTGATTCTCCTGTGAATAGCGTACCTATACAGTGTATATTGAATGCTGGTGATTCTGGTTTAAGTGGCATGTCATGGTACATAGTGAATGCTGTTGGTCACATATGCAATGTGTCTGTTGATTTTTGTTATTCTTGTTTGAATAGTGTATATCGTGATTCTTGCTTAAATGTCATATATTTAATGGTCTTGATTTTTGTTTTAATGGCATGCATAATGAATGCTGTCGATTCTGAAAGCCGAATGTAGCTTTATTTCTGTTATCACTTGTTGTCGATATTGTGTTCCTACTATTTTAGTAACAAGAGTGTTTTGTTACAGTGTCGGCCATTTTTTTATATACTGTATATATTCATCAGCACATGTCTTTGGTTGAGAGTGTCATTTAGTCGTACAATAGAGTATGTGGGCATCGAGGTTATGAAATTTTATGAAGTTTTGTAAGTTTTAGCAGTAATTTTATTGCATCGATTTGTTAGAAAAGGAAATGTACAGCGCTATGGTTGTATCATATTTTAAGATGTGTATTTAATAATGATGTAATGGGATTCGTGATTCATCCGATTTTATATATTTTATGTGATGTACTTGTAAGTTCATTCCAGATTCCGGAAATTTAAATCGGTGTAGCACATGTTTTCTCTACACCAATTCTATGCACTATTTACATCTGTAGAGTTCGCTGCGCTAAGGTGCAACAGTGAAGTGTAGCTGTTTGCTTTTCAGGTTGGTTGTGATTTGATACTTAAACTGTGAGTCACTGTTGTTAATATCTGCCTTGGTGCTTATTTTTGACTACCTCGCATCATGTGTGTTGTCAAAATTAACCGAAATGTTCAACAATTAATTTCACTTCTTGCATAGGTATGTCATTTTGTCTTGCATTTTTGGCAGTAATACAATTATGCAAATTTTATTATGCTATTTTCTAGTTTTTATATCAGTTGCAAGGTTTCATATGTGTGTTTGTTTAGCTGCGGCTGCAGCACCCGTACTGTTATTTTAGAAGTGGCATTAAAGGAAAGAAAAGGCAATTTTGTGTGCTTATTCACATAAAAGAGTTAACACAATCTAACCATTTGCTAAGTACAATCAACAATATCACGTCTGTTGTTGACTCGGAACTTATTTTCAAAACAGGAGATTCTAGTGAAATCTTATGTTTCCTGGTGGGCCTAAAAACATGCCTTTTGTTTCCCTTCAAAATTGCAAACATTACGGGGGCATACACATGTGTAAATCACATATTTGCTTCATTCCTGAATGGTAAAAACACCCAGAACAGTGACTACCACAATAGCTTTGACAGATGACTCACCAGCCAGCAAGGCGCAGTTTTGAACAAAAGGTCAACATATTGTTTCCGGTTTCTTAGGGTATGGTCATAATATAAAAAATCTGGTTTCTGCCCTTTGAGCTAACATCTGTGCCAATGTTTTCTTTCTCATCCCGTTCCTGACTTTAGCCCATCTGGAGATCATTAGGAAAACAGATCTCATTTTAAATGCAGTTGTTGAATAATGTTATTGTTTGTCACTGCCCAACATTTGTGTTAGCTGTCGATTACCTGCTGACCCCGATTGAAATGTGTCATAGTTCTGCGTATACGTCATGATTAAATCCAGTGCCTGACAATAAAGATATAATTTTCCAGCTTTGTTTTATTTGAAAATAAAAAGTGGTCTAAAACTGGTGTATTAAATTATAGTTTTATTGCACGAATTTGTGAGTGTTTTCAGTTTGGTTCGATATAAATTAAATTACAGTGGGCGCTAAGTATAATGATGCACACTATGCAGAATATGTTGGGACTTGGACAGACTGTTTCTTGTATTTGGTGTTTCTTGTCCCCATGGGTAGTTTGTTACATAAAGAAGTTATTCCTATAGTGTCTGTTTCTTATATGAAGAGTCCTTATAATGAGCGTCCACTGTAACGTTATTTATATAATGTAACATTATTTATATAATGTTATTAATTTGCAGAACTGTTGATGGGAGTATCCTACACTTTTCAGAATGAATGTGTATTTGTATGTCTTCATGTGACCAAATATATTACTATGATTTCGTATACAGTGGAACCTCCCTATTAAGGCCACCCTCGGGACTTGGCAAAAGTTACCTGAATAGCGAGGTGCCCGTATTAGTTGGACTAATTTCCTATACTTTATTATTATAGAAATAATTTGGGACTGTCGTACAGTGACCTTAATTGCAAGGTGGTTGTATTACCGAGGTGACCATAAACCAAGTTTCTGCTATATTTTTAAAGCCACATTAACTTTTTACTTCAACCTCTTACAAATTCTGTCTGTCCAGAGATTTGTAAGTGGCACCTCAAATTTCAAACTCTGGCTACACTGAAGACAACGTAACAGTGTGGTCCACACACATTAACCAGCGATGTGATGTTTTCGATGAGCATGTCTTATTTATTGGACAATAGGAAAATGTGTATTTGCAGATTCTCTCATAAATAAGCCTGAACGACAGCCATAGGCAGAAATAGCAACATTCTGCAACAGGCTGTGTGTTATTTGCTCAGGCCTGGTGCTGTTTGATTAACTGGGCTAGCTGGTTCTGGCTGAAGCTATAATCCACCACTGGTGGTGGGCTGGCTGTATCGTTCTGTCTTGTTGATCACTTGTATACGCCTGTTCTCTTCATATTAGCAAGAACTGGATGTAGCACAGGCATTAATATCAACTGGATTCAGTAAACACTTATGTCACGTAGTGTTAATGCTGCTGTGAGTACTGCTAATTTTAGATCATAAAGTTGGATTTCTGCGTAGCAGTTCACAGACTTCATTATAACCTGTCATGAGTAACGTTGACAAATCGTTGAAAATGTGTTATTTTCAGCCATGCATTCGTTAACCATGAACTATCATGTGATAAACATATTCTCCCAGTTAATGTAGGTATTGTCTGTGTCTTGCGGTCATGCATATTTGATGGTTTAATTTTCTTCTGATTGGTAGAGAAACACCTCTTCAGAATTGGCATTAATTTTGTTTGATTGGCAAATTGTACCAGTATTTACTGTGATGTTGTGACCTTGAAATAACAGTAGACAGACAGACGTGTATTTGAACTTGTTGTCGTTTTACTAAACAATATCAGTATGAAGGTTAAGATGTCTCCCAATACGACAAACTTGTTATCACTAACACAAGAGCTGTCTTTTTTCAACATAATTAATAATTACATAACTTTAGTGATAACAATGTCATGTTTATAATGTAAAAAATATATAGTAAATCATAATTCAAAGTGAATAAAGGAACTAATACGATCTTCATAAAAGTAATCTGCATTAATAATTTAAATCAGTTACATTAGGTTCTGGTTAGGTATGTAAATGTAGTATAACCAGCTTTAATCCCAGGTACACTTCATAAAAAATGACATATTAAGTTTAACCCGTGTATATATGTACCTGGTATATATATAACACAGCTGTAAACACGAGTACCTTTTACATAATATCTAGCTATCACTTAGACACAACCCACTTGATGGCATATTCAAGAGCCATGCTTTCTATCTATCGAGGAAAATGGATTGCTACAATTGTGCCACATAGCGGGGGAAATATGTTACTGCAAATTGACGCTAATAGCCATTTTGGATTGTAAAAATCACACACCACATACTGTTGGGGGTGGGTGGAATCAATGCTAAGAGATCATCTCAGACTGTCAATGTGCGATATCAGATGAAATGACTTTCATTTGGAGGAGGGGAGTCTGAAGCAGTTTCATCTTCCATCAATATTCAACGCTTTAGACCGATACTAAATGCTGATATCAACATATCAATGTTTACAAACGTTTGTCTGGGAGGGAGCAGGGGGCTCAAGCAAGATGAAAGTAATTTTGTCTGATATTGGACATCGATGTTCTGAGATGAACCCTAAATGGATAACTGTTTTAGTTTGGGAACTCTTGAGACCATCCCCTCACATAGTTCCCTCACACACCACAGGTCGTTGCTGGTTGTGTGTGGTTGTTTCAGAGATGAGACCGTCCCCTCACACAGTTCCCTCACACACCACGGGTAGTTGCTGGATGTGTGTGGTTGTTTCACAGATGAGACTGTCCCCTCACATAGTTCCCTCACACACCACAGGTAGTTGCTGGGTGTGTGTGGTTGTTTCACAGATGAGACCGTCCCCTCACATAGTTCCCTCACACACCACGGGTAGTTGCTGGGTGTGTGTGGTTGTTTCACAGATGAGACCGTCCCCTCACATAGTCCCCTCACACACCACGGGTAGTTGCTGGGTGTGTGTGGTTGTTTCAGAGATGAGACTGTCCCCTCACATAGTTCCCTCACACACCACAGGTAGTTGCTGGGTGTGTGTGGTTGTTTCACAGATGAGACTGTCCCCTCACATAGTTCCCTCACACACCACAGGTAGTTGCTGGGTGTGTGTGGTTGTTTCACAGATGAGACCGTCCCCTCACATAGTTCCCTCACACACCATGGGTAGTTGCTGGATGTGTGTGGTTGTTTCACAGATGAGACCGTCCCCTCACATAGTCCCCTCACACACCACGGGTAGTTGCTGGGTGTGTGTGGTTGTTTCAGATATGAGACCGTCCCCTCACATAGTCCCCTCACACACCACAGGTAGTTGCTGGGTGTGTGTGGTTGTTTCACAGATGAGACCGTCCCCTCACGCCAGTCCCTCACCTGCCGGGTAGTTGCTGGGTGTGTGGTTGTTTCACAGATGGGGCTTGGTCCCTCACGGTCCCCTCCGCACTTTCTGGTGGTTGCTTTTTCAGGTGTGTGTGGTTCATTCCTGAATGGACGTCCTCACATAGTTCCCTCACACACTCTGGTGGTTGCTGGGTGTGTGTGTTGTTTTCTGATGAGACCGTCCCCTCACATAGTCCCCTCACACACCACGGGTAGTTGCTGGGTGTGTGTGGTTGTTTCAGATATGAGACCGTCCCCTCACATAGTCCCCTCACACACCACAGGTAGTTGCTGGGTGTGTGTGGTTGTTTCACAGATGAGACCGTCCCCTCACATAGTTCCCTCACACACTACGGGTAGTTGCTGGGTGTGTGTGGTTGTTTCAGAGATGAGACCGTCCCCTCACATAGTCCCCTCACACACCATGGGTAGTTGCTGGGTGTGTGTGGTTGTTTCACAGATGAGACCGTCCCCTCACATAGTCCCCTCACACACTACGGGTAGTTGCTGGGTGTGTGTGGTTGTTTCACAAATGAGACCGTCCCCTCACATAGTCCCCTCACACACTACGGGTAGTTGCTGGGTGTGTGTGGTTGTTTCACAGATGAGACCGTCCCCTCACATAGTTCCCTCACACACTACGGGTAGTTGCTGGGTGTGTGTGGTTGTTTCAGAGATGAGACCGTCCCCTCACATAGTCCCCTCACACACCATGGGTAGTTGCTGGGTGTGTGTGGTTGTTTCACAGATGAGACTGTCCCCTCACATAGTCCCCTCACACACCACAGGTAGTTGCTGGGTGTGTGTGGTTGTTTCACAGATGAGACCGTCCCCTCACATAGTCCCCTCACACACCACAGGTAGTTGCTGGGTGTGTGTGGTTGTTTCACAGATGAGACCTTCCCCTCACATAGTTCCCTCACACACCACAGGTAGTTGCTGGGTGTGTGTGGTTGTTTCACAGATGAGACCGTCCCCTCACATAGTTCCCTCACACACCACGGGTAGTTGCTGGGTGTGTGTGGTTGTTTCACAGATGAGACCGTCCCCTCAGATAGTTTCCTCACACACCACGGGTAGTTGCTGGGTGTGTGTGGTTGTTTCACAGATGAGACCGTCCCCTCAGATAGTTCCCTCACACACCACAGGTAGTTGGTGGGTGTGTGTGGTTGTTTCACAGATGACACTGTCCCCTCACATAGTCCCCTCACACACCACGGGTAGTTGCTAGGTGTGTGTGGTTGTTTCACAGATGAGACCGTCCCCTCAGATAGTTCCCTCACACACCACGGGTAGTTGCTGGGTGTGTGTGGTTGTTTCACAGATGACACTGTCCCCTCACATAGTCCCCTCACACACCACGGGTAGTTGGTGGGTGTGTGTGGTTGTTTCACAGATGAGACCGTCCCCTCACATAGTTCCCTCACACACCACGGGTAGTTGCTAGGTGTGTGTGGTTGTTTCAGAGATGAGACCGTCCCCTCACATAGTTCCCTCACACACCACAGGTAGTTGCTGGGTGTGTGAGGTTGTTTCACAGATGAGACCGTCCCCTCACATAGTTCCCTCACACACCACAGGTAGTTGCTGGGTGTGTGTGGTTGTTTCACAGATGAGACCGTCCCCTCACATAGTTCCCTCACACACCACTGGTAGTTGCTGGATGTGTGTGGTTGTTTCACAGATGAGACCATCCCCTCACATAGTTCCCTCACACACCATGGGTAGTTGCTGGATGTGTGTGGTTGTTTCACAGATGAGACCGTCCCCTCACATAGTTCCCTCACACACCATGGGTAGTTGCTGGGTGTGTGTGGTTGTTTCACAGATGAGACCGTCCCCTCACATAGTTCCCTCACACACCATGGGTAGTTGCTGGATGTGTGTGGTTGTTTCACAGATGAGACCGTCCCCTCACATAGTCCCCTCACACACCACGGGTAGTTGCTGGGTGTGTGTGGTTGTTTCACAGATGAGACCGTCCCCTCACATAGTTCCCTCACACACCACGGGTAGTTGCTAGGTGTGTGTGGTTGTTTCAGAGATGAGACCGTCCCCTCACATAGTTCCCTCACACACCACAGGTAGTTGCTGGGTGTGTGAGGTTGTTTCACAGATGAGACCGTCCCCTCACATAGTTCCCTCACACACCACAGGTAGTTGCTGGGTGTGTGTGGTTGTTTCACAGATGAGACCGTCCCCTCACATAGTTCCCTCACACACCACTGGTAGTTGCTGGATGTGTGTGGTTGTTTCACAGATGAGACCATCCCCTCACATAGTTCCCTCACACACCATGGGTAGTTGCTGGATGTGTGTGGTTGTTTCACAGATGAGACCGTCCCCTCACATAGTTCCCTCACACACCACGGGTAGTTGCTGGGTGTGTGTGGGTGTTTCAGAGATGAGACCGTCCCCTCACATAGTTCCCTCACACACCACGGGTAGTTGCTGGGTGTGTGTGGTTGTTTCACAGATGAGACCGTCCCCTCACATAGTCCCCTCACACACCACGGGTAGTTGCTGGGTGTGTGTGGTTGTTTCACAGATGAGACCGTCCCCTCACATAGTTCCCTCACACATCACAGGTAGTTGCTGGGTGTGTGTGGTTGTTTCACAGATGAGACCGTCCCCTCACATAGTCCCCTCACACACCACGGGTAGTTGGTGGGTGTGTGTGGTTGTTTCACAGATGAGACCGTCCCCTCACATAGTTCCCTCACACACCACGGGTAGTTGCTGGGTGTGTGTGGTTGTTTCAGAGATGAGACTGTCCCCTCACATAGTCCCCTCACACACTACGGGTAGTTGCTGGGTGTGTGTGGTTGTTTCACAGATGAGACCGTCCCCTCACATAGTTCCCTCACACACCATGGGTAGTTGCTGGGTGTGTGAGGTTGTTTCACACATGAGACCGTCCCCTCACATAGTTCCCTCACACACCACAGGTAGTTGCTGGGTGTGTGTGGTTGTTTCACAGATGAGACTGTCCCCTCACATAGTCCCCTCACACACCACGGGTAGTTGCTGGGTGTGTGTGGTTGTTTCAGAGATGAGACCGTCCCCTCACATAGTTCCCTCACACACCACAGGTAATTGCTGGGTGTGTGTGGTTGTTTCAGAGATGAGACCGTCCCCTCACATAGTTCCCTCACACACCACAGGTAGTTGCTGGGTGTGTGTGGTTGTTTCACAGATGAGACCGTCCCCTCACATAGTTCCCTCACACACCACAGGTAGTTGCTGGGTGTGTGTGGTTGTTTCACAGATGAGACCGTCCCCTCACATAGTTCCCTCACACACTACGGGTAGTTGCTGGGTGTGTGTGGTTGTTTCAGAGATGAGACCGTCCCCTCACATAGTCCCCTCACACACCATGGGTAGTTGCTGGGTGTGTGTGGTTGTTTCACAGATGAGACCGTCCCCTCACATAGTCCCCTCACACACCACAGGTAGTTGCTGGGTGTGTTTGGTTGTTTCACAGATGAGACCGTCCCCTCACATAGTTCCCTCACACACCACAGGTAGTTGCTGGGTGTGTGTGATTGTTTCACAGATGAGACCGTCCCCTCACATAGTTCCCTCACACACCACGGGTAGTTGCTGGGTGTGTGTGGTTGTTTCACAGATGAGACCGTCCCCTCAGATAGTTCCCTCACACACCACGGGTAGTTGCTGGGTGTGTGTGGTTGTTTCACAGATGAGACTGTCCCCTCACATAGTCCCCTCACACACCACGGGTAGTTGCTGGGTGTGTGTGGTTGTTTCAGAGATGAGACCGTCCCCTCACATAGTTCCCTCACACACCACAGGTAGTTGCTGGGTGTGTGTGGTTGTTTCAGAGATGAGACCGTCCCCTCACATAGTTCCCTCACACACCACAGGTAGTTGCTGGGTGTGTGTGGTTGTTTCACAGATGAGACCGTCCCCTCACATAGTTCCCTCACACACCATGGGTAGTTGCTGGATGTGTGTGGTTGTTTCACAGATGAGACCGTCCCCTCACATAGTCCCCTCACACACCACGGGTAGTTGCTGGGTGTGTGTGGTTGTTTCAGATGAGACCGTCCCCTCACATAGTCCCCTCACACACCACAGGTAGTTGCTGGGTGTGTGTGGTTGTTTCACAGATGAGACCGTCCCCTCACATAGTTCCCTCACACACCATGGGTAGTTGCTGGGTGTGTGTGGTTGTTTCACAGATGAGACCGTCCCCTCACATAGTCCCCTCACACACCACAGGTAGTTGGTGGGTGTGTGTGGTTGTTTCACAGATGAGACCGTCCCCTCACATAGTCCCCTCACACACCACAGGTAGTTGCTGGGTGTGTGTGGTTGTTTCACAAATGAGACCGTCCCCTCACATAGTTCCCTCACACACTACGGGTAGTTGGTGGGTGTGTGTGGTTGTTTCACAGATGAGACCGTCCCCTCACATAGTTCCCTCACACACCACAGGTAGTTGCTGGGTGTGTGTGGTTGTTTCACAGATGAGACCGTCCCCTCACATAGTCCCCTCACACACCACGGGTAGTTGGTGGGTGTGTGTGGTTGTTTCACAGATGAGACCGTCCCCTCACATAGTTCCCTCACACACCACGGGTAGTTGCTGGGTGTGTGTGGTTGTTTCACAAATGAGACCGTCCCCTCACATAGTTCCCTCACACACCACAGGTAGTTGCTGGGTGTGTGTGGTTGTTTCACAAATGAGACCGTCCCCTCACATAGTTCCCTCACACACCACAGGTAGTTGCTAGGTGTGTGTGGTTGTTTCACAAATGAGACCGTCCCCTCACATAGTCCCCTCACACACCACAGGTCGTTGCTGGTTGTGTGTGGTTGTTTCAGAGATGAGACCGTCCCCTCACACAGTTCCCTCACACACCACGGGTAGTTGCTGGATGTGTGTGGTTGTTTCACAGATGAGACTGTCCCCTCACATAGTTCCCTCACACACCACAGGTAGTTGCTGGGTGTGTGAGGTTGTTTCACAGATGAGACCGTCCTCTCACATAGTTCCCTCACACACCATGGGTAGTTGCTGGGTGTGTGTGGTTGTTTCACAGATGAGACCGTCCCCTCACATAGTCTCCTCACACACCACGGGTAGTTGCTGGGTGTGTGTGGTTGTTTCAGAGATGAGACTGTCCCCTCACATAGTTCCCTCACACACCACAGGTAGTTGCTGGGTGTGTGTGGTTGTTTCACAGATGAGACCGTCCCCTCACATAGTTCCCTCACACACCACAGGTAGTTGCTGGGTGTGTGTGTGTGGTTGTTTCACAGATGAGACCGTCCCCTCACATAGTTCCCTCACACACCACAGGTAGTTGGTGGGTGTGTGTGGTTGTTTCAGAGATGAGACTGTCCCCTCACGTAGTCCCCTCACACACCACGGGTAGTTGCTGGGTGTGTGTGGTTGTTTCACAGATGAGACCGTCCCCTCACATAGTTCCCTCACACGCCACAGGTAGTTGCTGGGTGTGTGTGGTTGTTTCACAGAAGAGACCGTCCCCTCACATAGTTTCCTCACACACCACAGGTAGTTGCTGGGTGTGTGTGGTTGTTTCAGAGATGAGACCGTCCCCTCACATAGTTCCCTCACACACCATGGGTAGTTGCTGGGTGTGTGTGGTTGTTTCACAGATGAGACCGTCCCCTCACATAGTTCCCTCACACACCACGGGTAGTTGCTGGGTGTGTGTGGTTGTTTCACAGATGAGACCGTCCCCTCACATAGTCCCCTCACACACCACAGGTAGTTGCTGGGTGTGTTTGGTTGTTTCACAGATGAGACCGTCTCCTCACATAGTTCCCTCACACACCACAGGTAGTTGCTGGGTGTGTGTGGTTGTTTCACAGATGAGACCGTCCCCTCACATAGTTCCCTCACACACCACAGGTAGTTGCTGGGTGTGTGTGGTTGTTTCACAGATGAGACCGTCCCCTCACATAGTTCCCTCACACACCACGGGTAGTTGCTGGGTGTGTGTGGTTGTTTCACAGATGAGACTGTCCCCTCACATAGTCCCCTCACACACCACGGGTAGTTGCTGGGTGTGTGTGGTTGTTTCACAGATGAGACCGTCCCCTCACATAGTTCCCTCACACACCACAGGTAGTTGCTGGGTGTGTGTGGTTGTTTCACAGATGAGACCGTCCCCTCACATAGTTCCCTCACACACCACAGGTAGTTGGTGGGTGTGTGTGGTTGTTTCAGAGATGAGACCGTCCCCTCACATAGTTCCCTCACACACCACAGGTAGTTGCTGGGTGTGTGTGGTTGTTTCACAGATGAGACCGTCCCCTCACATAGTTCCCTCACACACCATGGGTAGTTGCTGGATGTGTGTGGTTGTTTCACAGATGAGACCGTCCCCTCACATAGTCCCCTCACACACCACGGGTAGTTGCTGGGTGTGTGTGGTTGTTTCAGAGATGAGACCGTCCCCTCACATAGTCCCCTCACACACCACAGGTAGTTGCTGGGTGTGTGTGGTTGTTTCACAGATGAGACCGTCCCCTCACATAGTTCCTCACACACCATGGGTAGTTGCTGGATGTGTGTGGTTGTTTCACAAATGAGACCGTCCCCTCACATAGTTCCCTCACACACCACAGGTAGTTGCTGGGTGTGTGTAGTTGTTTCACAAATGAGACCGTCCCCTCACATAGTTCCCTCACACACTACGGGTAGTTGGTGTGTGTGTGTGGTTGTTTCACAGATGAGACCGTCCCCTCACATAGTTCCCTCACACACCACAGGTAGTTGCTGGGTGTGTGTAGTTGTTTCACAGATGAGACCGTCCCCTCACATAGCCCCCTCACACACCACGGGTAGTTGGTGGGTGTGTGTGGTTGTTTCACAGATGAGACCGTCCCCTCACATAGTTCCCTCACACACCACGGGTAGTTGCTGGGTGTGTGTGGTTGTTTCACAAATGAGACCGTCCCCTCACATAGTTCCCTCACACACCACAGGTAGTTGCTGGGTGTGTGTGGTTGTTTCACAAATGAGACCGTCCCCTCACATAGTCCCCTCACACACCACAGGTCGTTGCTGGTTGTGTGTGGTTGTTTCAGAGATGAGACCGTCCCCTCACACAGTTCCCTCACACACCACGGGTAGTTGCTGGATGTGTGTGGTTGTTTCACAGATGAGACTGTCCCCTCACATAGTTCCCTCACACACCACAGGTAGTTGCTGGGTGTGTGAGGTTGTTTCACAGATGAGACCGTCCTCTCACATAGTTCCCTCACACACCATGGGTAGTTGCTGGGTGTGTGTGGTTGTTTCACAGATGAGACCGTCCCCTCACATAGTCTCCTCACACACCACGGGTAGTTGCTGGGTGTGTGTGGTTGTTTCAGAGATGAGACTGTCCCCTCACATAGTTCCCTCACACACCACAGGTAGTTGCTGGGTGTGTGTGGTTGTTTCACAGATGAGACCGTCCCCTCACATAGTTCCCTCACACACCACAGGTAGTTGCTGGGTGTGTGTGTGTGGTTGTTTCACAGATGAGACCGTCCCCTCACATAGTTCCCTCACACACCACAGGTAGTTGGTGGGTGTGTGTGGTTGTTTCAGAGATGAGACTGTCCCCTCACGTAGTCCCCTCACACACCACGGGTAGTTGCTGGGTGTGTGTGGTTGTTTCACAGATGAGACCGTCCCCTCACATAGTTCCCTCACACGCCACAGGTAGTTGCTGGGTGTGTGTGGTTGTTTCACAGAAGAGACCGTCCCCTCACATAGTTTCCTCACACACCACAGGTAGTTGCTGGGTGTGTGTGGTTGTTTCAGAGATGAGACCGTCCCCTCACATAGTTCCCTCACACACCATGGGTAGTTGCTGGGTGTGTGTGGTTGTTTCACAGATGAGACCGTCCCCTCACATAGTTCCCTCACACACCACGGGTAGTTGCTGGGTGTGTGTGGTTGTTTCACAGATGAGACCGTCCCCTCAGATAGTTCCCTCACACACCACGGGTAGTTGCTGGGTGTGTGTGGTTGTTTCACAGATGAGACTGTCCCCTCACATAGTCCCCTCACACACCACGGGTAGTTGCTGGGTGTGTGTGGTTGTTTCAGAGATGAGACCGTCCCCTCACATAGTTCCCTCACACACCACAGGTAGTTGCTGGGTGTGTGTGGTTGTTTCAGAGATGAGACCGTCCCCTCACATAGTTCCCTCACACACCACAGGTAGTTGCTGGGTGTGTGTGGTTGTTTCACAGATGAGACCGTCCCCTCACATAGTTCCCTCACACACCACAGGTAGTTGCTGGGTGTGTGTGGTTGTTTCACAGATGAGACCGTCCCCTCACATAGTTCCCTCACACACTACGGGTAGTTGCTGGGTGTGTGTGGTTGTTTCAGAGATGAGACCGTCCCCTCACATAGTCCCCTCACACACCATGGGTAGTTGCTGGGTGTGTGTGGTTGTTTCACAGATGAGACCGTCCCCTCACATAGTCCCCTCACACACCACAGGTAGTTGCTGGGTGTGTTTGGTTGTTTCACAGATGAGACCGTCCCCTCACATAGTTCCCTCACACACCACAGGTAGTTGCTGGGTGTGTGTGGTTGTTTCACAGATGAGACTGTCCCCTCACATAGTTCCCTCACACACCACAGGTAGTTGCTGGGTGTGTGTGGTTGTTTCACAGATGAGACTGTCCCCTCACATAGTTCCCTCACACACCACAGGTAGTTGCTGGGTGTGTGTGGTTGTTTCACAGATGAGACCGTCCCCTCACATAGTTCCCTCACACACCATGGGTAGTTGCTGGATGTGTGTGGTTGTTTCACAGATGAGACCGTCCCCTCACATAGTTCCCTCACACACCACGGGTAGTTGCTGGGTGTGTGTGGTTGTTTCACAGATGAGACCGTCCCCTCACATAGTCCCCTCACACACCACAGGTAGTTGCTGGGTGTGTGTGGTTGTTTCACAGATGAGACCGTCCCCTCACATAGTTCCCTCACACACCATGGGTAGTTGCTGGATGTGTGTGGTTGTTTCACAGATGAGACCGTCTCCTCGCATAGTTCCCTCACACACCACAGGTAGTTGCTGGGTGTGTGTGGTTGTTTCACAGATGAGACCGTCCCCTCACATAGTCCCCTCACACACCACAGGTAGTTGGTGGGTGTGTGTGGTTGTTTCACAGATGAGACCGTCCCCTCACATAGTTCCCTCACACACCACGGGTAGTTGCTGGATGTGTGTGGTTGTTTCACAGATGAGACCGTCCCCTCGCATAGTTCCCTCACACACCACAGGTAGTTGCTGGGTGTGTGTGGTTGTTTCACAGATGAGACCGTCCCCTCACATAGTTCCCTCACACACCACAGGTAGTTGCTGGGTGTGTGTGGTTGTTTCACAGATGAGACCGTCCCCTCACATAGTCCCCTCACACACCACGGGTAGTTGGTGGGTGTGTGTGGTTGTTTCACAGATGAGACCGTCCCCTCACATAGTTCCCTCACACACCACGGGTAGTTGCTGGGTGTGTGTGGTTGTTTCACAAATGAGACCGTCCCCTCACATAGTTCCCTCACACACCACAGGTAGTTGCTGGGTGTGTGTGGTTGTTTCACAAATGAGACCGTCCCCTGACATAGTTCCCTCACACACCACGGGTAGTTGCTGGGTGTGTGTGGTTGTTTCAGAGATGAGACCGTCCCCTCACATAGTCCCCTCACACACCACAGGTCGTTGCTGGTTGTGTGTGGTTGTTTCAGAGATGAGACCGTCCCCTCACATAGTTCCCTCACACACCACGGGTAGTTGCTGGATGTGTGTGGTTGTTTCACAGATGAGACCGTCCCCTCACACAGTTCCCTCACACACCACGGGTAGTTGCTGGATGTGTGTGGTTGTTTCACAGATGAGACTGTCCCCTCACATAGTTCCCTCACACACCACAGGGTAGTTGCTGGGTGTGTGTTGGTTGTTTCACAGATGAGACCGTCCCCTCACATAGTTCCCTCACACACCACAGGTAGTTGCTGGGTGTGTGTGGTTGTTTCACAGATGAGACCGTCCCCTCACATAGTTCCCTCACACACCACAGGTAGTTGCTGGGTGTGTGTGGTTGTTTCACAGATGAGACCGTCCCCTCACATAGTTCCCTCACACACCACAGGTAGTTGGTGGGTGTGTGTGGTTGTTTCAGAGATGAGACTGTCCCCTCACATAGTTCCCTCACACACCACAGGTAGTTGCTGGGTGTGTGTGGTTGTTTCACAGATGAGACCGTCCCCTCACATAGTTCCCTCACACACCACAGGTAGTTGCTGGGTGTGTGTGGTTGTTTCACAGATGAGACCTTCCCCTCACATAGTTCCCTCACACACCACAGGTAGTTGGTGGGTGTGTGTGGTTGTTTCAGAGATGAGACTGTCCCCTCACGTAGTCCCCTCACACACCACGGGTAGTTGCTGGGTGTGTGTGGTTGTTTCACAGATGAGACCGTCCCCTCACATAGTTCCCTCACACGCCACAGGTAGTTGCTGGGTGTGTGTAGTTGTTTCACAGAAGAGACCGTCCCCTCAGATAGTTTCCTCACACACCACAGGTAGTTGCTGGGTGTGTGTGGTTGTTTCACAGATGAGACTCCCCTCACACACCACAGGTAGTTGCTGGGTGTGTGTGGTTGTTTCACAGATGAGACCGTCCCCTCACATAGTTCCCTCACACACGGGTAGTTGCTGGGTGTGTGTGGTTGTTTCACAGATGAGACTGTCCCCTCACATAGTTCCCTCACAAACCACGGGTAGTTGCTGGGTGTGTGTGGTTGTTTCACAGATGAGACTGTCCCTTCACATAGTTCCCTCACACACCATGGGTAGTTGCTGTGTGTGTGTGGTTGTTTCACAGATGAGACAGTCCCCTCACATAGTTCCCTCACACACCACAGGTTGTTGCTGGGTGTGTGTGGTTGTTTCACAGATGAGACCGTCCCCTCACATAGTTCCCTCACACACCACAGGTAGTTGCTGGATGTGTGTGGTTGTTTCAGAGATGAGACCGTCCCCTCACTTAGTTCCCTCACACACCACGGGTAGTTGCTGGGTGTGTGTGGTTGTTTCAGAGATGAGACCGTCCCCTCACACACCACAGGTAGTTGCTTGGTGTGTGTGGTTGTTTCAGAGATGAGACCGTCCCCTCACATAGTCCCCTCACACACCACAGGTATTTGCTGGGTGTGTGTGGTTGTTTCTCAGATGAGATCGTCCCCTCACGTAGTTCCCTCACACACCACAGGTAGTTGCTGGGTGTGTGTGGTTGTTTCACAGATGAGACCGTCCCCTCACATAGTCCCCTCACACACCACAGGTATTTGCTGGGTGTGTGTGGTTGTTTCACAGATGAGATCGTCCCCTCACATAGTTCCCTCACACACCACAGGTAGTTGCTGGATGTGTGTGGTTGTTTAACAGATGAGACCGTCCCCTCACATAGTTCCCTCACACACCACAGGTAGTTGCTGGGTGTGTGGTTGTTTCACAGATGACTGATGTGAAGATGGGATGTGAGTGGAAGTTTCACCATATTGAACATGCTTACTAGGAGCCTATAATATACAGGTATTTAGAATAAATGTTTTGTGTATCATTTTCCTTGGGAAAAAGGCTTTCACACCTATATCAGTTGGGTTTTTTTCGTTATCCTTTGTGATAGGTTAGTAAATTTCATTGTTGCCGATAACCAGACATTTTCCGACAGTTATATGGGCCTTTTCATAACAATGAAAAGTAGTGAAGTGGTTCAGAGCAGAGGTAAGACCATATTAAATTAATATAGTCTTACCCCAGCAAACCATTTGATTCAAATGTTTTGCAGAGCAACAAACGGTGGCGTCACATAGCGGAGTCTGGATAGTCGACGCTAATATTACAACCACCGGTAGATGGAACTAGCGCAGTTACCCACTCCAGCGAATTCTTCCCACCAAACGCGCTGTAAAGAAAACAAGTTGTAACGTGTGTCCGAAATTCGGCTATTTCTGTTATACCCACGTGCCTTCGAGTCGTTCTGTTTACATCATATTACGCATATTATATGTATAATATTAATATGATGTAAACAGAACGACTCGAGCGCATGTGATTACACCTGCCAACTCTCCCGGAATTTCCGAAGCGTGGTGAACCGCTGAGGAATCTCACGGAATTAAAACAAAATTGGCAGTGTGTGTGCGTTTGGCTATATTAACGTTTTCGTCACCAGCTTGCACCTCGGGCGCCAAACTTTCAGTTTCTCGGATTAATATGTGACTAGGTCGATGACCCCTCGCCGTGGCCTCGAAAGAAAAGTAGACATAGCGTTTTATTTTTTCTAAAAATTCGACAGAACATTACTAAAGACAGAACGACATCAAAAATTGTATTAAATGTAATGAAACAGAAACTTTATTAAGTGCGTAAATAGAGACCACTCGATCAGAGACAACTCGCGATTGGGTATAGGGATATTATAATATGTTTATCTACGTCAACGGAGAAGAGAACTGAAAAAAGAAAACGTGATCCTGAAGGAGTAGCCAGGTGAGAGAAGTCAACAGGAAGATCAAACAAGATATGAGAAGAGCAAAAGATGACTGGGTAGCAGAATAATGTTGCTAAATTGAAGACAGTCTGAGCAAGAACAGCAGCAAGAAGGCTTACCAAGTTGTGAAAGACCTGTCATCAGGGAAGAAAGGGATAACCACCACCATCCAAGACAAATCAGGGAAATGCCTTACAGAAGAACAACAGATTATCAACCGATGGACAGACTAGTGCTCAGAACTGTACAACTACAAACGGAGACCCAGCGATACTAAATTGTCCACAGATCACCGAAGAGAACAACTACCCCATTCTTCGTGAGGAACTGAAGGCTGCAATGAAATCTCTGCAAAAAGAAGAGTCGGCTGGAATTGACAACATACCAACAGCACTGGTTCAAGCTGGGGGAGAAGCTTTGATCACCACCCTCGCAACAATCTGCAACAAGATCTGGCAGACAGGAGAATGGCCCACCCCTTGGACCCAGTCACTGATCATCACGCTTCCCAAGAAAGACAATCTACAGCTGTGCCAAAATTATAGAACAATCAGCCTCTTCAGTCACCCGAGCAAAGTCATGCTGAAGATCCTACTCAACAGACTCAAACCCCAGGCGGAAAAGATCATCGCAGAAGAACAGGCGGGTTTTCGTACAGGACCGGGCACCAGTGAACATATCTTAAACCTTAGAATCCTTTGCGAGAAACACCTGCAATACCAGCAAAGCCTGTATCATTTCTTTATAGACTTTGAGAAGGCCTTTAATAGGGTATGGCATGCAGCCTTATGGGCGACCATGAGGAAGTACAGTGTATAACATTGGCTCCAATCTTGTTCGAACCATTGAACACCTATATGACAAGGCCACAAGTGCAGTCATCTTCAATGGCAGCATAGGAGACTGTTTTCGAACAACAGTGGGAGTTCGACAAGGATGCCTACTATCACCCACCCTCTTCAACATCTTTCTGGAAAGGATCACGAATGATGCCTTGGAAAACCATCAAGGCACTACCAGCATTGGAGGCAGAACAGTCACCAACCTTGCTTCGCTGATGATATCGACGGCCTAGCAGGACAAGAATAAGAACTAGTCAACTTGGTGAGGTGCCTCGACAAAACCTCTACAGCATACGGCATGGAGATCAGCGCCGAAAAGACCAAACTGATGACAAACAACACACAAGGCATCAACACGGAGGTCAAAGTTAACGGACAGAGACTTGAAACAGTATCAAGCTTCAAGTACTTAGGATCAATCATCACAGACGAGGGTTCCTGGGATACTTGCCAGAATTGAATAGACAACAGCAGCACTTACAAGGTTGAAACCCACATGGAACGACAGTAACATCAACGTCAGATCGAAATTAAGGCTGATGCGCTCCCGTGTCATGTCCATCTTTCTTATACGCTTGTGAAACATGGACCCTCTCAGCAGATCTACAAAAGGGATTCAAGCCGTGGAAATGAGGTGCTTTCGGAAGATCATGAGCGTATCATACAAAGACCATGTTACTAACGAAGACGTTTGCAAACAAGCCATCGGACCATACGAAGACCTCCTTACAACAGTAAAAAAGTGCAAACTGAAGTACTACGGCCACGTCTCACGATCATCTGGTCTTGCAAAGACCATCTTGCAAGGTACCGTGAGAGGGGTGAGAAGAAGAGGTAGACAGAAAAAGAGGTGGAAAGACAACATCAAAGAGTGGACCGGACTGGAGTTCGCAGACTCACAGAGGGCTGTGGAGAACAGGGAAACGTGGAGAAAGCTGGTTAAAAAGTCGTCAGTGGTGTCCCAAAGATCCTTACGGGTTACGGGGAAAGTGAAGTGAAGACGTCAACGGACGTTATTGTCACCATGGCAAAACGTTGTCTTTTGTTTGCTTTCTTACATTAGAATGTCGTTAGCGAAACAGTTATTAGGCTTCAGCTGGTTTCCGATCACAGATCGTTAGAAATGTCCAGTTTTCTCGTTGACGACCGAATTGTCGATCGTTGGCCGATCGGACCATGCGTGTCTTGATCGGCGTACGAGTTAGAGTCTAGCACTGGTACTAGTGACGGATTCCTCGCTTGACGTCAACTGTTTGGAGCCGAGATCGCGCTTATCCGACCAAAGTTTCCTTTTGTGCAGTCCGGTCGGAGCTAACTCTTCTTAATCGACGTTGACGAATAATTTGTTCCTGTGCACGCGTCGACGACGAGGGAAGTTTCGCGCTACGATCGTCGGTCCGTGAACGCGCCTAGACGTTGTTGCCAACGAGGGACGATCGGAGATCGCGGGTAGGTGTTTCAATTGCCATTTTCCAATCGTTGATCAGTCGTCTCATTGACGTCCGGCTTCCCCGGAAACTGAACTAAGCACTGAGCAAGCAACCTTTCACAGCCGTAATAAATTAAATACGGCATTTATGTGAACGTTTGCTGCCTGCTCTTATGAGAGATGTGCCACGAGCACGCCACGTAACTCATACAGGTTGGTTGCGACGCGGTTGAGAGACGCGGTGGCTGGCATCTAGGGAGTCGTAGCATATCGGCCGGTAGAGCTTGGTGCATGTGTGCGTCGGGCTGCCCCGTCATGTCGTCAGCGTGCGATATGTTCCGACGTCGTGGCCAGTTGTTGGTGTCACCCGTGATATTTACCAAAAGGAAGATATCTTGTAATAACGTTTATTAAATTTTCTCGTTCTTTATTGCTTGTTCACGATAACCGTGGCCGCAATAGATCTTAGCTGTGGGGTCGTTCTCGACATATGTTTAGCTTGGCTGCTGCGGTTGATATGGAATTTGTAATCGCCAACTCGTGGTTATACGGTAACATCCCATGACGTCATCGACGGAGCCTAAGCTAATCAGCGCATTGAATAATCCCGAGGTTTCTAATGACGAGAATGTTACGTTACCCGTTATAACGTGACGTCCGAGGTACAATTGTGAAATGCGAGCAGAAGTCTCCCTACTACATGTCTTTATCTTCCTCTTCCATGTCATTAGGGAGCCACGACGGGATGTTTTAGCGGATTTACGCTGGCCAGTCCCAGACTCCCAATATGTAGGCCTAAAGACGAATGGAAAAAAAACGACCGACCTCGTAGGCTCCCGATGGGAGTCTTAAGCAAAGTGGAAAGTTATCCCCTTTATTTGTAACATTTATGTGGACAATATGAGTGCACCGCTGTACACACAACTTATTGGATGTATAATCTTGGTAATACGGCTGTTAATCACCTGATATACGCTAATGACCTACTTCTGTTTGCTCCTTCCGCCAAGCTAACGACTCATTATTATTATATTATGATTCTTTATTATTATATTATAATTCTTTATTATTATTATTATATTATAATTCTTTATTATTATTATTATATTATGATTCTTTATTCTTATTATTATATTATAATTCTTTATTATTATTATATTATGATTCTTTATTATTATTATTATATTATAATTCTTTATTATTATTATTATATTATAATTCTTTATTATTATTATTATATTATGATTCTTTATTATTATTATTATTATATTATAATTCTTTATTATTATTATTATATTATGATTCTTTATTATTATTATTATTATATAATTATTTAATCAAATGTAATTGTTTTCTTGCTTTCGTTACACACATTGACGTCAGACCTGGCCATTTTGCGCAATGTTTCACCTCTCCGTGTGAGCAAGTATTGACATTCTGGTCAAATCATTCACCTTCCCAGTGTAGTGATTGTGGGTGCCTTTTTAGTTTGTGAAGGAAATCAATACAAACACCTACAGAGAGTTGGCAAATGGCTCAGGTTATCAAATGGTAATGTCAATGGCAGACACAGTCTAAAAGCAAACAATGTAGTTTGAAATTAGGTCTACATGGTTAGCGGGAACGAGTTTATGAACAAATATATATATAAATATATATATATATATATATTGGTGAAAACTTCTTCATTGTGTAAGCTAGTCTGATATGGTTGGTTAAAACGTTATATAGCAACACTACAGGTACTACGTATTGAAAGTACAGTTTCGTGTTTAAAAGTTAAGGTGTCCGATAGAGATACATTCTCTCCTTAGCTCAATGGTAGAACTGAGCTTGATGACATCATTAAGTTAACATCAAAAAAACTAAAATAAGTTACTATTCCAACAAGCATCGACACAACCGAGACCAGAACGTTCAGTTCAACTGCTAGAAGGCTGATCCGTGCGTGCGCGCGTACGTGTGTGCGTGCGTACTTGTGAGAGCTGAAACTTAAAATACCCTGGTCAGCGCAATTATTTTATTGTTGGTTTGTTGGATCGAACCAACGGTATAGGAGAAATTTGCTGGCTGTAGCATTTCTGCTATTTCTGGATGTTAAAATCTACTTTCCTGAGGTTTAATTTGGGAAATGAGGAAGGTCAAGCCAGTAGATAGACATATTGTTGACCAACCGCCTTAGTTACGTAATTACAGCAACTCGGTTGCAGATGCGCTCAGTGGGGCGTGGTATTCTGTTGCTAGCGTTTCTAAGCAAGCAGGTGGTTTCCCTGTAATCTTAGAGGGTGTTCCACAATGCCTAGTTTGAATTGTATATTGCATTAGCCAATAGAAATGATGGAAACCTGACATATGATGTGTAATTAGGTCCGCTTATAAAAACGTCTGTTGTACGCATTTCGCCATCTGGGCCCTGGCGAAGGACTGGGACAGATCCAGGGTTGAACGAGACAGGTTGCCCTGCTGCCAAGAGAATGGCAAGTCAAGTCGTGAAGCGTGGTGGGAATCGTTAACGTGGGTTACGTTCCCAAGCTTTTGTGTGTGTGTGTGTGTGTGTGTGTGTGTGTGTGTGTGTGTGTGTGTGTGTGTGTGTGTGTGTGTGTGTGTGTGTGTGTGTGTGTGTGTGTGTGTGTGTGTGTGTGTGTGTGTGTGTGTGTGTGTGTGTGTTTTTAACTCAACGACCGAGGACCGACGACAACCGGGGACGTCCCCAGTCGTAAAAGGTCCATTTTACTTGGCAATGTATCACATATGTTCCACTAATGCAAAAATTACGAATTGTCCCCACTTACAAAAATCACGATGTGAGTCTGTGTGTTAACGGTTTGTTGAAAATCAGCATGTGTATGTCCCCGGTGGCACTTGTAAAATCACGACAAATCCTGCGCATGCGTGATGTTCGGAAACGGCTCGCGCATGGGTGAAGCATACGACACATGATGGCGGCGCAGAGATCGAGGCGCCGGGTGCCGGAAGGTATGAAGCATTGTTGTTATAATTATCAATAATGCTATTTCTAACCATAGCGTTGTTGTTTATAAAAAACTAACTATTTCGCTTGTGAGCAACATGGCATCAACTATTTAAATTGGAAAATTGTCGTCGGACCGGTTATTGTGAACGTCGCGTTCGTACACGTTTGTTAATGTTATTTATAAACGTAAGGTCAAGGTTGAACGAAGTCAAAGGTGAACTTATTGCCAATATTGGCGCAAAATTCAGTATATTACCTGAATACAATATATTGTTTTCCCCAAAATCTGAAGAATGTGTATGACTTCTATCGTGTGAGATCGGCGTTCTAAATCTCTAAACTACGTCTAAAGTTCTCGTTATTTTAACAGTTGTGACATGTAGACTAGAATTCGGACCCACCTCGATTTTGCCATTATATTTATAAGTACCGTATCTCTGCGTGTATTTTACACTTCACTGTCCAATGCGTGAACTCAATCATTCCACATTATCCCAGGCGAATTTATGCTATAACATAGCGTGTCTTAGGACATTTTGAGGTCCAAATAGCGCTCCGGTTTGTCCCTTTTGGGCTGCTGCGGAATTAGCAATAATGTAAATAAACAGCGTTTGTTGATACTCACCGAACAGTCTTATTTTTAGGTCATAATAGTGCGCTAAGACACAATAGTTTTTAATGTGCCTGGGATGATGTGGAATGATTACATTAGCTCATTGATGTATTACATTTTTCAAAAATACAGTTTTAACGACGAAATCGAGTTGTGTCCGAATTCTACACAAATACCGTCGTTCACCGACATGGTGCACTGGTCACCTGACTACAAGATATGTATTTTCTTTAAAACGTGCTTGTGCTTTAATTTTCTTGAAAAAGTAAAATTTGCCGAACACTTATTCTCCAAGGACTGTCATATCAAAGTAGACTTGCCGTCTAATGCATTATGCAGCTATATATAAAATGACAAAGTGCCATTGGGCATATTAACATCTACGGAGGTTGAATATGTTGACACATCCAGATTCCTGCATCCTGGCTACATGCCTGCTCTCACGTTGACAAGTATATATATATATATATAAGAACATATAGGCCTATAAAGAGTAGTAATGTAATTACTTACTATTCATGCGCCATGTCAGTTTGCTTTAGCTGTGCTAACTACTGCTAATGATCCCCAGTTTGCGACTTTCAGAGATTAACATAACAGATGCTGATTTATACACATGTGAAGCCTGTACCCTCCGGACGGTCGATGGTATTCAGGGAAAATTGTCAAGAAATGTGGGGGTAAGTTTGTCATAACTCATTCGTCAAGATAGTTTGAATATTGACATGCTTGACTTAATGCTCATCATCAGCCAATCTGCTACATCACATATTCGTAATGAGCAATGGTCTAACTAAACATAATGTTCAAACCAATAGCAAATCCCGAATTAATTTTAATTGTCATGACTAGAGAAATAGATAAGTCTTTCTTGCGGTGATTATTACAATATTATGTTCCTCTGTCTATAATTGATATAGTGGTATTCTTGCAATTAGGCCCATTATTGTAAGCTATAACATTCATGCATGTACTTCTTTGGAACATAATTACTTCATGTGGTTTACTTAATCAGATAGTTTTACTTTAACGTTCGTTTTTAGTCACACAGATAAGTATTATGTGCAGTACAGTGATGGGGCACAGAGGTGGGTGTTTAATCACCAGGTGAAACGTGAGTGATTAAATTAGCATTATATACTTAGATAAAAACAATTTGATTCCACAATGACATTATTTTATCTTACATTCACATGCTTTATGTTATGATCTTTATCAAACTGAATTCAGTTGCTATCAACCTACCAGCATGTTTATTTTTTAGATGTAACCAGTTACGTTGTCAAATTGAAATAAGTGCTGATCATAATTAACAGTTGTATAATTATTATCGTCTATATAATTGAATCCACCTATTTGAATACAAGTCGTAATGTGTCTTGTTTGCACACCGCAGCATCCAGGAACATCGCACTGTCTGGAGACACATCAACTTCCAAAGCAGGGCAAACGTCACCATCTGGTGACACGACAACTGCCGAAACAATCACACCAGGCGCGTCAAATGAGCTAACATCGCTGATTGGTGACGCGTCAACTGCTGTAGCAGCCGACACAGTCACGTTTTCCAAGCAAACATCTCCAGCTAGTGACACTTCAATCACTGAAGCAGACTCTCATATCAGCCATGAGCATATATGTTCCAGTGGTACTTCGATAGTGGATGATTCGGTGTCGGATGTGTCAGGCATGTCAACTGATATTCCTTTAATGTACCCAGCTTTGTCCACGTATGTAGCTGCATCGCATAAGCGTACCTCACCCTTAGTTGTTCCAAGATCATCAGATGATAACTCAGATGAAAATAGCAGCTTTATAATTACTGATGACAGTAATGATTCTGATTACAGTGTATCTGATAGCAACAGTAGTTCGTTAGCAAATAACTTTGTTTCAGATGACTCAGACATGTCAATTGAAATTCCTTTGATGAGCCCAGTTCATTCCAAATGTGTCTCTGCATCATATACGCATACCTCACCCGAAATTCCTGCAGCACCTGACGTCGCGTCACCTCTAACCGCAACTCAAGATGCCCACGCAGAAATCACATCTGACGCATCAAAGAAAGGACGTGGTGAGACGCACAATGTCAAAGTGACTATCACCCACAATGAAGCACGTAGAAAATACGACAAGAAAAGCTACTGTTATTTTTTTCATGCCTCGGCTAAAGCTTGGATGACATCTGGGAACAGTGCATAAAGGCGAAGAGGAAGTTGAAAAGTTTATCAACGCTATGGATTCTGCTACAAAAAATCTACAGTTGATAAAACTTCGAAACATGGGCAACCATGAACACAACATGGACGTGATAAAGAAAGGGACTGGTGATTTTGTTGTGCAACACAGACCTTCAACGGAAGACGTCGACTACACGGGATACGTTCCATGCAAATACTGTTTTGCATACTTCATGAAGACATCACTGTGGAAACATTCGTGTGCCCTCGCACCGAAAAGTACTGCAAGTGGTAAACCCAAAAAACGACTGGGCAAGAGTGGGGCAAGCATGATGCCCGTCGGTGGCTCTGATGAAAATGATCTTGGTTTTCTCCTACATGGAATGAGGAGAGACACCATTGGCACTGTCGCTACAAAAGACAGCCTTATCTTGAAATTAGGCACGCACCTGACCAGAAAGCTTAGGAACAACACGGAACAGCATGGCTACATCAGAAGCCGCATGCGACACCTGGGTAGGCTACTGATCAAGCTACGTGCGAAAACGGGAAGACAAACGAGTGCATTGCACGATTTTATCCATCCGACAAAATTCCGGATGGTTGTCGACGCAGCACAAGAGTGCGCAGGATTCGACGACACAAACCACTCCTACTCGACACCATCAAGTGTCATTCGGTCTGGCCAACTACTGAAGAAGGTAGCTCAGCTTAATATGGCCCATGCCTTAGAAACAGGGAATACTGTCACCGTCGATGCATCAAGGCAATTCTTGAAATTGTGCGATCTGCAGTGGTCCGAAGTTACTGCATCGGCACACCGTAATCTTTCTGAAAGGAACCGGAATGGGGTTGAGTTCTTGCCACTTACAGCGGATGTCATGAAATTGAGTAATTGCTTAATGCAGGAAGGCAAGAAGAATGCTACAGTTTTGGAGGATGAGCAAGGTGGAAATAAGTCAGAAGCATACACAGAACTTACACAAGTTACCCTGGCTAAACTGACACTCTTTAACAGAAAGCGACAGGTTTCAAAGTTAACTGTTGCAGACTGGTCAAGAAAGAAGAAAGCATTAGCAGATCATGAATTGGAACACAACCTCAATGAGTTTGAGAAACACTTGATCCTAGTCTTGGAACGCCTAGAGATCAAAGGTAAACGAGGCCGAATAGTTCCCATCCTGATCACAGAAGAAGTGGCCGAATGGGTGCAGATTCTGCTGAAGCATAGGTCCCAGTTCATATTGGATGACAATCAGTACCTGTTTGCAAACTCTTGCAACTTCTTCCATCGCGGATCAGATGTTATGCGAAAATTTGCTTCGCTCTCTGGTGCACAACGACCACACCTGCTGACGACAACCAGACTTCGCAAAAACATGTTGCAAGTCTTGCCCAAGTGCTTGCTCTCAAAGAGCACGAAATGGACATGCTCGCCAGTTTCTTGGGGCATGACTTAAGAGTTCACAGGGAATTCTACCGCATGCCTCTCGATGTCCTCCAAGTTGCCAGAGTCTCGAAAGTGTTCCTTGCATGCGAGGAAGGTCGGATTAGCGAATTTGCTGGAAAAGGCCTATCCGAAATAACGATGGATAATGACGAAGTTGTTTATCTCGAGGATGCAGACGAGGATGACTCTTCAGATGAACAGCACGGCGACGGACAGCAGTCGTTAGTAGTGCCCAAGAAAAGGAGTCAACTTAATGGAGAACACAGTGGGAAAGAAGACAGGAATGAAGAGCATCATAAGTTCAAACCCGCCGCAGCGTCACGGACCAAAACGAAACAAAGAGTGACGTGGACAGAAGATGAGAAGCATTCGGTGAGGATGCATTTCGCATCTCATATCATGAGACGTGTGCTTCCGGGAAAAGAGAGCATAGAATTGTTTTTGACAAAACAAGGTTGGCACAGATCATGGCGTAACATAAAAGACCATATCAGGAACACGTATTTGAAGTGAGTGTAAAGACGGCACCAGAAAGTACGATCAGCACATCAGTTAACACTTCATTCATCTGTGGATCATACTTGTTCTCACTTCATACATTGTGCATACATACTTGAACTAAACACATCTCTCCAGGTAGAACTATCAGCCACTCTACATGTTATTTTTAGTGAAAACACATTTCCTTTCATATACACATTATTTTTGATGTGCTGCTATATTGTGCATTAATCACGCTGAGGACTTGAGGCTACTACCATTGAAGTCTATAGTAATGTGATTGATTTGATTTATTCGTTTAGATTCGTAGATCACGAATTTGAACAAATTTAGGATTAATGTAAGTTGTTTACCTTTGTGTAATTTAATATTGTCTATAATGTGTTCTGTACAAATCTGTTAATCATGCTTAGATGACATTTAGCAATCCATTGACGTGACTTGAGTAGTCTCCATGACGAGTGACAATGATTGCAAATGTATCGTAATCAAATATTCAATTAGCTACGTCATTTGTATGTTCCAAATGATGTTCAGAAAACCGTTTATTTACTAATAATAGGTTTCCGTTTTTCTTGTAAAGCGCTATATCTTAATAAATAGTTACTAAGGTTGTCTAAGTTGGCCAAATTATTATTATTGCATTAATTGCTACAACCACTGCCAAAAGAACACAGATGTGTATTTTGTGCCAAAATGTAGTTGCATCTTATATAAACAATATTGTATGTTTCGATACTGTAAGCTGTACGAGTGTTATAATAAACATTGGAATATAGCTGGGTTGTTTCATGTTTTCCTTCAACTTTATTATCCCGAGCACTAACGTTGACACCGATATCATCCTGCCTCTACGTATCTTAAATGATGTCCTCGCTACCTACATCTATTATTGATGTGGATAATAAATTATGCTGTAGTAGAATTTGTGCAATTGCTGTGCAATGTTTCTATACGTTAAACAGGATTTACATTTCACATTAGCTAAATGTCCCCACTGGTAACACAATCAAGGAACGTCGTCCCCGATTGTAACACATGTGTGTCCTCAGACGGGCGGTAGAAATCATAAAGTGTAGTTTGCTTAAATAAAATGTTAGAAACTTTTTTATTTGTGCAATACTATACTTATTGTATGAGTAATTAATCCACATAATATCATCTCCGTAGAGTTGTTATTTATTGCAGTCCCCACTTGGCGGACTATAGGCATTTGTCCCCGGTTGACACACATTACAAGACTGTGTGTGTGTGTGTGTGTGTGTGTGTGTGTGTGTGTGTGTGTGTGTGTGTGTGTGTGTGTGTGTGTGTGTGTGTGTGTGTGTGTGTGTGTGTGTGTGTGTGGTAATATTCAGTGTCCAGAGTGACTGTTCGAGCTTCGAAGAAGCCAAGCCGCCACGTCAGCGGTATATTGAGACAACGTTCCTGTCGGCCCCAACGTATTTGCGTCGATGAGCGATAATCGCGACGCGCTCACCCAGCTCGGGCCATCCCCGAACAGCGGTCTTCCAGCGACATCGTTAGAAAGCTTGACCGAATGCGACTCGTAGTGGCCGGCGGTAAACGTATACTGCCAGGCGTCGTCATTCGCGCGAACCAGTTCATCCGACTTCTCGATCGTTTGCGACAGGGCAAGACCTCTCGATCGAATTCGTAGTGGCCGGCGGTAAGCGTCTAGTGCCCGGCTTCGTCTTTCATTTGAACGTATTCAACTGACTTCGCAATCGTTTGCGACCGCGCGATCATCGAACGGACGCGACTCGAGAATTCGCGGCGTACGACGACAATCGTCAATTGCCCGGCATCATCACTCGTGCGGCCGAGATACACCGTTTTAATTGTATTCTGAGCTCGGCGTGTTGACTTCAACAAACGTTCGTATATATTCGAAATGGGACTAGCCCAGTGTAAATGTATATTTTCTGATTGAACGTATCTATTATTTGTTGTATTGTGATTGGTAGTTATCTGTAGTTTTGAAGTAAGGTATTATTACCCTTGAAGTATTCATATATATATAAAACAAATATATATGCGTCGTAACAGATTACTGTAATGAGAGTCCGCGAGGACTAGCTATATACTGTGTATTTATATTATGGGAGTTATTCTTAAATAACACTTGGCGCCTAGTGTTTGGTCGTGTAGTGGTATAATTCACCTTAGAAAGGAAGTGGAATTTGATAATTGAAAGATTCAGTGTTATTGTTTATTATGTTCTATTAAGATTTGGTTACGGGATTTCTTTATTCTGTTTATTTTTGTTAATCGAGATATTTACCAAAAGGAAGATATCTTGTAATAAAGTTTATTAAATTTTCCTCGTTCTTTGTTGCTTGTTCACGATAACCGTTCTTTCTCATATGCGTTTACCTTGATATATAAGAACCCTACTAGACTGAGCCATCTAGTGTACGGAGACCTCGCTAATCCCTGACACTGGCAAGCGCCACTCTTGTCACAAAACCGCTCTGATCATTCGTCAGTCCCGCGATCGGCAGCCTCTGAATCAGGTTTGTTTCGCACCGATATACCCTCATACACGTAATATTCTACACCTGTCATGATAATTATCGTTAGAAAGAACTATTCGGTTTGGATGGTTGTTGGCAGTGCGGCGCTCCAGCCCTTGCGTGGCATCGTGGCCTCATGTAATTTCTTCATATGATTATGTTAATTATAACGCTGTTCAACAAAGCCTGTGTGCATATCTACTATGACACACCCCTCCTCCCTTCTCTCGACGGGGGTTGATTACACGTCTGTAACACCTAAATCCTCAGCGCCCCGAGTTCAGAGTCGCAGCAATCCAGAATGGATTCCCGGAAACCATAATCTACCACCATATTTAGTTGGGGGCGGAGATAGGATAAGTCCTCAATATTTAAGAAAGAGGGTGGATTTTGTAGTGCAGCTGGAGAATTTTGGAAAGTGTGAAGGTAGGGTATTTTGGCGAGCCTCAAGGAGGGTGTAATTGGAGGTTTTTGTACAGCCTCAAGGTGGGGTGTATGTTTTGGGGTAGCTTCAAAAATGATGAACGTTACTGCGAAATATGACAGCCGTGAGTCAGAGTGGGTATCTACAATATGAAATTTGACACTGGTACTTCTTTGTGTCGATAGCAGTGTCCAGCTAATTGGAGGCGTCTCAAGCGAATCTTGTTTGTGAATTTGCCTACATTCTCATAACGTTCTTGGTTTGCAGCCTGTTGTTTTATTGGACATTTGGACACTTCCTTAGCATTCTGGTGTAACTCTCGTTGAACATTCTTTCCAGTTCTTTTGTTTTGTTTCCATAACATTATACCGTATCGTAATTCATGTCTTTTCACAGTGTTCAGCGTTTGTTCGAGACGTTGGGCGAAGCTACAACGAAAGCGTACTTGCTAGAATTTGGCTGAGCCGTTGGATTGAAGAGTATTCAGCGTTGCTGCAATCATGGGCGAAACAATTTCGATTGGTTTATTTCCACTTGTTCATAGGTCCCGAGGAAGAGAACCGAAATAAAATGCACGGACTTCTAACCCGACGCTAACTCCGCCTACCTGTTAAAAAGCCACCGCTCGTCGTAGCTACATCTCAACGTTCCAGTACACTTCACCCGGGGCACTGTCATAAACGAGAATTGTCCATATCAGTACTCGAAACCCGGCGCTTCATACGGCTTCACTTGTGTGATTTGTTTGTAGTCTAGCGAAGCAAAGTACACAGTTAGCCGCTTATAAATGGGAGTGATATTGTATACTTACAACCTGATTAAAGCACTTTAGTGTAAGTATGTATTGCTGATTTTTTCGCGTCTGTTTCATCATGGTGTATGTTAATCTTTTTTGGTAATTATAAACAAGACTTTAAAATCACCAGTCGCTGCGGTTTATGTATAAATAATTTCTCGACCTTCCGCAACAATGATATCGGGGTCGTTGCGCCCTATGTAAGACGGACAAGCGTATCGCAAGATCGATACCTCGGACCATGTACTTGCACTGGGTATAGGCCTATTCAGTACATGGGGTCGAGATCGGTATCTTAGCGTTACATCTACGAACACCGGCGGATATTTATCTGACGTGTATATAATACTAGACCGGCGGCGGTTGACAGACGACCTAGGTAGGCAGGACGACGAGTGACCTTCCATTCGAGTGCCGGATCTAGGCTGTTGAGGCCGCGTGAAAGAGGTCCTGTCGAGATATATCGTCCTGTCGTATTTACGGTGAGTAACAGCGAAGCAACAAAGCGGCACACACGACCGTTCACAGGTTTGTATTCAACATACGTATAGGCTACTACTGTAGACGTCGTTCACTGCGATACCTGACGCCGACAGAGCCTAACTAAAGTCTAAACTGTCAACGCATCGCTCGCTGCGTCATGTTTCATATGAGTGGTTTTTATTAGTCAGTTAGAACGTTTGATCTGTAATCTCGCGATGCACCGCGGTCACGTATCTATAGCGCTGTCGAATGGCGTCTTAGGAAACTCAACTACGGCGTTAACTGTGCGGCGCTTGGCGGTGTTTGTAGACACCTATTAATTACTTTTGAGTGAACCTGAGTAATGAAATAGTGTTGGCATACAGTGTATGTTTTCAACGTAGTCGCATATATAATGTTATTACCAAATAAAAACATAGTTTCGGGCAAAGAATCAGACAATTGTGTAGGGTGTCAGGAGTGTTCACTGTTGATCACATTTAACACCGGTAGCATACCAGCAACAACAGCAGCATTAGCAACAACAGCAGCAACAGCAGCAGCAGTAGTAGCGATGAAAGTAGGCGTAGTAATGACAGCAGCACTAGCAATGACAGCAGCACTAGCAATGACAGCAGCAACACATGTTTTATCAGCGGTTTGCAAGCCTCCGGAACCAATTATAACGATGTCTGCAGCAGTCGCAGTTGCCGTGGTAGGACTTGTTTTATAGAGCTTCGCTCGTATGTTCTTGTTGCGTGGCATAGCACATATTTCTACATATTGTGCAAATTAGTTATTCTTCGAATGTGTGATCAGATTTTGCTATCTTTAAATGTCATGAAAAAGATTTTTCGCACAATTTCAAAGTTACTATTGATTGGTGTTACAACTAGTTCGCTTCGTATACAGAAAAGCTTCGTTAAGCTTATGAATAATTTCAACCGTCATTATTTTTTTCAGAATTCCTTTCGTCATGGATAAACGCAGCAGATGTGGTATTCTGTTGCCTCGCCTCGCCTGTTGTGTGTGGCTGTTGGTTACCATAAAGTTGACAACAGGCGCCCACTGTCCAAATAAAACGCTCATCAACTGCACGTGCAATGAGGATCCGTTTGCCGTTAGCTGTATCAACAATGGTTTCATGAAGATACCCAATGACCTGCCGCTTGCTCCAAGCATGACAATAAATGACAACAACATCCCCATGTTGACTAATATTCCGTACCGCAACCTGGTCCAGTTAATCTTGATCAACAATAAGATTGTGTTTGTGCAAGACAATGTATTCAAATACCTGAACTCTCTGACGAAACTGATTCTCTCGAGTAACCAAATCACACGCCTGGGAGAAGACACGTTCGCCGGACTCGTGTCTCTTACGACTCTAGTGTTACACGGTAACCCTCTGTACCACGTCAAAAGCGGGACATTTAAAGGTTCTCGTATGCCTATGTTGAGTACGCTTAAGTTGTCGCAGTGCAATATATACGAGATAAGCGAAAACGCCTTTGACGGTCTGGCCAAACTACAGGATCTGGATATATCCCACAATTACATCACCAGTCTGACATCAGCTGTTGGCGGCATAAACTTCCCGAGGGAACTCGTGACGTTGGACGCGTCACACAATAGGATTGCTGATATTGGGAACGATGATTTCGGCGGTCTCATTAACTTGAACACGCTCATATTGTCCAATAATAAAATAAAGACGATCTCGAGCAAAGCTTTCAAAGGGCTGCACAACAATCTAACGACGTTGGATCTGAGTCACAACAATCTGACCGATATTTCACCCATTGCTTTCAAATACATGCCCGTTCTGAACATGCTCAGTCTACAGTTCAACTCTCTGACAAGCCTCGACGTGAGCGCCGTCGCATGGCGAGATGACGAACCAATAGTTCTTGTCCACGACAACCCGTGGCGCTGCAGCTGCGACATGAAGTGGCTGATTGAGAAAAAGTTTGTAAGCAATTGGAACACCAATGGCACAACGAAGTAGGTTACTTATAAATGTTATTTAAATTTTGTTCATAAGACATACGTACTAACGTATTCACGCATTCACTTGTTCAGGCACCCGTGTACTTATAATGCAGATCCAACCACTGTCCTACCGTACCAACCACCCCAACACACTCAACGCATGCTCTCACACACTCAATCACACACTACACTACAACGCACGCACGCATGCACGTACGTACGAACGCACGCGGTTGAGAGGCTGAAAACCATCATTTGTAACTACTTCACTATTTTAAAACGGGCGAAGATAACGGGGCAGGAGTGACTACTTTGTGTAGCAATACATAAAAGGTCTTCGTTTTGCACCAACATTCCAACTGCAAGAAATGTTACAGTTACAATTAAATACAATGCCCGGTGAAGTCCCACCAGCTGGTCAATGATACCACTAAACTGGACGAACAGAGTTAATATAATAAGGCCACATGTCGAGTGGAATAGCTACTAATGCACCTTGACCGTATTGTGAATATCAGGACCTAACAGCATGATGGGTAGTGGTTTGTCAATCATGTCCCGTTAGTTGAATCAGGTACGTTTTGCTGTGGTTTTGGACGACGCCATTTTGGATCACTCAAAAAGGAGGATTTAACCTATGCGAAACGCATGACGTTATTTTTGACTTCGCGAACTTACGAGGCTACCCGTATCGTAAGATTACAAACTTATACAATGTGTCATGTCTGATGTTCTATCTCTCCCTGTCTAGGTGCGCCTCCCCGAAAGACGTCGAGGGCGAGGACTTGTTCAAGACGGAGCACGGCGTCTTCCACCACTGCTACCACTCTGTGTCGACCGCCGTCATCGTCACCGTCGTCTTCTTCGGTCTGCTGTCTGTCGCTGTCGTCGGCTTCATCGTCTATCGGAGATTCTTCCACGGCCGATTGCCTATCATGACCGACCCTGCGTCCGACAAAGTGAAGGTGTTGTCACCGCCCTACAGACGTGTGTAGACACCTCATTATCCAACCATCATGCGACTTTTCAGAATATGGGGCCTGCGTTCGAGAATCTGGCTTTAATAGCTTGTTATTGCCTCTCGTCTCACACAGGACAGATAATGACTGAAACTGGTCTATATATAATGCAAGCTGTGATTGTGGTCAATGCCGGGGGTAGCATTTATAATTACAATCTCCGTCTTGCGGGGATGTTCAGAGCGAGTTTAACAAGACAGTTGTTTCAATAAGACAATGAAGCAATTCACGCAGTAAATCAACAGGAAGGTACTGAGGGCACACAACATAATTATTATCGCATGAGTAAAACCCGTCAGTGAACACCGAGTGTTTTAAGTCGAAATATCACTTGCCGTCCCGTGACATAGACGGTTCGCAAATGGTTGCACTCTTCGGGTCACGGTGTATTTTTAGCTAGGACATCTTAACCTCGACATAGCCGAGCAACAATAAACAACTGGATACTTAGTGTTGGTAAACACGGAGATGTTAAGAGTTTAGAACAAAGGGCTCACATTCGTGACATTTACTCTTATCGAGAGTTCTGGCACTTCCCCGCTTATGTTTGAAGGGTTGGAATAGCGACAGTTGTGGTGTGGAGGACTTTGTGTACAATGTCGAACACTCGATTAAAGAAAGTGGAGTTTCTGTTATCGTCTTGGATAACACGCAGGCGATCTTACCCAGTGTCGCGTTTATCCAGCAGGTTGAATGGGTGCTGCGCTTTTGGATGTGTTAACTGAAAATAAATTTTACTCAGTAACTGTGAACCGTATAACGGTGTTTGCGACAGCATTCCCTTTGAAGACCGGGATTACTGTGTTTCAGATGTATGTATTATCCCTGATTATTGCTTATTGAGAAAAGTGTTCATTCTACACGTTACTAATGGCTGGACTACAGCTGGCTCTCCGGCAGCGTAGAATGTATCTGATAAGTGGGGCATTTGTAGAATTGTGACATTTTTGCAACATTGACCACGTTTTCTTAAATTTCTAATTTGTAAATATTCCTACAACTTATTACCATACCTGGATGTCCGATGAACGTCGTTACTCGGGCGTTCGCTAAAGGAAACTTATGTTAGATTTTTTTATAATTCAACATAACCATTTCACATGAAATGACAAGGGAATACGTCATTGTAGTGTGAATTGGTCTGCGGGGTAGAAATAAATACAAACTTGAGAATTTGTTTCACTGTATTCCCAAGGTTGTTAATTATTTATATGTATCGTGTTGTTTTCAAATGCAGTTCTGAAATTGCAATTTGTTCTTATTGTTGGCGTTACTGAATATATCAAAGGCTTCTATAGGATGGCTATTATTTAGCATCAACGAATAATCTAAGTTGCATCGCTCATATTAAACTAATCGACTATGCACGCATAACTGTTTCTATACTCTTGTATGCACTTGTACATAATAGTGGATGCCCAAGGGCTGTTTTTGATATTTGGTTGAATGTTTCAAGTGTTGATATGGATCTTCTTAAAAGAAGACACATATACTTACTGATTTAACTTACAGACAGACACAACGTTCATTCATCGCGTCACCGTATGGCTGTGTCCTTATTTCACCTTTTTACAACATGTGTCAATTTGAATATTTGTGTAAACAAAGCACGGCGCATTGTGAATAATTAATTGTTCGTGATACACTTCTTACTGTAAGATTGTGAACAGTGTGCTTAAATTCAACGAATATGCCAAAGTGCAGTATAACACGCAGTTTATTTTTTATATCGCTCACGTGTGTTGGTGAATACCTAAACCTATAGTTTAATACATACCTACATCCTGCTTATCGGCCAAGCTTATCAGACCAGTCGCCGATACAAAAGATGCGTATCTGGACTGTTTCAGCGTGGCCACGGTTCATTGCGTTTCAGACTAAAACTTAGCGTTTTTTGGATGTGATTCGACTGTGTTGCATTGAAGCGGTCCCTGCGTGTGAAAACAAACATCACACTTGGTACTTCAGCGCTCCTGTTTGTTATGTAGGTACAGGGTCCTGTATATAGAATATATTCAAAAGCCACTTGAATTGATATAACTTCATAAACTGCCATCCAAGTGGCTGAACTGTCGTTTTGTGTTGTCTTGTACATTAGGCGTGTTGGTAAACATTGGAGTCGAACTGTCAGGCTTGGATGCACATGCCAGTCAGTCGGCCATAGAGTCTCGCCAATCTACGCCATGACAGATAATTAAGATAGTAATACGTAAGAACAGCACATTGAAGAGTAGCCACGCAATGGTCGAGCTGGATAACATCGAGACGAATTACATCGTTGTCAAGTTCCTGACCTGACTATTTTTTTTACTAAACTGGCAACATTCTGCAGTCGGCCACATAGGCTTCAACATCCGCAATCTTAGGGAAGCGGCAAAAGTCGTGGCGTATAAAGCCATCTGCATCACCACTCGTACTAGGCATTCTACCCACATTATTATCATACTTGCTGCTAAGCTCAACTGCATCTCAATCATTTCCCCAGGCACGATGCAAGTCCGTCTTGAGTAATCTTGTCATATACCAAGCACATTGATTTCATCATACTTTGCATGGGATGACGGTATCCGTGGCAAACCCTCATTTACGGGTATAAACGAGGAGTTAAAAATGTGCACTTAAGCAAAAGTATTAATCACGGATGTGGTTATTCGCGAGATGACTCGTTGCGTCAGAATTACTTTGGAAGTTGAGCTTAAGACTGAGTTAGTTAATAATGAAAACCCTACACAGTTGCCATCTGATGGTGGTATCACGATAACCATTTATTAGCTGGTAGTTGTGCGACTAAGTCACTGTCCTGCTCCATTGGTATAGTTATGATGATGTTACTAGGTGGCACCACTCTTTGCATACATACATACATACATGCACATGCATACATACATACTTACATACATGCATGTATGCAAGCATACATACACACACACACACACACGTACTCTCTAAATTAAGTTGGATGGATTTCAGTTTTTCATTAAAAAAAGACCGCCGTGCCAATACAAGCGTCCTTGCTGACACTAATACTACCAATGCCAATACTACTCTTGTACAGAACCAAATCCGATGGACGCGCACACGCACACACTCATACACACACGCAACGCATGCACACGCACGCACGAACACACACACGCACACACACACACATGCACAGTTATCGTCGCTATACATTTTTCGGCATAAACGTTTCCTATTAGCATTTACATTTCTGCAGTTGCCACTTACGGCATGCTAAATATTTTCAAGTAAAACGACCGTTAAGCCACCGACACAACCTCTGGTGAGTGGCTACACAGCAGCAGCTATGTCAAGTAAACACTCGACATAGCAACCTTTGTGTTTCTTAATGTATCGGCAGTTGACGCCAATTGTCCAAGGAAGCGAAAGGACATAGAAAGACCACGAGTGGACTGTCGAGGTCCACTCGCATTTTTCTATGTATCCATTGCCAGACAGGGATATCACACAGTGTTCGCAATGCAATAACTTCAGATATCAGTTTTCCACACAAAATAACTCCACCGGGTTGAACCTTTTTAACTTAAATGGAACAAAAACATATTGCTTGAATTCATATTATGTTTGACTCTACATCAGCGGTATTTAACCTTTTTGGGACTGCAACCCCTAGAGCGAGCCAACAAGATCATAATTACCCCTCCATTTTAAAATACCAAACTCTATAAACAAACTTGAAAGAACATTTAGTCACAAAATTTATATGCTTAAAAATAGTATTGGTAAAATATAACATTAGCGATGCATTGGCTTTCCAACCATTAAAGTAAGATTAAATGTATGACAAGCAATACTTCACCGATGATAGTACAGTGTATATATGTGTATAGTTGAAGTTACATAGTCTTGATAAGCTTTAAGGCATTGTCACTATGGAACGCTAGAACATATCGCAGGTCATTAACAAAATCCAGGGACAAATCCAGTATAATTTGTGTCTTGGTTTTAATGTCTATCCTTCTGGAAATGCATGTTCCATACATTGGGATGAGGACAGTGAGAGCTATGTCAGATCGAATTGAATATTCACCACCAGCCTTTTGGCAGAAAGTTACCAGGTCAGAATCCTGAAAGTTTTCGTTCAGCATGCTATCTTCTAGCAGGCCAAGAATTTCGTCTTTGACAACTCCTCAGTCCACTGAAAAAGTATTACTATGCATGTATTTTTCCCACAGTGTCTCAGACATAGGGAATATCCAAGGATGAACTCTTCCATGTAAAGTATATGCGGCATAATATCATTTCACGGACACTACCTACTCTTTGTTCTCTTCAAGTGATGCTGGTGTGTTGATAAAACTAGATTTGCGAAGGGAGCTGACAACGTTACTGTGACAATATGAACAATATTTCTTCTTTGCGAGAGGTTCGGCTGATTGATTTCACCAAAATATGTACAATGTAGCACAGCGTTATAATGACTGTATGGCTCTTTGTCTGACATCGTCATCTGAAATTTTGGTTTAGCGGTTCTCGCCCCTCAAAGACAACGATTATTTTTTTCTTAATTCGAACGGTGAAATGCTGTCTCAGTGATAACCAGCGATACTTCACAAGGTATAGTTGAACACTGAAATTGGATCCAGAGTTGTGCTATTATGTACACAGCCAGTTTCTTGATTAACAAACGTGGTATGCATATTTTGTACAGTTCTCTTGCCATGCCTTAATTATGTCGCGGGGGATTTACCATGAAGACACAACACGGTTAAATGATGATTATCATTTATTGTGTTAATAATCTAAAATAAAAATAAAAATAAAACAACCCCAACTGGGAACTGCAGTATAACACAGCGCTTGAGCACTGCTCAGTGCAATCACACCATGCACTGTCTTACATCTTCATTTGTGTTTTTCTTTCTGTTAAAACACGAAACCTCGTGGGAAAACACTGGAGTGCTACGTCTGTCCAGCTTCTCTCTTAAACTCTGTGGTGGCATCTCTTACATAACCCTGGCTTAGTGACCGGGGTATGACCCTCATTTGGTGACTGCTGGGGAAACTGACACCGCTGGGGAAGCTGACTTACAGGCTTTTCCAGGCCATATATGTTACACTGGTGAAATGGGGTCTACAGACATCACACATTAAAAATAATGAGAACAAAAAAGTACTTGGCGTTTTGGAATAATGGAAGTAAATATAATTAACTAATTCGTCAGTAACCCTGCCGGTTACAATTATGTTACGTATTGTACAGAAGTTTGGGGTAACACATATGCTGCAAATGTTCAATGTTTAGTTTTATTACAGAAAAGAGTTATAAGATTACTTTGTGGTGCCAAGAGACTTGATCATACAAATAGATACTATTTTACAAATTGCGTATTCTTAAAGTACCAGATTTAGTCAAATAAAATCTGTTGTAATAATGTTTAAGACATTTCATTATGTTTACCAATGAATGCACAACAGTTGTTCAGACTATATGAATCAGTTTATTCAACCAGACATAATATGTAAGTTTATACAAAACTATGCACTCTGAAGAGTATGTGTATTTCAATTAAAGGGGTAAAACTTTGGAATTCCCTGGACAGTTCGCTGATTAGCTGTAGAAATGTTCACCAGTTCAAAAAGCGGTACACATATAAAATATTGAATAGCTATTCTTGCCGATTACGTAACATCAACAAGACAAATTAAATGACCGTTCAGCTTAATGCAAACACATAGTTTAGTGTTGTTCAAGAAACGTTCCGGTAGCTTAGTCGTTTTTTATCTAACCTAATATGATTATGCATGAAAATGGTGTTGTTGCACTTTGAATTGTTGTTCTTGCAATTTCGTTCTAAATATATTACGTTTGATTTATGATATTAAAAAACTATTAAAAGGGTAAAAATTATAAGTACTGCACTTCTTTTTATCCGTTTTTCAACAGTTTGTATTCATTGATATATGCACTATATAAGCGATGTAAATATGTTGTTGAAATAAATTTTCATTCATAGTGCTTCCACCTACCGGATCAGTTTTAACTAAATGCCGTAATTTAGTGTACAATAATTCGCCATGGACTGAATGCTGGAAAAACATTACTGTCATCACTGACCTGCGCATTTTGAAGGCCCACCCTAAAACGCGGACCAAGCCTGGCGGACAGGACGGACCGGGCGGACCACATTCACAATGATGTGTATGTACACGTGTTCAGTCTTTACCTGCGGTTATCTTCTGTCCATGCGCATGTGAATACTGAGGTCTGTTATTATTAGTTTAACAGTTATACAATTAATATCACGACGCATGGTTTAACATGTATTTATAAAGTCTTAAACTAATGATAAATCAACAGTTTAGTTACTGTGAAAAGAGCACTCAATTGTAAACTGAGATCCGACGAAAGGTGGGGTACTGTTGGTATTTTTTGCAGCGGCTTTCATAATTTTGAAGCCCACCAGAAACCTCCAATAACACCCCTTGATGCTCGCTAAAACACATTGAAGCTCTCCAAAACCTCGCATCGTACCCCTTAAAGTTAAAAAAAAAACCTAGATTTGCACCCCCTCCGCTTGAAAACAACCAGGCTTGAAGCTCTCAAGAAATTTCGATTTGCAAAAAACCCATGCTCGCCAAAAACGTACAATTGCACCCAAAAATGTGCCCCCGTCACTAAATATTGGCGGTAATCCTATTTCTCACATCACCCACCAAAACATTTCCACCCGTAAATGCATACAGCTTCCTTAAATAGTGGGGGTGCTAATCCTACCTCCAGCCAATCACCAAAAATGTTGGGGCTCAGCCCCCAAAAACCTATCGATCCCGGCGCCTATACAATGGTTTCTAATCTACATTGTTGTATACCTGCCAACTCTCCCGAAATTTCCGGGAGTCTAGCTACTGGATATTTTTGGTGTATCTCCCGGAATACAGGCAAATCTCCTGGGTTTTCGCTGAAAATCTCCAACAGCAACCACCTCCCGTCTTTGAGACAGCGCGACACCACGGGAAACGTGCTGAGACGTGCTGAACTGCTGAAGTTTCAACGAAAAGTCTCCAACAGCACCCCCCCCCATTAACACACACTCCTCCAGCCTTCCGATGTCAAGATCCGAAACCGCATGACACGGAATGCATGATGAACCGCTGAATAATTTCCCAGAATTAAAACAAGAAGTGAAACAGCACACCAGTCCTGAGCAAGCTACCTTTTGACACGATCGGTCCACTGAGGGTCAAGTCACCTACATCTTCATTAAAGACATCATCCAGAAGTTGCCGAAGTATGTAATGGGGAGCCATCTATGCAGATGACCTTGTCCTCTGGAGCAGTGACGAATACATCTCAACAGCAAACTACGGACTCCAACTAGTACTCAACGAGACAGAGGCATATACCAAACATGGCTTGTGAAGATCAACGAAAAGAATCGTACCGTACACTGTCTTCACACTTTCGCACAAAGAACAGAAGGTCACACTACAGATCAACTCACAGAAACTCTAGGCTGAGGATACACCAATGTCACGGATTAGCGAGGTCTCCGTACACTAGATGGCTCAGGTCTAGTAGGGTTCTTATATATCAAGGTCAACGCATATGAGAAAGAACGGTTATCGTGAACAAGCAACAAAGAACGAGGAAAATGTAATAAACTTATTACAAGATATCTTCGTTTTGGTAAATATCTCGATTAACAAAAATAAACAGAATAAAGAAATCCCGTAACCAAATCTTAATAGAACATAATAAACAATAACACTGAATCTTTGAATCTATCTAACTAAGAAAGTAAGTTACAATTAATCTTGCAATTATCTAATTCCTCTACTTTTCTAATGAGGATTGTTCCAGTACACGACCAAACACTAGGCGCCAAGTGTTATCTAAGAATAAATCCCATTAGATAAATACACAACATATCGCTAGCCCTCACGGACTCTCATTACAGTAATAGGTTACAACAAATATATATATATATATATATATATATATGTAACCGGCAGGGTTACTGACGAATTAGTTAATTATTTACTTCTATTATTACAAAACTCCAAGTACTCTTTTTGTTCTCATTACTTTTAATGTGTTAAGCCTGGGAAAGCCATTAGGTTCTTTTCCCAGGCGGTGTCAGTCTCCAGAGCAGTCACCAAGCCAGGGTCATACCCCGGTCACTAAGCCAGGATTTACTTAGAGATTCCATCACAGAGTTTCCGAGAGAAGCTGGACAGACATAGATCCAGTGTTTTTCCACGAGGTTTCGTGTTTCAATAGGGAGAAAAAACACAAATGAAGATGTAAGGTGGGTGGATTGCACCAGGATATAACTGACAGCAGATTTATGTAATTATCTCCCAATACTTGCTGTTAAAGTGACTTTTAAGTTCCCCGTGGGAAGGTCAGTTAATTGGTCTGTGTTGACAGTGTGGGCGGAATTCCCCCAGCACTTACAGCTGTTTGTATTATGATATACACAGGTTAAATTCCACTGTTTGGGATAAGGAAGCACTATCTCCACAATAGCATGGTTCCTAATCTAGTAATTAGCGGGAGTCTTTAATACTCAATAGGAGATCATTGTGTTGATATGTTGCCTGCTGAGATGTTGGCCCAGTAGGCTGTGTGATGTGTCTGCAGCGGCGTCGGGTATCGCTATTTCCTAGAGAGTAGGGACAGCATGTTGACTGTCAGTGGATAGACGGACTGCCCATTGAGTTTAGCAGGGTATTTCCTACTGAAGGGTTATTAACGCCAAGTGTAGCAGGTAATTTATATATTGATAGGATAGGTTAGCAGAAGAGTGTTTAATCAATGCTTTAAGCAATAAGTTGATTTCTAATTGTTGTTAGCAATTACACTTACTTGCAAATCTAGACAAGTCCAGGTTATATATGTGACACTTAGCAGGTGTTCTCACAGCAGAATTATACTATTTTAATGCATTTTAAGGGAATCATTATGTCAGCATACATATAATGATATTGTGTTAGTCATTATTTGGTTTATTCATTAATAACTGATAAATGGTTGTATATCAGTTACTGAGTCTTGTTAGTTAGTGCAATGCTGTGCAGTATTATATTTCACTTGCTTGTTTATTTACAGACAGTGCATGGTGTGATTGCACTGAGCAGTGCTCAGGCGCTGTGTTATACTGCAGTTCCCAGATGGAGTAAGCAATGTTACCTTCAATGTTCAATGTTCAATGGTGTATTACTAATTGGTCAGAAACAATTAGTCTGACAGTAATATACAAGTGTATTAAGGAATTAGAGACAATGCAGTTAGACATGCGTTTAGTATTGATTAATAGACTCGTATTCTACGTGGATGTCTTGATGATGAGCCGTTACATGATGATAATGGTCATGTATACGTACCGATACTTTATTATGCATAGAGGAGTGTCTCATATACGTATGTTTAATTGCAGAAGTATTACTAGCTGAGTATATACTTTATGGACATTTAACACTGATTTGATACTGTGTTAATGATACTTAGGATGCATTTGAATGTATTTCTTGATTTGGGAATACCGTATTTAAACTAATATAGACCTATGTGTTATTGATAGTAAGTCCGTCAAGTCCGAGTATTGCCGTTTGGATATCTAGTTACAAATATCACAGGTGCTAGCTTGCTATTTGGTATCTGAGATGATCTATATGCAATTTAACTGTATCAATGTTATGCAAGGAATATTATGTTTAATGCTGTTGTTGAATTATCCTTTGTATCAATTGTTGCACTTGTACTAATCATATGTTATTATGTTGCAGGTTTTAATTTTATTTGTATTTTAGATTATTAACACAATAAATGATAGTCATCATTTAACCGTGTTGTGTCTTCATGGTAAATCCCCCGCTACATATATGTATACTTCAAGGGTAATAATACCTCACTTCAAAACTACATATAACTACCATTCATAAAATAGCAAATAATAGAAACGTTCAATTAGAAAATATACATTTACATGGGCTAGTCCCATCTCGAACCAGTAGAATAAGTTCGCGTAAATGCGACGCCGGGCAGTATACGCTTACTGCCGGCCGTTACGAATTCTCGAGTCGCATTCGGTCACGCTGTCGGACGAATGGGTTCGCGCGAATGACGACGCCTGGCAGTATAGGGGAAAGTCCCTAAAGCGCACCGCCTAAGCATTATCTGCTATTATTTTGAAATGTATTTGTCACAAAATCGATTTATTTGCACTATTCGACGCGGGTACATTAATTCATCATTATATATACAGTAAACGTCATAATTGTTATAAAAGAAAACAATATTGCATAAAATAAAAATTACAAAAATGGGGCGCTTTGGGGACGCGTGCCCCCAAAGCGCCCCACCGCCTCTCCCAAAGCGCACCTCCTGTGTCATGGTCACCAAATGCTGTCAATCCAACTAAAATGTAGACTAGGCTAAACGTTTATTGTTGCATGCTGGTGAAAATAATTACATATGACATTACGGAGTGGCAATTACTAATTACTATTAGGCCTACAGTCTAGCCACCATTGACTCATTGTTGATTGTTAACCTACACTGATAGTCTACAGTCAACCATTCTGCGACTTCTGCATGCAGAAGTCGCAGAATCGTTTCCACACTTTTCATGGTACCATTGGCGGCACAATGGACATTGCAGCCAATCTTCTGTTGGTGGCGTAGTATAGAGCTCACTGCAATATATACACCTGTATTCTTCATTCGTAAGGGTCGCACCAACTTCACGCACGCGCTTGACTGTGGTTCATTCTTTGCCCTTGTGCAGTTCGCGCTTGTTGGATTTCTTGCATGTCTGCTTATTGGCTTGCCTCTCAAGCTTCTCGTTCAGTTGCTGATGCTTTTCTCGCACGGATTATCCTTGTATGGCGATGGCGTGATATGTTCTGCAGACTGGGAGCGTCGTTTACCCAGCCGGGGCCCAGCCTTGGGGAGTGGTGATATGCAGTGAATGAACGTGTTTATAGGCGTCATTGGTGTAGTGCGGCCAGTCGATGTGGAGGCAACTGCGTCAGGCAGCGTCGCGCGTACGGAGAGGTTAGTCGCTTCAACATAGGCGCTGCTCGGAAGAGGCTCAGACGCGACAATTTCATCAATTATTCACAATCGCTTCAACATGGGGCTGCCTGTTCGCTGTCCGTCATCAACGATGGCGCAAAATCTGCATTTCTAAACACTGCAGGGTTGAATGGCCACAGTTCACAACTGGAGAACCCTGACACGGCTTTGTCGATCGTACAAGCCTTTGTGTACGCTGCTCCAAAGAGGGCCGCTATGTTATAGAAGGTGATTCGTTTTCCAGCGTTGCTAGTCATCCAATAGTCGCATGCCTGTCTGTAGTACTCCTTGAGCGGTCCGAAGTAGCACTTGTCGAGCGGCTGGAGTCGATGAGTAGTGTGCGGTGGAAAGGAGATGAGCTCGACGCCATTCGCCCTGGCGAGTTCCACTGCTTCGAGCGACTTGTGGTTGATGTGTCCGTCAACAAAGAGTACGACCTTTTTGGCAGGCGTCGGTTTGACCGCATCGACAAAGTGATTCAACCACTGCACGATGACTTTGCTGTCTGTCCAGCCACTGGCTGTCACCACTCCCACTGTACCAGGTGGACAGCCAACGAGCAAGTGCTCGTTCATTTTCTTCCTCGGGTAGATCATAAATAGTGCGAGATAACGCCCACTTGCACCCATGCTGCATATGATAGTGACCGTTTTCCCCTTTTCGCCACTCGTCACTTTTCCAACCTGTTTCTGACCCTTTTTCGCGACGATTCTCCCAGGTTTGTGCACAACCGTTAAGCCGCTCTCGTACATGTTCCAGATTTTGTCACCATCTATTGGCCCAATGCTCTCAAGAAGCGACCTCCATATCTCGAAAAAATTATCGACTTTTGCCTTATTGAATCCCACTGCCCGATTTATACTCGTCGTTTCCGGTTCCCTAATAGAGAGTGTTCCGTTTCTGGCAAGAAATCCAGCTAGCCAGTGTCGACCAGCCATCTTTTTGGTTTGATCAAAGGGGTGTGCGACGCCTTTGTACTCAGCCACTTGGAAGGCCATTTGTCGGAGTTCGGTAGTTGTTAACTTGTAGAACCTTTGCTGCATGTCCATTGCATGGTTGGCGATAATGTCTTCAATGTCGGTGTCTAGGATCTGGCGAAATCTCTCTAGAAGTTGCCGACCTGGCGCTCGAACTTGTAGGACAGAGCCGAATTTGTATGGATAACTTCACAAGTCATAAGCCTTTTTATAAAGTTTGAAACAACACAGTAATACGGTAGTATCACACTATGGCAATTTTAATTAAGCTGTGTGTTTTTTTTTATAATAAATTACTTGTAACAGAGCAAGTTCTACAGCTGCCAAATCAAATACTAATAAAATTGTCAGAATCCAGGATCAACTGATTCACTCGCCGATTGAACATGAGTCGGCAGCGGATCGAGTTAATCTTGTCGGCGAAGTGATGAGCGAAACGCTCGACAACAACGGCAAAGCCACCACATGCAGTGTCGGTGGGAATACGGTTCACAAAAGTACTGTCAAGAAGATGGTTTGCAATACGAAACAGTGCTAGGTTGCTGTTCGAGGCGCATTCCATTGCTCTACTGTAGTCTGTAGAACGCAGCTGTTGCAGAGGCCAGTGTCACTACTGATCGTACAGGCCGCTCACGTCACAGACAGGTTGTGTGACAACATCACACTCATACAGATCTTTCGAGAAGTTGGTGTTGTCCATTGCAGCGTATCGTCGGTACTCTATCTTCTTGCGGAGCGGGCGGGGCTTGGTGGTAGCGACGTCACAAAGAACGGCAAAGTGATCGGTGACAAGATCGTTGACTGATACTCGGTAACAGAAGATAAAGAAGAAACGGTGATTATGATGTCGAGCACATTACCCCGGTTGTGCATCGCGTCGGTGTCGTTCTGTCTCAGAGTGGCGTCTGAAAGAATACCTTGTAGAGCTCGTGCGTGAGCATCGTCGTTGTCGCCGATTATGGTGGAATTATAAGAAATCAACTATTAATAGATTACTTATGACATATCATAATGTTTTCAAACTGTTCCTTGGTGTATCTAAGAATGAAAGTACTATTTCTACGCACCCTGTTTTACGTACAATGCTGCCAGTATGTAATAAAGAACTTGATGTTATCGATTTGTGCATAGGTGTTATCGTTCAGTTAATTATATTATAAAGGATATACTTGCCACCAGCCTGCGATATTCATCCAGAATACGTACATCCAGCACTCGTCTAGTTCGTCTCTCCACCGCATCGCCGGTCTTTCTCTAGATCGTTTCCCTTCGTAAGGTCTCCAGGTTGTGATACGTGATGTCCATCGGTTATCTCGGAGTCTGCCGATGTGCCATGCCCAGGTCCACTTCTGTCTTCTGATTTGTTCTATCACGTCTATGACCTTTGTCTTCTCACTTACCCAGATATTTGTTTTTTCTCTCCCGATATGTGATCTTTAACATATTTCTTTCCATTTTTGTGCGAATGCTAGCTTGTTCTTTGCCTGGATGGTGATTGTCCATGTTTCCGCGCCGGATATCAACGCTGACGCATTGTGTTCGGTCGGCAAGGTAAGAGGCGAGCCAGCAAAGTGCGTCGCCTCGCACGCCGATTCTGTCTAGTTCAGCGAGAAGAATGTCATGGTCGATCGTGTCGAACGCAGCGCTGAGGTCAACTGGTACTAAGTACATGCTTACGATCATCCAGTGTTCTTAACACGTCGTCTTGAATACACAAAATCGCTGTCTCAACGCTATGTGACGGGAGGGAGGCGCTTTGAAAAGGATCTGCTATGGCGTTGAGTTGCATTTGCAAACGCAGTTGGGCAGAGACGTGGCGTTCAAGTAACTTGGCTGCGTACGGAAGGTTCGATATAGTAGTAGCTGGCGTAGTCGTCAACGGGAAAACCGGAACGTTTAAAAAGAGGCGTGATATGACTGCGTGCTTCGGGCGGGCAGGAATAGTGGAAGACTCGTAGGACAGGTTAATAAATTTCACGAGAATCGGCGCCAAGATGGAGGTATTCGCTTTCAGAATAACGGAGGGCACTAGATCACGCTTGGACGACTTTGTCTTGCCAATTTTTGTCAGTGTCGTTACTTCTTCGAGAGTAGCTGATTGAAACGCTAACAGCGGCGAAGATCCATACATGGCTGTGCGTTGTCAACTTCAACTGACGGAACCGTGATTCAGTTGCGGATCGAGTTTACCTTGTCGGCGAAGTAGTAACTCGGCAACAACGACAGGGCCACCAATGTCGGTGGGAAGATGGTTCACACATTTACGGCCAAGAAGATGGTTCGCAATACGAAACATTGCCCGGTTGTCGTTGAGGCGGATTCAATTCCTTTGCTGTAGAACGTAGCTTTCGTAGAGGCCAGTGTCCGGCAGTACTGGTCACGCAACTCGGTATAGGGAAGACGGTGGTCGTTAGTCCTGCTGCGGCGCCACGTGTGCTTACGTAGACGGAAAGACGTTTCAGCTCGTCCAACTGCCGACACTACCACGGAGTATGTGGTCGTTCAGTGACCGTTCCTCGCAAGTGGTACGTGATGATCAATCAGACAAGACAGTTCTTTCTGATTAGTACTGATCGTACAATTAAGCCGCCTACGTCACAGACAGGTTGAGTAACGAAATCGCACCCACATCGATCTTTCGTGAAGTTGGTCTGTCGCAGCGTATTGACAGTATTCTATCTTCTTGCGTGGCAGGCGGGACTTGGTGGTGGCGAGGTCACAAAGAACGACAAAGTGATCTGCGACAAGACCGTCGACGAATACTCGCGTAACAGGTGATGAAGAAGAAGCGGTAATGATTAAGTCAAGCACATTACCCCGGTTGTGCATCGCATCGGTGACGTTCTGTCTCAGGTTGGCGTATGAGAGAATATCACGTAGAGCTCGTAGAGAGTGCGCATTGTTTTTGTCGGTGAGACTGACTGATGGACGGGTGTGGAGACGACACAGATGCCATCTACGTAAGCGTCTACCCGCGGAGACTGAGGGAACGGGGCCTGAGCAAAGTCGCCAACTGCAGCAACCTGTGCTGCTCCCTCGGCCACCACCAAACCTCACAGCACCAGCTGATGAACAGCGAGCAAATGAGAGACCGACTGTCGCCACAAACAACGAGGTGCACAAATAATAATAAAGGTTCTTTTACCGCGCGATCTCTAACTAATAGTTAATCAATGCGCTCACAATATAGAAACATTATAAAAACAATTAAATTAATATATAAATTAGTTATAAATTAATTAATTTACAAAATCAAAAATAGATTAATAAATTAACAAGAGTCACTAAAACGTCCTGTAAATAAATCTTGCTATTGTCCACCATAAGTTTGTTTAAATAAATATGTCTTCAGGTGACGTTTAAATAAAAACACAGACGGAGCATCTCGTAGAGTCAGTGGCATTTCGTTCCATTTGGCCGGACCAGTTATGCCAAACGCTCGCTTGCCGATGGATTTTGATGCTCGTGGAACTGCAAGCTGAAGGTGGTCATGAAGCTGCCGAAGACGAGGGTTGCGAGTTTGTGGATGTAGTAGATATGCAAGGTACTTCGGCGCCAAACCATGGAGCACCTTGTAAATATACACAAGTACTTTAAACACAATGCGTTGTCTAACTGGCAACCAGTGCAGAAGCGCCAGTACTGGCGTGATGTGTGAAGATATAGGTGTGAGGACAACTAGGCGGGCGGCCCTATTGTGTATCTTCTGGAGACGTGCTAAGTGAAATAATGTAGGTCCAGCAGCAGAGCGTTGCAGTAATCTAAGCTTGAAACAACCAGCGCAGTGACCAAGGAATGGCAGACAGGCTTCGTGATATAGGCCCCGATGGAGCTAATACGTCTCAGATGGTAGTTACACTTCTTGCAAACGGCATCAACATGCTGCTTCATGCTCATGTGAGTGTCAAAGTGAGCTCCCAAATTCCTGACAGAGACAACAAGTTTTATGTTGACTCCACCAACAACGAGGTACTCTGGAAGTCCAAATTTATTTAGATGATAGGGACCGAGGGCCACCATTCAGTCTTATTGTCGTTTAGCTTGAATTTATGTTTAACCATCCAACATTTGACCTCACTGATGCAGTCACTAAGTCTCTGAACAGCGCACTCCAAGTCACCAGATATGTGAGGATGTGTATATCTGAAGATCATCAGCAAATTTATGATATTCCACAGCGTGCCTCGTTTGTATGTCCTGCATTGGTGCTGTGTACACAGTGAACAACAACGGACCCAACACCGAGCCCTGTGGAACACCGTGTCTTACAGGGCGTTCTTCAGATGCATCCACCCCAATCCGTAGACGTTGGGTACGATCCGACATGTACGAACCGAACCATGCAAGTGCCGCGCCAGATATTCCCAGGTGGCTATGCATAGTCTTTAGTAGGATAGCAGCATCGATCGTATCGAACGCAGAAGATAAATCCAGGAGAACCAGAAGGACACCCCTGGAGTCTGCCATGTAACTGGTGATATCGTGCTGCACTCTCATTAAAGCAGTTTAAGTGCTGTGTCGGGGTTTGTATACCGATTGTAGCTGCTCGTGAAGGCCATTGTCACTTAGATGTTGAATAAGTCTTTTGGCTGCTACCTTTTCCAAGACTTGAGACATGAATGGCAAACTTGAAACTGGACGGTAATTTGTCAGCGTGTTTCGATCCAAGGTCGTTTTTTTCAACAGCGGTGTTATGACAGCCTTCTTGAGTTCCCGCGGAACAGTGGCCGACTCGAAAGACATATTGATAAGATGAGTCAGTATTTGAATATGAGCAGGAAGAGTGCTCTTTTGTAGCGATGTAGGTAGAGGGTCCAAGCATGATGACTTGGGTTTAGCATCCTGGATAATTTTCTGCACTTCGCATATACTTCCAGCATGCATTTCAGTCATAGGATGTTCAACTACTCTCTGTGTCGCAGTTTCGATGTCGCTCATGTTTGTTTCCGAGGCATCAATTTCATTCATGATTTTCGCAATGTTTTCTTCAAAAAAGTTCAGAAACTGGCAGCATAATTTCTCCCTTGAATAAGTGTCAGGCAGTTTGGAAGATTCCACCTTTAGCAGGCTGTTCACGGCTTCGAAGGTTGTATTCTGATCGGCATCTTGGAGTTGACTCTGATAATGCTGAATTATGGCTTGCCGTATCCTCGCGCTGACAGCATTACGATGATTCACGCATATTCGTCTGTGTATGTCTAATCCTGATGCACGCCAAATGTTCTCATTTTGGCGACGTAACTTTCGCATTGCATGTAATTCCTCGCAGTACCAAGGTGGAGTTCTTCTCTTGCGTGGCCGCCGTAGCATTACCGGAGCAATTTCTTCCAAGGCCGAAATAACAGCACACGTATATATATCAAGAATGTAATCCAGATCTGTGGATGATGTATCAAAGCCAGATAAGTTGGAATTGATTTCACTGGTCAGTGTTTTACAATCAACATGTCGAAGATCTCTTCTGGGTTGTAGTTTAGCCTGAGGGTAGTTCTTGTCGGCTGTGTGCTCGATAGAGAATGTTACTGATTTGTGGTCAGATATTTCGCTGCTGATCACGGACATTTTGCTAATGATAGGGTCGGTTGCCCGTGAGATGACAAGATCCAAAGTGTGACCAGCCTTGTGAGTTGAACAATCAACATATTGATGCAAATCAAGTAAATCCATGAACCGGGAGACCCCAGGTGCTGAACAAACATCAACATGCAGATTGAAATCTCCCGTGATGACAACTCTACCAGCAGCAGAAGCCAGGTTAGCAGTCAAATCATCAAATTCGTCCAAGAACACTGGTATAGGTGACGATGGTGGACGGTATATTACAAGCACTGTCAGATGCTCGAACGAAGAGTATTCGGTAGTGTTCGTATATATAAAACAGTTCGGTTTTGTGTACAATGCCAAGGCCACCACAGTGATATTCACTATATATCGTGCTGCCGCCTAGCGACCAGTGATGTAGCGAATCAAGCGATCGTACGGGAGAAACATCCTATGCCAACCATTGACGAGTTGATAGCTGACCTCAATGGCTCCACAGTATTCAGCACTCTGGATTTGACCAATGCCTACCACCAACTCGAGCTAGACACTGAAAGTAGGTACATAACAACTTTCAGTACCCACATCGGACTGCACAGGTACAAACGCCTGATGTTTGGCGTGAATGCGACATCTGAAATTTTTCAGAACGCTATAAGTCAACTCCTGCATGACCTTAAGGGTTGCAAGAACTTCTCAGATGACATCATCGTCCACGGGAAGGACCAGGCCGAACATGATGCTAATCTACATGCCGTGCTGAGGCGACTACAGGAACACGGCCTGCGCTTGGACAAAGCAAAATGCAAATTTGCACAAGACCATGTCACTTTCTATGGTCATGTGTTCGGAAGAGATGGTCTAGCAGCAGATCCCAAGAAGATCGGAGCTCTGGTGAATGCCACACCACCACAAAACGTCTCCGAGGTGAAGTCACTATTGGGAATGGCCCACTATGTGTCACGGTTCATCCGTAACTACGCCTCTATCACGAGTCCTCTCCGAGAACTGACCCGATCAGACACTCCATGGATGTGGGACCAACGCCACGAACAAGCTTTTCAGAATTTGCAACAAGCCCTACCCAGCACCCAAGTGATGGAGTATTTCGACACCAGGAAGCCATCCGAAATCATTGTCGATGCCAGCCCTACAGGCTTAGGGGCCATACTCACTCAAGACGGGTGAGTGATCAGCTATGCCATCAAGGCCCTATCGGACGTTGAGTCACGATATTCTCAGACAGAGAGAGAAATGCTTGCCGTTGTATGGGGAATCGAACATTTCCATCTGTATGTATACGGATCGACATTCACAGTGAGAACAGAACACAAACCGCTCCTAGGAATCTTCAAAGGCTCGAAACCCGCATCAGCAAGGATTGAGAGGTGGCGACTGCGGCTGACCCCATATAATCTAGATCTGGTATACAAGCCCGGACGTGATGAAAACAATCCAGCCGACTTTCTCAGTCGACACCCATCCACGACTTCGACACCAGACAGAAGCATTGCTGAAGAATATGTGCATTACGTCTGCGTGAACGCAATACCCAAAGCTATGTCACTGAATGAACTCCGTGATGCAACTGCACAGGACAGAACTATGAACAAACTACAAGAGGCAATCAGGACACAAAGGTGGGAAGATGAACTCGTCAGGCCGTACAAACAAATCCGGTTAGAATTTGCATTACACGACGGTCTAATCCTAAGAGGAACACGCATAGTCATCCCTGAAGCATTGCAACAACAAGCTGTCGATCTAGCTCACGTAGGACACCAGGGAATCGTGAAGACCAAGACTTTGCCGAGGGAAAAGGTTTGGTTTCCCGGCATCGATAGACTGGTAGAAAGAAGAATTCGTCAGTGCCAGGCTACTACCAGAAAGTCGACAAACCCTGAACCACTCAAGATGTCCAGTCTACCGCCAGCTCCATGGTGCGACGTGTCTGTTGATTTTGCTGGCCCACTGCCGTCGGGTGATATGTTACTAGTGGTAACAGACGACTACAGTCGTTTCCCCGAAGTGGAGATCATCAAATCTACTTCAGCTAAGACCGTAATACCGAAGCTTGAAAACATTTTCTCAAGACAAGGCATCCCACAGACTGTGCGGACTGACAACGGTCCACCATTTCAAGGTGAAGATTTCAGAAACTTCAGCAAGGACCTAGGGTTCACACCTCGACGCATAACACCACTGTGGCCACAAGCCAATGGTGAGGTGGAACGTTTCATGGACACTCTACTAAAGGCAATCCGAACTGCACACGTAGAACAGAAAAACTGGAAACAAGAGATGTACCGGTTTTTGCGCCAATATCGTGCAACACCACACTGCACCACCGGCGTCGCTCCTGCTGAAGCTCTGTACAATCGCCGTTTCCGCACACAGCTCCCACAGCTACCTGCTGACAGTGTTCCTCCGCTCCTGAACACACGTTTCAAAATGCAGCAGAACGATGAACGCAGAAAACGACAAATGAAACAATATGCCGGCAAACGACGAAATGCAAGACAAACAAGCATCGAGAAAGGAGACACAGTATTGGTACGCGTCGTGCGACCAAGCTCACCCCACACTTCGACCCTGAACCGTTTAAGGTGGAAAGTAGAAAAGGGAATATAATAACCGCAAGCCGACACTCGTGTACAATCACACGAAACATTTCACACTTCAAACGAATCGATCCCGTAGAATTACTCACTAGCGAAGACACATCTAATGATATCGACACGGCCATGATTGATCACGATGATGAGCTTCGCAAAGAAACAACAACTGGTGGAGAATCTTCGGAGGCAACACTTAAACCGTGTTTACGCTATCCAGACGCTCGCCCACAACGCTTTCACAAGTTGCCAGTCCGTTTCAAGGACTTCCTAAAGTGAAGTAATCTGAATGCAGAGTAGGAAAATCCAGTGGTAAAGATTGGATAGCCGGGGTGACGTGCTAGTAACCTCTCCCCCTAGTATACTCAGTTTAACACCTGGTGTATTTTGCATAGTTTTAATTGACAGTTTTGAATGTCTGTGTAATAAGAATTATGTTTACTGTGGACACTCCCTTCGAAGATGTCGTTTTTAATTTACCTTGCGAGTTGATAACTAATATCAACAAGGACTACGAACGGTGACATACACTAATGTTATTTGAAAGTCATGAAGAACTTTCACAGCTGACGTTTTATTACGATATGACTAAATCATAGTAAGTTTTATTTGTCATTGGACTGTATTTGTGTCTTTGAATGTCATACTATCATATCTCATTTTTGAAATAATTCTGCATGTTAGTACGACTTTATCAAGGAGAGGCATGTGATATTCACTATACATCGTGCTGCCGCCTAGCGACCAGTGATGTACTAGGAACTGTCAATATCCGGGGAACTACTCAGCCATGACATGTAACGAAACGTGAATAAACAGCGTTCAAGTTCCATCCATAAAATCGTATTGAATTCACGGCCATCGACACTACAACCACCTCTCTTTTCTTCCAACTCCAAAAAATGAATAGCCTGGAGGACACAGGTTGATGACTGTAGCAGTGTCTTCCTCTTTTAACCACGTCTCTGTAAAAATGGCGACATCAGCCGCCGTGTCAATGATATGTTCGCTGACGAGGAATGCTTTGCCAAGAACAGAGCGTGTGTTCAGCAATAGGACATTCAATTCAGTTTCCCTCGCCGACCTCTGTACTGGAGTAAGGTTAGCCACAGTCACACCTGTTTGTTTACAAACAGACGCCTGCCGCGCAGAAACAACACACTTGATAGTACGGACCTTACGCACACCGGCCCTGCAACCGCGCTTTGTTTTGTGTTGGCCACAATACCGCAATAAGTTCCAGTTCGTTGAAGATGGCCTTAGTGTTTCAATGCAGTTCCCGATGTAGTAGTAGTATTTTATTAGAGTCTCACTCCACGTATACATGCATTAAAATACAAGACAAATAAATATATTACATTCAAAGTTAGCACTGTATACAAAGACCACTCAAAAAGAGTTATGAGACTTGTAAAAACAAAAATGTACAAATAAAAACAGTAATAATTTTATAAACATGTGCTATTATTTTGTTGTATTGTGTAATCTTGTGTGCAGTATTTTTTGGAGGATGCTGGCAGTTTTGCTTATTATATTGTCATTACTCAATAAATATACAAATTTATCTTGATCATTCATACTGGAAAAAGCAGGATCATTAATTGTTGCATAGCCTATTAGTTCTTTTCGTTCGTTAACATATAAAGGGCATTTCATTAAAACTTGAAACTCATTTTATATTTCATTCGTGCAATTATAACACGTCCTAGCTTCAGGTGGGGGGTAATTTCGTTCAAAACGTCCAGTTTCAATTCTGATTGGTGCTACGCCACATCGAAATTTTGCAAGTGCTGATCGATTACTTCTAGTCATGATTTTCTTAACATAATGCTCAGTTACAAATTTTGTTTTGAACTGTTTATAAGTTCTTAGTTTATTTCTACTACCATTTCTGCCCTCTTCTCTATTTATAATATGAAGCCATTGCTGTTCCTGTAATACAGACAGGCAAACATCTGTGTGTTTTATTATAGCCTTTACATTAACATGGTCTCTTATATTAGTAAGATTATGCATATTTAAGTCATTATAACGATGGTATACTTCGTAGCCCCAATTTCGTTTCTTACGGCCATTTCCATCATCCATAGAAACACACGTTTTGTCACTCTAGAAACATCCATATTGATCAAACGACACCAGAGCCTAGTAACAGATAGCCATTGTTGGTTAGTCGGGGTTTTCCACCCCATTTCACCATGTACTGCTGTTGATGGGGTATATTTACCCACACCTAGGAAAAATCGACAGGCTCTATTATGTATGCTATTTATGACCGAATATTCCTTTGTACCCCACACAGCAGGACCATAGTTAATAATGGAGAGCACCATACCATCGTATAGTTTTGTAAAACAGTTAAAAGGCATTCCTCCATTACATTTTTTCTTAGCCATTAACAAACCCAGAGCTCTGTTCGCCGTAGTAGCTACTGTTTTTACCATCACCTTATAATCAAGATATTCAGTTAAAATCAAACCTAAATATTTATACTTATTTACGATGCATATGCTTTGGTCACCTAGTAGAAAATCGCAAGTAGTCTCAGATATCGATGGATTACGAAAATGTACAATTTGAGTTTTGTCTTTGTTAATAGACATGCCCCAGTCATTGCACCATTTCCAGATAACATTTAGCAATGTCTGCAGTTCTTCTGCTGATTCGGCCAGCACCACAATGTCATCTGCGTATGCTAACATTGTAACAATTTCGTCTCCGATCTTAACACCTTTACCCGTGCCTTTCAATTCAGTTAATAAATCGTTTATAAACATATTAAACATGATAGGTGATATAACACATCCCTGCTTAAGTCCGCATTCAACATTGAACCAGTCAGACTTTAAGTTGTTGACCCTAACACAACATTTGTAATCAACATATAATTATTTCAAAGCCTCAAGCATTTTCCCTTGTATGTTGAAGTTCCTAATTTTGTTCCCGAGGAAATTTATATTGATACGGTCATAAGCTTTACTAAAATCTACGAAACATGCAAACGTTTGCTGGCGGCATTTCTTTCTAGTATTGATTATGTTTGTAATGGTAGATAGGTGGTCGAGACAACTGCGACCTGGTCTAAACCCATTTTGTTCATCACACAAAAGTTTGTTGCCCTCTACCCACGATATAAGACGATCATTTAAAATAGAGCAGTATATTTTATACACATGGGAACTAAGCGTAATTCCCCTATAATTCAATGGCACTCGTGGATCAGACGTACAACACTTGGGTATCGGGGTTACAATGCCCCGACGCCATGCTTCAGGAACCATGCTGTTGTTAAAACAGTGATTAAATAGTTCGTAAAGGAAGTCTATGGCATTTTCGTTGACCAGCGTTTCGACTGGGATGTTATCATCACCCAACGCTTTGTGTTTCTTGGCCTTGTTTAAGGCCAGGCGAATGTCCTCCTTAGAGATAGGCCCATCAATATGGAACGATATTAGCTGGGCCATAATTCCACAATGCTACATTGTTGATATCTGACTTTCGATTATCCTTTTACGCCGAGATTGTCGAATTCTGACTTTCGATTATCCCTTTACGCTGTCATTGTGCAAGATTTTTGTCAAATAATTCATTAGAATGGCGTTTGGTCAAATATTTCTCTCTCCAAAAAATGTTCTCCAAAATATTTTCTCAAACGAAGTTCTCCAAACGATTATCTGGCACAAATTGGACTCAGTGACCTAAGCTAAGCTAAGATGTGCTGCCCCCTAGCGAACTACACCGACTTGCAAATACTGAAGTATCCCTTGCAAGTCAGGCCAAAAATTGCTTTGGTCAGGCCTTGCTGTCAGTCACCAATGTCACGTCGTAGTGTACAGAATACTTATATCAAGCATTTTTCACCCACATTATGACCTGTTATATCAATGTTGGAGTTTAAAAGAACTCAAAGATGAACGGAAGAAACGAAGTGCCAAGCACTGAAGCAGTCTGCCAGAAAACGCGAATTGATTGTCAGGTAGGTTGGTACTGTTTGTGAGCGATAATTCATGATGTTTCGAAAACTGTCAATACTAATATTTATTCGTACTATAACGTGTACAATTAATTGAATATTATTAACGATATAGCCGAGCGGAACCGTGTGCCTCAGCGTTAAAGATCCGAGCATTGAACGGGCATGCGCCAGTCATCACGTGTTTGCTCTCGCTTCCGCTAAATATGGCAATAGAGCATAGCGTAGTTTTATTTGGGATCAACGTTGGCGACACGGAACATCCTTTGAAAATCACATTTTATAAACTAATTATGACCAATAATATATTAATGTGCAATTAATTAGTTTGGCTGACTAAAAAGTATTTTTATAATATTGAATGCTATTTGACATTTTAAAACCATGCCATGCTTGTCGTCATGCAAACTGATTATTAAGTCATTTTGAACTTCTTTTGATATAGACAGAATGTATTGAACATTAGATTAAAGTTGTATTCTGACAACGTTCATCTTTTAAATACAAATTTCCAGTGAATCGTCATGCCCCATACAATACATAATTTTCATCAACTCCATATAAATTTTTGTTCACACAATATGTAATTCTAAGATCCAAATTAAAATTACGTATGCATGTCATGTTTATTTTTTGCAAAAGCGTAATTTATCAAATAACATCAAATGCTAAAGTGACATATACGGTAGCAAGTATACTCAAATAAGTATATATTGACATTATTGTTTAGGTTGTATATGTACACCTTAAACATGGTTGTGTAACTCAGAATGCAACTTTAATCTATGACGAGTAGTTTTTAACATGACTGATAATTAAAATATAACATTTCAAATGGAGCCTGTGACCTTAAGCCAGTGGCGTTTTAAAGGTTGAATTAATATTTTCATTTGATATTTTAGAATTATTTTATTGTTAATTAAGATAGCCTAAAGTAAATATTAGATAGTCCAATTACTATTTATATGTAATGTATTTACATATATTTAAACTGACTAATGGGTTTATAGTGTCAGTACTTAGACACTGATGCTATTCTGCAACTGTGATTGTATTTATAGCATTACTTGACATGTTCTTTCACATATCTGTATGCACTATTTCAATAAAATCTTCTTCTGGTGTTTCTACTCTGCTGTTGTCATAACTCATCATAACTAGTATATCATTATATGTAGAACACATAATAGAGGCATACCCAGGATTTATATATTTGTGGGTTCCCAAATGGGTATCACAGTAACGGTGGATGTTGCCTGCCATCATTCACTATACACTGCTGTATAGTGGGGGGGTTTCTGGGCAACGAGAAAACTCCCCTAGGCACGCACCCGCATAATAACATGAACAATAATAATAATGACTTCTTTATTTACATACATACATATTTTACAAAACTACTATTGCCCACACATATAGGGCCTACATTAAAATAGTTCTGTATGTCCTTGCCAATACTTATGCTTTTCGTGTAATTGATACCATAGTTTTATTCCGTTGATATTTTGTTGGCAATTATGTGCATGTATATGCTGTAATTAGACTACACTGCTTTGAGCAATTGCTTTTACAAATTATTATAGCTATAGGTGTACTAAAAGTATATTTTATTTATAATAATATGCTTTATTCGCAGACTCCACACAACATACAAATGCATTAGTGTTCGCTATTGGCAATAGTTACATATGGCCAGTAAGTAAAATATTGCTGCTACTTGAACCATCAATAAAAATATAATTTAGAACTATAACCGGCATGTAAATCTATATGTCAAAAGTTCTAATACCAGGAACACAATAAGCAGATTACTGTAAATAAACATTTCAGTAGCACTATAATATCTGTCAAATCCTAACACCATTTGGAACATATTGTTGTAAGAGACACATTTTCTAATAGCATATATTTATGAAAATTCCATCATAAAATAGCAAACAAAGTTTTGTTTATATCATTTGAACACATAAATGTTCTTATAATCATGTTGCGTCGTGCAAATGACTGGCGGCATTACCGAGATAATAATAGTATATATTCAATGTATATGTTCTAGTTGTCTCCAGTGCTTGGCAATGTTCTATTAACTGACTAGTCTGTATTATTGTGGTTACAATGTAATGGTCTTATGAGGTCTCATTCTTTATATGCTGGCACTGAGGGTGGTTACTACCAGGGTGCATGTCGTCCTCAGTGGTTCTTTTACGTCCCAAATTGAGACGGGACCTACATTAATGTGATCACCGAGCCACGAGGGATACACAGTCCCCAATTTTGAGAGCCAGATTTTTACACCAAATATCATGCCTGCTCGGTCCAGGTTTCGAACTCAGAGCACTGGCATGCCAGGCAGATGTGCTAACCACTACACTAGCCACACTCTCTGTATAATTTGTTTCTGCTGTTGGGATAAATAAAATGCATCCTTACCTTACCTAAAGATGGGAGGGTGTGTTTCTATATTTCATAAAAACCTTGGAGTAACATACACTATCGAAAGGGATGCGGGGGTACCAGCCCAGCCTGATCACAGTGCTTTCTTCTATATCATGAGCAGTCTTACTCCAAAACCACTATACTTTATCTTAGTCACATATTGAACATAAGTTGGGATAATGTCATTGTTTTTCATTTTACAGGTTAATGAAGAGGAGCTCAGCATGAAACTGCCACAGAATAACATGTATAGGGATCAGGGACGTACATGGTGGTAAGCACCAACTACCCAAATTTACACTGGGGAGTCTAGAGGAATACTTATCCCAGTACGGAAAGAAGCTGGAGGAAAAGGGGAGGTCTTTATACAAAGAAAGGTGAGTTATCTTAACATTAAACTAAAAGGACTGTAGGATTAAAGATATATATGCGATTAACCACATGAGCTTAGTAGTTTGTACGTCCCTGTCAAATATGATTACTGCCTCGATGAAATAATAGTTTTCTTTGTCAATGGATACCAGCAGGCTTATTTGTAAATTTATGTCTTAAAATGTAACAACAAACATTCGAAACATAACAATAAATTATTCACGATCAGTATTCTGGAATACCCTGCCTCATAAACTTAGAATACTCCTGACCATTAACCAGTTTAAAAGAAACCTAACAGCTCCTTACTCGTGAATTATTATTGATATTACATTATATATGTGTCTGAGTAAATATATATAGGTGAAGCACAATACTGGGCCAAAAAAGAGGACTGGACAACAAAAACAAAAAGTCTTAGATGGTAACCAAGATACATCTACACATAAAATTAAAGAAGATAAGATATCTTTACTCACTGTTATGTGGCGCAATGCCAAGTGAAGTTGATGATCTAAAATATGAGAATGTGAAACCTTTCAGAAATAAAAAAATTGCTTGACTGATGTATGCTAGTACCTCATCAGAATCCAACCAAGACTTTTAAAATGTTAAGAATGATCAGAGCACTCTGGACGTGAAATGGTGGACACTGTAACTTACGAAATGCACCACATTGTCCACAACCACAATTTTTTTTAAACAATAATAAACCGGCAGGATGCGGTTTTTTGTGTCTCTTCTTTCTTCATAGGCCTAAGATACAGCACAAATGTTATCAACAGGAACTGTCTGCAAAGAAGCTGGTTATGGAATAAATATAGCGTAACTTACATGACACCAATTTGGCCCAATATTGTTCAACTCCACAATTTTTTTTTATAATGTACATTGTTTTCTTCAGGTTATTGCAGTATATGCGTACCACCACAGACAACACACAAGGAAAGTGGTTTGTGTCAGCTGTTATGTGGGCAGAGATGAGGCAGTCTACCTCATAAAGTAGATGTGTCCATGAACAATGATGCAGTGGTGTAAGAAGCACAATGTGAATGTGGTGCTGGGCAGGGCCCTACAGCTCACTGCAAGCATGTTGCAGCAATTCTGTTCAGCCTGACACTACTGTCAGACAGGAACTATCTTGACAGAAGTGACATGTACACAGGTAAGACGTTTAAAAAACACGTATTTTCTGCATTCAGTGTACTATGTACAAATATTGGGGCAACTGTCAATGCACAAAAAAATGGCATTTAGTTTATCCCAATGTTATACAAATAAGCTGGGTAGTTTCAAGAATGTGACATGCTCTTGTCAACATATCAGCAACAATAAATAAATGAAAGGGTTAAAATGCATATAAAATTCATAAATGTACACTTTGACTTGACCTGCAGGTCCTCCAGACATTCCATCATGCTATACCTTTTAAAGGAACTCCTATCAAGTCCAGCAGATTACATGCAATTCGTGGGAAAGACAATGCGGACCTTCTATATGATCCTTGATCAGAGCAACTGCAGAACAACGACTCTACTCCAGACAGGTTCACTCTATTTGACGAAACAAATCTTATACAGCTTGTATTCCTTTTACAGACCAATTGAAAAATAGTTACTTGTCAAAACATGGGCATTAGTGCAGTCTCTGGCTTTATGTATAAAGCAAATAATACAATGTTGTTTATATCTCTACATATACATATTTCAGGAAAGTCAACCAATGCCAGTGATGCAGCTGTTCCCTCCTGCCAATCCACATGCCCTTGCCAACGACCACAACTACTTGAAGTTAACTCCACAAGATCAGTACTTGAAAGATGAAATGGTTAGTTATTTCCATACTTTTCAATTCAATATACATACATGCATCTGTATTTACACAATGTGCTCCATTGAAACAATGCATACGGTTACAATAGAGTGCGTTGGCTCAGTGACTAGAACGTTGGACTCTCAATCAAGAGAACCCGGGTTCGAATTCAGTGCTGCTGTGTTGAACCTTGGGCAAGTTCGTTCACTCTACGTTGCTCCAGTTCACTCAGCCGTATGAATGAGTACCTGGCTATAGACAGTGGTGGATATTTGTGTACAAATAGCCTTTGTGCATTAATTGCGACATGTCTGAAAGCTTCCCAGAGAAGTTGAGATGGTGCTCGATCAAACAAGTCTGCTAGGGAGTAAAGTGCTTTGAGCAGTCATCAGGACTGGATACTGCGTTATTATATAAGAGATTACTTTTTATAAACATTACATCGTTACAGCACAGAGTCCAACTTACAAACCATTGTGCAATGCAGCTCTGAGCATTTCATTTGAAACTAAAATAAAACAAAATTAAAACTTGAAACAAAGAGGGGGTTTGTTGTATTGCAATTAATATCAGACTAACTGGTGATAATACAACTATATAGCTTTTTTAAAGCTGCAATATCAGTTCGATTTTTATGCTCCTCGCTTTTCTGACTAATTTCCCAAAAATCAAAGCTATCAATTATCCATTATAATATCCTAGTTCATTGGTGCACTTGTGCTACTTCGTTTTGTTGAAATTAATAAACAAACTGCGAACTATTTTGAATTTGGTTTTGAGTTGAAGGAGTCGAAACTAGCAACACTTACTTGGACATGCATCTGGAAGTGGAAACTTCATATAATATCGTGTTCGCGAATTTGGGCGAGACTGACCTCTGACCCTCAAGATTGGTGCCTTGATCAAGCCGTTTTTGTTGATAGTACAGTGTTCGCAAGTGTTTATACAACACGTTCTTATTTTATGGCATTTACGCCGGCGATGGGATGTTCCCAGACATATGCCACCGACTCAGCAAAAAAGGGCCAAATTACGCAGACAACGACAGACAGTCAGTATTCGTGTCAGATGGTTTATTTGGGAAAAAACAGTATGGATTTGTGGAACAACATAACTCACAAAAGAAAGAGCTGGAGTAAGACAAAGAACAGATGTTGCGTTCGCAAAACTTCTTCTAGAGAAGTTAGTAATTTCAAAGTAGTCAGCTTGAGCCACGCATATTTATTCGTATGAATATAATATTATGTTGCTTATTATGTTCACAAAACCACCACCCCTCAATACTGTGAAAATGTCCATAACAATAGCATGTAGGCCTTCGTAACATATATCGATAGATGTGAGAGAGCAGAGAAGTACTGTTACAATAGAAAGAATTGCAGCCCATGTTTTGTTAAGTTACAAATCCTCTTGTACATGTAAATTATAGAAGTTCTGTTTTAGTTGTTTTTTATTTTGGTCTTTCAATTTATCAATAACATGCATTTGGTAATTTATACTTCTACATTCATACCTTTTGTAGAAATTTTTTGTAAATGTTGTTTTCCGTTTCATTTAATTAATTCACTTCTTCTCACTTTGCGCGATTCAATTTAAATACAGTCAGGGTTGACAGCTAAGTTTCTGACAGGACAGTTTACAAATTGTTTGCACGTTGATGACACTGAAGCCACAGAGGCTTTGCTTCAAGGAACATACTTTCCCAGTCAGAAACCTCTAGTTAATAACCACAGTTGCAAGTAGTTGAAAGGCCGTAATAATTTTTTTTTGTTAAATCAAGCCAGGAAATCCATAATATAATGCCTTTGTTGCTCTCATAAGAGACATGACGAACTGCTGGAATCTTCTTCTAAAGACTTACAGTGACTCAGCCAGCCTTTAGACAAGTGTAGCCAGCTTCCAGTGGCACCTTGCAGTCCAGCTAAAGAACAAAGGGGATATTGATCATTGAACAATAACAGGTGGTAATCCACCCTCTGAGTAAACAGTAGAACTTTGTGGATACTGCCAGGGGTTCACCCACTGCCAGCCAAATGTCCTCCTCATTAATTAGCAGTGTTAGATGAATGACACATTGAGACCACAACTAAGGCATTGGGTATTTTGCATGGTTTACTATTGAATTCATAAAACTTTGTTTTGTTGAACTGTCAGTGAAAAATTGCAAAACTTTTTATTTATTTTATATTTTTTGAATAAAATTAGTTTGACTTTATTTCCTGTAACCTTCTTTCCAGCCCATCTGTGTTCTACCTGTACTTAGTTAATAAGTTGACACTTGTAAATTGTCTAGTTGTTTGTTATGTACTACACTTTTACAATATATATACAATAATAACTTTGCCACTCTCATATCATTGTAATTGTTTCACAACTGGGCAAATGACCTTTTCACTCGCGAGTGCTGGGCAAATGACATTTGGGCAACATATGTTTACCTGTTAATGAAATTAAAAAGTTTACAAGTTACATACCACACACATATGTAATATTATATATATATTGACGGGTAGTAGTGCTGTCAAACCATGTTCATTTTCACAAATAATCTGACTCATTCCATATTCCAATTCATGACTTTGTTCGACAGCTTCAACACAAAGGCGCGAACTACCTCAACATCACTGCAGCCGTCACATATGACAAGATCTGTGTTGGCTCTATCGAGCATCAGTGTTCGTAGCAAAGGCAGCTCAGGTGTCCAGTCACTTCCTGAGGCTGGATGCAGCTCAGGACAGTTAGAACAAACGTAAGTATTAAGTGATGCTGCTATGCAAATGTTATATATTAAAGCCCTGCGCGGGCTGGAAATTTGAGCCCGCATCCGCCCCGCAACTATGTAATTTAACCCGCCCCTCGTATTACAACTCAGCCCGCCCCGCATATTTTGTCACATCCTAGCCCGCAGCCCGCCCCACCCCACAGTAACTTGGCCCGCAACCCGCCCCGCAGTAATTAGTCAAAAGTCAGCCCGCACCCACCCCGCAGTCCACAAAAGATGACATGGAATCATTAAAAATATATCATCTTTATTAATCATTGTTGTTTACAATATTAACAAATGCAAGGCGCTGGGTGACAACCATGTCGTACTTGGAATTCCATCTCTAAGACAAATAGAACCATTGTCATTATAATGTAAATGCCCGAAGGTGATAAGCAGACCTGGGGCAAAGTAAAGGTACGAGTACAAATTTTAACGTATTTTAAAATTATTAATTAATCTAATTGATATAATTCAGCACAAGTGAATATGCGATGGCACACTGCTGGCATTCATTTCAGTGGCATCCTATGATCTTATAATCTATTTGCCATTGTACTGCATGAACATGAGTTGTTCAAAGGGTGAGTCTGGTGCACAAAGGCAGTGTTACAATTTGTCATCTGCTGATATTAGAAGTTTGCAATTTACATTTTCTGATCGTAGACTACCGATTGTTGAGAGGATTTTTACATGTCCATATAACAGGCTCAAAATCCCCTCTGGACCAGACTACTGGCACCGGATAATACTAGTGTAGAAGGCAGTTTGACTTGAGCCATCTGACTTCTACAGAGGAAGACTGACAGTTCTTGTTCTTAGCAGTTAGCACTGTCAGCCAGTGCCAAGTGGCAGAGTCTCCTGTCTCCACACATCAAAGGCATTTCATGTCTAATTAGTGGGGTAACTGCTCTTTATGGACATCCTAGTGGCTTAATTACACAAACAGATTGATGGCCTGAACTGATACTTCCATCTGGAAGAAGCCACTAATCACACCTGACTGAAGCTGGCAAGGCAGGCCAGCACATGTTATCATAACACTGTTTAAACACAAACAAAAGGGCAATCTGGTAATCCCCTATTAACTAGCTCAAAGAATGTCCCACCTTTGAGTAACTGGTGACCATTAATGAGTTACAAAAATCAGCCAGCAGTAGCCCACATGTAGAAATTACTAGCCAGCAGACCGCCCCGCCCACCGCCCCGCCCAAATTGAAACTTAACCCGCACCGCACTGCAACAACAACAAAAAATCCAGCCCGCGGGCTGCGGGCCAAAACCCGCCCCACACAGGGCTTTAATATATATAAATCATAGCATAATAATTGGAAGATATGCAAACATATGTGATTGGGTTTAACAATTGTTTTATTCTGACCAATCTTAGGGTAGTTACACCATCTTTGGTTGATAAGGCTTTTGTGAAACTTTCAATTACATTATACATTTAATTTGCAGTTAATTTTTTTAACTTAATGGTCTATTTATTTAATTTGGAATATTTATGTTGCAAACATAAATTCGTATATACAGTGCAAGTATATTCCATTAGCACCCCCCTCCCCCGTCTTCCGATATCACCACTCCAGCCAAGCGGCTGAAGTTATAGTTATGGCGGCTCAGTAGCGCCAAAATTTAGACTACACCATTTGGTTCGGCCAGGCTCAATTTCTGGATCCACCCCTGTATGTGAATGTGTTGTTTGTCTGCATGAGGATTTTGCAGTAATGGGTGTCCTCGTTAAATTGCATATTGTTGTTAGAAATGCATGTGAATTAAAGTAAAGACAATGTAAAGTACAAACATTTTATTGAAACTATTTGATAAGATTGACTACAAAATTATGAAAAGCACAATACAACTACAGGTACAATTACTGCACTTGATGTGTATAATGTAATAATTTTTAATATCACACACGCATCACATGCACATAATATGCAAAGCAACAATAGAAACAAAAATTAGGAAGAGGTTGAAAAAATGTCAGGTACATATAAAAAACAAACAGTTATTTTTATCATGATTCTTTGTTGCAAAAAAACAACACTAGTTAGTACATGTGATATCAAATGCTAGTTGTAGTTTATACATGCCTTATATGTTTACAACTGACAAAACAAAATTAGTGACTAAACAATGATGTGTATTTAAAAAAAAAATTTAATACCCATAAAATGTAAACCAATGAGACATAATTACTTACAAAGATGTTTAGTTGAACTTAAAATAGTGACTGGACTAGACAGGGTCATCCCTATGTGACTGAGAATTACATATACAATCACTACATGCTACATTGCTCCAGTTTACTCAGCTGTATGAAGAGTACCTGCTACAGACAGTGGTGGATAGTCTTCGCATATTAATTTCAGCTTAATGCTTCCCAAGTCAAGATGGTGTTTTCGATTTAACAGGTCTGCCAGGGAGCCAGTAAAGTGCTTTGAGCAATCATGAGGACTGGATAGTATACAATATCAAAACTAACCTTACTCAGTGTTGTTTAATTATCATGAGAAATGAAAATGTAATGTAAATTATTTGTGAAAACATAAAACAGTGATAAAAAAAGAATAATTTAGAAAGATGATACATGGCATGACAAATATATAACAGTCCTCATGATTCATAGATAATTTAAACAAGTAAAACGCTGCTGTCAGTGTATCAACAGACTGTTGCTGAAAAATGTGAAAAGGCTTTCAATACCATTACTTCATCACAAACTTGTGTTGTACATAACAAGTGCCTGGTGTATGTTGCAAGAACTCTGCTGGCTACCACTGACTATCAGCAACACAAAGACAATGAAACCCTACCACTGTAACCATACTGGATAATTCATGTATTTTTTCATGGACACTGGTAAAAGTTATAGTTGAATTGAATAAAAATACCTTGTATTATTGACTTTTGATAAATGTGTCGTCACATATAAAAATATCATACATGTCAGAGCCATGCTAATTGTCACTTTTTCTCCGGTATAGGTAGATGCAGATGTACAGCAAAAAGTCAGGAAGCTGGTATGCAGTACTATCAAAGATAACGATGTAGTTCACCGAAGAATGCTCGACACTGAACCTCTCTCACAGCGTTGAAAGTTGTTGCCCGAAGACTCATGCCATAACTGCCAGACCCTGGCACCCACCATTCCATCACCAATTGCAGAGCTAATCAGGCGTCACTTCATTCTTATGTCTAGCAACCTGCATTCTACATTGGTTTCCAGTCAGTCAAGCTAACTGACTGATCTGGAAGCCAGTATAACCCCTTGGCACTGGGGAATCTGTCATGGATGCAACTCACGACACAATTGGGATCACTCGGTGGACATTCACATGACAAACTGTTAATATGCAGCATATTGCATGGCTGTAGAATCTTGTCCGAGATCCTGGACATACAACTGCCCAGTATGTCATATTAACTTGGAGAGCTAGTAGTACTAAGCACACTAGTTCAATCTCCTGTAAAGAAAAGCATATATTCAGTAAACAAAAACAGGCATCATAGTAGTGTTGGGAGGAAATAATTATTGAGTTGTTCATTGTCATAATCAGTAAATATAAAATCATGTTTCATGTATGATCTGCAGCATTTCACAAGAAAAAAGGCAGCAAGAAATGTTATACTACAGCTGCATCTATACATGTTGATATCTTACTTCTTAGGAACAGTCAGTGTTTACCGGGTGGAGAAAGGGGGTGGGTTGATACAGCATGCAGACATTAGTGGATTATGCTATTTTTCAAAACGGTGACAAATTTTAACTATTTTTCTTTACTAGGTGTTCATTGTCATTACAGCAATTTTAAATTGTTCAATTTCATTACAATGACGCTTGATCTTAGTCAATATTATAGACTGATTTTTTAATTCTGCTAATCAGTAAAGTGCATTTATATTTTTTTGTTTTGTTTTCAGTATATAAATTCATGTAACTGTCCGCCATGTGTAACTACTACACATATCCATGTTGTTTGACATTTTAAGCCTGAGGTTTAATGGTCAAGGTGAATGTTGGAAATGACAAAATGAGGTGTATTTTCTAACAGTGTATTTTCCTCGTCAAGTATTCAAAGGTTCATAATATGTATGTCTACCTTCTTCAAGAATGAATCATTTATTTTATCAATTTATTTTAGGGTCATCGCCATATGCTAAATACTTTTTAAAGGTGTATTAATATGTCTTTGTTGATACACTGGGTATAATATACAAGTGCAGAAGTCAACCTAGTTTTTCATGTCCAAGATGTTATTAAAATGTGTATGAAAACAAATGTATATTTAAATGTGCACATTAAAATATTGGTGTCCTGTAACTTACGCTATTATTTACTCCATAACAAGTTTCTTTGTGGACAGTTCCTGTTGATAACATTTGTGCTGTACCTTAGGCCCATGAAGAAAGAAGAGACACAAAAAAAATGCATCCTGCCTGTTTACTGTTGTTTAAAAAAAGTGTGGTTGTGGACAACGTGGTGGATAACGTAAGTTACAGTGTCCATCATTTCACGTCCAGAGTGCTCTGATTATTCTTAACATTTTAAAAGTCTTGGTTTCTGATGAGGTACTAGCATACATCAGTCAAGCAAATTTTTATTTCTGAAGTGTTTCACATTCTCATAATTTCATACCATGTAACTTACATCATGAACTTCACTTGGCATTGCGCCACATAACAGTGAGTAAAGATATCTTATTTTCTTTAATTTTAGGTGTAGATGAATTTTGGTTACCATCTAAGACATTGTTTTTGCTGTCCAGTCCTCTTTTGGCCCAGTATTGTGCTTCACCTATATATATTTACCCAGACACATATATAATGTAATATAAATAATAATTCACGAGTAAGGAGCTGTTAGGTTTCTTTTAAACTGGTTAATGGTCAGGAGTATTCTAAGTTTATGAAGGTATTCCAGAATACTGGTCCTGAATAATTTATTGTTAGGTTTCGAATGTTTGTTCTTACATTTAACACATATAAATTTGCCAAACCTCTTACAAATAAGCCTGCTGGTATCCATTGACAAAGAAAACTATTATTTCATCAAGGCAGTATCATATTTGCCAGGGACGTACAAACTACTAAGCTCATATGGTTATTCGCATTTACCTTTAATCCTACAGTCCTTTTAGTTTAATGTTAAGATAACTCGCCTTTCTTTGTATAGAGACTTGCTCTTTTCCTCCAGCTTCTTTCCGCACTGGGATAAGTATTCCTCTAGACTCCCCAGTGTAAATTTGGGTAGTTGGTGCATACCACCATGCACGTCCCTATACATGTTATACTGCGGCATTTTCATGCTGAGCTCCTCTTCATTAACCTGTAAAATGAAAAACAATGAATCATCCCAAGTTATGTTCAATATGTGACTAAGATAAAGTATAGTGGCTTTGGAGTAAGACTGCTCATGATATAGAAGAAAGCACTGTGATCAGGCTGGGCTGGTACCCCCGCATCCCTTTCGATAGTGTATGTTACTCCAAGGGTTTGTGCTGGTTTTTATGAAATATAGAAACACACCCTCCCATCTTTAGGTAAGGTAAGGATGCATTTTATTTATCCCAACAGCAGAAACAAATTATGCAGAGTGTGCCTAGTGTAGTGGTTAGCACATCCGCCTGGCATGCCAGTGCTCTGAGTTCGAAACCTGGACCGAGCAGGCATGATATTTGGTGTAAAAATCTGGCTCTCAAAATTGGGGACTGTGTATCCCTCGTGACTCGATAATGTCTGTCCCGTCTCAATTTGGGACGTAAAAGAACCACTGAGGACGACAAGCACCCTGGTAGTGACCACCCTCAGTGCCAGCATATAAAGAATGAGACCTCATAAGACCATTACATTGTAACCACAATAATACAGACTAGTCAGTTAATAGAACATTGCCAAGTGCTGGAGACAACTAGAACTACAAAATATGAAAACAAATATTAAGATACAAATTTTACAATAACAATTTACATAATGTCAACAAAATATAAAACAAATCACTGTGTGATGGGAGACTCCACACTATTATTATTTTTAAAGTTTAATAATAGGACATTGTTACGTAGCCGAGCATCAGAACCGTGTGTGCCAGTGATAAATGTCTGAGCACTAAACGCGCATGCGCCTATTGTGGCTTCTTTCCGGTGCACGGACGCAGAGCAGCAAGCCGAGCATCGGAACCGCGTATGTCAATGATAAAGGTCCGAGCACTCAACACGCATACGTGTGCATGTTGTGGTGCTCGGACACAGCGCATCGGAACTGTGTTCATCGGTGTTATAGCTGGTCCGAGCACATTCCAGACCGCGCTGCGTTTCAGTTCTCCCTTTGTCTCGGATTCATTACTTATCGTACAGCTTACTAAAATAGGTCTACTAACATATACATTGAATATAAACTATAATTATCTAGGTAATGCTGCCAGTCATTTGCACGACGCAACATGATTATAAGAACATTTATGTGTTCAAATGATATAAACAAAACTTTGTTTACTATTTTATGATGGAGTTTTCATAAATATATGCTATTAGAAAATGTGTCTCTTACAACAATATGTTCCAAATGGTGTTAGGATTTGACAGATATTATAGTGCTACTGAAATGTTTATTTACAGTAATCTGCTTATTGTGTTCCTGGTATTAGAACTTTTGACATATAGATTTACATGCCGGTTATAGTTCTAAATTATAGTTTTATTGATGGTTCAAGTAGCAGCAATATTTTACTTACTGGCCATATGTAACTATTGCCAATAGCGAACACTAATGCATTTGTATGTTGTGTGGAGTCTGCGAATAAAGCATATTATTATAAATAAAATATACTTTTAGTACACCTATAGCCATAGTAATTTGTAAAAGCAATTGCTCAAAGCAATGTAGTCTAATTACAGCATATACATGCACATAATTGCCAACAAAATATCAACGGAATAAAACTATGGTATCATAATTACACGAAAAGCATAAGTATTGGCAAGGACATACAGAACTATTTTAATGTAGGCCCTATATGTGTGGGCAATAGTAGTTTTGTAAAATATGTATGTATGTAAATAAAGAAGTCATTATTATTATTGTTCATGTTATTATGCGGGTGCGTGCCCAGGGGAGTTTTCTCGTTGCCCAGAAACCCCCCAAGAAATCCCACACTATACGGCAGTGTACAGTGAATGATGGCATGCAACATCCACCGTTACTGTGATACCCATTTGGGAACCCACAAATATATCTATCCTGGGTACGCCTCTGTTATGTGTTCTACATATAATGATATACTAGTTATGATGAATTATGACAACAGCAGAGTAGAAACACCAGAAGACGATTTTATTGAAATAATGCATACAGATGTGTGAAAGAACATGTCAAGTAATGCTATAAATACAATCACAGTTGCATAATAGCATCAGTGTCTAAGTACTGACACTATAAACCCATTAGCCAGTTTAAATATATGTAAATACATTACATATAAATAGTAATAGGACTATCTAATATTTACTTTAGGCTATCTTAATTAACAATAAAATAATTCTAAAATATCAAATGAAAATATTAATTCAATCTTTAAAACGCCACTGGCTTAAGGTCACAGGCTCCATTTGAAATGTTATATTTTAATTATCAGTCATGTTAAAAACTACTCGTCATAGATTAAAGTTGCATTCTGGGTTACACAACCATGTTTAAGGTGTATGTACAACCTAAACAATAATGTCAATATATACTTATTTGAGTATACTTGCTTCCGTATGTCACTTTGGCATTTGATGTTATTTGATAAATTACGCTTTTGCAAAAAATAAACATGACATGCATACGTAATTTTAATTTGGATCTTAGAATTACATATTGTGTGAACGAAAATTTATATGGAGTTGAAACTAATTAATTGCACAACTTAATATATTATTGGTCATAATTAGTTTATAAAATGTGATTTTCAAAGGATATTCCGTATTGCCAACGTTGATCCCAAATAAAACTACGCCATGCTCAATTGCCATATTTACTATTTAGGGGAAGCGAGAGCAAACACGTGATGACTGGCGCATGCCCGTTCAATGCTCGGATCTTTAACGCTGAGGCACACGGTTCCGATGCTCGGCTACGCAACCACTTCGTTAATAATATTCAATTAATTGTACACGTTATAGTACGAATAAATATTAGTATTGACAGTTTTCGAAACATCATGAATTATCGCTCACACACTGTACTAACCTACCGGACAATCAATTCGCGTTTTCTGGCAGACTGCTTGGCACTTAGTTTCTTCCGTTCATCTTTGAGTTCTTTTAAACTCCAACATTGATAAAACAGGTCATAACGTGGGTGAAAAATGCTTGATATAAGTATTCTGTACACTACGACGTGACGTTGGTGACTGACAGCAAGGCCTGACCAAAGCAATTATATAATTGCTTTGGCTTGACTTGCAAGGGATACTTAAGTATTTGCAAGTTGGTGTAGTTCGCTAGGGGGCAGCACATCTTAGCTTAGCTTAGGTCACTGAGTCCAATTTGTGCCAGATAATCGTTTGGAGAACTTCGTTTCGAGAAAAAAATTTGGAGAAAATCTTTTTGAGAAATATTTGACCAAACGCCATTCTAGTGAATTATTTGACAAAAATCTTGCACAATGACAGCGTAAAGGGATAATCGAAAGTCAGAATTCGACAATCTCGGCGTAAATGGATAATCGAAAGTCAGAAATCAACAATGTAGCATTGTGGAATTATGGCCCTAATATCGTTCCATACATCAAGGTGTTCATTGTGACCCAGTGAGTGGGTCTCCACCGGCGGTTGATAATCAATTGTTTGTTCGTAATTGACCGGGTTCAGCACTGGTGCTCCCACAAGGCGCGACCGTCCCATTCCATGAAGAGGGACAACCCGGCCGTTGCTCCTGGAGCCAGTGACACTCGTCTAGTACATACCCAGAAACCGCCTGATAGGCTGATAAATTCGAAATGAACTGCGCCGGTGGTGAACTTGAGTGAACACTGTTATTGGTATTAGTCGTTGTTCTTCACCTAAGGAAAGTTATGATGGCGTTTAACTTCTATTTCAGTTATGCGATATTGCGATGCAAAGCCTTGCATAGCAACTTTAATTTAGTTACCATTTGGTTATGCCGTGACTGATAATGTTTTACTATGATTGCCTATACTTTGGAGTGGAGGGATGACATGTATCCATAATTATTAGCGCCGCCTACAGGCATAGTGATATATGGAAGTAGTCATAGTTACTAAACCCGCCCATTGCCCTAGTGTTAACCAATATAGATAGTGCGCCTGCGCGGTGGAGGCAGACTGATACGTATAACATCGTAACATGTGCCGCAAAATCTAATAAAGCTATAGTCAGTAGTAAACTGACTTCATGTGTTGTGAAACACGACATAGATGTTTAATAACATACCTATCGATCTGTAGTTCTTTAAGGCTTTCTTATTTCCTTTCTTGATGATTATCACCATTTTTGCGTTCTTCTATACGGTAGGTATTCGTCTTTTCTGATAAGCATTTAGTACACTTACGTACGTTGTACGTGCACATATAAAATACATAAATCACAGCTTTCAATTGTAGATTAGATAACTATTCAGGTAGTAATTTAAAATACCTCAATGTTTTCAAACGAACGCACAAAAGCGCCCACAAGAACAACACGTTGTTAAGACGAAACCTACGCATTGATCGTGCGCATCTTTGTGAATGCGGTCCGCCCAGTCCAACCGATCCGCCTGTTCCTTATCCGCCGTTTAGGGTAGGCCAATTTACGTTGACGCTTGAGTCACCGTCACAAGCATCCCACTTCCGGATTTGTATACGGGCCTTCGTTTTGGAGTGACACGATCGGTATCTTTGGTAAACAAAACGTTGAATCCATAAATAGCCACAATGGCATTTACGTTCATAGCTGTTTTAGCGTGCATGGTTGGTTTAATTGGCGCGGAAACTTTTATGTATAAAGGGTGCAGCTTTCCAAAAGTAGACGGAAAACACTCTCAGTCGACGAGAACGACCGTGGACAGGATAACACATCTACTCAATAAAACGTACGTAAAGTTTCCTTGTTCAGTTGATTAACATTAACACCAATTTACATTAATAAGTCGGTGACTTTATCACCACACTTACTCCGGCATTAAAATTGTATACTTGAATCATTGAAACTTGGTGTGGTTTCCAGTCCAGCGCTTTTTGCAAAAAATAGGGCCTGGCAATGCATGTCATGCGACGATGCCAGGTCCATGCCTGGTCGCTTCGACAGCATGTCCTCTTCGGGTAGCCGAAACGACCAACCTTGCTTGGTCACGTCAGTAGGAAACTTTGGCCACGTTTGTGGGAAACTTTGGTCTTGTCAGACTGACAGTCAATGGCAAAGTTTGGTCACGATGGTCGGATGGATAATTTATACTCATAGTCACCAAGACTTCAAGTCATTATGTGTCACACTCCAAGATGCGTTGTCTCGAATCTCGCAAGACCTAGCTGCTAGTCTCTATATGACTTACGAGAATTGAGCATGACTTCCCAAAGCAGTTACGTCAACGTCTGTTGGGCACCTCAGGGCCTCCCAAAAAGCTAAATGTTCACATTTTGTTTGTTTCTGCCTGGACTAGGTTGGCAGAGTGCCAATTGATTGTGTATTACACCCACCCCACCCTCCACCCCACTGTGGATCCTAGGTTCTCTGCCTGCTATTGTTTGATGGAAACTGACTAATCTGTAATTGGCCACTGGCAGAGGCTTATGTCAACTGACAGCATTAATCCACTAGACCCCTCTAAACTGGATAGTTGCATGTAGATTTTAAGCTGTATCTTCCCAAACGTCAAACAGTGGGCTGTAACTAATGTGTAATGGGAATCCCTACTGCACTGGTAGAATCTGAGGAACTTTAAAAGCAGCAGTAGACATACTTATCAATGCAATATAAAGATATGACCTAGGTATAAAATAAATATTATATAAAGTAAAATAACATAGGTATACTCGAAACATTAAAGCATATTTAGCCAAAAATTGTAAGGAATATTATTCAGATGTTTTACTATACATGTTGCAGCTATTCCATCACTCCAGTTATATCAGTATTATGTTGTACTACTGTTTTTAACTACTGTGTTTAAAGGGAAACATAAGGGAACTGTTTGGTGTTATGCACCTAACAGAGTTAATGCAAACTAACTATTTCCAACTATAATCACATTTTTAACGTCGGTGGTTTACTGGTAATATTATCTCAAAGTGGAAAATTCTAATGAAATCTTCAATAACACGAAGGCAGCCATCTTACTGATGACAACCAAAAGCAACCAATAAACGAGCAGCATTATTTTAACCGCGGTCTTCTCATGATGTAAGCAATGTTTAACAAGATTGCCATCCAGAGAATTTACTCTAGATGGCAGGTGGACAAGGAAGCCCTTTGGCTTATCGAGAGTCCAACCCTTTTATCTACATATATCCAGCCCTTCTGAGGTATGTGTCGATTTTATTTTTAAACATATTCACACTACTAGCACCCACACAATCATCAGATAATCTGTTCCATTCATTCACAGTCCTTTGTGAAAATGAGAACTTTCTTACGTCTAATTTACACTGCCCCTTTACTAATGTAACTTCATGTCCTCTAGTCTTTCTATCTTTCTTAACTGAAAAAAACATATTTCTATCAATATTTTCATAACCATTCAACATTTTAAACATTTCTATCTGATCTCCTCTCAGTCTCCTGGTCTCTAGTGTTGTTAAACCACATTCTTTTAGGCTTTTTTCATAACTAAGATCCCTCAGTTTTGGTATCATTTTAGTCGCTCTCCTCTGTACTCTTTCTAGCATATCTATGTCCTTCTTGCGGTATGGCCTCCACGCTTGTATACAATATTCTAAATGAGGCCTAACTATTGTTTTGTACAGCGGTATTATTAGTTCTTTTTCTTTATGTGCTATATTTCGCCTAATCAATCCAAGGATTTCATTTCCTTTTGAAGCTGCAATTCCACACTGCTCTGAAACCTTCATGTCAGCACTAATTGTCAGCCCTATGTCTTTTTCTTTTACAGTAGTACTTAGTACAGTTCCCCCAATTGTATATTCAACATATTCGTTCCCATGTCCTGTGTGAAGGCATTTACATTTCCCAAAATTGAACAACATTTGCCACTTTTCAGACCATTTGATCAACCTGTCAAGATCATCTTGTAAATGCTGTCTATCTCCATCACTTTTAATCCTTCTAAACACTTTTGTATCATCTGCAAATTTCAACACCTTGCTAGCTATATCATTGTCCAAATCGTTTATATATATTAAGAATAATATAGGTCCCAGTACTGATCCCTGTGGAACCCCACTCAAAACTGATTTCCAGTTTGAAGCCTCCCCATCAACAACTACCCGTTGTCTTCTGTCAATCAGCCAATTTTTTATTCAGTTAATTATATCATTTCCTATGCCATGGGCCTTTAGTTTAAGCAGTAATCTTTGATGTGGCACTTTGTCGAAAGCTTTTTGAAAATCTAAGTAGATAATATCTACTGGTGATCTATCATCTACCCACTTAGTGATATCTTCCAAAAAAAAACATATTTGTTAAGCATGACCTCGCTTTTAGAAACCCATGTTGAGATGGGTTTATCAAGTTATGTTTAACAAGAAAATCCACCATGTGATCTTTAATTAGTCTTTCTAATAATTTATAAATCACCGATGTTAAACTAACTGGTCTATAATTATTTGACTTGTTTCTCGAACCTTTTTTAAATAACGGTATAATGTTTGCTTCTTTCCATTCTAAAGGAACCACTCCCTCTTTTAAATGACAAGTTGAAAACTGTTGCAAGCGGTATGCTAACTTGTTCTACAATTTCCAATAGTAGTTAGGGTGGAATACCATCCACTCCAGGTGATTTATTATCCTTCATAGCCCCAATTTTCTTAGCTACCATTTCTGGGGTTACAATTAATTGTCTTAAATAGTCTGATTCTGTCCCCTTGAACTTAGCCTCTGGTACTAGCAGTGAACTAGTGTCTTCTCTGGTAAACACTGAACTAAAATACTCATTCGGGTCTTCTGCCATTAAAGGAATAAAAACAAGGCATTAGCTAAAATCCGTTTTCCATGTGTACAGAAAGTTTAATATTGCATGTAACATTCGAGAACATTAAAAAAATACAGAAAAATACATTTGTAGCATAAATTCGATTTTAAGCCTGTCTGTGTAGCGATTCCCGCGGAAAATAAAATTTTAATGAGCTAGTTGATCACGTGGTATCTTAACGTCACACATGACTCACACTCGCAGCAGGTCGACCCTTTCTATGCATTCAGAGCATGTTTACATGGATAATGTTGGGGTCGAAACGAGCGTCAGAATGAGTTGTTATGCAATAATCCGATGTAATACAAACACTAGTCATCATAGAAGAACAAGCAGTTATTTTACGGTTCCACATGAATTCAATTTTATTCAAAACAATGAATGCGAATGAGCCTACAACTTGTAGTACAAGTCGACTAGGTTTCGCCGAGCTTGGGCTCGTTTGCAGAATAATTATATCGAATGCAACCAACGGGAGATAATGTACACCAATAAACATACATAGCAAACATATATCGTATCCACCTACAGAAAGTAACATGTAAAATCTCATAATATCACTAGAATATTGATGTATGAAGGAGGAGTTGTACAAGTTATCATAACAACTGAAATCAGTCAGCGAATTTCTGTCGGCCCTGATAGCTCACTTGGTAAACGCGTTGGTTCATTGGCGTTTGTTTTACAATCGGGCGACGCCGGTTCAATCCTGACAGCATGCAAATTATTGATTTTCTTTACTCCTTTTTTGTTTATGTTTTCATGAAGTAATATAAACCAAATCATTTAGTATACTATGATGCACTGTTTGTAAATATTTTTTTTATTTTTGTAGTAATTATTTATTCGCCACACATGAAAATATGGTCATTATATATAAAACGATGTTTCTAAATTGTATTTATCCAGACAGATCACAATCTTTTTCACATATATAATTACAATATATTACTGTACAATATATTTACAATTAATAAATTATATATCCATTACATTATATTTGTTTGGATAAATAAAATTTAGAAACTTTGTTATATAATGACCATATTTTCATTTTTGGGGCGAATAAATAATTACTACAAAAATAAAAATTATTTATAAACAGTGCATCATAGTATACTAAATGATTTGGTTTATATTACTTCGTGAAAACATAAACAAAAAAGGTGTAAAGAAAATCAATAATTTGCATGCTGTCAGGATTGAACCGGCGTCGCCCGATTGTAAAACAAACGCCAATGAACCAACGCGTTTACCAAGTGAGCTATCAGGGCCGGCAGAAATTCGCTGACTGATTTCAGTTGTTATGATAACTTGTACAACTCCTTCATATATCGATATTCCAGTGATATTATGAGATTATACACGTTACTTTATGTAGCTGGATACACTATATGTTTGCTATGTATGTTTATTGATGTAGATTATCTCCCGTTGGTTGCATTCGATATAATTATTCTGAAAACGAGCCCAAGCTCGGCGAAACTTAGTCGACTTGTAAGCCCATTCGCATACGTTGTTTTGAATAAAATTCGATTCATGTAGAACGGTAAGATAACTGCTTGTTCCTCTATGATGACTAGTGTTTGTATTACGTCGGAAAATTGCACAATAACTCATTCTGACGCTCGTTTCGACCCAAAAACTATACTTGTAAACATGCTCTGAATGCATGGAAAGGGTCGGCCTGATGCGAGTTTGAGTCATCAGTGACGTCACATCTCAGCATCCCGAAAAGCGCGCCAAAAATATGCATATTCGAAAATGTCCGGATGTACAGCATAAAATGTGGAATTTCTAATTCATTGAATTTTTTTCATTTTTTTTGCTTGGTGGACGTGGAAATAGATAGCAGGATGTAATGTAACATGAATTCAAGCAATAGATGTTTTTATTCCCTTTAAGAATCCTGATATTATATTTCCAGCACTATCTTCTAGAGGACCGACCTTATCCTGAAGTTTCTGTTTGCTTCGAACATACGCATAAAAACTCTTGCTGTCATGTTTTATATTACAAGCTAATTTATGTTCATAGCTTCTCTTTGAATTTCTAATTTAAGCTGTAGCTTGGTTTAGTGCTTCTTTATAAATGTCGTAGTCTTCATCATTTCCAGTACGTCTATATGACTTCCACATCATTTGTTTATACTTAATTTTTCTAATGGCTTCTTTCGATAAGTGTTTCTTTTTGGATCGTTTCCCGTGTTTTTTTAAGGGAACAAATTTGACGATGATGCATTCAATTTCACTCTTTAAGATATTCCAGCATTCTGTTGCTGTCTTATTCTTCAGTGTGTTATTCCAGTCTATCTTTGCTAAATATTTCCTTATGTCCTTATGTTTTCCTTTGTGGAAATTTCTCCTGTACTGCTTTTTACTTGTGGTCCTCACTACCCATACTCTGTAGAGATTTCCATTTTATATGCCCATGGTTAAAATCCCCCATAATAACACAGTCCCGTTTGCTCACTTCCCTTATAGCGTTTTGTATTTTTTCATTCTCTTCTATGCTTATGTTTGGACTTCGATAAACTAATCCAACCGTTAACGTTGAGTTTCCTGTAACTATGTTACACCAAACAGCTTCTTCGCAATCTGCTTCTCTGTCTAATTTTATTTCATAAGCCTGGATAGATTCTTTAATATATAAAATAACTCCACCTCCCCTTCTTCCTATTCTATCTTTCCTAAACATTACATATCCTGTCAGTCCCAATTCGGCATCTGATATATCGGTGGTTGCCCATGATTCGGTTATGCCTATTATGTGAGGGTCAATATCTTCTACCATAATGTTTAGTTCATTCCTTTTGTTTACTATACTCCTTGCATTTAAACAAACACATTTATATCCAGCTTCAGAACAGTTTTCCAGACTGTTCTTTGCTGAATTATTTTTGCTGTCTTTATCTATGCCTCCAGTTTCAGGCTTCTCTGCGAGTCCCCCTGCGAATTTAGTTTAAATAGATGCAACCTATCCCACTGTCAACAGATCGCAGCAGATTCTCTGAGAAAATACTGCTGCCCCCTTTCCACTTAGATGGAGGCCATCTCTCATGTACATATCTTCTCTCCCAAGAAAGTACCCCCATAAATCTATGAATCCCACGCCCTCTTCTTCACACATCTGCTCAACTAGTGCGTTGATCGCCATCCTCTTACAATTTCTGTATGTTGTCAACACATGTACACATGTTACGGCATACGCTGTACAGTTCATTCTGTTCGGCTAATTTTGAAGAAACGTGTTTCGAAGTGGATGTATATTTGTAATGCTATGGGATAAGACATGTCGAAACGTCGGCGACGTCGAGTTTTGAAGCTTGGAGCAATGCGGATGATATTTAGTTACAGACCACAGCCGTCGAAACGCCGCACATTTTACGTCTAGCGCGCTATCACAAGAAGGTTAGTATTGAGTATTCAGTACCTAAATGACAATCTTGTACCATTTATATTGCAGGATCTGACGTTATATACGTTAGTTAGTTAGTTAACTTTCTAGTTTGGGAATGGTGTCGGCAGGAACTGAACCTCAGACAGACTTAGCCTCTGCTCTGCCTCTGAGGAATACATGCCTTCCACCGACGATTAGGAAAAGTTAACAGCAATCAATTCGCGTGAGCGATAATATAGCACTTTGATTAACGTCACCGGGCAGAAAAGTCTGGAATTGTCGCTATGACCCCATCAGAATGTTCTGTAATAACATTAGGCGGAATGTGTTTGTGTGTTAAAATGAATTTGTTGTAAATACATTATGTTGAACATTTGTCTTATAAAAATCACTGACTGATGACCATTGATAAGGGTTCCACTAACTACCCATCAATCAGCAGCAGGGAAATGCCGGATAATCAGCTCCCATTACATAACAGTGACAATGTTTTTACTCATTAAAAGTGAGTGACAATTCTACTGGTGTATTTGGAATGATAATTGACAGTTTGACAACTTTGATTTGATTTTACAAACATTAGTAGGCTCCAGATGCACAGCTATCTTGTTATAGTTAGAGGAAAGAAAGTAACGGACTCAGTGTAACTGTTTAAAAAGTAACACACTGTTTATATTATTATTACTATTTTATTTATTATAAAAGTACTTTTATGTTAAAATAAAGTGTGTGAGGTAAATCTTTGATTTTTTAAATTTGGTGTCTTATAATTTATTTAAATGCCAGTGAATAAGTGTAACTTTTATGATGTTGAAATTCAATCAATATATATACATTAAAATGTGTTATGTTTTGTATTCGCAAATTCACCACCTGTTTCTAATGTTAACAAATCATTAAAACTAATTATTTTGAAAACCTAATCTGCAATACAGGTAATTTGCTCATCCATCACTTGATATGCAACAAAGATAAAGTCCTTCAAACCCACTTCTCCATAAACCACTTGGCAGGCAGATACCAATTGCAGTGACCTGACAGCCTAAAACCTGACTGGTTTTAGGCTGGTAATAAAACTGGTGTAAATAGAGAATTTAGGGACTGAAAGAGCAGATAAGAGAAATGATGAACAAAGGAAACCAACCTGGGTTATGTAAAGGGGCAGTGCTGTATTCACTAATTTTAGTGTAATAAATTCTCCATGTAATAGTAACGATAACAAAATACAGTCACTGTATATACCATAATATATAAGATACATGACAAAGTTCACCGAAAGCCGACCAGTCATAACGAAAGTAATTCACAGCAGCTTACTAACAAGATATAGATGCTGATGGGTCTGTTGCTTTTTGTTGCTAAGAATTTTATTACAATACTGTATGTCCTGTTTATTATAGGGACAAAAGCACGGCTCATACTGTCTGCTCTGGTATGGAAGTTCTAGCCAAGCCCTAGCGCAGACAACCCTGTTAATGTTGCGGATGTCTGGTCAAGAAGGCGCAAGCAGTGGGTGCTGCGAACGACAAAACACAGCAGCAGATTTACCTGCCAACCCAAATGTCCATGGAAAGAGTGAATGATGTCTTTGTGAGAAATCTGAAACAGCCAGGAATCACTGTCCCAACTGGAATTGCAGTCCTTGGGGCAGATGTGCCCAAGCCTATGAAACATGATCTGCTGGCATCAAGAGGCAGTCGATTTGTAAATAAATAGTCAATCCAACTGACAATTGACAAGGACATTTCAAGGGACTGGCTGTTTAGTGTAGTTCAGTCCTCCAGTGCCAAGTGGAATCCCTCATGTTGTGTCCCATCGAGTGCAGGGAAGTGTGATCGTATTTGATGGCTGGAACACGCTGGTATAACTCTCCGTACCTTTCGGTCCAGCCTGCCATGGATCCACCAGATGAACTGTCTATATGCAGCCCACCTCAGACCTGAAATAAAATAAGGCGCAAATAAATTTACTAACATTGTCAGCAGGTGATGTATGAAAATAGGTTTGAGGTAGTTCATTTCCTTATCAAATTGGTATATATCAACAAGCAGTGTTTTTATGAAATCAATTGAACCTTTCTTCAATTCTCGCATAGGCATGCTACTCAAAATGTTCTAGAATGATCCTATGTTGTTTACTATTAAACATAAAAAAATGTTGGCAGATTTCTACTAACTATGCCTAGTATATACAGTTTATGAAACTTCATACATATTATATGTTTATACATATTATATGTTTATACATTTTAAAATTGCTGTTGCTTTGCTTGATCTTCTGGTTACTGTAGTATTATCGTCATTGTTGATATATGTCGATAAATATTTAACAACACATTTCACTGCTGTTATAACACTTGAATATATACTTACTTGTTCATTGGCGGGTCTAGTTGCCAGTTATCTAACCGAATGTGATTCATAGCAACTAGTATATTTCCTTGGCCATTCGTAACGCATCGTAGTCCACCTGCAAGAAAGAACTAAACGTTTAAATGAAAGTGTTACATGAATGATAAACAAACAAGGATTGTTATTACTACAGTAGAACCTCGCTATATGGTGACTATGGTAATACAGCCTCGGTATAGTATAGGATATAAGTACTACCGCTGGTAAGATAACTTTTATCCAGTCCCAAGGGTGACCTTAAAAGTGAGGTTCCACTGTTCCATTCTGAATGAAGCCAATGTCACAAGCAGCATATGCTGGATTAGGATTGTCTTTCTGTATTTATACAAGAATTATGCCCCCTCTCTATAAAATTAAATTCAAGCCTATTAAAAGAACAATTAATACTGCCACACATTTTTCTCATACGGTGATACACATGCATAGTCGTTACTGTAAATATAATAATGGGGACACAACAGTTAACCTGTATGTTTTCTGTCATAGCCGTGGACAATTTGGAACTCGGTTCCTGGAACCGTTTTTAAAACGACGAAGGTATAACCTTAGGTAATATTCCCATAAAATGTAAAACTGGACACTCGGACACCTAGCCCACGGCACTGGCATGAGAACTGAGGACTGTCGTCGAATAGATAGATAAGGTTAGATAACTGCCACCGACCGAGCGATCGACTCGCTCAGTTCATACGTTTATTTAAATTATTACCCAGCCCGGACCTCGTAATGAGCAGTTATTTATACTAGACACATAAATAATTACCTTCATCGACATGCTCTGCGTGCTGACGAGTCGCAGCCGTTTTCTGACAGCAGACACTCCTTTCTGAACCAAAAAATAAACTTGACACTTTCCACAGCGACACCGTCACCACCAGTCACCACTGACACCAGTCAGTTACGCTTGTTAGTCGCCTCTGCATTTCTACTTCCCGCATGTCTTCGTTATCATGCTTACGGTCTCCAGAACGCTCTGGTCTATCTTGCAATACTGGCCCATGTCTTTGCGGTTGAAACTGATATCCAGCTACTTCTGAATCTATTTCATCAGATGAAGAATCAGAACCGTAACAACACGCCATCTTGTCTAAACTCAATGGGTAACATCGCACAGCGCCACCTGACGTTTTTTGGAAACACTAGTACACACAAAATCCAGAAAAGTACACAGCATTGCTTACGTCATTTTCTGTTCAAAATGGTGGAATTCATGAAATTCGATACAGGGTGTGTTCAAATATTTTTTACTACTAAACCACTGACGTTAAAAATATGATTATAGTTGGAAATAGTTAGTTTGCATTAACTCTTTTAGGAGCTTAATCCCAAAAAGTTCCCTTATGTTTCCCTTTAAGTCAAAATGCATGCTATGCATATGTACCTTGTTAACAAATAAAGTTTTATTATAGTTCATCTCTTTCTTCTTCCAATTCTGGGGGAGGGTGGTAGGGGTAAAATGAGAACAGATAATGCGTGTGCATTTTCTTAAACAACGTTTTACTGTGCTACATGCGAGATTGCAGCTCACCAACTTTCCTGCGAGGTTTCTTCAAACACTGGAAATCGGCCTAAATAGCAGAGTATCGGGATAAAATCCGACAGTATTTTTTAATAACACATTGACTAATATATGCAATATTCACGAAATGGTCTACTTGAATATTTTTTCCAGGTGTATCTTCACTGGCATGCATATAGTCTAGAGAGCTACTAAACATGTCAACATTTTACTTCCATCATAGCTCTTAATGATATGTAACTATGATTCACCAAAAAACAATTAATAATTATAAATTCACGATATAGTCCAAAGGACTTCAGGGCCTTTTTGCCTTTTTTAGTCCTTTGGGCCAAAGGTCAAACAGACTTATGCCATCACTCTGCGTCCACCATGGCCCGTCCGCTGTTAGCTGCTATATCTCAGAAACTGTTCAGCAACTTTTTCTCTAATTTTGCATAGACATATCTTAGGGTACTGCCACTATGCACGAGAAATCTGTATTTGATTGAATAATTCTAAGGGCACCGTAGGGCCCCCAGAGCCCCCGAAACTGGTAAATTTTCACATTTTGTCTATTTTTTTAAAACTTCAATAATGTTTTCTCTGATTTTGCACAGACATTTCATGTGGTATTTCCACTATACACAAGAAATCTGTATTTGATAGAATCATTCTAAGGGCACCTCAGGGCCCCCCAAAATGCAAAATTATCCTGCTATTTCCCTACTGCTGTTAGCCTCCTCCACTGATTTATAACTGGATAGTGGACTTTGCCCTGAACACTGGGGTGGCTGAGTGGAGTGGCCAGCTGTAAACCTGTGTATTGGACCAGCCTTGGCTCACTGCCTGTCCCAGTGTCAAACAGAATGCCTCCATGTGGGCTGTAACTGTAATGTGTAATGGGAATCCCTACTGTACTGACAAAACCTGAGAAACTTTAAAACACCAATAGGCATAATTAACAATGCAATGTAATGATATGATCAAGGATTAAAATAAAATAACATAGATATAAAATAATATATCAAATAAAATAACAGTAAAAGACAAGGGTATCTGCGCATGCGTGAAGTAGCCATGCTTTTTCTTTCATATGTGATTGAACTCTAGATTTTCATATATTTGTGGGGTTTATTTTCATTAATACTAATAATAGATTGAAACTTTAGTAGTACAGCGGCTAAGAGCCAGAAATTTGACGAATTGTGCATTTTTTGATAAAAGCATGAAAATTGACACGTAGTTTATGATATGTAGAATCATATAAAGCTAGGTACCCATCGCTATCGACATGGTACCTAGCCACCATCTTGATTTTTAAAATGGCTGCCACGGAAATCCAATAGGCAAGTATATGAGCTTTTAAACAATATAGAAACATGATCTTGGTGTCCAAACCAACATGTCTAGGGTCAAGGAATCCATTTTTGTCATGTGCAGTATCCAAAGATGACGGCTATATTGAAATTCAAGATGGCCGCCATGGAAATCCATTATCCAGGTATTTCAATTTCTAAGCAACTTAAAAACATGTTCTTTGTGTCTAAACCAACATATTCAGGGTCAAGGAATCCATTTCTGCCATATGTTATATCCTCAGATGACAGCCACATTGAAAATCAAGATGGCTGCCACGCATAGACGTTTTACGAGCATAATTTTAGTGCCTCTTAATATTGAGGACTCTATATGACGAATCCATAGGTGGTTCATATGTTTCAAGGTCAAGGAATCCAGTCGTGCCACTTGCATTATTCTCATATGATGGCCATATTAAAAAACAAATTGGCTGCCATGGAAATCATCTGTCCAAATACCTCAACTTCTACACAATATAGAAACATGATATTGGTGTCTATACCAACATATTCAGGGTTAATTAATCCATTTCTTCCACATGTTGTATCCCCAGATGACAGACATATTGAAATTCAAGATGGCCGACATCCATATAATCATATATGTTGGTTTAATTAACCAGCTTATGTGCAACACAAAACAGACTCTTTGTGTTTAATCCAGTAATACATGTGTAAATAAATATAAATAGACTACAACCATCAAATGATAGTCGCTCAGAATATCAAGCTGGCTGCCATGCATATACATGTTCTGGGAACATGATCTTGATGTGTGTTGGATTTAGGAATCCATATCTGGTTTATGGTACGTGTCTTCACGATTACAACCTTTCAGACTGTTATAAAAGTTTACTCAGTTGTATTATCAACCATAACATACATATACTTGAAAAAATAATATCTAAATTGGACTACACTTAGATTTGCAACCACAGTGCACTAGCAACTTACAGCACAACCGTCACTCTTTGTGGACGATTGACTTGATCTTGACATCTGCCTAGTGTTATTGCTGAGAACACATGTGGTTTCTGCACAAAAAAGTCCATTCGTAAGTTGCCAGTAAACTTCAAGATGTGTTGTCAACACGATGTTGAGTATGTTTTCCATATCGCTGATGTGAACTCGAAATGTAACCATTTGTGTTGTCCATTCTTAACCAATGACATATTTGTCTTCATCAGTGTACGCACTGCTATTTATCTTATTGTTCAGAATATAGCTCAGAAACAACTGTCACCCCAAATTGACATGCACGTGAATATATACATATTCATATATGAACCCCATATAGATTCCTCAACCTCGAGTGGTGCTAAAATTATGGCAGCCATTTTGAATTTCAATATGACCGTCATCTGATGATATAGCATATGCAGAAATGAATTCCTTGACTCTGAAAATGTTGGTTTAGATACAATGAACATGTTTGTATGTTGCTTAAAAGCAGAGATATCTGGATAATGGATTTCCGTGGCGGTCATCTTGTATTTCAATATGGCTGTCATTCTTTGATATTGAATATGACAGAAATGGATTCTTTGACCCTGGAAATGTTGGGTTAAACACCAAGAACATGATTTTATGTTGCTTAGAAGCTGATATAACTGTATAATGGATTTCCGTGGCGGCCATTTAAAAAACAAGATGGCAGCTAGGTACCATGTCGATAGCGATGGATACCTAGCTTGAAATGATTCTATATATCATAATCTACACGTGTGCCAATTTTCATGCTTTTGTCAAAAAGTGCACAATCATGTCCTTTAGCCGCTATACTATAGGTAGAATAAAGTTTTGTAAATTTTGAGGGGATAGCTTAGTCAACATTTCTGAATATCAGTACTTTGAGTGGACTTCGTATTGTCTTATAAATAAAATAATATATAAAACAAAATAACTTAGGTATACTCGAAAAGGTTAAAGCATATTTAGCCAAAATTATAAGGAATATTATTAAGATGTTTTACTATACATGTTGCAGCTATTACTTCACTCCAATTCAATCAGTATTATGTCATTAATTGCTACTGTTTTTAAGTCAATGTATGTTATGTTAGTTTATGTATATGTACCTTGTGAACAAAATAAAGTTTTAACTTAGTTCATCTCTTTCTTCTTTCCATTCTGGGGGAGGGTGGTGGGGACAAAATGAGAACAGAAAATGTGTGCACATTTTCTTAAACAACCTTTAACTGTGCTACATGCGAGATTGCAGCTCACCAACTCTCTTGCAAGGTTTCTACAACCACTGGAAATCGGCCTAAATAGCAGAGTATCGGGACAACATTCTACAGTGTTTTTAATAACCTTTTAACTAATATATACAATCTTCATGAAACGGTCTACTCGAATATTTTATTTCCAAGTGTATCTTCACTGGCATGCATATGGTCTCCACTAAGCATGTCAATACTTTACTTCCGTCATAACCCTTAATGATCTGTAACTATGATTCACCAAAAAACATTTCATTAATAATTACAAACTCACAATATAGTCCAAAGGACTTCAGGACCTCTTGGCCCATTTTTTGGCAGCACGATTGTTTTTCTTTAATATTGGATTATACGTTTTAAAATTAGTGTGAATGACTTCATAATTTGGTCATTTGAAGTTAGACATCTTCAGTCTCTTATAGAGCGAATCTCAATATTTGATAGATTTTAGAAGACCTTGTGTAATTCATGTTGAGTGCTTATGTTTGTTATATTTCATGATTTTAACTGGCATATATGTTTATTCTTAGCAAGAATAAATTCATTGTGTATTATGTTATAATTAAAATTGGGGCCAACCATAGGACATTTATTTAATTTATTAAACATTTCATCCAAATTTATTTCATGTTTAACATTAAGCATAGCTAATTTACTTTGTGAATTTACTCTAACAATTTTTAGAGGAAGGTTAGTTTTTAAGTTGATATCCATGATTAGGAAGTATGGTTGATGATCAGAACAAGTGTTGGTAAAGATCCCTGTAGTACTTTCTAATATTGATTTATTTAACTTACAGAAAATATTGTCTGTTAATGTTCCGTTAGTTCTAGTGAAGCGAGCTTGGAAGGTAATTTGAGGATAGGGACTGTATGATGTCAGTATCAAAAAAATCATTGTATATTCTGTTCTTGTTTATTTTGAGTAAATTTATATTGTATCTCCTGTAATAATTAAATTACTACAGTTTTCTAGAGTAGACGTATCCATTGAAAATTCCTCTAAAAAATCTGTAATATTTTGATTTAATGACCTTGGCGGTCTGTATATGTTTCCAATAGTAAGAGTTTTTGATAAGCTGCCTCCAGTTATTTGAATTATTAACCCCTCCCAATGTTCGTACATGTTGATATTCTTAAGTACTTCTTAATTATATTTGTTATCTGTGTACATTATTAAACCACCTTTGTCACTGCAGCTTTTTCCCTGAGAAACTAAATCGTCCATTTAAACTAAATTGAGATCAATCATCATTATTAGACTACCAAGTTTCTTGCAAACGTATAATGCTAAATTCAAAATTTATAGTATTTAGAAGCTCTACGAAAAATTCAATTTAATCAAATTTAGTATTAATAGATTGAATGTTTGAGCTTAGGATACTAAAGTTTTCTCTATTACTGTTCGCTAGCAAGTTGAACTTATTGATGTCGTAATATGAAGAGCGACATGGGCACGTCTATCCAGCTGGTCACATTTTCTTCTGGACATAATGTTGACTATGTCTTCTGTTTTTAGCTTTCAGGTGCAAGCTGGATCAGATACGTACAGGTTTGCCGTGTGTTCACATGTGTCAGCAGAAAAGGGCCATCAGGGTGACATGACCATGGGACTAGTACAGATGGGGTCAACAAAACCAGAAGATCCTATAATTGGTTGTATTACCGACACAGATATCAAAGGAGGCAGTAAGTAGTATGTTCAGGCAATGGCGTTCATTTCGTAAATGTTTAAATGTTATAGTAGCATGCAAGATTGCATATATATATATATATGTTTTTTCTTTGAGTGAGGGGATGGCTGAAGTTAAGGATTTTGTCATGACAGTGTTTTCTCTTTTTGGCTACCAAGTGGTACATTTGTCAGTAACAAATTCCATGTTCCAACCCACACACCCTCTGCGCTTCATTTTGGCCATCAAATGAGTATACTCACAACTGCAATATATAAAAATAAAATTGAGTAAAAAATGTATTTCAGGTTTCATTGTATTGCCCCTTTCAAGGGTTCTATTAAAAAGTTACAGTGGGGAGGGGTTCATTCCTTCCACACCCCTCAACAGGCTAACCTCTTGTCGTACTATACCAAGAAGTAACAAAATAAGTCCCCTTTTTCAAGAAACCTGGATCCGCCCCTGCACTTAAACGGTATATATGTTTTAAATTATTATCATTGACAGTACAAGTGTACATTTTCTTCTTCAGTATGTCATTTTTAGTCCTTTGGGCTGAATGGACTATTGCCATCACTCTGCGTCCGCCGTTAACTGCCGTATCACAGAAACCGTTCAGTAACTTTTTCTCTAATTTTGCACAGACGTATCTTTGGGTACTGCCACTATGCACGAAAAATCTGTATTTGATTGAATCATAGGGCCCAATAAACTGGTCATTTTCCACATTTTGCCTATTAATTTTTTTAAAAATCTAATTCTGCATATACATTTCATGTGGTAGTGTCACTGTACACATTAAATCTGTATTTGATTGAATCATTCTAAGGGCACCTAATGGCCCCCTAAAAAGGACCCCCAAACTGGTAAATGTTCACATTTTGCCTACTTCTGCATAGACATTTCATGTGGTAGTGCCACTATACACAAAAATCTGTATTTGATTGAATCATTCAAAGGTCCCCATAAATGCTAAATTTGCTAACTAAATTGTTTACTGCATGAGAACAGCCCAGCAGATCTATTTATAACTGGCTGGTTACACTCCTTCCCCCAACTAATCCCTTTTCTTACAACATCTGTCACATACAGAGTCTGTCTTGTCTTTTCTGTTATTTCAAAAACTGTTCAGTAACTTTTTCTCTAATTTTGCATAGACGTCTCTTAGGGTAGTGTCACTGTACACAAGACATTTGTATTTGATTGAATCATTCTAAGGGCACCTCAGGGCCTCCCAAAAAGCTAAATGTTCACATTTTGTCTGTTTCTACCTGGACTAGGTTGGCAGAGTGCCAATTGATTGTGAATTACCCCCACCCCCACCTCACTGTGGAGTAAGGTTCTCTGCCTGCTATTGTTTTATGGAAACTGTGACTGATCTGTAATTGGTCACTGGCAGAGGCTTGTGTCAACAGACAGCACCCACTAGCCCCCTGTTACTGGACACTTGCATGTACATCTTAAGCTGTGTCAAACAGTGAGTGGGCTGTAACTAATGTGTAATGGGAATCCCTACTGCACTGGTAGAACCTGAAGAACTTTAAAACAGCAGTAGACATAATTATCAATGCAATATAAAGATATGACCTAAGATTAAAATACAAGAACTAAGGTATAAAATAATATATAAAGTAAAATAACAGTAAAAGATAAGGGGATTTCGCATGCGTGGAGTAGCCATGCTTTTTCTTTCATATGTGATTGAACTCTACATTTTCATATATTTATGGGGTTTATTTTCATTAATAGATTGAAACTTTAGGTAGAATAAAGTTTTGTAAATTTTGAGGGGATAGCTTAGTCAACATTTCTGAATATCAGTACTTTGAGTGGACTTCGTGTTGTGAACTTGGAGATCGTCTATGTGGGTTTGTTTACTTCCGGTGATCTCGAAGGTATGTTTCAACTCAATATCTAATTTTTTATCTTGGTGACCTTCATCTTCTGTTTCAAAACTTTCTCCTCTGATGTTTTCCGACCCCCTCAGTATTACGACATCGACAGCATTAGCTTCCAAGACAAAACTGTACTTCGGACACTGGGCACCTGCTACAGCGTACTCGTTCAGTCTCTCCATGACACACTAAAACGACAACCTAAGCGCACCGTCTATCGCCAACGACTTGTCCTGCTTTACTTGGCTAGCCTCCTGCTTAGCAACTCGTTTGCTCCAGAGCCAAACTCCAGCCCTACTGACTGCCCATCCTCCTCAAACTCCAACAACTCTCAACACTCCGCCTCGAAATGTGGTACTTGTGATTTCCCAATAAAATGGATGGACAGAGGAGTGGCCTGTGAGACCTGTGGCCAGTGGCTCCACACCCACTGCCAGAGCATTGACACATTGACGTACCAACAACTAGGAGACAGGATGTTCCCCTGTTCTGTGGAAATCCCAACAGTCAGACTATGTTTGATCTCCAGATGACTGGTCAGTCTCTGATTTGTCCTCTATTAACTTACCTAGCCCCACTGATTCCTGCTCTACCCCAACTGAAGCCTACTTCCAACGTCCCCAGCATGCCTCCACACCAACCCAAGCCAGTCAACAGAACCCACGAAAAAACAGACCTCTGAGAGTAGTCAATATAAATTTCCAGTCAATTGTTGGGAAGAAGGCCGAGATCCTTAACCTCCTCGACAGTGTGAAACCAGACATAGTCATTGGAACTGAAACGTGGCTTACTCCTGACATCAACAGTGCAGAAATCTTCCCCGACACATTCACCGTCTACAGGAAAGACCGAGAAAACAGAAATGGAGGAGATGTCCTTATCGCTGTACGATCTAACCTTGACAGCAACATCGTACGTGAGCTGGAGGTCAACTGTGAGCTCCCGTGGATCAGGTTGAATCTCCAAGGCAGAAGAGCCCTCTACATTTGCGCATACTACAGACCAAACGTTATCTAAGACATTAACACTCCCAAATGCCCACCTCCTAATTGGCAGTGATCTCAACTTCCAAGACTGGAACTGGCAACAGATGACTCTGAAGCCTAAGCCTGCTTGCCCCCGACTCCACACTGACTTTATCGACATCCTCCAAGACCACGGTCTTGAAGAGATGATGGAGGAACCAACACGCCTCGACAACTCACTGGATCTGATCATAACCAACACCCCACAACTCATACCCCGCGTCGAGGTATTACCGGGAGTCTCAGACCACGATGCTGTCTACTGCAAATTCATCATTCACTGCACAAAGAAGAAACAAATGGCACGGTCCATTCCACTCTATAACAAGGATGATTGGCGGGGACCCAAGCAGGCAATGAACACCCTGGCTGCTGAATTGGAGGGAGTGAAGACTGAAGCCAACACTGAAGAACTCTGGACCAAATTCAAGACTTCACTGTTGGAAGCCATCCAAAAATTTGTCCCGTACAAGACAGCACGCATCAAAGAAAGCAAGCCTTGGGTCAGCCCAGCACTCCGCAAGCTCATCAAGAGACGAGACCGGGTATTCAAGAAGATGAGGAAACACGGCACAGAAGAACTGAAGACCGAGACATGGCAACTGAGAAGAGATGTCCAACGCCAACTCCGTAGGGCATATTGGACCTACCGGAACAACTTGTTCACAGACGAGGATCAAGAAGCTGACCAGGCTACAAAAAACAAACGCTTCTGGTCCTTTATGAAGCATTAGAAGTCCTCCAACTGCGGCTTTGTTCCCCTGAAGGAAAATTGGTATCGGACCCAACGGCACAGGCCAACATCCTCAACAGGCAATTCCAGTCGGTGTTCAGTGAGGGCAGGAGCTATACCTATGAAGAATTCCAGGCCAAGTGCAACATGGGCTCATCATATGACTTCCCGGTTCAAGATAACATCCAAATCTCAGTAGAGGGGGTGCGGAAACTTCTCCAAAATCTACAGCCCAACAAAGCAAGCGGCCCCGATACCATCAGCCCCAGAATCCTCACAGAGCTTGCAGCCGAAGTAGATCCAATCCTGACAGCTATATTCCAGTCCTCCATCAACACCAGAGTAGTCCCTGACTGGAAGGATGCCCACGTGACAACGGTCTTCAAAAAGGGAGAACAGTATGATCCATCCAACTACAGACCAGTGTCACTCACAAATGTGCCATGCAAATTGATGGAGCACATCGTCACCAGTGCCATCATGGACCATCTTGAGAAGCATAAAATCCTGTGTGACCAGCAACATGGATTCAGGAAGAATAGAACCCGTGAGACTCAGCTCTTACAACTTACCGATGAATTCTATACATACATGGAGAAAGGTAGACTCGATTATCCAGCCGCCGTGAGGTGGCAGCATTGGCTCGTCACAACGGACTGGAATATTAAGCTCCTGCGTTTGTTACCGGTAGGGGGTTTTACCCCAGATTCGGGTAGAGACGATGATTGGCTCTCAGGCCAACTATGAAATAACAAATTAAATAAGGATACAATTTTTATTAGATAATACTATACTATAACAACTATTCAACATTAAACTTATATTGAAACATGTCACACACAAAATAAACTGACATTAAACTTTTTAGTCCTTTGGCCGAAGGTCCAAGGGACTATTGCCATCACTCTGTGTCCGCCGTCCGCCGTTAGCTGCCTTATCTCAGAAACCGTTCAGCAACTTTTTCTCTAATTTTGCATAGACATATCTTGGGGCACTGCCACTATGCATGAGAAATCTGTATTTGATTGAATCATTTTAAGGGCTCCCTAGGGCCTCCAAGCACCCCAAAACTGGTAAAAATGTAACATTTGGCCTATTTTTTCAAAAACCATTCAGCAACTTTTTTTCTAATTTTGCATAGATGTATCTTAGGGTGCTGCCACTATATACAAGAAATCTGTATTTGATTGAATCATTCTAAGGGCACCTAAGGGGCCCCCAAAGTGCAAAAGGTTTACATTATCTAGTGATGTGGTTTTGAGAAGGGCCCTTGAGATCACCCCCAACAGTAGATGTTGTGTAGTGTGCCAGAAAATCAAAAGCTGTGACTAATTTCTACAGCCTAGGCCATTGAGACCTTGACTAATCTTTAATTGGTCACAGCGCCCAGGCAGAGTAGACACACTTGACCCTTGTTAGACTGAACAGTTGCCTAACACTTTTAAACTGTATCTTCAAAACTATTGATTTTCTATAATTGCAAGTTGTGTTTATTTTGATGTTCATTTAATTATTATAAAATGGTGTGACTGTGGTGTCTATTGGTTAAAGATGTATTGTCTGTAGAAACCTGTAGGTGACAAACATAGAAAATTAATATTCTGTCACCTGTAGGTGACAAACATAGAAAATTAATATTCTGGACAACTATAGAGTGAAATATCCTACACTTTATTTATATCAAATGCATTTTACTGTTCTGTTTAAGCTTGCCATGCCTTGTGTAGACATGGTACTGTGTAAATCAATTGTATCAATATAGACTAATAATTACAGATTCACAATATAGTTGACACCTGAAACAACCAAATGTCAACCATTAGAAGAGTTGACATAGTTCAGCTATACACTATATATGTAAATTTAACCAGCTGCCATGTCAAGTCCGTTATAATTGTGACTAACAGTGTTCAAAATTATTCAGGTAAATAGCAAATAACAAAGGACACAAGTTTTCTCCTTGCCATACCTCTACACATGAGAAGAAGGCTGACACAGCCTGGCCCTCATTTATACATGATTTAGCATTTTTGTACATGTTGTATACAACTTTCAACACAATACCATTAATACCGCATGAAATTATCTTAGACCACAGGGAGGACCGGTCTACTAAATCAAATGCTTTCTTATAATCGATTAAGACACAATAAAGCCTTTTGAGTCGAGACAAATACAATTCAACCAATACCCCTATCTGAACACTGCCTGTTCTTCACCTATTACATTCGCTTTGTTTAGGTGGGTGACATTCTGCACAAGTGTTCATTAATCCTTAGTGATTGTTCAGAATACCAGACTGACTAGCAGGTTTAATTGATCTATTCAGCAGTGAGGACACTGCTTAGGCCTCACTCTGGACACTGTCACTCACAGTGTTATGTATTGTCTTAGTTGGTGCATTGAGCTAATCTACTTGACCATGAATCAGTGGTGGCTCTGGTTGTGTATTACACCCAGCTGTGGAGCTAAGATTCTCTGCCTGCTATTGTTTGATGGAAGCTGTGACTAATCTGTAATTGGTCACTGGCAGTAGATTGTGTCAACAGACAGCATTAAGCCACTAGACCCCTGTTAAACTGGACAGTTGCCTGTAGGTTTTAAACTGTGTCAAACAGTGAGTCTACCTTTTGCTCTCAAATAATCTGTCCTCTTAGTTTTACACATGAAGACATAATCTGGTATAACTTGGTAAGTCTTTGTAGCAGCACATTTGTACTTCCAGTGTATCATTGCAACATAACATACATATTACATACTGTGTGCCACATTTGAATGTTGTGCATGTAATATTTCCATGCAATCCATTTGTATACATAATGTAAAACTTCCAACAGCCGTTTTCTTCATTTTCACTTTTTGATCCCTACCATGTTCAATGCTCCATAACTTTGCCAATTTTTGTAGCAGTCATATTTTTTGAAACCGTGTAAAGCACCCAACCAAACCTTTACAAGGATGTAAGAAAACAATGTTACAATTTTTCCTACTTATCACTCATTTGGTCAGCCAGGGTCACATATAGACGTATTAGTCCAAAGGACTTCAGGACCACTTGGCCCATTTTTTTTAGTTTAATGCCTTTTAATCACATGCATATTAGGGTGCGCACGATAGTTAGCACATCCGCCTGACATGCTGGCGCCCCGAGTTCAATACCCGGACCGGGCAGGTATGGTATATTTAGTATAAAAACCTGGCTCTCAACATTGGGGACTGTGTATCCCTTGTGACTCGTCCCGTCTCAATTTGGGACGTAAAAGAACGACTGAGGACGACAAGCACCCTGGCAGTGACCACCCTCAGTGCCAGCATAGAAAGGTCGGCTTGGGATAATGTTCTGAAAAGGCTGACTAGTTGAATGAGACCTCATAAGATCATAACATTGTAACCACAAAATATACAGACTAGTCAGTTAATAGAACGTTGCAGAGTGCTGGAAACAACTAGAACTAGAACATATTCACTAGGTGGCAGCTCTCATGGCATAACATTCAAAAGGGCCATTTATCGTTCTGGCGAAGTCACGCAGCCAGGCGATAGTCGGCTAAGCGAGACTAAGAAAAAGGCGAGCAGACGGACATCCTAATATTGGACTTGGTGAAAGCCTTTGATAAGGTCAACCACAGTCTGCTCCTACACAAGCTCCATCACTATGGCATACAGGGTACCACCAATGCATGGATCACCAACTTCCTCAGAAACCGGAGACAAGCAGTGGTCATGAAGGGCACTAGATCCAGCTTCATTGATGTCCGTTCAGGAGTACCCTAGGGCTCCGTCCTGGGTCCCTGCTTGTTCTTAGCATACATCAACGACTTGAGAACCTGACGTCACCAGCCAGACTGTTTGCTAATGACACAGCAGTATACACCGTGGTAAAGGCACTGAAAGACCATGAACAACTACAAGACCTCCAACGACTTGCCGAGTGGGAGAAGAGCTGGGACATGGCCTTCCACCTAGAGAAGTGCACCACACTGCCTGTCACCAGAGCCAGGAAGGTCCTGAAGCACCCCTACCAGCTCCATGGCCACACACTTGAGAACACAGACTCCGCAAAGTATGGTGACGCCATCAACAAGGACTTGGGCTGGAACACCCACATCGACAACATCTGTGCAAGAGCCAATAAGACCTTAGGCTTCTTGCAGAGGAACTTGAAAATAGGGTCGACCTCCATCAAGCAGACAGCCTACAAGTCCTTCGTAAGGCCCATCCTAGAGTATGCCTCAACGGTATGGGACCCCCATACCCAACGCGCCATAAACAAAATTGAGGCTATACAACGTCTTAGACGCTACCATAACACCTCTAGCATCAAGGACATGCTCGAGGAACTGCAGTGGCCCTCTCTACAACAATGCCGCAAAATAACTAGACTGACCATGCTGTATAAAATTCACAACAACCAAGTCAGTGCCACTGGACTGAAGAGTAAGCTGAAGCCACCACCACCACACCAACGACACGGCCACAGCCATCAGTTCTCGCAGCCACAGTGTCGCACTCAGTACCATCAGCATTCATTCCTGCCCAGAACCATCAGGAAATGGAACAACCTTTCAGTCCTAGTAGTGGAGGCCAACACAGTTGACACTTTTGTGTCAAGGATCTCCAGACTAACATTCAACTACTAGGGTCTTTGTTAGAGAGCAATAGAAAATTAGTATTAGTAGTAGCTTTGTAGTTGTTTTTCTGTCTGTTTTGTTTTGTTCTCTTGGGCCTGACAGTGCAGTTTTAGGGCTGGCTAGCCTCTGGCATAAGAGCGAATGATGGTAGCCTGCTGGCATGCTCCACCACAATTAGGGCTTATTAGTAGGGTGTATTTTTATCTATTTTGTAGGCGGTGGGTTTTTCTTTCCAAATGCCATATCACCAGAATAGTGGCAGAATAATCAGATATTGATTGTGGCCACTTAACGGAAGAAGAACATAGGTATACTCGAAAAGGTTAAAGCATATTTAGCCAACAATTTTAAGGAATATTATTAAGATGTTTTACTTTATATGTTGCAGCTATTCCGTCACTCCAGTTATATTTGTATCATGTCGTTACTACTTGTTTTAACTGTCATTACTACTGTTTTAAAAGTCAAAATGCATGTTATGCATATGTACCTTGTTAACAAATATAGTTTTATCATAGTTCATCTCTTTCTTCTTCCCATTCTGGGGGATGGTGGTAGGGGTAAAATGAAAACAGATAATGCGTGTGCATTTTGTTAAACAATGGTTTTACTGTGCTACATGCGAGATTGCAGCTCACCAACTCTCCTGCAAGGTTTCTACAACCACTGGAAATTGGCCTAAATAGCAGAGTATCGGGATAAAATCCGACAGCGTTTTTTAATAACACAGTAACTAATATATACAATATTCACGAAATGGTCTACTCGAATATTTTATTTCCAGGTGTATCTTCACTGGCATGCATATAGTCTAGAGAGCTACTAAACATGTCAACACTTTATAACACATCATAACTTTTAATGATCTGTGCAGTTGATAACTTTGTAAAATGCGGACCAGTAACTTTGCTGCGGGACCAGTAACTTTTGGAAGTTGCTGGTCCGGCTGACCTTTTGGTTGTCAATGTCAAACGCTGACGCACACACACACACACCAGCACTCATGCATGCATTCATGCACACACATACACACATGTGCACACACACACTCAGATAGGAATCATAGAATGAGACTGATGCTGTTGTAGCGAACTGGCTGATGCTGGAGTACGGCAATGGGACAAAGTACGGGAGTACTGAAGACTGCAACAAAGAGAAACGTCGCGCACTGATTATGATCAGTTGCATGTGGGGAGAGAAGGAGGTAGGTGGTCCATGTGATTGGTTCATTGGGTCCATGTGGATGGTCCTGCTGGTCCATGTGGGTGGGTCAGTTGGGTGGTCCAAGTGGTTAGTGTATATCTCACCCATCTGTAAATAAAAAATGTAGCACATGCTAAAGTGACCTTGTCAGTTCCATTACCCGGAATCATCCTCTTAAGCCAGGGGTAGTCATAATAAAAAAGTAAAGGTAAGTTCTAATATAGCGCAGTATCCAATCATTAGGACTGCTCAAAGCGCTTTACACTTTACTCACTGGCAGACATGTTCAGTTGAACACCTCAACTTCTCTGGGAAGCATCCAACCATGCTGGCTGCAATTAATGCACGAAGTCTGTTCATACACAAATATCCACCACTGTCTATAGCCAGGTACTCATTCATACAGTTGAGTGAACTGGAGCAGAGTTAATGAACTTGCCCAAGGTTAGACATCGCAGCACAGGATTTGAACCCGGGTTCTCTCGGTTGAGAATCTGATGCTCTAGCCACTGCGCCACGGTGCTCCACGAATACCATTAACAGGAAGTTTGCTGAATTGATTGTACCTTAGCACACTTGCTAAATAAATAAATCTGCCTAATGACAGTGCAATTTGTTACACATGTGATGCACTAGTAAACATTGTTGATGTATGACACGAGACCTCGTCAAATATTATATAGACTCCATTTTGGTGTATTACTGTTGTTTTATACGAGTGCTTGTATGTCGCCGTTGTTTACTACTGCGTCACCTAACTAACCAATGCAATGATTGGACAGATTTATTTATCCAATTATTCCATATGCGATATGAAAATATTGTTCGTTTTCATGAAACATCTACTATTCACGGAGAAAAGCTTAGTGGAACAATTCAGTGATATAGTTGTTTCCAGTTTCGATTTGTTTTACATGCGATTTTGTGTTGCTCTGATGACTGAACTGCGAAACAACAATCTCATTCTAGAAGTTGTCTGTTGTGTGCAGGGAATATTCAAGTTTGTGGAGGAGAATAATGACAAGGCGTCAGGCTGCTACTATCTATTTGACTTGGCACACGAGGCTGCATGCACCCCTGTGCCCAAGAAACTCAGCACGGGAAGCATCCTGCTCATTGTGTATGTATTCACTTGCTCATTTACACTCAGCACAGAAAGCATTCTGCTCATTGTGTATGTATCCACTTGCTCATTTACACTCAATATAGTAAGCATCTTGATAATTTTTTATGCAAGCACCAACACAAGTCATGAATAGTGATGAAAAAGGACCAAATGAATGACGTTTATTAGAGATTACGTTAAAGAGAGAGAGACATGTGGGTTTACATCCCAAAGCCAGGCCCGTGACTGAGCCTAATACTAGTCTCCTGTAAGTGGCAAATTGGCCAAATTACATGCAGGCAAATGCTGTAATTGATTCTGGTTTTGAAATTATTCTATAATTTTAATTGATTATTTTATGTAATTCAAACAACTACATCAATTACCATCAGTGACTATCAGTTACAGTTTTCTGACATCACACACTTTATCTACAAAGCAATAAAATGGCCGTCCCATAGATTATTTTCAATCTACAATATTGTAAACCACACAAAATACCGAATGTCTAGGTTGTGATTCCAGTGTGTCATTCGCCTACTGGTGCTAATTAATGAAGAGAACTCTTAGCTGGCAGTGGATTAACCCCTTGACATATCAGTGTCCACAACTACTGTTTGTTCAGAGGGTGGGTTAGCACCTGTCAGTGTCTACAAGTTAATATCCCTTTGTTATTTGCCCAGGCTGCAAGGTGCCACTGCAAACTGGCTACATTGGTCTATGGATTGAGTCCCAGCATTTCTTCAGAAGAAGTTTCTAGCAATATGGAAGATAGTGTTCGTAGCTCCAAGATTAAATTTTAATAACAAGAATTGAACTTACATTGGAGCTATATTTGAAACATTGCAAGCTTTAAATATAGCTTCAAACATGCTATGTAAATTCAATTCTTGCTATTAAAGTTTCTAGCAGTTCTTGGCAGTTAGCACTGTCTCTTCTGAGAGCAACAAAGGCATTTTATTATGAATTTCTTGGCTTCAGTTAACACCCAAAAGGATTATGGCCTTCCAATTACTTGCAACTATGGACATTAACCTGAGGTTTCTTACTGGGAAAGTATGCCCCGGACACCAGCATGCAACATCTTTATATTTCATTATACAAAATTATCTTTGCACCTCTCCTGATTTCATTTCCATTTTAATTTGTTTTTATGATTTTCATCAATTTCTTTCAAATTTAAATCATTTGTTTTTCAATCAATTATGCGTACCCGTGCATGCAATAACAGTGATAAACTTGGAGGGAGGTCCCATTTATTAACATATCTAATTGTAAAAGTTTGAAAACTTAGTGGTGTAATCAATTTAAATTTTGTTGAAGTGTAATTGTGACTGAAATGACAAAGGAAAAGTAATTGTAATTGATTTGATTTCGAGTAATTGTACCCAGCCCTGTATGTGTCCACTTGCTCATGCTCAGCACAGGGAGTATCCTGATCATTGCGTATGTATCATACTTGCTCATTTACACTCAACACAGAAAGCATCCTGCTCACTGTGTTTGCATCGTACTTGCTCATTTACACTCAACACAGGAAGCATCCTGCTCACTGTGTTTGCATCATACTTGCTCATTTACACTCAACACAGGAAGCATCCTGCTCATTGTGTTTGCATCATACTTGCTCATTTACACTCAACACAGGAAGCATCCTGCTCACTGTGTTTGCATCATACTTGCTCATTTACACTCAACACAGGAAGCATCCTGCTCATTGTGTTTGCATCATACTTGCTCATTTACACTCAACACAGGAAGCATCCTGCTCACTGTGTTTGCATCACACTTGCTCATTTATAGTGAATCTGTTAAGTTCAGTAAATTGTGTTAATTATGATACATAAACTCGTTATGAATTCTTTCCTCAATTCATAACCAATAATCACACCCAATGATCAAGCGTAGTTCTGTTCAAGCAAATACGTCTTACATGGTGATGGTGTCATTGCAGTAGGAAATGGCCATGTTCTTTTACTTTCAGGGTTGCCAGTGTTGCTGGTGTGTACCTCCTTGTCGGCGTCATTTACCAACGGGTCACTTCAGGCGCAAAGGGAATTGACCAGGTCCCGAACCTTGGGTTCTGGCTCAACTTTGGCAGTTTGACAGCCGTACGTATCAGTGTACATTTGTTGGGTGCGTTTCTGGCAGATTGTATAAGGATGTACATATGTGTGTGTGCATGTGTTTATACCTGGAGTGTAATGTGTGTAGATTACCTGGAATAAGATGTGGATAGGCTACCTGGGATAAAGTGTGGGTAGACTACCTGGAATAAGATGTAAAATTTGGAGGTTTAGGTTACATGGGGTAAGATGTGTGACGTTTACTTGGAGTATGATAAGGGTGATAATAATAATTTATTTCCTTGCAATCGTGAGGCTGAATCAAATACAAGAAACATGATAAAACGTTCATTTGTTAAAACTAGTACATTTTGTTAGAAAATAAATTACCTTTAAAAAAACATTAAAAACTATATCTATATATATGAATTATATATATATATATATATGTAAGCCCTGATTACTAATAAAAGTTCTAAATAGGCCACAGTAATAATAAGGAAGAGCTTATATTACTGTATACGAAATATAAGCAAAGTTATTTTATGAAGATATCAGGAAAAGACAAGAGTAATTAGGAATAATAAAGTTTAATAACAATAAGAAAAGAATCGATGATTTCACGTATATCACATACACTAATCTAATCTCAACTTTATACAAAACAAACTAAAGTTTCTAAAACCGATGAAATAATACCCTAGGAGAACAACCGTCAACAACAATAACCGGTACTCGGCAGGATGGCCCTACTTTCCTGACAGCCGAGCCATAATCTGCATAATACAAAATACATAATTATTACCTGGGTGTCAATCACTCGATAAACAATAAAATTACTGCTGTCAAAACATTATACAGGGCATCTGACAGATTGGCAACAATTAACTTTTCAGTATCTCTACCATTCATTTTACCGTGGAGTACAAACCAGCTAGAGCTACACATAATTTTACACTAATTATTCAAACGATTATTCAGAAATTAATGGCAGTGGATTACAACAACCATCAACAACCCAGAGTGCAAACAACTTAGTTGTGAACTGTCACTGACTTGGCCAAAATAGTGTCACCATCTAGCGACTAACTGTGGACCGAACGTCCATCTCTGGAAAGTAGTTAGTGGCACCATCTAGCAACTAACTGTGGACCGAACATCCACACCACCACCAAATAAATGCAAATTAACCTGCGCTGTGCAAACATACATCTATGGGACAGATGTCATCCAAGTCCAACATTAGAGTTGGTCACCATAGATAAAGGTGTTCTCTAGAAACCTGGGTTCCGACCAAATAGTTAAATAAAATGCCTTGCATAATAATATCACCCACTATTCATGGTTTAGCGGGACGAACAACAAAGCTACAGTGAAGCATTACAACAAATATACAAAGTATCAAGACTGCCACTCATAAGACACAAAGTCCAAGAGAAATATCAAGATTCGGCGACATAGCAAATAGTGCAATATTTCACCAACTTCTATTTAGGTATACGTTCAAACAAACTAGATCACAACAATGACAGGCGATACACATGTATGGCGGAATCACTAAAAACATAGGGGCTGACCAACTGGAAACACGGGCTCTCCCGTGTCACGGTAAAAGTCTCGCATGGTAAATTTCCATGTAATGTGTTTTTGTTTTAAAACATACAAGTACTATAAAGGTCATATGTTAAGATAAAATATAACAGGTCATACATGAAAGGCAAATTATAGCAATAGCCATGGCTGGTAAAATTTAAGACCAATTCACGTCACAAATCAGCATAATACCAGTGACAGCACCTAGTGCAACATAATAAAAATGACCTTGTTACATATATATATATATACATACACCAACATATATATATATATACATATATACACACACCCAAATGCTTATGCACACATAAATATAAGCAGATGCATGCATTCATAAATACAAACATTTATATATATATATACATAGATATTATATATATAAACATAGTACACCATAATGTCCCTATGTATTGGGACACCAATCATATTTCTGACGAGCTCATAACCACTTTTTTCCCTGATGTTAAAGCGTAAATAAAAAAACAGTCTTTCAATAAAACATATTACAATCGCTGCAGCTTTGACGTAAACAACACACACTTGTAAATGACTGTAGCACCAGGAACAATGTTTCACCCTTCTCTCAGCTAACAGCTGGCCTTTATACATTTAGGAAGTGTCACAATACACTTCTAAGATCCTAGTTGCAGTTCCCCAATATTTGGCTGTAATGTACAAAAATGTGTGACCTCTCGACTGTTTGCATTGTCCCAAGACTTGCACATCGTTTCACGTATAGTTGATGTTTTAATCTGCATATATGGACATTCATCCACCAAGAATTTTGTTACTAACTGTGTAATGGATGACACCCTGTTAATACCAGAGGTGGTTCAAAGAGGATTACATGACATTTTGTTGCATTTCTTCAAGTTGATCTTCTATATTTTTATAAAATTTTCATGTAGTCTTCGAACAATTGTGGGAAACCAGTACCAGACAGACTAATTATTTCACAGGGCTGAGGATGTAATTATAAGTGTTAGACTTCTTGTTGCCCTTTTTTGACAATTCTATACATCTATAATCTAATAATTTGCTACTTTATTGTGTCTGTTGTTGAAATAGTTTTTATAAATAATAAGCTACTTTATTATGTCTGTTGTTGTTGAAATAAGTTTCATTTATTCCATAAAAAATGTAGTCCCAAAATATAACATTTGTTTCATGGGATATAGGGCCTTTCAGCCACTCAAAAAAATAGTTAGGAACAGGGTAGTAGATAAGGTAACTATGGTGACGTTACAAAGCTAGGTTAACACCAGGGTAATAAAACAGGGACGACATGACGTCAGAATTCGTCCGTGTCCCTAAGTATTGGGACAGTGAATCTGATCATTTTTGTGCACCCTATGTTTTGGGACAGCCGATAATTTAATTATTTTTAGCTGTCCCAATACATATGGTCATTACGGTAGCATTATAGTGTTTAGAAAGTCACTGAGTGCAAACAGATTCTATTGATTAAAGAGGCACCAGTTAATAAAGCAGTGCTTGGTCCTGTTTGTTTTTACTTTGGGTAAGGGGTAGCATGTCAACACTGTGTCTTATATGTCGTAACCCTTGCTGCTAGAAGGAGTTTGTACAGTTTGTGCTGTGGTTGTTCGATTTGTGTGAAGAAATGTTCACATAACTGTGTTCGTCTCTCTTTCAGTAGTAATTTTGTGTCTGTTTGTTGCAGGACGGTTGTGACCTTGTGTGTCGGTGCAAAGGTCAGTCGGGATCAAGCATGTACCGTCCTGTCGATGTTATTGGGGGGACAGCTCCGGACTCGATGGGATCCGGGATGGGATCCGGGCAGGAAGTGGATGAACACCTCCTCCCCATGTGAAGAATCTCATTTGCCCTTGTTGTCTTTTGTTTCACATTCCCACTTGTTTAGTTTTGTTTCATCTCCAAGGTGACAAATATCTGTGTGTGCGTGCGTGTGAGTGTGTGCGTGCATGTGTGGTCTTCCAGCAGTGAGTGGTCAGTAGGATCAACTGGACACTGTTCTAGCAGTCCAAGCAGGAGTGTACTGGGTCCTGGATGAGAGGCTGTCTCTAGGTTTATATCTATCACCTATAATACCAGGGCACTGTTTCACTGAGATAATAAACTCAAAAGGAACATCATTAAACAGAATCCAATGTTAAATTTAAGGAAGCTTTTCAAATTGATAAAAAACCACCGCCGTATAACAGGACACTATTTCCGTGAAACACTGGCAAAAGTTTCCCTGTTTTGACAGTTTTCAGTACACAAGAGTACTGGTAAGGAGCGAAGTTGGTTTTAATTAACAAAAGATGGCTTACAAACTCATAAGAATGTTAGGTAGTGAAATGGTCCTGTGATCAATGGGTAGACATCAGAGCCAGAGTGGACACTACTTTCACTTTGTGGATGTTTACTGTCCTCATCTTTTCTGCTGGACTTTGGCTGCAGATGTGATCTGCCATAGAGCTGATGAGATGCAATCAATTAACCATCTGGTCAATGGCCTGATAAAAGATCTGGTCTTGATAAAAGATCTGGTGTGACCTTGTGTGATCCGCTACTTATTAAAAGATCTGTTACTTGATAAAAGATGTGGTCTAAGATCCATTGAATAATAACGGATATTATTTATGATCTCTGGAATACTCGCACTTAAAAGGATCTTGTTTATGATTGACTGAACAGTCACAGTTATTAAGATGTGTAAAAAGTATATGATGTGTTGTTAACTAAGGACAGTAAAGACAATATACTGATGACCTGATATTTAGTGAATTAAGGACAAAAAGACAATACAGTGCATGTGACCAACAACAGTAAAGTGGGTTTAAGTTACAAAATTTAGAAAATTATGGTTTGTAAATATTGGGATTCCACTGATTGTAAGCTTTAAAATTATACCTCATTTGTTGAAATAAATTCAGTATTTTGTTGCTTATTGTTAAAACGGAAGCAAACTTTAAAGTGTCGTTTTGAGAAAATTTGTTTAAAAAATGCGCGATGTGCAAAATCAATACATTGAATATTTGATAATTTTGTTGCTTATTTGTTGATATTATTTGTTGAAAGATGACATTGCAAGGTACGCATTTCTGCTAAATCATAAAATTGATGGAACATGACCTGGACAGCTATTTTTGGCTCGGGAGCAGAATAGGCCTGTGTCACTTATAAGCGGTTCACTGAGGCGGGTCACGTATATCTTGACGATCTGATGTATAGTGAACCAAGGACAGAAAACAGTCACCTGTTAGACAGACTGTAACGTTGAATGGCAAGTTGATGACAGAAGTGTATGAATATAAAAGTAATACTACAGCGGACCATAATAAGTAATAATGGTCTGTATGAATGTGTCCATGTGCAATGTTGTGTTGGTATGTGCATGGGGCATGCATGTGTGTGTATGTGCATGTTTGTGACATATACAGTTTTGTTGTCAGGCTCAACTGTCATCTTGGGAAGGTGTGGCCAAGATGAAAACTGAAAAATAAATTGTCTATATATACGGTACTATCTGTTCTTCCTGTGTGATCACTTTATATGAATTATGCATTAGTTACTGTGTTTGTATGAAATAGTTTACAAAACAAATCCACCAACAAACAAGGAAAGTGACGTGGTGAAATGATAGGCTTATCATACAGAAACCCCAAACAAGATATACCTTTTAAAAGGTAAGCTAATAATTAATGCTGGTGAATAATTTATTTATCTAAACCAAACAATAAAAAATATTAAAATATACCCCATCACCCTACAGATTATTGGTGTCATCACTTTATATAGGTCCATGAACTCGGTATATAGATGCATGACTATGAGTCACATATCTTGTTCAGAACCACTTTCAAATGAACTGTTGATTGTGTATATGTCAATAGGTCTAAAAACAGATTTGACACAGCAGGCCACAGCAGATGATAAGTTAATTTGAACTCTGAATAATTAACCAAATTTTAGGCTTAATTTCTTGACCGCATGGCATCTGGAGCTCGCACTGGTGTTTCTTTATAGATCTATTTACCAAGGAGGAGCGAGGCTGGTGTAGTGGTAGCACATCTGCCTGGCATGCCAACGAGTTCAAAACCCGGACCTGGCAGGCATGATATTTGGTGTAAAAACCTGGCTCTCAACATTGGGGATACTAGCAGTACTGTGGATGTGCCAACTTCAAGGGTCGTTTTTTTTACCGAGGCTCCCTAGATCAAGGGTCTGTTTTTCACATGTTCTCCCTAGAACAAGGGCCAACGTTATACAGAAGTTCCCTAAACAAGGGTATCATTTTGAGGAACTCTCCCTAGAACAAGGCTAGGTTTTTATCGCAGCATTCACAATTACCTAACGCGTATACTTCAGTGTATATCGGCAACTACTTACTTAAAAATTGTGTCTTAAATTTGTCCCTAGATCAAGGGTACACTTTTTGATATTGGATGCCCTTATCAAGGGTAGGGGTATGTGACTTACGGCTGCATGTAAGGGTAGTGTCCGCCCGGGCTGTGTATCCCTCATGACTCGGAGATCACGTTAATGTTGGACCTGTCTCAATTTGGGACGTAAAAAAACATTGAGAATGACAAGCACCCTGGCAGTGACCACCCTCAATGCCAGCATGTAAAGGTTGGTTTGGTGATAATGTTTTAAAAAAGGTTGACCAGTTAAATGAGACTTGATAAGACCATTACATTGTAACCACAATAAGACAGACTAGTCAGTTAATAGAACGTTGCCGAGCGCTGGAAACAATTAGAACTAGAACAAACAGAGAAATATGATAATTCTGTTTTTTTACAGAAGATAGTAAAGCTTTATGCCAAGACTTGTGTGCTATTATAGACAATCTAGGAAAACATAAACAGAGGTCAGTGGCTGCTAGCAGCAAATGTTTTGGGCAAGCAGCCGATCAGCATTTTTTGAATCTTAATCAAAAAATTTATTAATTGATCAAATGGTCTGAAAAGTGGCAAATGCTGTTCAATTTTGGGAAATGTAAATGCCTCCACACAGGACATGGGAACGAAGAAGTAGAATATACAATGGGGGGTACTGTACTAAGTACTACTGTAAAAGAAAAGGACTTAGGGTTAACCATTAGTGCTGATATGAAGGTTTCAGAGCAGTGCGGAATTGCAGCTTCAAAGGGAAATCAAATCCTTGGATTAATTAGGCGAAACATAACGTATAAGGAAAAAGAGCTAATAATACCGCTGTACAAAACAATAGTTAGGCCTCATTTAGAATATTGTATTCAAGCGTGGAGGCCATATCGCAGGAAGGACATAGATATGCTAGAAAGAGTGCAGAGGAGAGCAACTAAAATGATACAAAAACTGAGGGATCTTAGTTACGAAATACGCCTAAAAAATGCGGTTTAACAACACTAGAGACCAGGAGATTGAGAGGAGATCAGATAGAAGTGTTAAAAATATTGAAGGGTTATGAAAATATTGATAGAAATATTTTTTTCTCAGTTAAGAAAGATAGAAGGACTAGAGGACATGAACTTACATTGGCAAAGGAGCAGAGTAGATTGGATATAAGAAAGTTTTCATTTTCACAAAGGACTGTAAATGAATGGAACAGATTACCTGCTGATTGTGTGGGTGCTAGTAGCGTGAATATGTTTAAAAATAAAATCGACACATACCTCAGACGGGCGGGATACACATAGATAAAAGGGTCGGACTCTCGATAAGCCAAAGGGCTTCCTTGTCCACCTGCCACCTAGAGTTAATTCTCTGGGTGGCAATCTTGTTAAATCTTCCCTGGTAAACACTGAACTAAAGTACTCATTCAGGTCTTCTGCCATTAAGAATCCCTCTGATATTATATTTCCAGCACTATCTTCTAGAGGACCGACTTTATCTTGAACTTTCTGTTTGCTTCGAACATACGCATAAAAACTCTTGCTGTCATGTTTTATATTACTAGCTAATTGTTGTTCATAGCTTCTCTTTGAATTTCTAATTTCAGCTGTAGCTTGGTTAAGTGCTTCTTTATAACTGTTGTAGTCTTCATCATTTCCAGTACATCTATATGACTTCCACATCATTTGTTTGTACTTAATTTTTCTAATGGCTTCTTTCGATAAGTGTTTCTTTATGGACCATTTTCCTTGTTTTTTGAAGGCTACAAATTTATCGACTATGCACGTAATTTCACTCTTTAATACATTCCAGCATTCTGTTGCCGTCTTATTTTTCAGTGTGTTATTCCAGTCTATCTTTGCTAAATATTTCCTCATGTCCTTATACCTTCCTTTGTGGAAATTTCTCCTATACTGCTTTTTACTATTCCTTTCTGATTTTACTTTGATGGTAAAATGTATCTGGTTGTGATCGCTACTCCCCAGTGGCTCATATATCTTGACATTGTCAACTAATTCATTCTGTGAGGACAAAACTATGTCTAACACATTCTCACCCCTGGTTGGTTCTAGCACATGTTGAGAAAGGAATGTATCTTGAACTAAAACTAAAAACTTGTGGTCCTCACTCCCCATACTCTGTAGAGATTTCCATTGTATATGCCCGTGGTTAAAATCCCCCATAATAATACAGTCCCGTTTGCTTACTTCCCTTATAGCGTTTTGTATTTTTTCATTCTCTTCTATGCTTATGTTTGGACTTCGATAAACTAACCCAACTGTTAACGTTGAGTTTCCTGTAACTATGTTACACCAAACAGCTTCTTCGCAATCTGCTTCTCTTTCTAATTTTATTTCATAAGCCTGAATAGATTCTTTAATATATAAAATAACTCCACCTCCCTTTCTTCCTATTCTATTTTTTCTAAACATTACATACCCTGTCAGTCCTGGTGGTCCAGGATTCGGTTATACCTATTATATGAGGGTCAATATCTTCTACCATAATGTTTAGTTCATTTCTTTTGTTTACTATACTCCTTGCATTTAAACAAACACATTTATATCCAGCTTCAGAAGAGTTTTCCACACTGTTATTTGCTGATTTATTTGTGCTGTCTTTATCTATGCCTCCATTTTCAGGCTTTTCTGTGAGTCCCCCCTGCGAATCTAGTTTAAATTGATACAACCTGTCCCACTGTCAACAGATCGCAGCAGGTTCTCTGAGAAAACTGCTGCCCCCTTTCCACTAAGATGGAGGCCATCTCTCATGTACATATCTTCCCTCCCAACAAAGTATCCCCATAAATCTGTGAATCCCACCCCCTCTTCGTCACACATCTGCTCAACTAGTGCGTTGATTGCCATCCTTTTACAGTTTCTATACGTTGCCCCCCTTCCTCCCATTACTGGCAACATTCCTGACAGAATAACCTGTTCAACTCTCGTCTTCTGTAGCTTCCTCACTAACTGTCTATACTTCTGTACTATCGCAGTTGTTCCCTCCCTGTCTGCATTATTTGTTCCTACATGTACCAGTATAGACCCCCCCCCTGCCATGTCCCAATACCTTCTCTACCCTGTCAGTTACATGTTCAATCCTAGCCCCCGGTAAACAAACAATGATGTCCTTCCCCTCGCTCAGTGCCTTGTCCGTCTTTCTCATAATGGAGTCGCCCATAAACACCCTCTCTTTCCTCATTGCCCCCTCTATCACTGCCTTAGAATAGCTCCTTCTTCGGTTTGCATCTGTCTGCTTGTTGTCTTTCCCCCCTGTCGTCTTCTCTCCTGTCACATTCTCTTCCGATCCATTCTTTCCTTTAAATTAGGATTTAACTTTTCTGTTTATCACTTGTGTCAATATAACCAAAGTTTCCAATGCGTAGCATAAACTTATATAATAACAAGGCACTTGCGTAGCATAAACTTATATAATAACAAGGCACTTGTCACATTCTCTTCCGATCCATTCTTTTCTTTAAATTAGGATTTAACTTTTCTGTTTATCACTTGTGTCAATATAACCAAAGTTTCCAATGCGTAGCATAAACTTATATAATAACAAGGCACTTGTGTAGAATGCGTAAAAATCAATTCTACACAAGTGCCTATAATAATAACAATAATAATATTTTATATAGGCCTGTAGCAGGCCCGTACCCAGCTTTTCACAATGGCGGGTTCACATTTTACCAATTCAGACTCCAGGAGGCGCCACATGTGGGGACTCATCTTATTTTTTAAGACGTCTTATATTCTTTCATCTTATATACAAACACCACATTAGCATCCCTAGCAGGCCCATAATGAGGTCGTTTTGGGGGTGCGTTTTCAGACAAAGTGGGACTCGTATGTGGTCTGTGGAGACTGGTCCCATTTTGTTGCCTGATTAAGCCTAATTAAATTACCTGAATTATTTACTCGAAACCCTATGCCGTGTATTCAATTGTTTTGAATGTATTCATATTAATATAATAAACGAGGCATCGAGGAGTGTGGGTGTGCCCAAGTTATTTTTCAGAATAAATAGTTAAAGTGTGACATTTGCAATCTGGTTTTCACTGAATTAATACATTATATTTATCTGATATGATATGCAAAAGTTCCATAATTTATAATGAACATAGTTAAGTTAGTAAATTAACAAACCTTTATCAAATATGCCCGGTAAATAGAAGCTAGATTAGAAAAAATATTGTCCTCTTGTGGAATTTGAATTAAATTCTAGGTGTCAAACAGTCAAGTACTATATCATCTACACAACACTGACTCCACGAAACACTAACTGTATTTTACAACTAACAAATAATGGACATAATAATTATTAATAAAGGCCCTTCACACATTCTTGCCTCCTCGTCAGTGATAAGGCTCCCCTTTCTGAGATCTACAAACATACAACTAGAAACCACAGTATTTCGGCAACCATACAGCCACACACTTACACAATTTCTCATCAGCACGCGCATTTTAGAATAGGTGAAGCTAACCTTTATTGTATATTGGTTAAATACAATTATTCGCATTCAATCGCAATAGTTGAAAATTATGATTTGTGTTAAGCCAGATACGTTTGTCTACCGGGTTTGCAGCTTGTAAGAAATGCACTCGCTACACATCTTAAGTTGTTGATTGTTGAGAATAGCCTCTTTGACAGTCAGTAGTTACCAATAACCAGCATAATAAAAATAAAAAGCCACACCTCTTGTTTACTTTTTAACAAAGTTCTGATGAGAAATCATGAATTGTTTTATATGGCTGAATTTATGTGCTCATAATTGTTAAATCATCATCACCCGTTCATTCACAAATATTTTGTCTGCATCTGTACGTCACCTCTGAGTGACTACAATTAGGAATTGTAATTTTATGTTTGGTATAAAACTGGCTTCTTGTGTATTTGTTACCCCATGCATTTACAAAACAGGAATTTAATTAGTGTGAAGTTCTTCTACATGACTAATTGGATGCAATGGTCATTTGACTCACATTCCTATAATGACTGCCCTTTTCACACATGGCAGTGGAGACCCCTCAGCCAGGCTCCCATACATTCAGGGATGATCACTAATAGATAAGGGTTCTTCTTTTAACATCTATACAAATCAGGCATTCCTTGTATTATATAGTTGTAATGCTTGAACAATGTCCAGCAGCTTTTTACAGCCTTTTTTATGAGGGGGAGTGAAAGTTTTTGAGAAACATGGAATACAATTAGTGGTTCACATTTTAAAGATGCACTTTTGAGGGGGGGTTCACATTTTGGAGAAAAGGGGGTTCCCGTGAACCCCCCTGGCTACGGGCCTGCTATAGGCTATATCAGGTAATAAATAATAAGTAAAATGACTTCTATCGGCTTTACCTGGATTCAGGGTAAACCGGGATCAGTGTTGAAATGAGAACCAGTGTTATCTTCCACTAGTTCCAGACATTAGAACGGGAGCCCTACGGTGCTCCCATCTCGCGGCGCCTGGATAATCGAGGCTAGCTCCGAGGAGAAATTATTATTAATTTATCTACTCAATAGATGGCGGGACTGTTCTCTCTTACTGATGTGTATATTTTAATAAAACACAATTACAACAGTATCCATTGTAATAATATGAACGAAACATGTATTTATAACATTTATGCCAACATTTTTTCCGGGTTGTTTACAACTGTTACGTCATCTTATTTAAGAATGTACTTTGAGTCATGTGACAAGTATTAATCCGCTAGCAATGAAAAAGGCCACATACAATTGTGAGTTATAAGTTGTTGCAGCCGCCCTGTGACAAATTTCATCATAAAATGTCTTTAATCGGTTGTTGTGACTTATGTCTACAGCGATAAGTATGAATTTTTTTTAAATTAATTTGAACAATCTGTGTGTTTGGTGCGGAATAATATCAGACTGCAGTGCGTACGTAAACAAGGCTGTGTCATCGAAGCAATTGAACGAAATACTGCGAGCGTTTTGTTTTGTATTGATAAACTGCACATTTCAGGCGAGTAGTTGTCACAACCATGAAGTGGGAATACAAAGAAGAGCACTCTTTTGAAAAAAGGAGGACGGAAGGAGAGAAAATCAGGAAGAAGTATCCAGATCGAGTACCTGTAAGTTGGGTTGTTGATGATTTGCAATTCATGTTTACAAACAAAGTCATATGACATCATACGCTGCAATGTTATGGCTAGTGGCTAGCAACACCACTCTTCTCGTTTACCTTTTTATTTTATAGACGAATTGTTGCTCGTTTTAATGATGCTTCAGTTGTTGCTTATGTTAATGCCAAATTGTCGTTAAGAAATGTCAAAGTCAAATGGCTAAATGTTGATGTACAAAAATGGCGCAGTGGTAGTGCGAATCAGATTGCACTCACACTCACTCACATGATATATGAAGTGTGTCAGTGACTCACCGTCAACCCGTACCCATCATAAGGAATACATAATAGTATGCCTATGACTTAGGTTGTATTTTTAATATATTGTAATTTTAGATTCCAAAATGATTACATTACAACTACAATTGAGTGCAAACATTTGTATCACTCACATTGACTGACATTATCATTGTGCCTTTCCTCACTATGTCTTCATGAAGAAACAAAAGAAAAAGGTTGCAGTCTCAGCATTGCAATTGGTCATATTGTTTGTTGACAACCTATACGCAGTATAGTATAAAACAGACTTAATGTTGTAAGCACAATTTGGAGTAATAAATTACTGAAATGAGAACACCTTTTGGACTGATCCTTGTGCAGAGTACAGTGTATGTATAATATATAGGTAATGATATAATTCAAGTTTTCACCAAATAGAATAAATATCATAATACAATATATGTGAAGATGACACTACAGTATATCTTCCTGTCGTGGAACAGCATATACGACGTTGCAATGGTGACCGGTGGCCATGTTTTTTCCAATTCAATCCACTAGGTGGCAACACTGAGCAATCGGCGTCCACAGATTGAAAACTCACTTGACTTGGATATGTTAAACTTGGCCGTGCTGTTCCACGTCAGAGAACTACAGTGCCCATGTCCCAATAACACCCATTGACAGAGTCGCAATAGCCCTGGTCACACTGTCACCACCGCCCACTGGTGTTGAAGGGAAGCCAGGGAACAATGCCTGGAACAACAACATGACCATCTCGGTTGCAAAACCTGCTTAAAATGCATACAAAGCATCTGCCACGAGTGCCATTACTGTTGGCTGATCATTTTCTATTATTATAATAAGACTGGGCTCTTATCAGTGTATTTAGCCCAGTTTTTAGAGTTGCTGTGGCCACAACGGGTTACACATTTACCCTTGTGGTGAATTTTACCTTCCTGGCATGGACACCACACCATGTAGCTTTTAGAGTCTTCTGAAAGTCAAAGAAGGGTGAGTGAAGTTGCTGGAATGAAGGAAACAGTTTTCATGACAGTAACAGTGGTTGGGGGGAAACAGGGGCACAGTGACTGTCAATGGCTCATCAACTGTTATTTCTGGGTATGTTCACCTTTTTAAGGTAATTGGGAAACATAAAAGTAATAAACGTTATTCTTACCTCAAGTTTTTACCTCAAGAACGATAATTATTTGTCCATAATTGAACACTGAGACCGACTCAAGATTTTGTTTTCTATACCGAGACTTCCTAGAACAAGGGTCAACATTATACAGAAGTTCCCTAGACAAGGGTATAATTTCAAGGAACTCTCCCTAGAACAAGGCTAGGTTTTTATTGCAGCATTCACAGTTACCTATCGAGTATACGTCAGTGTATAGTTGTTATGATGATTCTGGTCAGTTAAATGCCATAACTTTGTTTCTTCAGGGTTAAAGTAAAAACATAGCTTGCATGAGATGGCTATAATTGATAAAAAAATTGTCATGGCTGTATTGGCTGATGCCCTCCACCCTCCCACACACCCCAAACTGTCAAAGTGGAAAGACTAGTAACATAAACGATTAAAAGGTAGGCTGGTTATAATTATATATATTCTGAGCCTATGACAGGCTTTTGTAATGACCAACCAAACCTTCACATCAGCACCCATAATTATCAGACTCCAATTAGCATGTGCCAACTGAAGCATGTTAATCTTCCATTTTCACCTGTGGAAGTTGTCTTTGTATTACCTGGTATACCACCAGACAACAACACCTCGATAGGTGCTTACACAATCACAGAGCTCTCTTAATCATTTTGTTGGCTGAATTTCCAAGTGCAGTGTTGGAACATTGAAAGCAGCAGTAAATTGCTGGGTAATCAAGAGAACACTGGCAGGATTACAACTTTATATGAATGGTACTTTGTATAAGCGATTACAGCATGTCTAAATAAGTAAAGTAACCATCTAAATGGTTAATGGCTATATATAGCTTACATTCCATATTTAACTTCAACTTGGGAGGCCTTAAACATTGATAGTGTCCGGAGGGCACACAGCTGAACTTGTTTTCTCAAATTGTGCAGAAGTTCCTATGGCTCATCTTGTAACCAGAGTCTATTTCCAGTGAGGAACATTATATCTAGGTAGTTACAAAAAATTGTTTATTATGTAACTGAGGACACAATCCAACAACGTGACCTTCAACACTTTATTTACATTTGTGGGATACATGCTAGTGACGTATTATGTCTAAATGGGAGCCTCCCCGACCTTACTTTTTATTTAAATTATTTGACACATTGTATGTCTAAAGAGGTCAAATATATTGATTTGGAGTTCTGATCCTAGTATAGTTAGACAGGCTGATCTGGCTTGAAGATTTTTCCCCTGAAATACCACAGCTAATTTAAAGTTCACAAGCAATTATATATTTTCCAATAGTTTACATGTCCTGTTTTATTTATTAACCCATGTACGTTTGTTTAAGATGACTTATAATATATTGTTTGTTTGTATGTTTGTTTCCAGGTGATTGTGGAGAAAGCCCCCAAGGCACGTGTAGGTGACCTGGACAAGAAGAAATATCTCGTGCCATCTGACCTCACAGTCGGCCAGTTCTACTTCCTCATCCGCAAACGAATTCATCTTCGGCCGGAAGACGCCCTCTTTTTCTTCGTCAACAATGTGATTCCTCCGACCAGTGCAACGATGGGGGCACTGTATCAGGTGTGTGGGTCACTACCAACTACAAGTTGTGAACTACTGAAAAGTAATGCCAGCAGGCCCTTAGCCAGAAATAATTTGTTGCCAGTCTTGAATTAATTACACATGTGCCTTTTAGCATGCGGACTGCATGTGTGAAAGCCATTTATGTCAGTTACAGCCATTTTCAATGTCAAACCAGTGTCGTTTGAGCCATATAATTACTATATTGATCCATTTGATTTGTTGCACTACCAGTTGTGCCAAAGAGTCATTAATGTGGCCTCCTAGACTTGGAAATATTACATAATCTGATGGCCAGCTGGCCCCCTCTACATTTCACCAGTCTTATCAGTTGTAATTACTGTCTTGGCCAGTCATCTGCAGGTCTTGAAGACAGGCAGACAAGTTTCTGGCTAAGCCCCTGGATACCAGTACATTTAGTACCTGGTAGTTACTGGACCACTAGTAAACACTGATGATCACTTACATCAAGTCCAATTTGAGGTTTTAAGCATTTATGCACTTTTGTGTGAACCACACCAGTAGTGTGTTTAGGGTCATTTGGCCACGGAACATCTGTATGTCATGCCCTCTTTAGTATTAAAAAAAAAATTCCTTATGTACTCTGTTGGGCCTCATTACATTTTAACCATTTTTGTGACTGGGCAAAAAGGACCTGGTTAGTGAGGTGACCTTATTAGCAGGACTAATTTCTTATACCTTACTGTATTTGGAACATATTTGGGACTATCCTAGGGTGATCGACCTTAATTGAAAGGTGGCTGTATCAATGAGGTGACTCTAAAGCGACGTTCGAGTTCACTTACTGTGGTTTCTGTGTTTTGCAGGAACATCATGAAGAAGACTTCTTCTTGTATATAGCGTATAGTGATGAGAGCGTATATGGTGAAGCCTGAAGCACCAATCAAGTGTCAGCGTGCCGGTCACCTGGGTCCTATCAGCACCACCGAGCCGTGACAGACTGTCAGACATGGTGTCCCATGTGCTTTGTTGTGCCAACGACACCAGTGACTAGCTCCTCTTATAAATATTTAATATGTGTGTAGACATCGCGCATTCTGCCCAGTGTGTAAATGAGCATTGTATATTATCGCCCAACAGCATTTCACAGGTGGGATATTTCTTATAGGAAACGTTTGATGGGTAGAGCACTTGTAAACTGAACTAGGTTACTGGTTCGAAGTGATGCATTTTGGGTAACTTGTTGGCTCTGGTGACCTCTATGTCTTATGGTTTGTCCTGGTTTGTAATGCTGTTGGGTGTCGCGTCTAGCAAACACCACTTGTAGGCATTGTCTTCAGAGACCAGACTGAACTGGATGAGTAGTCTGTATGGGTACATTGCAGTGCAAGTAGTAATCGTTGAATTGTGTGCCCTAGCATGTTTGTCTTGTAGTCTTTGAGCTGTGGCACTTTTCTGTGTATACAAAAACAAAACTGCTTGGTAGTACTAAACAAATGCAACAATAAAAATGGTAAAACGTGAACCTTGTGGGTGTTTAAATAATTTTGATATGTACAGTTAGTGTAAACGACTTTTCATTCAGTGTGTGTTAGCGCCTTACTTCAAGCCAATGCCGATTGCCCTCAGGTTCTCATGATCATTAATCCACCTGTTTTTCTCACATTGTGGAAAAGTGACATGCTAGCTGGGTTTGATCTCTGCCAGTCATGATTCTTTTGTAAGTTAACTTAAATCTGACTTTATGAACCGAGCTTGCTGCTCATCTGCAAACTCGTATTCTTCTGGTGGTGCTTTGTTGCATAGTTTATAATATATTTAAAGAATATTTTAATATATTTTATCAGTCCTAATGAAGTGGCTCATTAAGACTGAGTGGTGGTGTGTTGTATATGTCGTATGCTAGCATGTACGCGTATGTTTATGTGGGTGTAGTATTGGTGGAATTGGATCAAGATGCATTACACGTGAGATCGTTAACGCATCTTGATAGTAACTAAATACCTCTTGGAAATAACAAATAAAAGTAACAGAAACATGCTTTAATATTCCCTGGTTTTATTCTTAGACCCGAAAGAGTCAGTTTCATTATATCATTGACTTTTAAGCTCCAACCTTCACCTACTGTATACACAAGAGAGTTAGGGAGAACAGCAGCCCACTGTCAAGCTGACTATGTCTCTGCTTCATTTTTAGTCCTTTGGCCAAAGGTCCAAGGGACTTCTGGAGAAAGCTGTATTTGATTGAATAATTTTAAGGCCTCCCTAGACCCCAAAACTGGTGAAAATGTAACATTTTGCCTATTTTTTCAAAAACTGTTCAGCAACTTTTTTTCTAATTTTGCATAAATGTATCTTAGGGTGCTGCCACTATAGTGACTATATACAAGAAATCTGTATTTGATTGAATCATTCTAAGGGGCCCCCAAAGTGCAAAAGTTTTACATTATCTAGTGATGTGGTTTTGAGAAGGGCCCTTGAGACCACCCCAACAGTTGATTTTGTTTAATGTGCCAGAAAGCCAGCAGCATGACTAAACTCTGCAGCCTAGTGCTATTCTTCCATTGAGACCTTGACATCTTTAATTGGTCACAGGGCCCAGGCAGAGTAGACACACTTGACCCCTGTTAGACTGAACAGTTGCCTAAAACTTTTAAACTGTATCTTCAAAACTCTTGATTTTCTATAATTGCAAGTTGTGTTTATTTTGATGTTCATTTAATTATTATAAAATGGTGTGACTGTGGTGTCTATTGGTTAAAAATGTATTGTCTATAGAAACCTGTAGGTGACAAACAGAAAATTAATATTCTGTCACCTGTAGGTGACAAACATAGAAAATTAATATTCTGGACAACTATAGAGTGAATTATCCTATACTTTATTGATATCACATGCATTCTACTGTTCTGTTTACGCTTGCCATGCCTTGTGTAGACATGGTACTGTGTAAATCAATTGTATCAATATAAACTAATAATTACAGATTCACAATATAGTTGACACCTGAAACAAGCAAATGTCAACCATTAGAAGAGTTGACATAGTTCCGCTATACACAAGCAAGAAATCTGTATTTGATTGAATATAGCATATAGTAGAACATACGTTTTCTACATCATCATCACTAAGGTTGTTGTAAATTTCACCAGCTGCCATGTCAAGTCCGTTATAATTGTGACTAACAGTGTTCAAAATTATTCAGGTAAATAGCAAATAACAAAGGACACAAGTTTTCTCCTTGCCATACCTCTACATCACATGAGAAAAAGGCTGACACAGCCTGGCCCTGATTTATACATGATTTAGCATTTTTGTACATGTATACAACTTTCAACACATTACTATTAATACCGCATGAAATTATCTTAGACCACAGTGAGGACCGGTCTACTAAATCAAATGCTTTCTTATAATCGATGAAGGCACAATAAAGCCTTTTGCGTCGAGACAAATACAATTCAACCAATACCCCTATCTGAACATTGCCTGTTCTTCACCTATTACATTCGCTTTGTTTAGGTATGTGGTCAGTCTGGTGTTCTGAACAATGACTAAGGATTAATGAACACTTGTGCAGAATGTCACCCACTTGGCAGGTTTAATTGATCTATTCAGCAATGAGGACACTGCTTAGGCCTCACTCTGGACACTGTCACTCACAGTGTTGTGTATTGTCTTAGTTGGTGCATTGAGCTAATCTACTTGACCATGAATCAGTGGTGGCTCTGGTTGTGTGTTACACCCAACTGTGGAGCTAAGATTCTCTGCCTGCTATTGTTTGATGGAAACTGACTAATCTGTAATTGGTCACTGGCAGTAGCTTGTGTCAACAGACAGCATTAAGCCACTAGACCCCTGTTAAACTGGACAGTTGCCTGTAGGTTTTAAACTGTCAAACAGTGAGTCTACCTTTTGCTCTAAAATAATCTGTCCTCTTAGTTTTACACATAAAGACATAATCTGGCATAACTTGATAAGTCTTTGTAGCAGCACATTTGTACTTCCAGTGTATCATTGCAACATAACATACATATTACATACTGTGTGCCACATTTGAATGTTGTGCATGTAATATTTCCATGCAATCCATTTGCATATATAATGTAAAACTTCAACAGCCGTTTTCTTCATTTTCACTTTTTGACCCTACCATGTTCAATGCTCCATAACTTTGAAAATTTTTGTAGCAGTCATAATTTTTGAAATCGTGTAAAGCACCCTACCAAACCTTTACAAGGATGTAAGAAAACAATGTTACAATTTTTCCGACTTATCACTCATCTGGTCAGCCGGGGTCACATATAGACGTATTAGTCCAAAGGACTTCAGGGCCACTTGGCCCATTTTTAATAATGTATAATGGAATATAAATCTTTCATTATCCAGAAGGCTTCATGTCACGAGTTTCTACTTGACATAATGTAGTGTTCTATATAGTATATGTTGTAAGTTCCAACAGCTATTGCAGAAGGCGGCTCTATACATGTTACCTTTATGTAAAACGACTAATCAGATGTCTCTCTTATAGAGGAATGCGGGGTAAGATGGCCCACTGTCTAAGATGGCCACCCCAATATCTCGGCCATAAGTTGTTATCATGTTTTTCCGATCAAATTGAATGCTTCCGACTTTGGTCTAAGTTACATGCAATATAACATTCCACACGCAGCGTAGTTTAATTGTAGGTAAAATGGAAATGTCAAATATACTCCCCGCTGATCTAAGGTGAATATCGCAACATCATAAGCCGTCCTGGAATGTATCAATCAAATACAGTCTATATCTTGAAATATGGTTGATTACTACTCCCTGCCGGACGGTATGCATGTACTGAAAGTGACCTTGAATATGTCAAATTTCGTCCAAGCCGGGGCATTCACTATGGTGTCACATCGGGATATAATGATCCCTCAGCTGCGATGAACCAGTATGCGTGGCCCTTTTACCACACACATAAGAAACCACGCGATTGGTACTATGGAATTTTTTCATCTACTGAGAAAGAGTAAGTCAACGGAAGCTAACATGTATTTAACTTTTTGACATACCTCCGTTGACTTTCTCGAAAAAAACTTTTCAGAACTCCCTTTTCTAAACCTAGAGATTGAACACGTTTTTCATCAATTGCATTTCAACTCAACCACCAATTTACCAAACACCAAAGTGATTGTTAAGTATTGCTGACGTAATACGCTTCTCTGGCATTAATAGTAGCCTACATGTTCAGTCTAAAACACGACCTAAAATGTGTTGCCTGCAACTGTGTGTAGTCAATACGGTAATTATTATATTGCCAGCCGCAGACGTCTACCTGCACTATTCTATCGGAACGGCTCATCGGAAGAGTAAACTAGTCTACGGGCAGCCGATTGTCTTCAAATTGAGTCTCGTATTGCCTAGACAAGAGCGTGGACAATATTGATTGGGTAGAGTAGATCATTATTATCGTAGACTTGTTAGTAATAATAAGATAACTTCTATTGCGCCTAAATCCTTGGAAACCAAGCTCAGAGGCGCATCAAAACAACAGAATTGGTCAATCTCAAAATCCATAAGTAGTATTCCTGTTGTCAACAGATGGGTCAAGGCGCTAGGGAGCTACTAATGTTGACTCGAGGAACAAAACGTAGGTCAGAACTAGATGATCGAAGCTGGATAGGTTTTCTTACAGGAGTAAGCAATGAATGCAAATAAGGTGATTGCTTACTGGACAGTGCCTGGTATATGTAATGGTACGGATCTTAAATATTATAGATATCATACAGAAAAGAGTGGTGCAGAGCGAGAATAACGAGGAGATCTTGTGACTACTCTTGCTAGACAATTTTGGACACGATTTTGCGATATCCTTGCTAGCGATATTATGAAGTCTGCAAGTAGGACCTAAGCTAGCAAAGTTAATGACATTCAATTCAAGTCTCAAATCATTGACCTCCAAATGAAGTCTCGCTTTACCTATGTGAATGCCATGTCCCACGTCGTATTATGGTTCCTTCAAGTCACAACTTCCACTATAGTTAGTCTACCTAGACTACGTGAGAAAAATCATGTTTGTGAACATACTGGGTACAAACTTGGCTACAGTGCTTAAAATCAGCTAATTGTTGTGAACATGAAACGATTGTTGTCTTTTTATATATGAGGTTTTAGTATGATTTGGGGTTATTTTTAATGGCAACTGTGAAATTGTTAATTAAAAATAGCATTTTAATATCAACAAATTAAACCATCCAAACGTTTATAGCGGCTGGGGGCTATGGGATGACGTGTCAAAGCGTTGGGGGTGCATGGAGGTCTCTGGGTAAGGGTTACGTAGCAATTTTTGAACTGTTGATATCAGAATGAGAAAGCATTCATTGCTCAGCTAGTTTAGGGTCGATAGCAAAAATATTCCAACGAAAAATCAGCAATGTACTATTGTTTTATTACGTTTACAGACCACTTTATGTACAAGCAACGAATCAATACAAAATATAATAATTATTATGTAGGCCTAAGCATCATACAACCCGTCTTATCAAAACGAACATAATGTTAAGTCCGGGATACACTGGCACCTTTCGCCAGACCAGACCAGGCTCCATCCGACTGCAGTGTATATACCAACCACACTATACCGACCAACGCCGACTGCGTTATCCGTCGATTGTAGTCGGGGCTAGTGGGTGCGGTATGACATATTGGAAAGTTTTAAAGTTTCCGTGATTGTGACGTTATAATATATAATAAAACATAATATAAAAAACGAACCCCCCTCAGCAAAACCTGGTTACGGGCCTGACTCGTGTCCCCTGCTACTCGTGTTTGCACAGAATTAAAACCTGCAGATACGAACACATGTACAACGGTGATCTGCCATCTCCGAGCGTGCTACCAGAAGAGTTGCATCGATGGGATATCATTATATATATACGCTCGGAGATGGCAGATCATCTTTGTACATGTGATCGTATCTGCATACATATCTGGTCAGCGTATGTTTTCGTTCTATATATATATATATAAATGGATATGGCAGATCACCTTTGTACACGCCAAGGAACACGAGTAGTAGCTACACACCAAGGAACACGTGTAGTAGCTAGACGCCAAGGAACACGAGCAGTAGCGACAACATACTCCATACGCTGACCAGATATGTATATAGCGCCGTGCTATGCAGACCGATGTTTTTAAGCAGACCAAAGTATTATTATACTCAACTTCACGACCAATATTTATGCGAGTGATGTCACAAATAAACGGCAAACCTAACAACAGCAATTGTAACGACATTCAATGTTCATATAAGAGGTTCTTTAATGGCACAATATGCGAAAATCAATAGGGATATCACAATTAAAGGTACTCAACCAATTCGATTGTTTTACTCCTAGCGTTTCTTAGTAATTTCACAAAAAAACAGAGGAATCAAGTACTCCCCAATTATATCCTAGTTCGTTTATGCATATGTGCATAAACGAACGAGGAGGAAGTGCGCATGCGTCAGGTGTCGTAGTATCCTTTGCTTACTGCTTCGTTTATCGATCATAACACACATTTTGAACATTTATTAATACAAACTTACAGATGTGTAAAAGTATCACCACTACATTACACTTATAAGACAACATTTGCAATCAATCGTCCCAAAGTCACATTTTCCAAAATTAAATTTGCGTAACAACCAGCCTAAAAGTTTCAAACAAGATGGCGATCTGGTAAACAGCATACATAAAGCGCGCGGAACCAAAACCACCCCAAAACAACCCAACATACAGTACATTCTCTTAGACTTAACGTGCATTACCCATTGGCATTACCATAAATCATTCTTATTTACACAAACTAAAAGTACGAATTATAGGCTGTCAGTAACCAATTAAAATCCAACAGTAAACACAATATACAATAAACTGTCTACTAACAGGCCTTTCACCAAGACGCTCTTTATCCAGTATCGCCCTGGGGCCCCCAACCAGGGCGAAGATCTTCATTTCAATTGCACTGCACAAAGCGTCTTGTAACAAAACAAAATAACACGCTCTCCTTTAGCCAGTTAGATTTAAAAATACTGCAGCCTAATATAAAAAAAATATATATATATACAAAAATAAAATAAGTAAAATAAACAGTAATTAAAAAAAAACTTTTATAAGAGCAACTGTTATTTTTATTACTTTTATGTTCTTTACCAACTTGATTTTTATGTAGCATTTTACAACAAATTTTACATTGACGATTACTATGACTATATCAACTGTGACTATATAATTACTGTGATTTTACATTTTAATATTGAGATTTTATACATATTGTGATTACCACGCTCAAATCCAAGATGAACTGTTGTGCCATCTGTATACTACTACTATGTTGACTAATACTTAGGATAGAACAGAAGAACTGGGAAAACCATGGTGAAAGCTTGACTAGAATTGCCAATCCTCAACTATCTCTACTTATGTCCCCAGACTTTGATTACAAGTATTTCCCAGCATCCACAAACACCATAATAGGATGGAAATCAAAAATCTTTTACAAGGTAGCATCCTTAAACCAAAAACATCCAACATGCTTTGCCATCTTAATCCTTATGCAAGCTGGTGACCTTAACCCAAACCCAGGTCCATACAAGCCCAAATTCCCTTGTGCCATCTGCAAAAAAGCAGCAAGATGGGACCAGCGAGCGACATACTGTGATCATTGCAATTCATGGTACCATGTAGATTGCATGGGAATGTCGACATTTGCATTTAATGCCCTCCAAAACAGCCAAGTCTCGTGGATTTGCTGCCAGTGTGGCATTCCTAATTTCACAAGTTCACTTTTTTCAAACTCAACCATAGAGCTAACAAACAGCTTCTCTATCTTGTCAGACATGTCCACACCTGATTGCAGTGAACCACTAAGCCCACCTCTAGCCACTTCTTCTCCATACAAACAAAGGAATAATAACACAAGCAGTAACTCGAATAGTACTAGACCATGTAAAACAAGTAGAACTAAGAAAAACACTCAGGAAACACCTACTAAGAGACAATCCCTGAAAACCATGATAATAAACTTCTGTAGTATCAGGAACAAAGTTTCGGACCTTGCCGTGTGCATTGAAAATTACAACCCTGACATAATTATAGGCACTGAAACACACCTAGACAGCTCATTTGACAGCAGTGAGCTGCTCCCCTCCAATTATTCAATCATCCGAAAAGACAGAGACTTTGATAACTCAAAAGGAGGAGTCCTAATAGCACTAAAGACTGACCTCATAGGAACACACAGAACAGAACTCGATAGCAAATGTGAAATTATCTGGGTCACCATCAAAATACAAGGATCGAAAGATATCACAATAGGAGCATTCTACAGATCACCCCAATTTGGTAACACAAACGAATACATGCATGAACTACGAGAATCCATTAACAAAATTAAACGCTCAAACAAAGAACATATATGGCTAGGCGGAGACTTTAATCTTCCCGACATAGATTGGGACCTACTCAGTGCAAAGCCAGGCGGAGCTGCTCCCGGTCTATCCAAGATGCTACTAGAAATTGCCAATGATTTTGGACTTGAACAAGTTGTACGCAAACCCACCAGAATAAACAACACTTTGGACTTGTTCTTCACAACTAACCCCACCCTTGTTGAAAGATCTACAGTAGTACCAGGAATAAGTGATCACAACGGCATCCCAGTAATCATAAACAGCTGTAAGCCTAGGGTCATCAAGCAAAAACCACGCAAAATATACATGTACCACAAAGCTAACATACAGGCTCTGAAAGAAGACCTGCTCAAATGGAGCAATGAGTTTGTATCAAGGGATACATCCAAGAACACAGTTGATGAAATGTATACAGAGTTCCAAACTGTACTTGTCTCAAAAATGAACATTCACATGCCAACAAAAATAATATCAAAGCGTAACCAAACACCCTGGATAAATAAACGAATCAAGCGACTACACAAACGTAAACAAAGGGCTTTCAACACTCACAAACTACTTGGAAATCAAGCCAGCTATGAAAATTTTTGTAAGGCACGTAAAACCACACACAGAGAGACAAGAAATGCTCACAGAAGATATATATCATCCAATTGTTCCGATTCACCAAAACGATTCTGGTCATACATAAAAAGCCTTAAAGTTGATACAGTCGGAATACCAACCTTAACGAAAGACAACAGGGTAGAATCAGATAACAAACTTAAAGCCGAAATCCTCAATAACCAATTTAAGTCAGTCTTTACAAATGAAAACACCAACCTACCACAAGAACCATATTCAAACATACCAGCTATGACTGACATCACCATCACAACAAAAGGGGTCACCAAATTACTTAATGACTTAAAAACAAACAAATCAACAGGACCTGATGAAGTGCCAGCCAGAATCTTACAACTTGCCGCAAATGAATTAGCTCCAGCTCTCAGAGTAATCTTCCAAAAATAAATTATCACAGGAGAACTTCCGCACTCATAGTTACGTGCCAACATCACTCCAATTTTCAAGAAGGGAGACCGGTCCCTTCCGTCAAATTACCGTCCCATCTCCCTAACTTCAACATGTTGCAAACTTCTCGAACACATTATCTACTCTAACATATTGGACCATTTTGATCAATACACAGTCTTATCCGACAGCCAACATGGCTTCCGCAATAAACACTCCACAGAAACCCAATTAATACTCACCACACACGACCTAGCGAAATCCCTAAATAATAAATCCCAAGTGGACATGATAATAATGGACTTCTCAAAAGCATTCGACACCGTTCCCCACAACCGGCTCCTAAATAAATTAAAGAGATATGGCATCCACAACAAAACACATGCCTGGATCTCTAACTTTCTCAAGTGCCGTGAACAGAGAGTGGTGGTCGGTGGAGAACATTCCACCTGGACAAATGTTACATCAGGTGTACCGCAAGGCACGGTATTGGGACCGCTTCTCTTCCTGATATACATCAATGATTTACCTGACAAGATCCGCTCCACAGTCCGTCTTTTTGCAGATGACTGTGTCCTCAATAGAGAAATCAATAATCAGTCCAACTCACAAGAACTACAGAAAGACCTAAATGAGTTAGCAAAATGGGAACACGACTGGCAGATGCACTTTAACCCAAAAAAATGCTTTGTGATGAGACTAACCCATGCAAGAAACGTAAAACATTTTAATTATACTCTAGGAAACGCAACACTACAGGAAACCGACAGTCATCCCTATCTAGGAGTATGTATCACCAAAGATCTCACCTGGAACAAACACATCCATCAGATTACAGCCTCAGCAACCTCTACTCGTGCCCCCAAAACATTAAAACAAGTGCCTACACAATCCTTGTCCGACCACTCCTAGAATATTCAGCATCCGTGTGGGACCCCCACACCCAAGTCCTCATCGACAAAATAGAAATGGTCCAAAGACGGGCAGCTCGCTTCTGCCTTAACGACTATACATCCCGAGAAACTGGTTGCGTGTCACAAATGTTAACAAAAATAAACCTAGAACAACTAACAAACAGACGAACAAACAGACGCCTCGCCATATTGCACAAAGCCATTTATGGCCACCTAACCTTGCATGTTGAAAACCTCCTCCAGCCTGTACAACGCCTATCACGGCATCTAAATACCAAAGCATTCAACACTATCCACACCAGCAAGAACTGTTATAAATTTTCCTATTTCCCCCGAACAATAAAAGATTGGAATTCCCTACCAGATGCAATAGTCAACATTACAGAGCCACAGAAATTCAGACAAGCATTAATACACGACTAATAACCTAGCATGCGCACCCAACCCTGACCGTATGACTCCTAAGGAGTGTTGGCCAGTACTCAACCAAGACAAGAAGACCAAGATGTATTAGTTCGTTTTTTAAATTAATACAAAAACTGCGAACTCTCGTTTTTAGTAAAAACCGGATCCGGTTTTTTGCTTCCATTTTATCTGAGTATGGACATTGAACTTTGCGTGGAATCGCGTTCTTGTCTTCTCGTGATCGCGAATTATGGACGATATTGGACCTTTGACCCCACCCTTTGGCGCTGTTGATGTTATGGAATTCCGAGTTTAGGCAATGTGTGGACGTCCACGAACATATATGCCACCGACACAACAAAATGGGCTAAATAAGACAGACAAAAACAGTACCCACGCATAAAGGTGTATTTCTATTTGGGAACGACTATGGAACGAAACAAAGTAAACAGGAGTTGGCGACAGTGCCAGTGGCCGTGGGCCGTTGCCCGTGCCGTGGGGTCAGTCACAACATCAACAAATGAGATGCAGCGTTTGCAAAGGTTCTTCCAGACAGGTTAGTAATTTAACATTATTAAGCTATAGTCACGTATATTACACTGTTTACTATAGTATCGACTAATATCAGCTAACAGTATGACGCTATAGCCTATGGCATATAGTATACCTGTCAATGATAGAGACTATATTACGTCGTATATGGTAGTAGCCTAAGTAGGCTTGGGATAATAGTAACAGTGTAAATGCATTATAAATGTTCCGTAACGATTATGATTATTGAACCAATAATAATAGGTTGAACAAAAACAATACATAATTGACTAACAACAGTAATGTAATAGTAATTAATTTAACTAATCTATTTCTTTTATATTAAAAATTACTATTATTGGATATTAATTTTTTTTATATGAATTCAATTGTATGTAATCTTGGTATTTAATTATTTACAAGGAAAAGAATATTCCAGTAGTTTCACCAGGTTTTTTGATTGCCCCTTCTGTGAGTTTTTATTATGTTCAGAAAACCAGCGCCCCTCTGAAATTTAATGTCCATAACATGTATATATATATATAGATAGCCTTTGACCGTTGGCATTGGTTGCATTTGGCAGGTAGTCGTTCATTGCACTGCAACTTTTGCAAGTACAGTGTACATTAAAATGATTATTGTTATTAATATATATACTATATTTTCAGAACTCGAGGTGTGTCAACACCACATGCAGATGTGTGCTTCAAAGCTCTTCACCTTCAGGTAAATGAGTGTTGTCAAATGTGGTTACTCTGTCACCAAACCTGTTATCAAAATTATAAATACAAGCAATAAACAAGTATGTCATAGGTGGATCCAGGCGGGCCCCTCTAGACCTTAAGAATTTGGCGTGTCTGCAAATCTTTTATAATGGGCCCACGCGACTGTGTCCTCCCAGACCGTTTGAAATATGCCCCAGTTTAGGTGATAATAATAAGCTGAAAGTTATGGCATTTTCCAACATTACCACTCAAGTGAAGCGGGTGAAGTTATAGCAGCGTGGTAGCGACACAATTTAGACTACACCATTTGGTTCAGCCGCCAGTGGAGGTTTTTGTGCCCTCCAGACTCGATTTCTAGATCCATCCCCGTATGTGATAATTTTGTTTGTCTGCATGAGGATTTTGCAGTAATGTGTGTCGTTGTTAAATTGTATATTGTTGTTAGAAATGCATGTGAATTAAAGTAAAGACAATATAAAGTAAAAACATTTTATTGACACTATTTGATGAGATTGACTACAAAATAATGAAAAGTACAATACAACTACAGGTACAATCACTGCACTTAATGTGTATAATGTAATAATTTTTAACATCATATACATATCACATGTACATAAAATGCAAAACAACAATAGAAAAAAATTAGGAAGAGGTTGAAAAAATGTCAGGTATATATAAAAAAAAAAACAGAAACTTTTATCAAGATTCTTTGTTACAAAAAAAACAACACTAGTACACAAGATGTCAAATGCTAGTTGTAGTTTATACATGCCTTGTACGTTTACAACTTAGTGACTAAACAATTATGTTTATTTAACAAATTTGTTTAATATCGCCTGCCCATAAAATGTAAACCAATGAGAAAAAATTACTTAGGAAGATATTTAGTTGAACAAATGTACTATGTACAGGGGCTGTACATATCAAATAAAAATAACTATTAATAATCATAATTGTTTTTTTTTAACAAAGAATCATAATTTATGGTTTTTTGTTAAAAAAACATCAATATGATATAACATTCGAAAATTTTGTAGTTTATGCAATGCTTGTTATATATGTTTACAACTCGCAAATAATAATGACTAGACTAGTCAGGGTCATCGCCATGTGACTGAGAATTACATGTACAATCACTACATGCTACATTGCTCAGGTTTACTCAGCTGTATGAAGAGTACCGGCTAGAGACCACAATACTTTGTACGAATAGTCTTCGCATATTAATTTCAGTGTGGCTGAATGCTTCCCACATAAGTCGAGATGGTGTTCGATTTAACAAGTCTGCCAGGGAGTCAAGTGTAAAGCGCTTTGAGCAATCCTGAGAACTGGATACTACACCATATCAGAACTAACTTTGCTGAAGTGTTGTTTATAAAAAAAATTAGTACAATTGGTACAGGTGTATAATCATCATGCAAAATGAAAATGTAAATTATTTGTGAAAATATAAACCAGTGATAAAAAAGAATAATTTAGAAATATGAAACATGGTATGAAAAATATAACAGTCCTCGTGACACATAGAGAACTTAAACAAGTAAAATGCTGCTGTCAGTGTATCAACAGATTGTTGTTGAAAAATTTGAAAAGGCTTTCAATACCATTACTTCATCACAAACTTGTGTTGTACATAACACGTACCTGGTGTACATTGCAAGAACTCAGCTGGCTGCCACTGACTATCAGCAACACAAAAACAATGAAACGCTACCACTGTAACAATGCTGGATAATTTATGTATTTTGTCATGGACACTGCTAAAAGTTAAAGTTTAATTGAATACAAATACCATGTATTATCGACTTTCGATAAATGTGTCATCACATATAAAATATCATACATGTCAGAGCCATGCTAATTGTCACTTTGTCTCCGGTATAGGTAGATGCGGATGTACAGCAAAATGTCAGGAAGCTGGTATGCAGTACCATCGAAGACAGCGAACACATACAGTGATGTCATCGATATTCGAACCGATGTAGTTCATCGAAGAATGCTCGACACTGAACCTGTCTCACAGCATCAAGAGTTGTTGCCCGAAGACTCATGCTATATCTGCCAGACCCTGGCACCCACCGTTCCTTCACCAACTGCCGAGCTAGTCAGGCGTCACCATATTCGTATGTCGAGCAACCTACATTCTACATTGGTTTTTAGTCAGTTAAGCTAACTGACTGACCTGGAAGCCAGTGCACATCCCATCGGCACTGGGGAATCTGTCATGGATGCAACACATGACACAATTGGGATCAATCGGTGGACATTCACATGACAAACCATTAATATGCAGCATGCTGCATGGCTGTACAATCTTGTCCGAGATCCTGGACAAATACAACTGCCCAGTATGCCATATTAACTTGGAGAACTAGTGGTACTAAGCACACTAGTCCAATCTCCTGTAAAGAAAAGCATATTTTCAGTAAACAAAAATAGGTATCATTGTAGTGTTGGGATTAAATAATTATGGAATGTTCATTCTCATAATCAGTAAATATAAAATAATGTTTCATGTGTGACCTGCAGCATTTCACAAGAAAAACGGCAGCAAGAAATGTGCTACTACAGCTGCATCTATACATGTTTATATCTTAGGAACAGTCAGTGTTTACCAGGGTTGTTCCGGAGGAGGGAGGGGGCGGGTTGATACAACATGCAGACATTAGTAGAATATGCTCTTTTTCAAAACGGTGAAACATTTGAACTATTTTCATGTCAGTGTCTGCCATGTGTAGCTACTACACATATTCATGTTTGACATTTTAAGGTTCTGCCTGAGGTTGAATGGTCAAGGTGAATGTCGGAAATTACAAAATGAGGTGTTATTGTGATGCTAACAGTATATTTTCCTTGCCAAGTATTCAAAGGTTCATAACATGTATGTTTACCTTCTTAAAAAATTAATAATATATTTTATAAACTTATTTCCGAGTCATCGCCATATGCTAAACTTTTAAAGGTGTTTTAATATGCCTGTGGGTATAATAAAAGTGCAGAACTCAACTTAGTTTTCCATGTCCAAGATGTTATTATTAAAATGTGTATGAAAACAAATATATATGTAAATGTGCACATTAAAATTTGTTGACAACTTATACGTGGTTGATTGTTATAAATTTGAAATTACCTGGATTTGTCAAATGTGGGCCTCCCGCAGACTATGTTCCTCCCTGTGTCTGCCTGACCCAGGTGACCTCCTTCGCTCCTCTTTTGCCTCGTCTCATTCCCATTCTTGGGTTGCAGTGTGGCCTCTAACAAAATCATAATTCAAGTTACGTATTATGCATTCATATATTGCTGTGGTGAGAATATATACACATATTGGTAAATACACAAGAATAGCTGGCATATGTCAGTTGAAAGGTAACACAGGATACCATTTACATAAACTATAGCCAGGCACCAAGACACCAATGGAAACAAGTGCGAGCATAATCTTGTGTAATCCTTATATATGGTGTACTCTAGCTGTATTTATACGTTATGTATTTACACGTTGACATTTTTATATTGAATAAAATCGTCATCACCATCATGGACATGGTTGTCATATAAAAATCTCATTTTGCATAAACTACAATGCAAATCAACAACATTCTGCAGTAATAGTATCAAAATGTGAGTCACAAAACACTGTTTTAATAATTATGATCACCAATATTTTACTCCCGTGTTTGACGCTCTGTTGCACGAAATTACGGATGCTCCCTGACTAAGTTACTTGCACGATCAAAAGGGGTCTACTGCCAAACCAATGTTACTTGTCATTTCGCATCCTCGCGTCATCTATTCTCTATATGTATTGTCGCAATAACATAGCTTATTAACAAGATCTTACGTAACCAAATACAATGCATATCAAATATTATACTCGTTGTCACAGCCTCTGACTGAATCTCTGGCTGATATCGTCATGGACCTGGTGACTGGCTTAGCCTTAGGCTTAGACTTAGTCAGCCTCGAGTCGAGTGTAGACGTTCGCAAGTTGCAATTCTCGTTGAATTAATACACGGCTACGCGTTCTTGTTTGCTAAATACGATAGTGTAATACGTACCTTCGTACAACCACTTTGGAATCTTCGTCTTGATACACCAAAGCACGTGTATGTTGTTATTGTTTTCGAATACGTGGGATGCCGATCTCGCATAAAACACGTGACCGAAATGGCGCAGGAGGTCGACAGCGCAATTGGCTTTCGTCAGCTATACCCGGTGTAACGACAAATCTTTTCTTTTTGACGATTAAAAAACAAGTATGCATTTTTTTATTAAACCGACTGTGCGCACTAGTTAAACTATTCACACATTATACGTCTGGATCTAAAAGAACCGGATTGGCGATGGGCAAACGAATTGGTTGAGGACCTTTAATGTGCAACCAAAGGGTAGTGAAGACAGATGGTCTAGACATATTGATTCACTTGAAAGTCTTCAACTGCCTGGTTGGCACATTAGCTTTCATACAGAAGACACTTTAGTTGCAGTTTCCTTTGGGAAACGGTCTGCAGAATAAGTCACCGTTTGATTGACATCAACAGGAACACCATTGTGGATGTGCATCAGTGCAAGCGAGGAGAGAAGTTCTTGGCCCTTGGTTTTTAGGCGCCATAGAGAGCTGGCACTTCTTTCGCATTCGCATGACGTTATGGGGATTGTACAGGCCAATTGCAACAATACATAGATATTGGGGAATGATTCTTGCTGGCGTTCTTCGAATGCCTTTGCACAGCTCCTTGCTGCGATAACGTTGCTTCCATCGATGCAACTCGTCTGGTAGCACGCTCGGAGATGGCAGATCACCTTTGCACATGGCGATTGCTTCTGCAAGTTCAGGTTTCTGCTTGCACAACACTGTTGGGACCAGGTCTAGAAGTGAAGTAATTCTCTGGGATAATGGTGAAATTCCCTCTCCATCTGAAGGTTTTAATTAAGTGTAAATTTCATTGAACAGCTAAAAGTAACTACTGATTGCTGTGCAGCTGGTTTAGCGGGAAAACGGAGGTGGGTATGAGGGGTTCGAACGGGGGTTCGTTTTCGGAGGTGGTTCGGAAAAGTGGGATTAATCCGAACCCCCCAAAACATGTATCATATTTACAAGTTTTAATTATGTGCAAATTTCAGTGAACAGCTAAAAGTAATAATTGATTGCTATGCAGCTAGTTTAGCAGGAGAACGGATGTGGGTATGAGGGGTTCGAACGAGGGGTTCGTTTTTGCATGGGATTAGTCCGAACCTCCCAAACAAATGTTATCATATTTGGTTTCGTTTTTGAAGGGGGGTTCGTCCGAACCCCCTGGTTACGGGCCTGCGAGTAGCAGCTACTCGCCAAGGAACACGAGCAGCAGCTACACGCCAAGGAACACGAGTAGCTACACACGCCAAGGAACACGAATAGCAGCTACACACCAAGGAACACCAGTAGTAGCTACACACCAAGGAACACGAGCAGCAGCTACACACCAAGGAACACGAGTAGTAGCTACACACCAAGGAACACCAGTAGTAGCTACACGCCCAGGAACACGAGTAGTAGCTACACACCAAGGAACACCAATAGTAGCTACACGCCCAGGAACACGAGTAGTAGCTACACACCAAGGAACACGAGCAGCAGCTACACGCCAAGGAACACGAGTAGCTACACACGCCTAGGAACACGAATAGCAGCTACACACCAGGGAACACGAGTAGTAGCTACACATCAAGGAACACGAGCAGCAGCTACACACCAAGGAACACGAGTAGTAGCTACACACCAAGGAACACCAGTAGTAGCTACACACCAAGGAACACCAGTAGTAGCTACACGCCCAGGAACACGAGTAGTAGTGCACACCAAGGAACACGAGCAGCAGCTACACGCCAAGGAACACGAGTAGCTACACACGCCTAGGAACACGAATAGCAGCTACACACCAGGGAACACGAGTAGTAGCTACACACCAAGGAACACGAGCAGCAGCTACACACCAAGGAACACGAGTAGTAGCTACACACCAAGGAACACGAGCAGCAGCTACACACCAAGGAACACGAGCAGCAGCTACACACCAAGGAACACGAGTAGTAGCTACACACCAAGGAACACCAGTAGTAGCTACACACCAAGGAACACGAGTAGTAGCTACACACCAAGGAACACCAGTAGTAGCTACACGCCCAGGAACACGAGTAGTAGCTGCGCACCAAGGAACACGAGCAGCAGCTACACACCAAGGAACACGAGTAGTAGCTACACACCAAGGAACACCAGTAGTAGCTACACGCCCAGGAACACGAGTAGTAGCTACACACCAAGGAACACGAGTAGCTGCTACACACCAAGAAAAACGAGTACTAGCTAAACGCCAAGGAACACGAGTAATAGCTACACACCAAGGAACAAGAATAGTAGCTACATACCAAGGAACACAAGTAGTAGCTACACACCAAGGAACACGAGCAGCAGCTACACACCAAGGAACACAAGTAGTAGCTACACGCCAAGGAACACGAGTAGTAGCTACACACCAAGGAACAAGAGTATCTGCTACACGCCAAAGAACACGAGTAGTAGCTACGTGCCAAGGAACACGAGTAGTAGCTACATCTCTAGGGGTCACTAGCCAGAACATTTCATGATTTTTGTTGTTGAAAAAGCTCTGAATGACGTGGATTGCACATCAATACCGAAAAAAACAGAACACGTTGATTTTCATATTTACTTTTGAACGTCCACTTTATTGTCTTTAGTGCTCTTGTCAGAATAAAGCGAGATATGGCAGCACTTGATGGCTGCATTATAGGCGTTCGTTAGAAAAAATACTATGGACGTATTGCCTCATAAGGTGTACTGCACCGCCGTGCAATCGCTATAGAGCCTACAGTTAACAACAATTGCCTTTGTGACACTTCGAATTTGAACTATGGCCTGCGAACGCCATATGTGGCTATTCCATTATGCAAACTAAAATGGCACCAAACCGGAGAAGGGTAAAACTCTCGCCATAGATCTTTAGACTGTAAAGATTTAAGAGAATCTCCTTGTTACACTAATTACATATCTATGACAAGTTGGACATAATTAATAATTATGTACATTACGCACGTGTGTAACTAAATAAGTTGCATTTATACAGTGGACAGGTTTAATTTTTACCCACGATGTCAAATGCCACGGAAGAAAATGGATGTATAAAACCGAGCGTTCTCCAGTGAGCTTGTACACCTGCCATTGGCGCCCAGTAATCTTCTTTTCAGCCGGACACCCCGTTTTTCTAATTTTCCCATTTTCACTTTAAATCATTCTCGTTTTCATCAATTTTGTAGGCCTTTTATATTCCAACTTTATTTGGAACTCTTTGCAATGTGTAAAACACGTTGAACATGATAACACTGTTGTGCTTCTCGTTCATTTGACGTGATTCGCAATTACTTACCTTGAAATGGTGCCAAATCGAATAGTCCAGAGTAATTTCTTTTAACATTTTTGTGAGCGGATAAGGCCTTCACCCAAGATCAACAATTACATGTTCACCACAAAAATCGAACCATCTTGAGCTGCTAAAACTTCTCGGTGATGATGATGAGCTAAATATACGCTGCGTGGATTCGGTGCAGATTTCAATTTACATCTTATACGGTATTATTGGTAATTACTAATAACTATATTTTAGCTGGTTCGGTAGGTGAATGTAATGACTCGTTTTTGAAATGTGCACGTGTGTGTGCACGTGTGTGCGCGCGTGCGTGCGAACGAGCGCGCGTGCGTGCGTTCATGAAACGGGATTCGGACGCACCGTCTTGGTTACTCATGTCTAACATCAGCGGATCTATGGAGTTCTTTCAAAACCGTAATTTACGTCGGAGTTCTGTCGAATAATTTCTTAACCTCGTTCTATATCGTCACTTGACTAGATTCATGCCATGGGCCCGAGTCAAACGAGATTTCTAAAAATACGATAAGTGTTGCGTAATGCATCACTGCATACCCGCAAATTACCTTTTTATTCACGGGTTTAGTGTTGCATGATGAACCTAGATTAGTGTATTTAACAGGGGTCTTCAGTAAATACCATATAAAAACGCTATTGGGCGAAGTACATCTAACCTCTACACATTGGATTCCTCTCCTCCCTCCCTCCCTCCCTCTCCCTCTATATTATCTCCCTCTCCCTCCCTCCCTCCCTCCCTCCTCCCTCTCTCTCTCTCCTCTCTCCCTCTCTCCCTCTCCCTCTCTCCCTCTCTCCCTCCCTCCCTCCCTCTCTCTCTCTGTATATATTTATATATGAAATGACTAAAGCATATATAATTAGATATATATTTATATATATATGAAATGACTAAAGCAGTTCGCACACATATATCCGGATTCAGAGTGGGGTCCGGGGACTACGGACCCCCTCCTTTTGAGCCAAAATATGTTCATTTAAACTTAAGACACAATAATTGGCTGAAAACCATATTCTAAGTGTAACCAAAGTGAACCATGTGTTTTGTAAAAAAAAAAATTGGGTGGAAGGGGAACATCCCATCCTCCCATCCCAACCCCTACGATACTTACTTTCTTTTACCAACAAATGGTGCATTTATAAATGAAATACGCATTACTAGGCTGAAAACAAACTTATTATTTGTTTATTTTCTGGCCACGAAATTACATTATTCGCAATATAAAACCTATTAATTGCAAAAAACAGATCAGATTGTGTAATGACTTTCAATCCACCCACCATCTGCGCTTCTTTTTGGCCACCAACCGTCTTGCATTGAGACGCATTCTCGTGTCCCCGTGGTGAGCAGGCACTTCACCTCGGAACTAGCAGTGCGTCGAGACGAGATGCTCGAGACGCGGTCAAGACGCAACGAAAACGCGTCTCGGGCAAATTTCCTTGGCGTGCGGGCCGCTTTACAATAGTTGTTGCTGAGCGACTGCATTCCCCAGGTATATATTAGGCCAGTGGTTCTTAACCTTTTTAGGCGGCAACGCAAATTCCGGCCGCGGGTCATGCTTAGCGACCCATACCTTCATACGGTGGACTTATAATTATAACATATTATATAACTATAACATTAATATTCATAAGATAAGTTTAAAAAAGAGAACAAAATAAATCGACGGCATAGATGGCGAACTAAAAAAGATAGCATGGTTTCGCCAATATTTGAAGGGATTTCCTTAATTGACTTCATGCTGGTGGTAGTAAGGAGGTTAACAATCTAATAGACATCTACTTAAAAACGATCTAGCGCATGCATACGAGTGACAATCACTAGAACCACTCGCGTGTGACAAATACTTCGGGAAAACGGCCCCTGCGTCATGGACTTGGCAACTCGAAGTAGACGCTGACACTACAATGCTTATCAGTTATGTCTACTCTCGTGCCAATAGCATAGTAATACGAATATTACTTGACAATTCTACACTATCACCAGGCCTTAGGCCAGCTTCACGCAATGGGAGGGGGGGTTCACATTTTACCAATTCAGACTCCAGCAGCGCCACAGGTTCATATAGGGTTATATTTTTCACAATGCAGAGGGCCCCACATGTTCACGTGGGGGCTCATAATGCAGAAGGTTACATTTCTAATTGGAAGAACAATGAAGTGGGTGTGATATTGGTGGACCATGTGGTTTCGTTTTATATTCTTTCATCTTACAGTGTATATATACAAACACCACATTAGCATCACCAGCAGGCCCATAACGAGGTCGTTATTTTTTTCAGAATAAACAGTTAAAATGTGACATTCAATTAATACATTATATTGATCTGATCTTATGTGCAAAAGTTCCATAATTTATCATAAACATAATTGAGTTAGTGAATTAACAAACCTTTATAAAACATGCCCTGTAAAGAGAAGATTGGAAAAATTATTGTCCTCTTGTGGAATTTGAATAAAATTCTAGGTGTCAAGTACCATATCCTCTACACAACACTGACACCAGGAAAGTAACTATATTTTACAACTATACGGAACACAAAATAAACATAATAATTGACAATAAAGGCCCTTTACACATTCTTGCCTCCTCATCAGCGATAAGACTTCCTTTTCTGAGATCTACCAACATGCAACTAGCACCTGTAGTATCTCGGCCACCATACAGCCACACAATGACACTACTTCTCATCGGCACGCGCATTTTAAAGTAGGTGAAGCTAAACTTTTTTGTGTATTGATTAAAAGCAATTATTCAAAAAAATTCGTGTTCCACCGCAATACTTGAAATTACGATTTGTGTTAAGCCAGATGAGTCTGCCTACCGGGTTTGCAGCTTGTAATAAATACACTCGCTACACATCTTAAATTGTTGATTATTAAATAAATAAAAAGCTGCATCTCTAGTTTACTTTTAACAGATTTCTGACGAGAAATCATGGATTATTTTATATTGTTTAATGTATGTGCTCAAAAATGTTATCATCGTCATCCCATTCATTCACCAGTATTTTGTTTGCCTTTGTAACCTCTGAGTGATTACAATTAGGATTCATAATTTTACGTTTGGTACAAAACTGGCTTCTTGTGTATTTGGGTTCTCCCTTTAACATCTGTACAAATCAGCCTTCCTTGGCATTCCTTGCAATGCTTGAACATCGCCCAGCTTTTAGGATTGGGGTTAACGCTTTTGAAAAACATGGAGTACAATTAGTGGTTCACATTTTAAAGATGCAATTTTGAGGGGAGGGTTCACATTTTGGAGAAAGGGGGTTCACAAAAAGGGGGGTTCACGTAAACCCCCCTAGCTACGGGCCTGGTCACGACTAGGGCCTATCGGTGGGCATGAACGTCACTTTATATCCGACCTTCATATTTTGAACATACAACTAGTATATAACTGCGAGCGCGTTATGGCGTTTATATAACGATGCTGTGTGTTTTCCGACATTTAGTAAATATAACCATCACGACTGTCATCTACCAAGGCATCCCGTCAGGGGACGGGCACTATTGCTAGTTAATATAATTGATTAAGGCAATATGTGTATGTAAAAGTGTACTTTGAATTGGAGTGAATCGAAGACGTCATTTGTTTTTGCCCAGTACGCGCATGACGGATTTTGACATACATTATTTGTCACCTGTGCATCTGGCATGGGCAAAAAAGGGACTATCGGACGGTCACTGGAAATTGTTTGGCGACCCAATGAAAATCACCCAGGTGTTAAGAACCGCTGTATTAGCTATATGCCTGCACAATCCCTGTAAGAATGTTAGGTAGGCCTATACATCGCAATAAAAAGGAAATTACTGTTTAACCGGGAAACAATTAAGTTACATTTAACTAACGATCTCATACATATTATACAAGCGAAAGAGAGCATTCAATTCATTACTCGATGGTCACGTGGGGCGTGCTGGGCCGTAGCGTGGTTGATTTTTTTGTTGGGGGTGCGTTTTTCGGCCTGGAATTGCACATTTCCAACAAATATCTATCACATTTATGCCGGAGCCTGGGTGGGTAATGTTGGGGACGTCACGGTCGAAGGGGGATAGCATGAAGATGTGTTGTAGACGAGTGTGGTGGTAGGGCCTTGTGTTGGAGGGTGTCGCGGTCGACAGGGACGGAGTGGGTAGCTATATCTGCGGCCATTTCTGGGCGATGTTGTGGAGATTTGTCTCGGTCGAAAGGCTAGTTTTGGACATCGTTGATTTTTTTACGTCACGATTCAAAATCAAACATAACTAACTCCCCCAACAGGAATGATTTTCCATCGGGCGTGGTGAGGGGTTGCGTACGCGTGGTTGAAAGAACGCAGGAAAGGGGACTCCCGCCCGATCCAGCACATGGGGGGTTTGGGTCCTGACTCCACGGACCAAAGTTAATCATGCATACATCACTGGACTGTCACTGGCTTCAATCAAGTGATGGTGGTCATCAAATAGAAGTCTTTATAAGATGAAGAATGGATGATATGGGTGGAATTATGACGCTGGTCATGCGAGACACGAGAAGTCGACGTCTCGATGGACCGCGTATAAAATCGTTAACGATCACCAAATCATGACGGTTTAACACACACACACCCTCGGAATACCACATTTATAGGCCTATATATGAAGTTATCAACCAAATATGGACATAATAATTAACGTGGATGTATGTAACTCAATCGTTCAACTTGAGCTCATTTTAGACCACCTGTCAAGACAGCAGACATAATTTAATAAACTAATTATGTAATGGGCGACGGGTAAACCAACTGGTGGCACTTGTTTGTATTCTTTGGCCGGTGTAATCCGAAGCCACGTAGCACGCGACGTCATTGTATTTGACTATTGTAAAGTTGAATGACCAGTTTAAAAGACACACATGAAAAGCTGCGAAAGTCGATAGAATCTGCCAGCTCGGGTGACACGATATGGCCTGGGGCACCAGCGCATCGCGCAACGGCCAATCAGGCGGTGAGAGCAACCTAGTTCACATACAGAACTCGGTGACGTAGGGCAGACAGTGATGTAATTATATCCTTTGGAGTGTTGACTGTTGCACGGCTGAACGAAGCCCGGCCAGAGCCCCCGCTGGGGAGGAGGGGGCTTCAAATATATCGCCAATACACGTACGTCTACCATTCTTGAGACTAGTTCCACGTTTGGCATGCATTCTGTGTCCAATCGCAACGCGTTTAACAAGGGGGTAATCTAATCACATTAAACATATAATTAAGGATATATGCATTTTTATTTGACACATTCCATGCGCAATTTTGCAATAAAGGGTAGAAACTGAGAAGTTCCTATTTTATACGTTAGAGGATCTACCATTTTATACGTTAAAGGATCTATCATTTTATACGTTAAAGGATCTACCCTTTTTTACGTCAAAGGATCTACCATTTTATACGTTAAAGGATCTACCATTTTATACGTTAAAGGATCTACCATTTTATACGTTAAAGGATCTACCCTTTTTATATTAAAGGATCTACCATTTTATACATTAAAGGATCCACCATTTTATACGTTAAAGGATCTACCATTTTATACGTTAAAGGATCAACCATTTTATATGTTAAAAGATCTACCATTTTATATGTTAAAGGATCTACCATTTTATATGTTAAAGGATCTACCCTTTTTACGTTAAAGGATCTACCATTGTATACGTTAAAGGATCTACCATTTTATACGTTAAAGGATCTACCATTTTATACATTAAAGGATCTACCATTTTATACGTTAAAGGATCTACCATTTTATACGTTAAAGGATCTACCCTTTTTATATTAAAGGATCTACCATTTTATACATTAAAGGATCCACCATTTTATACGTTAAAGGATCTACCATTTTATATGTTAAAGGATCTACCCTTTTTACGTTAAAGGATCTACCATTGTATACGTTAAAGGATCTACCATTTTATACGTTAAAGGATCTACCATTTTATACGTTAAAGGATCTACCATTTTATACGTTAAAGGATCTACCATTTTATACGTTAAAGGATCTACCATTTTATACGTTAAAGGATCTACCATTTTATACGTTAAAGGATCTACCATTTTATATGTTAAAGGATCTACCCTTTTTACGTTAAAGGATCTACCATTGTATACGTTAAAGGATCTACCATTTTATACGTTAAAGGATCTACCATTTTATACGTTAAAGGATCTACCATTTTATACGTTAAAGGATCTACCATTTTATACGTTAAAGGATCTACCATTTTATACGTTAAAGGATCTACCATTTTATACGTTAAAGGATCAACCATTTTATATGTTAAAGGATCTACCCTTTTTACGTTAAAGGATCTACCATTGTATACGTTAAAGGATCTACCATTTTATACGTTAAAGGATCTACCATTTTATACGTTAAAGGATCTACCATTTTATACGTTAAAGGATCTACCATTTTATACGTTAAAGGATCTACCATTTTATACGTTAAAGGATCTACCATTTTATACGTTAAAGGATCTACCATTTTATACGTTAAAGGATCTACCATTTTATACGTTAAAGGATCTACCATTTTATACGTTAAAGGATCTACCATTTTATACGTTAAAGGATCTACCATTTTATACGTTAAAGGATCTACCATTTTATACGTTAAAGGATCTACCATTTTATACGTTAACGGATCTACCCTTTAACGCATACAATAGGAACCTACAGGCCTTATATCTAGATTGAGTCAATCAACTTAAAAATGCATAATGTTGAATGCGAGTTCTGTCCTTGGAGAATGGTGCTCTTAAGTTACTGGCAATGTATTGAGTGCCCCCCGCAGGGTAGGGACAACGCGAACATTGTGTTTGAAAGGACAGACCACGCAGGGACCAATCATGCAGACGGTCCAGGCACGCTGATATCAGCGCCTTACATGCTGTATGTTCCAGCTTTCAATGAAGCTGTTCATTCGACAATAATGTATGCCTCGACCTGGTCGTTGTATACTACATGTTCAAAGCACACGCGAAAACCAGATACACTTCTATTAGCGTCATAAAACATGTATATTCCAACACACTACAAAATATACTGTCTCCCATACACGACTTTGTGTTTAAATAACCTGCAGTGTAGAAAGACTAGGTACCTACATTTGAAAATATAACAAATAAAAATTTGATTAGTGAATTGTATCAGCCAAATGCTTTGAAAATACACAGGTGTCGGAACCGGGAAACTTTAACGGGAGGGGGCTGAGCCACCCCAATATTTTAGGTGGGGGAGGGGCTGGGGATAGGATTAGCCACCAATAGTTTTAGAGCCTCAGTTTGTATGAACCTCTGACCTCAAGGGGGCAACAAATGGAGGGTTTTGGAGAGCCACAATTGTGTTTTTGGTGAGCCTCAATGCAGTGCAATTCAAAAGTTTTTTGAGAGACTCAATGTAAGTTTTTTCGCAAACCTTCAGGAGGGGTGCAAATGGAGGTTTTTGAAGAGCCTCAAGGTGGGATTTTTTTGCGAGACTCAAGGGGTGTGCAATTGGATATTTTGGATGGCCTCAGCTACTCAATATTCACCACGTTCCAACGCCAATTAAATATGTTTTATATTCATAGCTAGACAAAATTTAGAACACTCTAATAATAATGATAAACCAGGGGCGGATCCGGAAAGAGTAGTCTAGGGAGGCCCAAAACCTCCAATTGCATGGAGGCTTGCATAAAACCACTGGAGGCCAAACCAAATTCATATTGGATCTGCCTATTCAAACAAAGGTTGTGAAAAATGAGGTACCCATTGATTCCTTTCGTAGACATGGATATTATTGGATTTCATATAACATGCTTTTTAGTGTATTTTCCACTTTTATTGGTCAAAAAGAACACAATTTGGAAAAAGGAAACACAGTGTATATATATATAATTATATACATATAAATATATTATATCGTGTTTTTTTTCTCCAAATTGTGTTCTTTTTTACCAATAAAAGTGGAACCTCATAAGTAAAAAACTAGTTTTGTAGGAGAGCAAAACAACTATTTCTTTTTGTATATGTTTTATGTATTATAGGTATCTTTACTGGGCATTTTGTATAATTTAAACTTAGAATATCACTTATGTGGTTACAATGACGTATACAAAATCTGTTTGCCCAAAAATTCCCTTACAAGGTTTTACCAGCACACCATCGATATAATAATATATATATATATATATATCATAAGTGTTGGAAATGGGGGAGCTTGGGGGCTCAGCCCTCCAATCATTGAGGAGGGGGGGCTGGAGATATTTAGAAAAAGTGAGTGGATTTAAGGTGCAAAAAGGGGGGTGCAAATTTAGGTTTTAGGAGAGCCTCATGTTGGTTTTTATGGCAAGCTTCAAGGGGATGCAAATTAAGATTTTTGGAGAGCCTCAATGTGGGTTTCTTCAAAGGGGATGCAACTGAAAGTTTTTTAGAGAGACTCAACCCCCCAGTATTCACCGCGTTCTGACGCCAGGGAATCTACACACAGGTATGTGTGTGTGTAAACATATATGTATACATGGCGTGATGTGTCCATAGGACATTTTGCCAGTAAAAATAGATACATTATTTTTCACGGTCAATTCAGATGACAGAACACAGCTTCTCCAGTGTGTTCTTATTTAACATCGCCATCAAAGTTTAATTCACATAGAAGGTTGGCCTGGGGAGTCACCATAATGCAGGGTTTCTGCGACATTAAACCAGTTGGTAGATGCACATGCTCTGTCTACCATTACAACATTCATTCTTTGGCCAACTACACAGTTCATGTCTCCTAACAAACTTATTGCCTTAAGGATCATCTCAGAACATTGACGTCTGATATCACTATCAGGTGAAATTACTTTCATTTGGGGGACGGGGCATCAGAGGCAGTCTCGACTGGCATCGGACATTGACATTTTAAGCTTTGGACCGATACTGTAAACTTAATGTATTGATATCATCATATCAATGTTTACAAACTTTCATCTGAGGCCAAATGAAGGTTATTCCGTCCGATATCAGACATTGACATTCTGAGAGGATCCCTTACTTAAGTTACTACACATACTTATTATTAACTGTGGCAATGAGTGTGTTTGTGATAAACAGGTCTTTTTTTACATGAGCCACAAATAAATTACGCTTTCATGCATGCTTAGTTTTTAGTTACCCAAATGTAATATATATAATTTTTCTATTACGATCAACTGAGTCCCTTTTGGAAGAATAAAAAAGGTAAGTTCTTATACAGTGCAGTATCCAGTCCTTAGGACTGTTTGAAGTGCTTTACACTTTACTACCTGGCAGACCTGTTCAATCAAACACCATCTCGACTTCAACCATCCTGCTCGACTTCAACCATTAATGCGCAAAAATTAATTGTACACAAATATCCACCACTGCATAAAAGCCAGGTACTCATTCATACAGCAGAGTGAACTGGAGCAACGTAGAGTGAACAAACTTGCCCAAGGTTCGAAACGGCAACACAGGATTCGAATAATGGTTCTATCGATTGAGAGCCCAATGCTCTAGCTACCTCGCTAAACATGATCACATTGTCCCAGTAATTTTTCCTTTGAAATATACCAGGGAAAATGCCCATTTAGAACTCTCCTCCAGCACAGCGCCAGGTGTTACTGCTGAAAGGATGTCATTTTTAAATGGAAAATTGTATGTTCTACCATGAAAAGTGACCTTATGTGACCTTGCATCAAGCAGCTTGCTCTTTTATGGAACAATTTGCATGTGCATATACACACCCACCATTGGCATTAACTCCCGACATAGTGACTGTACCAATTTTCAAGGTAGATGTATCTGGCCTTTTTGACATAAGGCCTTTTTGACAAAAAAATCGCCGTTCAGAACTTAATTCTCACCTGATTGCATGCTGATGAAACGATTGCCCTCTTTTGCAACTTTAGGACTTTCCTCTATACAAATATTTCCATTGAAGGCAGTGTGTTCAGTTTCCGTAAAATTACCTGTTGGGATGGACCCAAGAAGAGAGCCCTTTTATGGAAAAATATGCCTGTTTTAAAAAGAATTTTACTCCTAGTTAATTTCCTGTTGATGAAAACAATTCCTTTTTATGATACCAAAGTTTTCCTTTCAATAAATCGCTGTGCGGTAAGGCAGCACTGTGATTAGAACATCAGACCTGCAATCATGAGAACCCAGTTTTGAATCATCTTGCTGCCATTAATTTTTTTGGCAATTTTGTTCATTCCACGTTATCTTAATTCACTCAGCTTTGTAAATTAGTACCTTACCACCACTGTACCATGGCTGAATACTTCCCACATAAATCATAATGGTGTTCAAATGAACAGGTCTGCATTTGTGTTTACAAAGCATTTATAATAGTTGAGTTGTGAGAACTGGAAACTGTAGTATATAAAAATACTTTTAAGTTTTCCTTTAAACGTGTTCTTTCATATAATAAGAAGTGTCCTTTTGTGATCGTGTCTGAGATATTTGCCTGTTTATGGAACAAGTTGTACTTTCTGACAATGGAGAGCATCATTACAGGACTTTGATCCCGGCTAGTTATTCTTTTTATAAATAAAGAATGACCCTATTTATCATTTAGGTTTTTAATGTTAAAAAGTAATTTTAAGGAAACTATTGTGTTATTACGAACATTGTTTATTAGGACTCAACAAGCCCACTGATTTTTTGGGTGGGTGGACTAATTTTTCAAACTGTGACTGCAGCTTTACCAAAAACTTCCAACTGCATCTCCGAGGCTCCCTAATAACCTCCAACGGCACCCTGGACCTTGATGCTCCAAAAACCTCCAACTGCATCACCTCGATGCTTCCAAAAAAATTCAACTGCACCCCCGTTGATCTTTGAAACAGTCCAACTGCATCCTCTCAGTCTGATACTCACCAAACAACATCAAAATTACATATATTCAAGCGGTACACTTTTACCTGCATGGGGGTGCGTTCGCACCCATTGTACCTACCGGCTTGAACAATAAACCCTTTTTGACCACTGGAATTTATTTGGGATAATGCCCCAGACCCTGTGCCTGTGGAAATTTACAAGATAGTCCAATATTTGTTGGCCTATGCCTATATTATAATGCTGGTAAGGCAGGATGGAGACCGTGAAGTAGGGTAGAAATTAAATTGTCAGGATTAGCCTCATTACGATAGGCCTCTGAGTTTGGCTTAGGGTATGACAAGTTTGTATATTAACTGCGCAATTCAGTCATGTAGGCCTAAGCCTAGGCTAAGCAGTTGCGTTCGTGACATCATAAGTTATGAGGAAATACAAAACATACGGAAAACCTTCAGCCTCACGATTCAACACACTTTCAAATTCCATGCAATAATGACTGCAACAGTAGCCAATACACTTAAAAACAGAAGTTAAAATTTGAGCTGTTAAAACATAAAAGGCCGGTAAAACAAGTTCTCTCTCACGTCGATTGGATCCCGAAGTGATCTCATAGACATAGATATTGTCTTTGTTCTGGATTTACGGAGGGTCATATTCGTTATGGAAGAAACTGTTATAATCCACGGTGGCGATACTACGGACAGGGAGGACCGTACATCAACATTAATCTTTTATACAATGTTACGTAACAACTCAGACAGTGCGAAGCGGCGCAGACATAGGCTCACGTGATGCGCTAGAGCCAATCGATCGAGCGAGCTCTCGGCATTTCCTCACCCTTCATACGGTTGAATAATTTTTTTGCACGCGTATTTCACATATATTTAAACTGTCTATGATGGCTGAAAATATACAGCAGCTGAATACTTTTCTGACAACGTAACAATTCATTATTTTACTAAAGCGAATGCACGAAATGTCTGACAAATCTGATAAAAAAACTTACCGGGCATACGATTGCGTAATTTTGGCGGGAGTCGTTCTTTAAGTAATGCGCAGGCGCTTGTAGCTTACTGGGGCTTTGTTCAATATGGCCGATGTCTGAGATGTTTGTCTGGGGTTGAGACGCCCAAAACCGAGGTATGTTTTACATATTTATATGCATTGTAATATTTTGATATGTGTTTTGTTCGCCTTACGCGTTGTTATGCAACACATATGCAAACGTCTGCGCTATGTCGAGGACATTTTGTAGTGCTTTTTAGCGACAGTCGAAATCCGTGATGGATCGCTCGCGTAGTTTTTCGCCAAGTCGCGACAAAAAGTGTCGCATCCGAGACATAGACGAAAGCATGCCGTTATGGCGACATAATTGGGTTGCGTGGCGTAGTGCAGGGTAAGCATACTTCACATATCAGCAGTTGTTACCAACACTGAGCACCTACTTTCAAACATTTTGTAAGACAGGGTAGACTAGCCCGGTAGCTACTCGGTGTTACGCAAATACCAGACGCGGCAGTGTAAAAGTTCATAATGGCAATGCCGCAGGCTAATAGGGCGGAGCCAGACAGTTGATCGCGACGGCGTGGGTCTCACCCCCCCCTCGTGACCCGACCAGGACACGAACTTTAGCCAACTTTTTACCGGCTTTCTTTTTATGCGTTTTGGGGAATCTCCACACTACTTCACTGACACTGGCGACTGCAGTACTCGTGAAATGCAGTCACCAAAATATTGGAAGGCTGGCCTTTTCAGTTTGATTGAATCTTCAATACATGTAGGGCCTACACAATATGTAATAATTCCATCTCTTCACATCATTTCAGGCATATAATGTTAACAAATTGTGTTTTACTTTTAGGGCACTTATGAAGTCAAATAGTGCTCCGGTTTGCATCCACATTGGCTGTTATATATTTTAAGGGTTTACACCATTTCAAGCACAGTGTGCAGTGACTGACACAAACCGGAGCGCTATTTGGAAATCAAAATAATTTTTTTGACATTGTCTGAAATGATGTACAATGATGGAATGAATGCATCGAGGTATAACATTTGAGGCACAAATTTAGTTATAATGACAAAATCGAGATGGCCCATCTTCTGTACAAGAGTTGACTTTTCTTACAGTGCATTCATTACATTGTTTTGCCTAAAGTTGTCAGTTTGACTGCGAGGATACATATATGTATTTCCCTCTGCGTATTTCCATCTGAATTGCAAAAGCACTGTTGTTGAAACTAATTTACATTAAATTTGGTTAGTGAATGCAAATCAATATTTAAGTAATTGTAATGAAATAAGAATATCCCAGGGACATACATCAGGCATTGTATTCTCAGAAAATATGAAGTATCGCAAGTTTAAATTGTGTTTTTTAATTCACCGCTCACTGCAATTCTCATAAATGAAAGTGATTAAAATACTAGTTTGATTGATTAGCATCATTGGGAACAGTTAACATGAGATTTATAGGCAAGCTTACATTGCCCACTCCAATGTGAACGGAGAATGTACATTTCTGTTTTAGTACATATATGACATCTAAAACATGTCTGGTGTATTAATTTGACTGACATGTGGTCAGGGTTTTTCCTATGGTCGGTTTTGCTGTACATATGATAGTTTGTAAGACATAATTAACAACCACACTGATGATAAGGTTTGGTTGCCTGATTAAGAAACCACTGTCCAATCCTTTGCCCTGGACTAATGTAATCACCCCTCATAAAATATAATGAAAGTGAGCAGTCAGAATAGCAGGTTCCCATTGTATTCCATGCCACAAATTAGTGGTTCCAAGTAACAAGTGGATTTACTGTGAGCACTTCCCTTTGTGGTTGCTGTTCAATTAGGCGTGTCATTGGTAGTGGACAGCTGTTCACACCTTGGACTCAGTCACTTCTCAGCTACAGCCTTGATATCAAAGACCACATGGGTGGGGGTTTAGTAAATCAAACTAAGGATGTTTCTTGAAAAGGCACAGAGGAGTGATTAATTAAATATATAATTGCAGATGTCTAGCTGACTGAATCCAGCTACTGACAGTATTTTTAAGTATTTTGTATTGTAATAAAAGAAGTAGGTGCTGTAATCGAGATATAAAAAGTAATAACATTAATTCAGTTGATTGTAGAATTGTAGTCATAATGCACAACTACTGTTCTTTATAATTGTCTGTTTGCAAACTTGATAGTTAGCTTAAGATATAAAGTAAATGTCTCTAATAAACGTACTGGAACTATAATAAACAAGTTTGTGGTTAATACAGTGTTATAACATCATTCCTCTAACAGGCAACATTCTTCAGTAAGAAATGTATGCTTTCTTGCAAGACGGTCACACACTTAATTCCCTTCACATTGTTGACATCACACAGAATTTTGTTAAATAAACGTTGGGGGGCTTTGGGTAAATTATGTTCTGTGTTTCCCAGGTTGTTCAAATGATGTGCGAGATGGTGGTGGGGAAACGGTGAGCGCCTCCGACTTTAAGCACACCTGTAAATGTTCCAAGGCTTCACAGTAATAATGACCAAGTACAAATGATCTATTAACCTAAATTTATTTTACTTTTTTCAACGGTGAAAGGAAACTCAGTAAATATATAACAATTGACTGAACTGTAATTAAGAATTTATTTATAGCCGACAGTCCCTTAAAATGCCATTAAGATATTGCAGGGTTGCAGGCGCTAGTGGCTGTGGGTGGGCACAGGGCCCCAGTGATTACAGATAAAAAACAAAGAAAACTAAGTAGTCTCAGTCTCACTACCAAAAGCAGTTTTTTAACCTGCAGTTATGTAGTAAAAACTTATTATCAGCATCTCTAGATCCCTGACCATTCAATAATAAATGAGTACACGCAGTGCCCATCAGAGCACAGGGAACAAGTGTATAATGAGCAATATGTTAAAGGAAACTGTCAAACAGAGCCAAAAATAATCAAATCAAAGTTAAAGGACCAAACAGAAATTTTAACTAAAAGAGTTGTGTATCATGGCTCTATACGGCACACTGTACGTGGCTATATACGGCACACTGTACGTGGCTCTATACGGCACACTGTACGTGGCTCTATACGGCACACTGTACGTGGCTCTATACGGCACACTGTACGTGGCTCTATACGGCACACTGTATGGCTATATAACGCAATTAACGTAACGCGGGTTCTATACACGCACACCGTAATGCTATTCTGGCGCGCACACTGTACGCGTCATACGCACACTGTAATGCGCGGGGCTCTATACGCACACCAATGCGGACTCTGGTGAATTTCGCACACTGTATCGCGGGTTTACACGGGCACACTGTACGTGGCTCTATATCGCACACTGTACGTATTATATACCGCACACCGTACGCATTCTACACGCGACCGTAACGCCGCTATATGCACACCGTACGCGGCTCCCCATAGCGCACACCGTAATGCGGTCAATACGCACACCGTAACGGCTCTATACAGCACACTGTACGTGGCTCTATACGGCACACTGTACGTGGCTCAATACGGCACACTGTACGTGGCTCTATACGGCACACTGTACGTGGCTCTATACGGCACACTGTACGTGGCTCAATACGGCACACTGTACGTGGCTCTATACGGCACACTGTACGTGGCTCTATACGGCACACTGTACGTGGCTCTATATGGCACACTGTACGTGGCTCAATACGGCACACTGTACGTGGCTCTATACGGCACACTGTACGTGGCTCTATACGGCACACTGTACGTGGTTCTATACGGCACACTGTACTTGGCTCAATACGGCACACTGTACGTTGCTCTATGCGGCACACTGTACGTGGCTCTATACTGCACACTATACGTGGCTCTATACGGCACACTGTACGTGGCTCTATACAGCACACTGTACGTGGCTCTATACGGCACACTGTACGTGGCTCTATACGGCACACTGTACGTGGCTCTATACGGCACACTGTACGTGGCTCTATACGGCACACTGTACGTGGCTCAATACGGCACACTGTACGTGGCTCTATACGGCACACTGTACGTGGCTCTATACGGCACACTGTACGTGGCTCAATACGGCACACTGTACGTGGCTCTATACGGCACACTGTACGTGGCTCTATGCGGCATACTGTACGTACCGTACATATTTTATATGGTATACAGTGTGGTGTATGGTTTTTTATTATATACAATTCCGTGATCGCCCACGAAATCAATGATTTGAAACATAATTAACTTCACAAATGAAAAATCCATTTTGCATATAGTCTTAGACAACATTCAACCAAAATGAAGGACAAATTATAGGCAAATATCCATACTATTTGATGACCTTTCGTTGTTTGGTTGTCCACTAGATGCAATGGCTTGCGCGATGCACGACTTGTCTTGGATTTGGTTCATATTCAGTGACTTGTGTTGTTTGAGAATATTTAAGTGTTGTTAGTTGACGATGTATACATACCGTATGGAATACCGGATTGGCTGAATAAAATTTTTATTTCAAAACCATATAGGAAAACCGGTTTAGCAGCATACAGTACACAACAGGAGTAACTAGTGATAAAGGTAAATTGTGATTTGTTAAAAAAATAAAAAATTTTAAGTGATACAGTGAGCAGATGCGATTGAATAGAAGTGACATGTCGGGCAAGTGAAATGTGAAGTCTGCAGGCCCGTTCTGGCATGACTTTTTGAAGCACTCGTAGACCACAGGACCAGTAGCATTATTAAGGCTTTTTCGTTAATATTGTGGCTCTGATTGAATAGTCACCGTTCGTTAATTAACTGGACAAATAATGTTATAAATAGTGTTATAAATGTTCGAATATATGGGATAATAGAGTGTGAATGGCTGCCGATGAATAGAATAAACCAAATCTATTAAGGGGACATGATAAGGAGCATCCTGTAACTGCGTGTTGACAGTTGCGGCATAATAACATAGCATGCTTACTGTTTAGTGGCATTTTTGTGTGAAAAAAATGGTAGAAAACATGACAAAAAACAAGTTCTAAAAGACGTGTCGCTATTCAAGAAAGATGCGTGTCAGCGATTATGTCACAAGTAAGGCACAAGTGCATGGCAAATGGCGATGCGATAGTGGAAAAATTATACCCTACGTGTATGATTCACAGCACAGACCGTGGGGAGTTTTGCGAATTCAGCCATTTGTAACGCTGATAACTAATCATTCATCGAAAGACTGCTTTAGTTAATGGAGCAAAAGCAATTGTACATGTTTGCAGCGTTTATTAAAAAAAGTCGAAGCGTCGCATAATGGCAAAAAATGACAATCATGTTTTATTCGGTGTTAAAACATGCATTGCGTACAAGAAAGAAAGTCGCAAATTTCCGAGTAAATCTACAGAGAAGATGCAGTCGATGTGGATAAATGCGAGATGAAAGTGCATTTATTGCGCAGAACTAAATTCTATAAAACCGTTTGACAGTTCAGAATTGTTTGCGTAATGTTGCCATTCGTTTATCCCACTGTCTGGTAAAATTTGGTAATCATTGACACAGTTTCAGTATTATTCATGTCCGATATTTGTTATATGGTGCTATGTGTTGTATCATTTGTAGCTGGGAGCAGGGTTTGCATTAATTACGAAATCCTGAAAAGATGACAGAACCGTTCTTACATGAATACGTAGTTCACACAATTACAGTTGATACAAACCTAAGTAGATATAGAACACATTTGAGACCTAGAATACCTTTATTTCAACAACTGCGAACATTTATTATTATTAATATCAACTTTACTACAGGATTTTTTAATCGTCCATTGGCAGTTCAGTACAGTAGTGGATAGAACACTTTGTTTCTTACGCTGAGAATGCCTGAAAACATCAGTGAGATAAGATGCACGCTATCTAGAGAAAGGCAACTAATGTTTTGGTTTAAATAGGAAACATTTACTTGAAAGAAACATGACTGGCGCTGCAGTCTTCCCATCCATGACTGACTTGCCAACGAACGTCTCGGCATTACTGCAGACATCTTGAACCGACTCTTGTCACAACAAGTAGGATCAGTCACTGTCAAACCTATGCTGACACATTCTCCTTCCCTTTATCCTGCCAACACTGCTTCCTGTTCTCATCTATGCTGGCTGCCACTTTTTATGTATCCCCTAATGATACCTTGGAGTATATACCTTTTTTGGTAGTAAATTACGAATTGGTACGACTTGATGAGCAGCAGCTAGGTACACTAAGTACCATAGACTTGATCACCATTTCCCAGGTGTTACTATGATAATGTTGAGTCTGACATAAGGCCAGGTTGGTGAAAGCGCTGGTTTATGTGCAGCTCATGGGAAATCACCTGCACTCAGGTGTGGGGAAATTATGTAATGTCAAAAGCCTGCATTTGAATTTCCCCAGCTATGAAAATTTACACGTAAATCGTTACGGCGTGTCAACCGACATAAACACAGGCTAGGCGGAAGGCACTAACATAAACCGTTTCGTGATCGTTGTCTGGTTGTCCGCTAAGCGCATTGAAGACATGTTAATTAAATATAATTGTCACATCGTTAGAACACGCATAAGTGTACAGATTCCGGTGTTGAACACGAAACTCGAAGGAATAACAACAGCCTAGGTTATGATGGCTCAAAGTGATATAGTTTGGGTTTCGTAGTTCTAACAAATTCCGTTGGATGGCGTCGTATATGGCGCTAGCTAAAATGGTTGATTAAAAGTAATAAATAAAATATTACACTAGGTCTGCCTACCATATTTTTTTCGCAATAAAATGTTTCACAAAATAAAATGGTTTTCCTACCTATCTACCCTATTTTTAAAATCAATGTTACCGGAAACACAACTATATTTTATTGTGGCCTTAGCAAAGCTGTGTGTTTACTTGTCGGACAATTTACCAAATGCTTTAGGCCTAGCCAAATCATCTAGGTGAAGGCTGGTGGTGAAGTTCCAACATATTTCGTTTTCAACGACGACAGTCAATGCGGAAAACCAATCACAACAACAGTGGATTAAACATGATCTTTTAACCAATTAAAGTGCTATCAGACATTTAAATAGCAATTCGGAGTGCGAAAAGTATATTTTGTGCAATAAAATGTTGTAATTTGTTGAAGTGCAGATGTAAACAACTGAAGCAGATTCAATATAATTTACCTCTGGTTTGTTGACTGGTTGTCCATGAGCTGTGAGGGCTTGAGTGGCAAAATGTGTGCTCAGCTGGCTAAGTAATTTATTTCAAAGAAAATGTGCCTTTTGGGAACTGAAAATTGTCTTTTTGAACCATAAAATTTGTTAATTAAAATTTAATAAATTTACCCATGTCAGAAATTGATTTTTAAAATGGAAAATCACTAGCCCCTAAATTGACAGTGGTGATTTTAAAATGTTACCCTTGTATGGCTTGCTAAATTCTGATAGAATTTCTATATTACCATGTATAATACGCATCCCAACTTTTGGCATCAATCCCTCATTTTCCCACTTCTGAATTGTAAAAATGTCCCTTACAGCATTTCCGCCGGCTCATCGCATGCGAAGATATCACCTTGTGAGTCGTATCTGCACCATTCTTCCACCTGGTGGACATCCCTAGCGGACTGTCATGTTGTTTCAGTATTCTACCAAGATGTACGTGCCAAACTGTGTTGCTGCAAAACAACCTTTTATGAAACGCACACTTAAGATGCTTAACTCTACTGGTGACCAACAGTAAACTTCCACGGTGTACACAATTTGGAGCTATTTGTACGGGTGCTTATAAAAAATCACAACTTTGCTTATACATATCGCAGAAATGTGATTGAGCTATCATTTTGTTGTCAAAAAGGACCTTTATTATTATGCAGCGATAATTTTTGCACAACATCAAATAATTATGAAGATATAATCAGAGCCCTCGCTAGGGTTTGTGGAAAGGGTTAATGTACCCTCTGCTGTTAAAAACAAGGGGTAAAAAATTAAATCAAGGGGTAATTTGTTTGGGTTTTCGACCGCCAATGGGAGATGGTATTGGAGAGTGTCCATCTGTGCGTGTGAGTGCGGGTATAGTCAGAACAATTGTAGCCTGTGATTGTTTTAACCACACAGACAGTGTTGTCTTCCAATGAAGTTCTGTAAACAGCTGGCATGAGTAGTTCCCGGATGATGAATGATAAGGAGAAATGTACATTTAGCATATCGTCTGCACGTGTCATAGTGATATGAGATTTTCTTCAGGTATCAATTGATTGTTCATATAATTAAGGCCAGACATGGCAGGTGGGTAGGACTATTTTATAATTTATGCAAATAGTCCAATTTATTCTACTCAAATTATAGAATTTAGAGATATGTAATTGTCATACAAGTAAACTCTTTATTGATAGCAAACATAAAAGCTATCATAATATGGCAGAAAACCAGTTTGAGTATTTTTGTCAAAAACACCATTTCACCTGGGGTGTCCGACCTTAAGATTGTCATATACAAAAGATAACCAATTTATTTTAATATTATTTAGTTAAAAGTTCCAGCTGCTGCCCTGCAAATGTCCATGTACTGTTCATGAGTGTCCAATACGTTTATCTTTATAAACAATTTGCCGTGAGGCATGAATGTGCGAGCATGTTCTGTGGGTGTCCAACACATTATTTACGCAGCTAAACGATATTGTTATCTCGTTTCTTGTTTACAATGCAATCATTCCACGTAGAAAAACATACTCTGAAAATATTTTATGTGCCTTTGTTGTTAAAATATTGCCGTGGTTTGCATCAGCTGTGAGCGATAATACAAGCTGGTGGGGTTCCCAGACAACGTCGAAGACGCTCACCGCTGATGCAGTCTGCGGCGCCAGTTGGACTGCAAGCATGTGCGCATATAATGATACATAATATTACTTGCAAGTCCACACATTGTCGAGAAGTTAAAATAAATAAGTTTGTATTAAATTTTAAAAGCAAACCTAGTTTTAAATTTTGCGATTGCTACGACGATGTATGACTATGACTTTTACAAAACTCCCTGGACAAGGCTCGCTCTATATTAAAATATTCCCACTAGGACTAAAAGTTAAAAGAACTTAAAGAGGACACCTATCAACAATCAGTTCAGGAGAAAAATCAGTTTTAAAGTTGAGAGTCGAAGATCGTAAACACGAAACGAATCCCGTAGTCTGTATTTCCAACGAAATCCGGTTTGATAACACGTTAAACTATTAAGAACTATGTACAGATATAAACTACAGCAATATCAAACTAAACTAATAACTAACCGAACTACATACATAGCTCCAATCCAACTTCCAAATAAAATCCCGTTAACTTTCACTGTGCACTCAATTTCTTCCAACATATTCATGCACACTGCTGCTTGGGAACTGCGTGCTGTAAATAGCTTTCGAACGGTATGCCATATATAGGCATAGAAATTTCTATCCTAAGTTCTAAGAGTTCGCAAAATATTGTGCTTTTAATTCTAAAATGCTGCAACTTAGACCAAACTTCACAGTTACAAAAACACCAAAAAAATACAACTTTCACTTAGGTAATCAGGAAACTACTAGCTAAAAGATCGCAGTGAAATCTCAAAATCAACCCAATGACATAAAATCAACATTATGACGTGGTTACAGGCAATTACGACTGGCGACGTCCGACTGGTTTTCCTAGGCCGCCACACACTCGCACATATATATATATGTATATATATATATATATAAACATATATATATACATTAAGTGAAACCATGCATTATGATGACTTATGATTTTTACGTTTTATGATCGATCATTCATTAATAAACCAGTGATCGACCGTATATGGAAATTTTCCAAATTCCGTACACTATGCGGTATGTCATTGTAAAGGTTCATTTGCATGATCTAAATTTATACAGTGCTGTGCACCCTTTGTTTGAAAACGTAAACAAGTATTTTATTCAGCTGATGTAGTTGAGCTGCACTGTGTGTTTGCTCATGCCACTGTGGTTCCGGAGGCACCTCTTGGCTGCCTTATTTCAATCCATCGATGTCGCTTTTGTTCTTGGTGTTGTGTAGGTGGCTGTGAACACATTAGCCATGTCAGATGCTCGTGACATGTTGGTATGACAGTGAGAAGCATTGTGAATAAAAATGCAATAATTTTACTGGCTGTGTGCACATTCTGTTATTTGAGTTTGATGTTACAGTTTGGTCAAAATGGTGAGGACCACCAGAAATATGGCAAGACCCAGATTTCTGGCGCTGTGATCTGACGTGATGTCTGTTAATTGTCAGGAAGAGTTGAATTCTAGTGCTTAGCAGTAATATGTTGTAAGACTATGGGATATTTTATTTGATCACGAAATGGTGAGTTAAACAGATAATAAGTCATGAAAGATCAGAATAGTAACACGTTTTGTACAGATATTATTTAAACCAACCAAAATGTTATAAATACTAGTACATTGTAAATGAAACAGAGTTGAAGGTCTGTAAAACAGTCCTTCAGTCAGCAAGTGAAAAGCACTCATTTCCTTTAAGTGGCATGTTCATTTTAAACATAGGATGTGTGTGTAGAAATTGATACGGTTAATTGCTTTTCTGTACTACCGAGGTTGTTGACTTCAGCACCTGTGATCTTGATGTGGCAGATGCTGTCAATGGAAATCACATTTTCATTGATGTGACAAGCAATGTTCAATTGTCAGATGAAACTGATAAGGAGAAAAAAGTAGTAGACCCATCCTATTCATAATTATAAATGGAGTCGCGTTTAACTGATAGAGCAGTAGGTTTGATGCCATTCAGCGATCCATCGGCACATCGCAGCCTTTTATCTTTGCAACTTATCGCATGCACGCTTGCTTGTACGCAACAACACATATTCGGCAGATATGCATATATACACTGTACACGGATATACAAATTATATACACTTCCGCTATGGTGTACGTGGTGTAAGTTTATATTTTTAATCTAGCAGCCCAATCTTGATCCACAAAAACCTACATGGGCACGGCATTAGCTGCGACGAAGAAACTCAATTGCTGTGATATTAGAGTACCAGGTAGGTGCCATCATCAGCATTGCAGGCGCTAAATAAGACCACACATTACTATATTAGATAAAATAAGGTAATTCCTTCCACGCAGCTATTTTCTGCTACATTGGATATAATGATTATACTGCTCCGGTTAATAAGTAATTTAGAAAAACAGTACACCAATAGAGCACACTGTCAATTTAGGATGAAGGCATAATTTCGGTCAGGTAATCAGCTGTGGACAATTATAACATATAACAATAAAAGTCGTCTTTTGACAATTTAAACAAATGTATACACTTTGTTATTAAACTGACTGTAGATATTATTTGAACTATGCACTTATTATATATTTGGATATGAAAGAACTGTATTTGTGACGGACTAATATCAGTTGAGGAAACAGCTTTAAAAATGGGGAGAACGCTTATTAGGTCATGAATGCATTTCCAACAATACTGCTAAAAGGATGTCTCGATACGTTAATTTGACCTATAACAAATATTATAAATGCATCACTTTGCTCTGACTGTTTTCCTGATGATTTCAAATACACCCATGTCACTCCACTTCTTAAGAAGTTATCTCTGCCTATAAACAAGACCTAAACAGTTATAGACCTATTTCTAACCTCGGCTTTTTTTCCAAAATACTAGAAAAGTTATCTAACTCTAAGGTCTAACATTAGCACAAATGTCTTAACTAATGTGTCACAATCAGCATATATATACAGTTTCATTCAACAGAGACTGCCCTCTGAAAGTTTCACAATGACATTAACTTAAACATTAACCCTCTCGTGGTCAGAACGCCCGAATCAACCCGACTCCCACTCATGGCCAGAACGCCTGAAATACGCCCGAATACAGGGGCACATTTAAACTGGTACTGCGAAACAGTCATCCAATAACGGCAATTTATTTCGGCAGTTAGCATGTAATAATATTGAAGTTTCACTGGGAAGCGTAAAAAGTTAGAAATTATGGCGATTTCCGTGGCTAAATAGCACCAACCACCATGCGGTTTTGTAGCCCAACACAGCAACACACAATTTCCGGTCCCTCTTTTATGCCACGCAGTGAATATTTTAATAGTGATTTTCAGCCAACGAGATTAAAGTTTAACATTTGCTGCGGGCATATACATAGAAGCACCCAGGAATTATTCCAAAACACGCATCCGCAGGCGATTTCTACGATTAAATGCTAACTTTTGAGCAGTCTATTTTGTTGTAAAGAAATATTAATGTGCCGCGCGACGAAGCGGATGGTATTTTTTAGCTTTGATGTAATTCTCGACATTGTCATTATGTCGAACTCTAGTAATTCGGACTTTGATGGGATTTTCGAACCGAGTTTATAACGAACGCTTCCGTCGAAGGGGAATGTTTTGCACTACGGTTACGCATTTTAAATATAACACCGACTTAATAGTTCAGACGGGATGACGGCTATGATCACAAAGAATGCCATTTTGTGTAAAATCTTGAAAATACATGCACACTGAAAAACAAATTATTGACCATAGACATTTAATTAGTTTTCCATTCTGTAGCATAGTAATTTATGAACATTTCATACGCAGCATGTAACCGCTAATTATTAATGAAAAATATTTAAAAAAAAATTATTGTTGAACATTATTTAAGTACTTTATTTTTGTCAAACTAGCAATTCATATTTGGGTAATAAATTGACATATATATGTCACATACTTGGTTAGTTACACCAGGAATTAGTTCTTCAGATGTAGTGAAAAGTTACTTGAATCGGATCAAAAATTATTTATTTATTTGCATTCATGTAACCCGAGTATATAACGTGATTCACTCACAGCACATTCTCTCGATTTAATAGGATTCAATAACAGGCACATATTTGCATTAATCTGGCCTTGAGAGGGTTAATAATGGTAAAGTGATTGCACTAACCTTACTAGATCTCTGCCGTTTTTGACACGATTGATCACAACATTCTCATTGAACCCCTATTAAAGTGTTACAGCATATCTAGCACAGCTCTGAGCTGGTTTTCTTCATATCTAACTGATAGATACCAATCTATAAAGATTGGGAACTGCTTTTCAGCTGCACTGCCAGCTTTATTTGGTGTTCCACAGGGTTCTGTTCTTGGGCCTTTGCTTTTTATACTTTATACCAAGCCACTAAGCTCTGTTATACAAAGACTACTTGGATCATCATCTTTATGCTGATGATACTCAGATCTACATTTTGTTGGCTACCCCAGATACAAATCACTTTTAACCAACTTAGTTATTGCCTTCAAGATATCTTCCGCTGAATGACTGACAGCAAGTTGAAATTAAATGCAAATAAAACTGAATTGATCATTACTGGTACTCCAATGCAGCATAGTAAACTTGGTTTTTTCCCTATGCGTATTTTGAATCAGCATATCACGCCAGCAACCTCGGTGCGGAATCTAGGAGTGATCTTTGATAGTAACTTCAATTTCCGACAACACATATCTCAAACGTTGCTGCTTTTATTGTGATGTTCGCCGTATTCGCCGGTATATGTCATTTTCTGTTGCTAAAACTTGCAACAGCGCTTGTTAGCAGCAGACTTGACTATTGCAATTCTCTCCTTTATGATATCGCTAGCAAGGATATTACAAAACTTCAACGTGTCGAAAATTATCTGGCAAGGGTAGTTACAAGATCTTCTCGTTTTTCTCGCTCTGTACCACTTTTGAAGTCTGCATTGGCTTTCTGTACGATATCGTATAATATTTTATAATATTTAAGATCTGTACTATTACATACCAGGCACTGCCAAGTAATCAACCATCTTATTTGCATTGACTGCTTACTCCTGTAAGAAAATCTATCCAGCTTCGATCAACTAGTTCTGACCTACTTTTTGTTCCTAGAGTCAACATTGGAAATAGGGCTTTTCTGTTGCTGCACCAACTCTTTGGAATATGCTCCCTCTTACTAGTCTTAGTGTTGGATCAGTAAAAAATATTACAAAATGTTGTCGTCATTTAAAAACTTATCTTTACAACCTTGCTTATCCACCATAGCTCCCTAGTGCCTTGACCCATCTGTTGACAACTGGAATACTGTTTATGGATTTTGAGATTGATCAATCCTTTTGGGTTGATGTGCCTGTGAGCTTGGTTTCCAAGGATTTAGGCACTATAGAAGTTATCTTATTATTAATGTCTGTCTAACAGGTCGAATATCGTAGGTGTCCACATTTTATGGCAGGATATAAACCTGTAAACAAGCCTATGGTCAACTAATATTTAAGCATTTTTTGCATGAATTCTCTAATGAAATAAAAAAATCACTTATTCACAATTGCGTAATCATAAATTTTTGTTGCAGACTTGCAGTTATTTATGTTTTTATAAATGTTGAAAAGATGGCACCATTTTAAGAAGGAAGATTTATCTTATAGTTTGAATGCATAAACACTAATCAAGGTGATTGAAAAGGTGACTGTGCCTGACTGTGATTGTAAAATTAACATCAAAGGTGGAAAGAAGAAAAATTTGATGGAACGTTGCATCCAACAAAATTCAGCAGTGACTTGCCTTTATGATGCAAATATTTTGTTGGTGTCCTTTTATTATAAAAATCTCCTGACACTCCTGTTATAGTCATGGATCCGAATTGTTGAGTTTTTATTGGAAACAATTTAATTCTTGAAATCAGTGCAAATACATTCAGACAATTTTGTATGGATATGGGGTAGAATACTAGAAGTCAATCTCACATTCTGTTGAAATTGTCACGGTGGCAGTAAAAAGACTTGTATGTCCACTGCCATGTTTATTTATTTGTATAGTACATGTTGTGTGTTATATATATCTATCTTCGACTGGCTAGGTAAATTAACTAAAGACTACGTGTGCCCAAATATCACTGTGTCAAAACTATTGATTGTGTGAACAGACTAGGTAGTTCAATCAGATGATAGTTCAACTCCGTTCGGTATTGATATGTCAAGCAAGTTTGATAGATCTGTGTAATCAACTGAATACACAGCACAATGGAGCACTTTTTGGCACTTTTAATGGATTTTTTGGTTTTACGACCAATTAGAGTGAAGAAACCGTTTTGCCAGGAATCAATGTACTAAGCCATAAACAATTATTTCATTGTTTGAGTGCAAAGAAATTGTAAAAAAAGTTGTTTTTGAGTTAAATACCAACAAAATGTCCCACTAGTTCTGTCGTTGTGTCCAAATGAGATTAAACACAATTTTGACAGGTAGCAGATTTACTTCCGTTGCCTATAAAATGAAAGTCTCTTCCAGAGAGAATGGTAATGTAGGCATCCATCTGTAAACAAATGCACAGTGTATGCTGCCAAAATGACCAAACCCTTTGATTTAGATGTTCTGTTGAGTGTACCCGGGTTCTCAAGCCTTTTGGTGCAATAAAAGTTTTTGTATTGGTTACAGATAATCGACTGGTCATTGATCTAAGAAATTGTGCCATGCAGTGCCAGTGAATGGCTTAAAACTCAAAGATGGTGACTGAGCTTGCGTTTTTGCGAATTACATGTCTAAGCCAATCATTGTGGTGTTTTTTCATGCGTGTTCAACTCGTAAGATGAATAATGCACTGACTGTAATGTTGCACACACGCAAAATCAGTCGACATCTCCATCATTGCTGTATGCCGGTGGCAGTAGTTAACATCACTAGTGTAGGGCTGGGTAAGGTGCCTCAGTACTTGGGAGTGGTTTGTTATGATGTAGCACCTTTTGTAGGTTAGATGTCAACCAGATTAAAACAGTAACGCTTTGCTTTGTCATAAAATGGACCTTTTGTTGCAGATTGTTAGTTTTGTCAGGACCCTCATTTATGTCAATATTAAGTCTGTTTGTATTTCACTGAAAATATTTAGTTTTCGGTCGGGTTTAAAATATTCACGTCTGTTGTACAGGGATGAGAGAGTTCCGTGGAAATGCGGATTTCTGCGTTTTGGGCATCCAATTGGGTCATTCCTGTAATTCATCCAGTTCCGAGGAGGAATTGTTGGGGGATTTATATATGGGGGATCGCAAAGCTGAGTAAAATCAAAAAGTTGGGCGTAAACCGTTGTACATCCCAAACAAAATACTGTCATATGCCTTCTGATTGCTCAAGAGATACCATTCGACCAGAAACCCAAAAGTGCTTAGGATTGTGAAAGGCTATTGGATAATTCAAATTTAGTGACGTCAATATATCTCGTTTCCAGTTGGGAACTCCGGGGAAACACGCAGGGAAACACCAAATCGGCATCTGGCAATTTCGCAGTAGGTTAATAATCAGGCCATTTCCTGTCTTGACAGTGGCGACCTATAATGGTATGTTAGTGGTGCATATCGAACTAACGTGTTGATTTGCTCAACTTTGCTTTGCCGTGAACAAAAGAAAGACTTATAATCAAAGTTCTTTAGTCTGGTTCTATTTGAAACTAATAATAAATATTTTTATACTCAATATCGCTGTGGAAGCATTGGCTTTTATGCAGGTTTTGGTCTCTCTGTTTCGTTTAATACCTTCCGATGTTCCCGCTAGGTGGACACAGTGTTCTCGCTGCATACAGTCAAGGAACCTCAGAATGGTGTGCTTATTGGCGGCCTTGTGCATGTACTACAACCAACTACATCATGAAACTTCATGAAACAAAATCAACGAGGTTCGGTTTCGAGAAATTGACCAAACGCTGGGGAACAAATTTCGAGCAAATTTGTTACAGAAAACTGTCGAAATAGATGTTGGTAGTGGTAACAAAATAACTGACAACCGAGGACTTTCTAAAAAAACACAGATCAACCAGGTGTCGTGTTTTGTGTGTGTCGAAATGACAGTGAAGTATGGTGGGCGTGGTTTTGTGTCAATAAGAGACCAAGTTCTTACTGATGAACACTGGACAACGACACGTTTGCGGCGGACGAATACCACTATTTTTAGTAGTGCCTTCGGATTGCTTACTTCAACAGTTACACCCAGCAGTACGGCGCGGAACCAGGCCCCAATCACACCTGTTTCAGATACCTGTGCGGTATCGTGTTATTGCCAGTTGCCCGACTGATTTCATTATTAACAAGTTAAATATTTCTTTACAAGAATTGGTACGACTTCATTGAATAATTTCAAGAGTGCCAAAGCTTTTGAGATACTAATAATTATGATGTTTATCTATATTAGACAGTCAATAGCTTGACAGTACCAATTATATATGGGGTTGGGGTGGTGGAAGGTGAGAAAAACATGAAAATAATCTCAGATGTTACTCCTTCCTGTGTTGGAATGGCTTTAACCCTAACCCATTAAAAATGGCTTACAGCTCCACGAACCCCAGCTAAAAAGCACTTGCAGTGCTCGTACCTTGCTTCACTTGATCTCATAAATTTTCAGCGGTTTTGATCAAAATTCAAATGTCACTCCCATCCCTGATCGTAAAACATGGCTGGTATCACATGGCAGTTAAGCAGGCTGCATTGTCTTTATATCTGTGTGATGATCGCGAAACACTTATATCCGAAGAATTGTCTGTTCGGTCGCTGATAAAACATCGTGCGTGCTGGTCTGAAATTGAATAGATAATTAATTAGGATTCAGAAGTTACGACGAATAGCGTTCTAATATTGGTGTTACTGACATATGTAGATAGATAATGGTATGTAATCCCATCTTTCACCAAATTTGAAGCAATTACAATTTATGTACATTAGGGTATGTTTTTCAGACTTGTTTAATTTTAGTGTCATTGCTGACGAGTGTCTACATGTACAAGCAAGTGGCTATGCCTATGGTTTCATCTTTGTGTAATATACTAATAATATATCTATAAATTATATAAAATAGAATGCTGTTCATACACGGGTAAAGGCATGCATGCATGATGGTATTTTTTTGCCTGTTGTGTATAGATTTGGATGGTAATGTAAATCTTGGACGTGTAACTGCTTTTTTATGTGCATAACTGGTAAAAAAGAGAACCGGTAAATTGGAAAAATTAACAATCCTGTCTAAGGGCCTGAATTAAACCATGCCATTCCTTTGAGTAATCAAAGACTTTTATATATTACAAAATGATTTATTTTAAACTTGTTATGCGTGACTTCAAACATTTCACTCATCCGTCTGGACGTATGACCCACTAACACAAAAGAAATTTATTATATGTTTGCTGTGTATTTAATTACAAACCGGAGCTCTGCAGGAGGTTCTGCAGATATAATGGCATGTGCATGCAGGGATGCTGTTATCATCCCAGTAGCTACCAAAATGTGGATAACCTTTGGGGGACCTTTGCTCTGTCCATAAAGCGCCAGTGTACAATGCAGCAACCTTGCGTTCAGTGTCATCTTACAACCTTGCTCGATGAGAATGCCTGTTGCATTCAACAGGTTGTCTGTTATGCTTGTGCTCACACGTTGTGACGCATATAACAAAGTCTGCAACTGTTCAGATGTAAACAAATGCTCAGAACCAGATATGACGTGACGTGTGTTACTTCCAGAATGGAATAAAGCACCTGCAGTGTAAGTTATGTTCCAGCCGATACCACTGAAACAGGAGTGATGTTATCAGAGATGACAACATTTCGTTATGTCAAGGACTGAGGTTTAGGTGGGGCCAAAAGGCACCTACGGCATAGAGTCTTGCTAGGGGTGTGTTTGGGCCCGCAAAATATATTTTCTGATTTAAAATCAAATTATGCATTCTGGTGCAATTTATGCATGATATTTGGGTAGCATGACACGGTGCTTCTCAACCTTTTTTCAGTTTGCGGCACACTTTGTAGTTAGCACGATCCTCGCGGCACACCTAGTCATATTTTAGTATGTCACAGTGTATTGTATTGTCACCGCCCATTAGTCATCAGATGGAATGATAAATTGTCATTTTACCCACGGATAAGAACATTTTTAACAAACGTATTGCACACAAAACCATTTAATTCAAACTGCCATACCAAATAGAAATTAATATGCATTGTAGGTTCATTTTAAAAATAAATCTTAATTACCATTCAATGTATCAAGCAGATTATAGACGTAATCTGTTTCCAAACACGTTTCTCAAAGAATCGTTACAAATCACATGTTAGGCAAATAATGTATATAGGCCGGAACGTTTATTTGACACTAGTGAGAAACTTGTGCCTGTCTAGTGGAACAAAGACGGTTAATGTTCGGCTCTATGCTAGAGAGAGCTACACAAAGTTCCTGATCCAGGCTTTTTAGACTTGAACTCTTCTTGGTCTTTATAAATGATAATGTTGAGAAGCTGGCCTCACACAGGTATGTTATTGAAAATGGTGGCAACTTATCAATGGCATGATCAGCGATTGTTGGATACTCATTTTTTTACGTACACCAAAAATGTGTCCAGGGACAAATTAGAAAACTTAAGTTTGAGGGTGTGATCACTCATGTGGTCTACCAGCTCCTCTCAAAGAATGATCCCAGTGGAAGTCTCTGCAGATGATACGAAAGGATAACAAAGCCAGTCATTCTGTTCAGTGCTGGTTAACTGGAAATCATGAAACTTGTCGTGAAGCATGCCTAGATGTTCTGCTATCACTTTCATCAGTTTCTATTCAGGATGTGTGTTATTCATCCATTTAATCATGTCCAGTGAGCCACGTCCTAATTCTTCTCGCCATAGCTGATGTTTGGTTTTGAACCCATTTAGCTTGTCTGTAGTTGTAAGCATGTTGTCTTCCCGACTTTGCATTCTTCGATTCAGCTCGTTGATATTCCCGAAGAATTCAGCAATGTAAGCAAGTTTTGCCATCCAGTAATTGAAAAGTAAAATGCACCACAGATCCGATGCCGCCATGTGCGTCTTCAAGGCACATGCGCATCAGAATGTTTGAGTACACCAAAAAGAGATTAAATCATTTATTCACCGACGTGGATGTCGGTGAATAAATGAAAAAAACATGTCCGGGCCGTCTTCTTTTCCTATCAAGATACACATAATGGAACACCGTCATCATGATTATAAAACGGTGAAATTTAGAATAGAGCAATGTTTCCCCTGGGTAAAATGATGGGTGAGGTAATAGGGGTGGGCTGTGCGAGCGCAGCATGTGTGAAGCATTGCTAGGGGGGTCTGGGGGCATGCCCCCGTGAATTTTTTTTAAACTAGCTTAAAATGGTGCATTCTGAGGTATGTTTTAACCTATAATTACTCTTGAATATAGGGCGGAAGATATAAAACAACAAGATAGCATGTGCACATGTTTATTACACTATACCTGTACATGTAGTAATGATGGTTAATAAAAGTCAGTAATCATGATTGTTTCATTGTGTTGAGGTGTGGTTTCACCATCATCACCTTTAAATGATTATCATATGATATTATGATGTTAAATTGGTGGCTTCTGTTCTGAACATTATACTTTATTTGTTGCTAGTATGATATGCAATTTATTAAACAGTCATGTCTGGAAAGTATGTTTCTATTAATCGCAAGAACGTTTCAAATTTGTTGTTATTTTTCTATAAAACAATGTAAGTTGTTTAGTATATCCACATTCTGTGCAAACATACCATTGTCCAGCCCTAGGTATTGATAATCCGTTAGTATACACAGTTTTGGGCAATAGGCGTCTTTTAAGAGATATGAACTTTGGTGGTTTATATTTGTAAATACAAATCAATTTTCCCAAAAGTTTGCACAGCTTTGTTGAAATATATATTATATATTTAGCACAAAGAAATCTTTGGATTCATATTCCTTATTTCGCTAAAAACAGCATAGAACAATTACTGGTTGTATGGACTAGTGGACACTAGTGTCACCTCGATTTCGGTGTTATAACGAGTTTTGCCTAACTTTGATACCTCATTGATATAGTTCTATCATTCAAAATTGTCCTAGGCATATCTACTTTTAAGAATATTGCTATTAGCGCCCTTTTGAGGCATAATGCCATAAATAGTGCTTAGGTTTGTATCAACATATGCTGCTATAGTATATTGCTCATTTTACACGCGCGATGCGGCCACGCACAATCGCAGTGATGCAGACTAGCGCATACCGGGTCGTTATTTGGGTTTTAAAAGGAACCGGATTCAACACAAGTGCTGACTAATGAATAGGATGCAAGGTTTTTATTTGGGCCTCAAAAGGGTCCAGATTCAACACAAGTGCCGACTAGTGACATAGTGTCATTTGGATCCATCGTTTTTTAGTCCCGTCACTGTTATAAACTAGAAATTAAACATCACCCTCACCAGCATTTTGATTTTTTGTGGGTGCATACTACAATATAAAAATTGAGCGCAAAAACATCTTAGTTCAGCTACCGTTTTGTTTTTGTTTTTTCCCCGAGATCCACATATTTCCAAAACGCCATGGATGCCATGTTACACGAATGTCTAGATTTCTAATATGTTGAAACTCCACAAGGTGTCACCATTGCCGACACCGGGGATCCCACGGGAATATTCCGTGATTGGACAAGTGATGTCATTCACGTTTGTCCAAAGGAGTTATTTCCAGGAGGTAAATCCTAACCGGCTCTGAGTGACATTAACCCTCTCGTGGTCAGAACGCCTGAATCAACCCGACTCCCACTCATGTCCAGAACGCCTGAATACGCCCGAATACAGGGGCACATTTAAACTGGTACCGCGAAACAGTGTCAACCAATAACGGCAATTTATTTCGGCAGTTAGCATATCATAATATTGAAGTTTCACTGGGAAGCGTCAAAAGTTAGAAATTATGGCGATTTCCGTGGCTAAACAGCGCCAACCACCACGCGGTTTTGTAGTTGAACGCAGCGACACACAATTTCCGGTCCCTCTTTTACGCCATGCAGTGAATATTTTAATGGTGATTTTCAGCCAATGAGATTAAAGTTTAACATTTGCTGCGGGCATAAACATGGAAGCATCCAGGAATTATTCCAAAACACGCGTCCGCAGGCGATTTCTACAATTAAATGCTAACTTTTGAGCGGTCTATTTTGTTGTAAAGAAGTATTAATGCGACGAAGCGGGTGGTGTTTTTAGCTTTGATGTAATTCTCGACATTGTCATTATGTCGAACTCTAGTAATTCGGACTTTGATGAGATTTACGAATCGAGTTTATAACGAACGCTGCCATCGAAGGGGAATGTTTTGCACTATGATTCCGCATTTTAAACATAACACCAACTTAATAGTTCAGATGGGATGACGGCTATGATCACAAAGAACGCCATTTTGTATAAAATCTAGAAAAACTGAAATTATTTCAGTTTTATTTACCATAGACATTTAATTAGTTTTCCATTTTGTAGCATAGTAATTTATGAACATTTCATATGCAGCATGTAACCGCTAATTATTAATGAAAAATATTTAAAAAAATGAATTGTTAAAAATTATTTAAGTATTTTATTTTTGTCAAACTTTAGCAATTCATATTTGGGTAATAAAATCACATATATGTCACATACTTGGCTAGTTACACCAGGAATTAGTTCTTTAGATGTAGTGAAAATGTTATTTGAATTGGATCAAAAATTATTTATTTATTTGCATTCATGCAACTCGAGTATATCACATGATTCACTCACAGCACATTCTCTTGATTTAATAGGATTCAATAACAGGCACATATTTGCATTAATCTGGCCTTGAGAGAGTTAATAATTAATACTTCTTTACAACAAAATAAACCGCTCAAAAGTTAGCATTTAATCGTAGAAATTGCCTGCGGACGCATGTTTGGGAATAATTCCATGTTTATGCCCGCAGCAAATGTTAAACTTTAGTCTCATTGGCTGAAAATCACCATTAAAATAATCACTTAAGCAATTCATATTTAGGTAATAAATTGACATACATGTCACATACTTGGCTAGTTACACCAGGAATTAGTTCTTCAGATGTAGTGAAAATGTTATTTGAATCGGATCTAAAATTATTTATTTATTAGCATTCATGCAACCCTAGTATATCACATGATTCACTCACAGCACATTCTCTTGATTTAATAGGATTCAATAACGGGCATATATTTGCATTAATCTGACCTTGAGAAGGTTAAAACGACTAAAAGATATTGCTACATATCTGTGATTTTGCAGGAATATAAATGACTTTGTGGTGTCATTTCGCACCGCTTGCAGACACTGACTATATCGCAAAATAAACAAAATGGGTGCACAACATAGCTACGAGGCGGCAATTTTGGCATATTTTGGGCAAGGCGACATAGAAAAACAGCGAGGTGGCCCGCCTCGCTCATCATATACCAAGTGAAACACTGATAGAGGGTCTACGAATGTAGCTCGATATTAATACAGTAGAGATTTTTTAAGACTTTTTTGAACACTCAAATTACCCATATGGAATCCTGCTCTTTCCGCATGAGCTATTATGTTATTAATAAAAATAAAAATTAGTTTTGACTCCAAAAATGCATCCTGTATTTGTTCATAATAGCGGCCTGCCTACCACTATTTTTCGATGCTGAGAAAGGATCAGTCATTACATTTTACAGCCACAGGCTGAGCCAGAAAAAACAACTTCCTCACTGGATACAAAGAACTGCCGAGAGACAATTTGGCTATTTATAACCCAATCAGGTTCATGTCTAAAAAGATTGTATTTGATAATGCGGCAACCACATGCGATCAACGGATCATGACATCAGATTAGAAGATTGGAGAGGTGCTGTTGAAAATTGTTAGCGGGGCAACATTCACAATTTCTGAAGGTCTGGGGGCATGTAACTGGGCACATTCAGAAGATCTAGGGGGGACATGCCACTCTAGTGCTGGCATAGCCCGGCCAAATTCGAAAGGTATTCCACTTAAGGATCTTTTTTATGAAGAGAGTAGAAGCAAGTTTTTCAAAATGTAGTCTGGACTACGATGTATCATTTGATAGATTTTATTTCAACGATACTGGTCTGTTTCCCAACAATTTTGAGTTGGATAATGATGTCGGCACCATCAGTAATTGTTGACAGTGATATAGTATTGTCCAACAACGATGTGACAGCTGAACTTAAAGATTGGAAGACTCCATCTGACTGTGTCTATTGCAGATTTCTTGGAGGCATTGTTAATAGAGCATAATAAGTTGGAGTGAACAGTTTAGGTTTGATAGGTAGCCAGAAGCAGGCATACCGAATCTAACGCATTATCTATGAGTGGAGGATCTTCTCTACTTGGTGCAGCACACAACAGATTAATCCACTCTTGGCTACTGAGAGTGTAGTCTCCGATTTTCTCCTCTGCCTTCACACGGAGAAACACTTGGCAATTTCGACCATTGAAGGCTATCAAATGGCAATTGCCAGCACCCTTCATGCCACTTCCGATGTTGAGGTAGGACGGAATCCATCGTTAAAGTCCCTTCTTCAGAATATCGAGTTGGAACATGGACGTAGTAAACGCCCTTTCCCAGAGTGGAATCTTGCCTTAGTTCTATCGGCTCTAACCAAACCCCCTTTGAACCCTTGCACAATGCCCCTGATAAACTGTTAACATGGAAAACAGTTTTTCTCATCGCGCTTGCCTCAGGCAAACGGAGAAGTGAGATCCATGCCTTTGAACACGCCCGTTTACAACGGACTGTGGGGTGGACAGAGGTTACACTACGAGTGGGACTGTCTTTCTTGTCGAAAACTCAAGCGTTGGGCAAAGGTCCCAATGTGTGCTCTCTTGCACGATCCCAGCACTGGACAATCATTTAAGCGATGGGATGGCCAAAGACAGACTGTTGTGCCCTGTCCGAGCATTGTGATTCTACCTGGAAAGGTCGATGCCATGGAGGAAGAACAAACGTCTCCTCTTTGTTTCTTTCAAACCAGGACATAAATCAGATATTGTTCCATCCACAATGTCTGGTTGGATTCGCAAAACCATTATGGAGTGTTATGCACAATCCCCTACTACTCTCCTTGAGTACCATCGGGTTAAGGCACACCAGGTACGATCTATGGCTGTGTCCCTTGCATTCCACAGACAGGCCTCCATGGAGCAGATCCTACCAGCTGGTACCTGGCGCTGTCATAACACTTTCACAGATTTTTATCTGAAGGACCTATCCCTCTACTCCTCTGATCTCATTCAGCTAGGCCCAATAGTGGCTGCAGAGTCTATTCTGCCACCAACAGGAGATTATTAGAGGTAGCTTCCATTCATCTATATTCTGCACCTTGTGAAGCGACGGAGCCAGGCTAAGTCTGTGTTAGGCAGTAAATTCTATATTTTTAGAATTAAAATATGTATTTACAAGTAACATACTTACCTGGCTCCGTTGCCTCACCATATTACCCTCCCTCCTTCCCCGCTATTGGGAGATAACCCATCACTGTACAATCCTGTTAGCCAAGTGCGAAGAGGGTGTGATTCAGTGATGGGTGAGGGTGGTGGGAGCTGCAGGGATGGGTCATATTTCATTTTGATTATTATTTTTGGCGAGCAACTTGGGGCGCAGCCAAGTGTATTGCACCTTGTGAAGCGACGGAGCCAGGTAAGTATGTTACTTGTAAATACATATTTTAATTCTAAAAATATAGAATTAATGGTTCCACTTTGTATAAAAAAGGCTAGCATGGGTTAACTAGGCACAGTGAGGTGGCAGCACTTTGTACCTGGGAAAATAGATCACTTGGAATTGTTATCCGGTAGGCAGCCAGTAATCTCTGTTTTAACCCGAGTCAGGGTAGAGATCATCATGGCTCTCAGGCAAAACTATAAAACAAAGAAATTGAATAAGAGTAAACTTTAATAGTTAATACTATGGTTTCGAAGCCATGGTCAAGTGATTATGATGTCGGAATTTCAAAGTGCTAATGTTTTGGTAGTGGGTTCAAATCCCTTCAGAGTAGTTAATTTGTCATGTTCTTTACTGTAATGTACTTTTTGTGTCAAGCTTTTTTGTAACTTAATTTCGTTATAAAAACCATACATAAGATATATTAATAATTATACATAAAAATATATTAGAAATATGGATTTACCGGTCACCATCAGATGGCATCATTGCTAGATTAACTGAACATTAAAAATGTTATTCTCTGTCAGACTCTGGCTAGTGAGTTCATAAAGGCAGATGAGAAGCAGATAAACGAGACTAATGAAAGACGAGAAACATCAAGATCACAAGAAAATGGGAAAACCACAGCTGATACGGGAGGATTGTGTGAAGAGGGGTTTGATAAAGTTGGAGGAAGACAAAAGGTGGGGAGAGAGGGCAGCTGATAAGGAGCAGTGGGGGGGGGGGCAGTAACAAGGAGCAGTGCAAGTACAGGGTCTTAACCTCATCCATGTACAAGGGAACCACCAGGGTCAGTCTACAGTTAGTTTTCCCGTTGGTTGCCATGTTAGTGTTTTGCATGATTATAAGAAAACGTGACCTACAAAACGTCTCACCTGCTGTTATCATCATCTCATTGACATGCTGGTCGAGTTTAGTCAAAATTTAATATTTCTAGCTCTCGTAAAATGCCTGTATGTATGACACCCGTCAATATTTACGAATGGATGCAGGAAGTACTCCAGCTAAAAGGTCAAATAGCCGAATTGCTGCCAAATACCCTTCCGCTTAGTAAAATCAGCTTAAAGAACACCATTTTACTATCAACAGCTTCTACAATCACACCTGGAAATCTGACTACTCGTACGCACTTATATCAGAGCATGTGAATTTTGTAAAAAAAATCATTTCTCAAAAATACACTGCCCTTTTTTCGTCTAACTCAGTGTTTCCCCTGGTATATGACAAGCGAGGTGGGCCGCCTCGCCGTTTTTCTATGCCGCCTCGTTCAAAATATGCCAAAAATGCCGCCTCGTAGCTATTTCATACGCCCGCGATATATTCAGCGTCGGCGAGCGGCACGAAATGACACCACAGAGTCACTTATATTCCTGCAAAATCACAGATTTGTAGCAACATCGTTTAGTCGTCTTAATGTCGCTCAGAGCGGTTAGGATTTAACTCCATTGGACAACGTGAAAGATATCACTTGTCAGTTGTCCAATCACGGAATATTCCTGTGGGATCCCGGTGTCTCCAATGGTGACACCTTGCGGAGTTTTGACATACTACAAATCTAAACATTCATGTAAAATGGCACCCAAACGGTAACTTGTGTTTTGGTTTATGACGGTGGTGGGAGTGATGGCACTACGTCACTAGTCGAATCCGGACTCTTTTGAAGCCCAAATAAAAACCGTGCATCCTATTCACTAGTCGACACTTGTATCGAATCTGGACCCTGTTGAAGCTCAAATAGCGACCCGGTTTGCGCTAGTCTGTGGCACTGTGGCCGTGCGTTACCGCACAGCACGCGTAAAGTGAGAGATATAACAACGTTTGTTGATACAGACCGAGGTGCTACTTACGCTACAAATGGGCGTAAGACGCAATATTCTTAAAGGTAATTATCCCTAGGATGATGTTGAATGGTTGAACTATCTCACAGAGATATAAAAGTTAATGCCCACAAGTCTATTCAACTAATGTTCTATGCCAATTTTTTTTAGCAAAATAAGGAATGTGATACATAAGATATCTTTGTGCTAAATATATAATACATATTCCGACAAAGTTGTGCAAACAAACTTTGGGGAAAGTAGATTTGAGTGAAGTACTTACGAATATAAACCTGTCAGCGAGGTAACAAGGCCAAGGGTTAATGCAAGAAAAACATAACCACAACCAAGTACCAGTGGTCAAGTGGAAACCACACCTCTACTGGGTACCAGTGGTAAAATGGAAACACCTCACACCTCAACATGGTGAAACAATCATGATTACTGACTTTTATTGATCATGATTACTACATTTACAAGTAGTGTCTTGTCGTTTTACTCAGGGAAACACTGTTCTATCTGGGGCATGACCCCCCCTCACCAGGAAGAACAAGAATCACATTGGTGCCGCCACCTTGTGTATTTATATGACTAACATAGCTTTGGTGGTGCCACCTTGTGAAGACGGCTAATTCAACACTGATGGGCATTTTGCTGTTTGTGGCGCCACCTTGTGCATTCAGTTATTTTATAACATTGGTGGTGCTACCTGGTGAGTATATGCAGATTTATTTGTGTACATTTCCTTTGGCCCCATTTTACATTTATTAAAAATTCTAAGATGTACATATAAAAGTAATATAACCACCAAGAAAGGCAACATACATAAACTTGTAACAAACTTAGAATATTTAGTAACAGTTGAGTGGAATTTTCACGCGTAATTTGCTGATTTATAATAATAAATAGTTTGGATATATTTGGGATGGAATTGAAAGAAATACTAAAAAGCTAAAAAAATGCTATAAATCTTAGCTACAATTATATTGTGATTTTTCTGGATAAACTGCAGAATCTGGGCTATAATAGAAGCAACTGTTCAATGTTTTAGCTCACATCATGATTTCTCAGGTGATCGAGAGAATATTTTGGAATATTTAATGTTTGGTAGTATTTCTTAAATGGGTTACAAAACAAGTTCAGACAGCTGGAATTACTGCAAAATTGTTTGATATTGACTTGGTCGATATTGGCTTGCGAAAGGGTTGGCCCCTGTCTTTTTATCAATGTTTGATGATTCTTGAAATTATCTCGGAATCATAATTTACACATGTTATGGCATTGCCGCTGGCTCATTCCAAGCGACAATATCGCCTCATGAGTCGTATCTGCACTGTCATTCTTCCACCTGGTGGATACTTGTATGACTACGGATGACCCCACGCAGACTGTCGTGCTGTTTCAATATTCAACGAAGAAAATACACGCAAAACTGCATTACTACAGAGGCATTAATAAATATCTATCAGTGGCTCTGCATTTTCACAAAACAATCTTATGAAATGTGCGAGATGTTTAAGGTGCGTGATATATATTGTATAATGTGAGTGGTCACTGGTGACATTTACTGTTTTTTGCCTCAGAAGCTACATATTCTAGAGCGCATATTTGTTGTTTATATCCGGTTGAAGAAATTTTTGTTCAGCACTGTAGCCATATATAATATGCACTTGGATGTTTAACCCTCTCGAGGCCAGATTAATGCAAATATGTGCCTGTTATTAAATCCTATTAAATCAAGAGATTGTGCTGTGAGTGAATCATGTGATATACTCGAGTTGCATGAATGCAAATAAATAAATAATTTTTGATCTGATTCAAATAACATTTTCACTACATCTGAAGAACTAATTCCTGGTGTAACTAGCCAAGTATGTGATATATATGTCAATTGATTACCTAAATATGAATTGCTAAAGTTTGACAAAAATAAAATACTTAAATATGTGGCGGCCTAGGAAAACCAGTCGGAAGTCGCCAGGCGTAATTGCCCGCAAACACGTCATAAAGTTGATTTGGCATCATTGGGTTGATTTTGAGATTTCGCTGCGATCTTTTAGCTAACACTTATTTATAAGTTCACCAAGTAGTTTCCCGATTGCCTAAGTGAAAGTTGTACTTTTTTGTGTTTTCGTAACTATAAAGTTCGTTCTAGGTTGCAGCGTTTTAGAATTAAAAGCGCACTATTTTGCGAACGCTTAAAACCTAGGACAGAAGTTCCCATGCCCATATATGGCATACCATTCGAAAGCTATGTACAGCACGCAGTTCCCTAGCAGCAGTGCGCATGATTACGTTGGAAGAAAATTGAGTGCGCAGTGAAAGTTAACGGGATTTTATTTGGAAGTTGGATTGGAGTTGTTTATGTAGTTCGATTACTTATTAGTTTAGTTTGATGTAGCTGTAGTTTATATCTGTACATATTTCTTAACAGTTTAACGTGTTATCGAACCGTTATCGGATTTCGTTGGAAATACAGACTACGGGACGAATTTCGTTTCATGTTTACGATCTTCGAAAAATCAAAGATGGCTATGCCCATGGCCATGGGCATGGATGGACCGAATTCTAACGATGTTGCTCGGTGTTTCAACGCATTGGCATTGGTGAACATGCAGTATATCGCAAGTGGGGAAATCCTCAATGAACTTGTGAGTGACTACTTTGTGACACACCCGATCGGCAATGATGACTGATTCGGACTTGTCTGATTCGAGCGAGGATGACTTTGACCCGGAGCTGGCAGAGGAAATAAGCGGACCTGTCAGTGGTGACAGTCAAACTCCGAGGCGCAAGATGAGAACACAAACGCCTCTCTTCAGACCCAAACAACAACAGTTCTTTTCAGAGCTAGCCACATATTCTTGGAACCACATATTCATGGAAGAGTTTGCTACCTCTTGCATGTTGATTAGTAATATAACAAACAACTACAACTTTTGTTGATGGGTGCTCTCTTTAAATTATTGTAACTTTATAAGTAACCTTCAGAATTTGATAATAATTTTAGTGTTCCAAAGCTAAGATACATAGTTACATTTTCTTCACTACATTGGACATGGTAATAGAACTGGATATTTTTATATAATATTAATACTGCATCAACATTTTATTTTGACATGAATTATGATGATTCCAGACACTACGAGTACTTTTCTCCTGCAATAATGTTTGACGGGTGCCCTCTTTAAATTCTTGTAACTTTAAAAGTAGACATCAGAATTTAATAATTATTACTGTAAGCTAAAGCTAACAAACAGCTACATTTGCTTCACTGGAATGTATATGGTAATACAGCAGATATTTTGTTATACCATCATGACGTTTTGTTTTCATGTGAATAATGACTCTTGACTTTAAAACTGATTTTTCTCCTGAACTAATTTTTGATAGGTGCCCTCTTTAAATTCTTGTAACTTCGATTCTGGTGGGAATATTTCAATACAGTAAACTGTATTAGAATTGGAAATAGTGTTGCTTTCCATTTCTTGAATAAAAATACATATGATTTTTTTGTCAATGTAACTGGTTTTCCTAGGCCGCCACACAAATAATTTTCAATAATTCATTTTTTTAAATATTTTTCACTAATAATTAGCGGATACATGCTGCGTATGAAATGTTCATAAATTACTATGCTACAGAATGTCCAAAGAGACACTTGTAACTATACTTGTTAGCTGCAATATAAACGAAAAATGAATTGCATGTTGAGAACTTAATTTTTATGAATTTTGCCAACATAAGACTAAGCCAATTGATCTGGACAGGCCCATTGTGCTCGCATTGTTTACTGTGTACAGGTTGTGACCAGTGGCAGTGCCATTTTATATGATATGGATACCATAGTTCTAATCATTTATTGTTACACCTTGTCCATAATTTTGGTCAACATATTTTTGTTTTTGCCATCCAAGTACCCTCTCATGTCTTCCCAGTCTTCTCTAATCATGTGATAACAACATCGGCAGAAATAGATTCGGTGTTGACAATAGCGTCAAGGTAATTGTGTTAAGACAAAAAATATAACTTGGGAATCATGACTCAGCGTTCGAAATAAGCGCTTGTCCGGTTGTCCAGGACAAGTGATTTGTTGTCCAGACAAGTAGAATGATCTGCATGGTTGTCCGGTAGACAATTGAAAATTTGCAGTAAATAGTGACGTGTGCAAAATTATAACTGGAAATTCTAGTGAAATACAGTTCGCCAGCGATCACGCATGTTGCAATTTCATTAGTGTGTAGGCGTCTTATATTTCTGTACCATCCTTGTACATAAGTTTTATGCGAAGCATAGTGTGTCCGTTAACTGTGTCATATGCACCGATCTAGCTCTGCCGTTCACGTAGGAAAAGCTACTTCAGTTTTACCGATGGTCAAGTTGCTTCCACGCATGGATTACATTTGATGAACGTAATAAATAGTATGTTCGAGTATCACTACCTTTTATTAGAAAAATTATGTAGTAGACCAGTTAACCAATATTAACCAACGCGGACTCGGCAGTCTTCGACTTGGCGAAATCACCAAACGTTGGTTCAGCAGATTGGCAAAATATTGTCAGCGCCGGATGAATTTTCATCTATAAGATGGTCCCTTGTAAATAAAATTTTGGTACACTTAAAATCGATTAAAATATTACTGACAATATTATTTATACTGATCTACTAAGGCTAGCAAAGATGTGAATTTATTTACTGGTGATCAAATGAAATTTTTCTTCATATTATAAAATACTGAACTTTGTACATACTGAAGTACGTATAGGTTGAATAAAACAATATCACATTAGTTTTGTCTATGTGACAAAATTGTGCTTCTTGGCTTTGCATTGGTTGTACTCTGTAAACTAACACAAATGTCTGACAGTGCTTTTTTTTGTTGGTAGCAGCTTCTTGCAATATTATGAAAAATCGCAAGGAAAATGTTGCTAACTGTTGTCTCATTTCTATCATAATCGTCGTAATATTTATAATGCCGGTATAATTACACATTTCCACTTCCTCAGGATCTCTAGAAATATTTGTTGAAACATCATATGATGCGTGTCCTTTTAATATTCCTGATGAAAAACATTGTTAATCACTTAATGGCCTGGGAAATATTTGCAATTAATCGAGTATTTAAAAAAATACATTTGAGATCAGATTGTGCCCAACAGCAGGAAGATTGTTTAAAATTAAATAATTTGTTAACGTTTTTTTTTCAAAGCTTTGATTCACTGCGACAGTTACTCGGACAAATGAAAATTTTGGCAGACAAGTAGATTTAAAAACTTACTTATTCGGCGGACAAGTGAAAATGTTGGCTTATTTCTATCACTGACTATATGTTACATCTGATGCACTCTCTTCTGGGTGTTGTTGGTGACATTTGCTGTCTAAAATTCTTAATTAATGTTACTGCCCACTGCAAAAAATACAAACTTTTTATGGACTTGCTGCGCATTGTAATCCTGGCTGTGAATGCGTAATTAAAGATTGTCATTGATATCTATTCTCTTTTATGTGGCACCGAGCCATGCATGCACCTAATTTGGTTGATGACTTATTCAACAAGTTGTACTGTTATTGGTACTGTTGTTGCATGGTTTTGTGGGTAGGAGGTGAGGATGTAATTGATTCCAGAACAATTTGACCAGTACTTAGTAAATATTTTAGACTATTTGTTCATTGGATAATTTTCACGGTTCGTTATTTGAATGATTAATTCTATGTTCTCATTCATTATATCTTGATGAAATTGAAGTTATGATGAAGTAATTTATCAGACTGACAAGTAACTTGTCAAAGAAGACATTTGTTATGGTTTCAGATAGTTATTGATTATTTTAGAAATTTACCAAACAAGTAGTTTGATTGGTGATGCATAGTTTTTTTATTTTGTAGAGCTTTATACATACCATATTTGACCATGTTACTGCCCTTACCCACATTATTGCACACCCCCTATTTCCCGAAAATTTGGGTTAACCGCGCACCTGCTCGCATTACCGCCCACCCATATCTCAACCACATACATAAATGCATTTGTTATCAAAATATAGACGATAAATATGGAAAAATACTACAAAATGGGCAGAAAATTGTTGAATATTCTTAAGACTTAATGTGGTCTACTCCGATGTTTCTGTCGCTGATTCGGCACTTGTTAGCACTTCAGCCAGCAGACATTGCATTTTGAATAACTCTGTCCAGTTTTTCTACTTCATTATGACGTAACTTTTTCCACGTAATATATCATGTATTGAAGCATGCAGATAGGCCACAGAAAGGCCAGAAAGTTGTCGGATATTCCTCAGGCTTCACGTCATCTGTCGCAGGTTGGCGCTTCAGCCAGCAGGCATTGATTCTGATTGAATAGCTCTCAAACTCGCCACTGTAGATAGTTTTTATTTTATTTATTCACATAATATCCCATGTAATAATAATAACTATTTCTCCTATTGTAAACATTAACAAACAACATAATCGACAGTAGTGCTGCACGTACAGGCTGGTAACCAGCGAAGACGGCATCCAAATTTTGCACAAACTACGTCTGCAACACCTGCATGGTTGATTTAGTGCTCAAATGGTGATGCACAGATGTATTGATGTAGACGAGAAATATAATGATGATGTTGGCGTTATGTCGTAATAACTTCTTTAGCAACAGAGATGAATGATCGTATAACAGTCCGTAGCCACGAGGAAGAGTGAAAATAAAATGACCAGCGCCCGGATGTCCAACTTCAAGAACATTGCAAATGTAGAGGCGACGCCTGCCACATTTATTCATATTCGCTTGGGGGCGCAGTCAGAGCTTCACTTGGTTTGGCGGAGCTTGCGAACAAAGGTAAAACCCGCTGAAGATAGCTTGAAATGTGGAAGTTTAACGAAGACGACACTAACTCAGAATAAATTTACAATGCACAGCGAACATTGCAAACTCCTGACAGACAAACTATGAATGAATTGAAAACCTTTGTATGACATTTCGTACAAAATTGAATATGAACGTTTCGTGAAACTGGCCCTGGAACACGATGTTGGAAAAGGTTTCACGAAGCGGCAATCAATCCTACGACAATCCTAACTTAAATCAATTCATATATATAGTATTGTATAGTTACGACACAATCTCCAAGTTAAAGTGCACTCTGGATAAGTCGAACCTCCTGGGTCCCATGGTAGTACTTCTAGTTATCAGAAGTTCCATTTATCAGAGCCTACGTTTTGGTGCCTTATAGATAGGCATTGGATCGAAGAAAAAGATCGACTTAACTAAGTAAAAATCAGATTATGCAAGTTTTAGTTATGGGAGTGCACTGAATACAAATATTCGCAAAGCTATTCATATGTTGTAAGATTGTTTAGAGTTACATAATTTTCATCAGACGTCCGGCAATGACAATGTTTCCTATTTCAATTATCGCTTCATATAGTACGACCGCTTTGTGAAACCTGACGCTGGTCGACGTCCAGTTGTTGTCTCGTACACCCACTTTAAGATTATGTTGTTTGGACCATTTTTGCATGGGGGGTGATAATACAGATGTCTGTATAACCGTCCACCCCCCACTTTTAGAATATCTCGACCTAATCGCCTATGGGTGATAGTGCGGTCAAATATTGTATATGAAATTAGAAGTCAAATGACCTCACCCTGTTATGCCAGTTTGTCTGATCAGACATAGTGTGACAGGGTAAATTATAATCATGTGTTGGGCTCTCCCTCGATCTCTCTCTCAACCACCAAAAAACACATTCCACAAGTACAGTAAAATAATGAATCTTATCCTAATGAATATCCACAGAACACTGCTTCTTTGACTAATTTTGGGATGGAAACGAGTCATTAATTAAACAAAGAAAACAAGTAATTAATATTTGCTATTTTTCTCATTGATCTGCATGTTGGGTGTTCTTGTGTGAGTTGCTGTCACTGATTTTGTGTGCTGATTTTCTCATCTTTTATAAAATGGTTGATGATGACATCTGTTTTTTCTGTGTGTAGCTGTATCCTAATTTTTTCAAAGCTACAAAACAGTTGTTCACTTCTAACTTCAGTGTTTGGTATCAGATTATTGACACAGCGAAGGATGTCTATACTTGATTGGTGTCTTCATTATTTTATTTCTGTTTTGCACATTGACCGGCGAATCTAGTTAGGAATAAAGGGAAAAACTTGGAAATTCTTGCAAAGGAACCTTTTAACAATGCTGCATTAATGAAGCATTTCAAAACATCATATTGAAACAGAGCCACAAATAGACAACGGTGCAACACAGGATTGCATTATTGTGTGGTGTATATAGCCTTTTTTGTAGAAGTCTAGACATCACACAATAACGCTGTGAGAAACTGTACCAATTTATTTATACCAGTAAGGTGTAATATGATGTAATATAATATGATGTAATATAAAATCATAGCTACATCAGTCTAGATATTTAAATAGAAAAACTAGTTCTGGTGTATAGAATTTTTTTTATCAGATCTTGGAATTTGTTCATTGTTAAACAGACTGACATAAAATGAAATCAATTGGTGTGTCCATTTTTTTGTGAAAATGTGCAAAATGTGGCAGTTTCCTGCTTCTCATTCTCGGCCAGCATCAGACCTGCCTACCATTCCGGATTGTCCAGAATCATTCCGGAAAGTCACCTCAAATTACGGTATTACGGCGAGGGATGAAAATATTACGGACTGTAACCATGTTCGCCAATCACTTCCGTGCTCCTCAAATTTAGCTTCCACTATATTCAACAGGTGGCAGCATATGTATGCAGCATGTTGTGACATAGTTTTTCATTCGCTGAGTCTGGTCGTAATCTAACCAATAGGAAACAGCGTTATGACAAATTCGCATTTCCGCGATCAAACAAAACGAAGTCACGCGGCACGAAATGATGGCTGACAGCGAATGTAATGCAAAAATTTAGTGAGTGTTGTACTTGTAGTGTTAGGGCAACTGACTGTACTAAGACTAAGTTAGTGTATTTATTGAGTTTAGTCTATCATTTACAGCCTATCATACAGTCACTAGAGTCTAGGCGATGTCGATGACTAGCGTAACGTAATGGTTTTGCCGTCCCTACCCCCCATCTATCATTTATAGCCTATCATACAGTCACTAGAGTCTAGGCGATGTCATGACTAACGTAACGTAATGGTTTTGCCGTCCCTACCCCCCCGTCTATCATTTATAGCCTATCATACAGTCACTAGAGTAGGCGATGTCGATGACTAGCGTAACGTAATGGTTTTGCCGTCCCTACCCCCCCGTCTATCATTTATAGCCTATCATACAGTCACTAGAGTCTAAACGATGTCGATGACTAGCGTAACATAATGGTTTTGCCGTCCCTACCCCCCCGTCTATCATTTATAGCCTATCATACAGTCACTAGAGTCTAGGCGATGTCGATGACTAGCGTAACGTAATGGTTTTGCCGTCCCTACCCCCCCCGTCTATCATTTATAGCCTATCATACAGTCACTAGAGTCTAGGCGATGTCATGACTAGCGTAACATAATGGTTTTGCCGTCCCTACCCCCCCACCCGTCTATCATTTACAGCCTATAATACAGGGATAGGCTTACATACTAGGGTTGAGTAGACTAGTCACTAGAGTCTAGGCGATGTCGATGACTAGCGTAACATAATGGTTTTGCCGTCCCAACCCCCCCCCCACCGTGACAATATCTGACACGGTTCTGAACAATTACCGACAGGAAGCCTATATTCCTGAAAATCAGTGTAAATGGGAAGATGGATTACTGACAGGAAGTTTTTGGGGTAGGCAGGTCTGCAGCACCGACTAGAACTGTGTTGCGACGTCAAGCTCCTATGCTTCCTTCGTCCTCACTCCGGCGGCCCTTTCTGGCCACTAGGGGACGTGGTTCAGGGCGTTCCTTCCGTGGTCGAGGAGGAAGGAGACATAAATTGTGACTATCTGTGTCACACGCCTCAGGCATCGATCAGCCTGACCATTGCACAACCATCGACTCTGGGTTATCCAGGGATACCACGACAGGCGGTCGTGTTACCTCTTTTACTTAAAGGGAAGGTGGGAGCTCGACTATCCCTGTTCTGTGATGTCTGGAGACGAAAGAGGTGCAATGAGTGGGTGTGCAATGTTCTGGAGGTCGGTTTCCATTTCTGTTTCCGAGAATGTCCTTCCATGACTTGTACCCCTTCACCATTTGTGGACAAGGGCCGTAAAGCAAAAAGCACTCCAGGCATTGATCCAGACAATGCAGCAAAACGAAGCTATCGAGATGGTCCATGACACTACATCTCCCGGATTTTACAGTCACCTTTTCCTCGATCTATTTCCACATTCCCATCCACAGGGGTTACCGAAAGTTCCTTCGGTTTCAGACTCGTGGCGCCATATGCCAATTCAGAGCTCTGCCGTTTGGCCTCTCTCCAGCACCCTGGGTATTCACCAAAATTATAGCGGAGATCAAAGTGCTGGTGCACGTGATGGGCATCAATCTCTGTCAGTATCTGGGTGACTGATAATCTCGACATCTCGAGATCAGTGCCTCCGAGACACTGTACAAGTGCTCGGTCTCTGCCACACAATGGGCCTCCTGATTCACGAGAAGAAGTCGGACTTGACTCCCACACAGAAGTTCATTTTTTTGGGATATCGGTTCGATCTGATTTCCTTCCAGGTGACTCCAACATCGGAACGATATCACAAAATCAAGGAGCTGAGAGGATGTGCTTGTACATGGCAGGTCCAACTACCAGGTAGGTCTGTTTGCCGCAACAGAAAAACTGGTTCTTCTGGGACGTCTACACACCCACGAAACCCAACATTGCATCTCAACATTGGGATTTCAATTCATCAACCAGCAACCTGTGGATATTTCTTTCCCCTACTGCGGAGGAGGATCTTCAATGGTGGATGTTGGGACACAATGTTCTGAGGGGATCTCCGGTTACCCCGAAGGACCCAGACACACAATTATTCACGGATGCGTCAAGCATCGGCTGGGGTGCACACTGGAACTCATTGACGGTCTCTGGTGTATGGACAACAACTGAGAAAATACTTCACATCAATGTGCTCGAGTTGGAAGCCATACACAAAGCCATGCTCCACTGGCAGAGGAAGCTTACAGGCCTCACAGTCCTTGTTGTGTCAGACAACTCCACTGGAGTGTCCTACATCAACAAGCAGGGCGGAACACGACAAGCCACATTCCTGGGAGATTGAATGTTCTTGCAGATGTCTTGTCGCACCCAGCCCAGATGTCGGGTACAGAGTGGTCTCTACACCCCTCTGTCTTCCGGGCGCTCACACTAGAATGGGGAATCCCCTTGTTGGATCTATTTGCAACGAGGTGGAACCACAAGCTCCCCGTGTTTGTGTCCCCCGTTCCAGATCCATCGGCCATGGAAGTAGACTCACTATCAATGAGCTGGAAGGCACTGTGGGGGTACGCTTACCAACCACCAGCTCTGTTGCCACAAGTTCTCGCGAAGGTCCAACGAGACCAGTGCGAATTGATCCTCATTGCCCCTCGCTGGCCACAAGCGATCTGGTTTCTACTCCTTAGTGATGTTGGTGGAATCTCCTCTACAGATACCCAGCATCCCTCATTTAATGTGACAACCACGAGGACTAATCCATTGCGATCCATAAATCTCCAGCTACACACTACAGCTACAACCTTTTCGGTTGACGTTGCCTCCCGTGCCTCCAGACCTCAACGAGAATCTACGGGGGCAATCTACGAGTCCAAGTGGATTAATCCACTCTTGGCTACTAAGAGTGTAGTTTCCGATTTTCCCCTGTACCATCCCACGGAGAAACACTTGGCAATTTTGACCATTGAAGGCTATCAAATGGCAATTGAAGACCCTTCTTCAGAATATTGCTTTGGAAAAGGGGCATAGTAAATGCCCTTTCCCAGAGTGGAATCTTGCCTTGGTTCTATCGGCCCTAACCAAGCCCCCTTTTGAACCCTTGTGCAATGCCACTGATAAACTGTTAACATGGAAAACAGTTTTTTTCATCGCTCTTGCCTCAGGCAAACGGAGAAGCGAGATTCATGCCTTTGAACACGCCAGTTTACAACGGACTGCGGGCTAGACAGAGGTTACATTACGAGTGGGACTGTCTTTTCTGTCGAAAAATCAAGTGTTGTGTAAAGATCCCAAATGTGTACTTTCTTGCATGATCCCAGCACTGGACCATCATTTAAGGTAGCTGGAACGGGTATCGTGTCAGTTGATTTCTTTGTTTTTTTCTTCATAGAACATTAGTAGGTGTCAGTATGAACATGTGTACCATTAAAAAAACCAAGGCACTATCGCCATATGTCACCAATCCGTCCTTTAAAAACTAGTATTTTTAGTGTGTCTGTGGAAAGTCCCTTTTCAGATTCTTGGAAACTGACGATGTTTCCATAGTGACGATCACGTGTGCGTCAGCCCAGTTCAAACATAAATTCTTTCACCATGAATGCAGATCATATAGTCTGGTTATTCTCATGCCACTATGCTGTTGTATTATAATTACCTAAATGCATCACGCTGTCAAATCACCAAATGGATGTAGTTTTGTTTATTCTCTGATAATGCCCGACCTCAGCCACAGCCTCAGTTGCAATGACACGTGACTGACCCCAGCAGGTGTCAATCAATCTTGTCTACCACAACAAGTTCAATGCATGGCCCTTCGTAACACAATTTCATGAAACAACTTGGCGGGGAAATCTTGGTAATAGAAGTGTCTGTCAAATTGTGTTGAAATAAGCCACATGCCAATAAAAAACATCATTTCTAAGCAAAAAACAAGCATCTGGTGACACTTGTATCTGGTAACAACCAGGAAGTATTACTTAATGTAACTTTTTATAAAAACTACAATACTTACAAAGCCATAACTTGGCACATGTTTGTACTTACAACCATAAAAAATTTTCTTTTGGGGAGTTTCTCAAAATGAAATAAAATGCCATTTTAGGGTGATTTTTGACATTTTTTTTAATTGTCTTTAAACCCTCTCGTGGTCAGAACGCCCGAATCAACCCGACTCCCACTCACAGCCAGAACGCCTGAATACGCCCGAATACAGGGGCACATTTAAACTGGTACCGCGAAACAGTGTCATCCAGTAACGGCAATTTATTTCGGCAGTTAATATATAATAATATTGAAGTTTCACTGGGAAGCGTCAAAAGTGAGAAATTATGGCGATTTCCGTGACTAAATAGCGTCAACCACCACGCGGTTTTGTAGTCGAACGCAGCGACACACAATTTCCGGTCCCTCTTTTACGCCACGCAGTGAATATTTTAATGGTGATTTTCAGCCAATGAGATTAAAGTTTAATATTTGCTGCGGGCATAAACATGGAAGCACCCAGGAATTATTCCAAAACACGCGTCCGCAGCGATTTCTACGATTAAATGCTAACTTTTGAGCGGTCTATTTTGTTGTAAAGAAGTATTAATGCGCCGTGCAACGAAGCCGGTGGTGTTTTTTAGCTTTGGTGTAATTCTCGACATTTTCATTATGTCGAACTCCAGTAATTCGGACTTTGATCGGATTTTCAAATCGAGTTTATAACGAACGCTGCCATTGAAGGGGAATGTTTTGCACAATAATTATGCATTTTAAACATAACACCAACTTAATAGTTCAGATGGGATGACGGCTATGATCACAAAGAACGCCATTTTGTATAAAATCTTGAAAATACATGCACTCTGAAAAACTGAAATTATTTCAGTTTTATTTACCATAGACATTTAATTAGTTTTCCATTCTGCAGCATAGTAATTTATGAACATTTCATACGAAGCATGTAACCGCTAATTAGTAATGAAAAATATTAAAAAAAAATGAATTGTTGAAAATTATTTAAGTATTTTATTTTTGTCAAACTTTAGCAATTCATATTTGGGTAATAAATTGACATATATGTCACATACTTGGCTAGTTACACCAGGAATTAGTTCTTCAGATGTAGTGAAAATTTTATTTGAATCGGATCAAAAATTATTTATTTGCATTCATGCAACCCGAGTTTATCACATGATTCACTCAGGGCACATTCTCTCGATTTAATAGGATTTAATAACAGGCACATATTTGCATTAATCTGCCCTTGAGAGGGTTAAAAACATTTAAATATCTCTAAACAACATAAAAAATCAATTCTTTTTGGTCTAGAGTATTGTTTAGTATCTTAGACAAACTCTGAGAAAAAATGGTTGACTTATCTTCAAAACTTATATTAGAAATGATTATTTCAAAAGAAGCAAATAATAGCCGATCCAGCCACCTTAAGCGATGGGATGGCCTAAGACTGTTGTGTCATGTCCGAGCATTGCGATTCTACCTGGAAAGGTCGATGCCATGGAGGGAGAACAAACATCTCCTCTTTGTTTCTTTCAAACCAGGACATTAACTAGATATTGTTCCATCCACAATGTCTGGTTGGATTCGCAAAACCTTTATGGAGTACCATCGGGTTAATGCGCACCAGGTACGATCTATGGCTGAGTCCCTGGCATTACACAGACAGGTCTCCTTGGAGCAGATCCTACCAGCTGGTACCTGGCACTGTCATAACACTTTCACAGACTTATCTGAAGGGCCTATCCCTCTACTCTGATCTCATTCAGCTAGGCCCAATAGTGGCTGCAGAGTCTATTCTGCCACCAACAGGAGATCATTAGAGATAGCTTTGTATATACCCCACCATCCGTTCATCTCGATTCTGCACCTTGTGAAGCGACGAAGCCAGGCTAAGTTTGTGTTAAGCAGTAAATTCTACATTTTTAGAATTAAAATATGTCCCTTCACCATATTATCCTTCCCCGCTATCGGGAGATAACCTATCACTGCACAATCCTGTTAGCCAAGTGTGAAGAGGGGGTGACTCAGTGATGGGTGAGGGTGGTGGAAGCTGCAGGGACGGGTCATGTTTCATTTTTATTATTATTTTTGGTGAGCAACTTGGGCACAGACAAGTGATTGCACCTTGTGAAGCGACAGAGCCAGGTAAGTATATTATAAATACATATTTTAATTATAAAAATATAGATTTTAGTATATTGTCTTCAAATACAATTTTATTGTGACTTTATTTCCAGTTACTCTTTCCTAGTAAAACTGACTTTCCTAAATCAAAACTGCGACTTTATTTCTGTGACTTTATCTTGTGATTTAATTTCCACCCGCTGTCAAACTGTCTCTATAGCTAGAGTAGTATGTTTCCCAGTTCACGCAGCCAGGCGACAATCGGCTAAACGAGATTAGACAGGTGCACAGAATTATGTAGAATGTGTTGATTGGGGGCGGGAAGGGTGTTAACACCCTTGATACATTCACACAGCAGGCGTTGTTTTGCCAAAGGTGTGGCACATTGCACTGGATAATACAACCATGTTTTTGGTATTTTTTTCAGCACTTGCGTACTCTTGTTATATTCAAATCACTGTTGTTGACATCTGTTGCCCAGAGGCTCACACGATGTCGACATTTGTCACCTATTACGTCTGTGCACAACAACAGTATGAAATGTGTTTCTTCTTAAAAACTTTGAATCGGTATACCAAAAGGTAACATTTGCTAACAATGTTGTAATTGTTAATTAGCATCAAGTAGCAGTAATATACAAGTGGTCTTGATGCATAGTTAAGATGCAAACCTAGTAAAAGAGTGTCAGACCCCGCCTGATGGTGCCACTGACTAGCCTCGTCTGTTCTCCCAATGTTGTGGCTCCTGTGTATCATGGGCAATTATCATGTTCTGGCTGTGCACTTGTGGAGTATAGACATTACTATTTGTTTTGTGTGGAAAACAAATGTGCCCCAATGTAATCGGGGTGGGGCAGAATCATTTGAGTTCATAATTTAGTGAAATACTAGGTGAATTAACTGGGTTTATGATTTGGCTTGATAATGATAGTTGATTGATTATGATTGGCCAAGCACAGATGATGTGATAGGATTCTGTATCCTGTTTTGACTTGATTTTAATTATTATAAGTCAGACTTAGTTACAATTACAGTTTGTATAATTACAGTTTGTAAGTTGCACCCACAAAGTGTTCAGATTGTAAATAAAACATTCAAATATTAAACAACTGGTATTAGGCGTAATTGGAACTTACTGCAGATGTACACATCCCTATACCCTAAAATACCTTTGAAGTTGATGGTTCCCACACACCCAACTACAAGTCGGGTGAAGAACGTCTGGTGCAGTGACCTTCCTGCTAATATAATTACTAACTAACACTGACTGATCCTAGTAGTGGACCAGACTTCTCTTTAAGAATGTTATTAAATTACACATAGTAACAGGTATGCAATCTAGTAAACTTACTTAAGGGGTCAGCACACTGTTGGACTTCCTGCTTGATTACAGACGAAAAAAAGTGCAGTATATTTTTAAGAAATGATTTTTTACAATGTTCACTTGCTCTGACATAAGTGCATTTGAGTAGTCAGATTTCTAGATGTGATTGTAGAAGCTGTTGATAGTAAAATGGTGTCTTTTTAGCTGATTTTACTAAGCGGAAGGATATCTGGCAGCAATTTGGCTAGTTGACACTTTAGCCGGATTACTGCCTGCATGCATTTGTAAATATTGACGGGTGTCATACATACAGGCATTTTGCAAGAGCTAGAGATATTAGATTTTGACTAAAATCGACCAGCATGTCAATGAGATGATAATAACAGCAGGTGGGAAGTTTAAGAAACTTTATAGGTCACGTTTTCTTATAATCACACAAAACATTAACATGGTCGCCAATGGGAAAACTGACAGTGTGCTGAGCCCTTAAGTCAATCCTTTGCGTGCCTGGACATCACCTCCGTGTTACAAAGACACTCTGTTCACAAATGTTTGCAGTTGTGCACACTTGTCAAGCAAAATTATTTGTGTATGCAGAGCTCGGATATTAATGCTTATCAGCTTGTAATTACCAATGTGACAAGTACATTGTCCAGGACACTTGTTGGATGGGACATGTTGATTGAGTCACAGTGTTAACAGGGCTTGAAGTTGCTACTACCTCATTGCATTTGCAGGTATAATCTTACGCCTGCAACTAGATAAATTGTTTTAGTTGCAATGTGCAATTTAGAACTTGGTCCATTAATTATTGTCCTGCTCCATGGGTGACTGACATTTGGGTCCTTGTGTTGATATATTAATGGGTATTAGGGGGGGGGGGCTGATAAGCCATCAAACAAATTGTGCATGATGCCCCTGTTTACCATCTGCAGCGAAAGATAAATTGTAACAAGTGAATGATGACTGCCTAAAGCTATAGGTACAAAGTCCTATGCAGTCACCCCTGTACTATCCACCCTTATGTCACCAGTCACTGAAAGTGGCGACTCGTAACTAAACTAGCTAGTTTTTTTATTAGTTTAAACCTTTAAATAATGTGTGGCTATGCAAAATTCAACATAAAGCCTGTCAGAATATATAAAGAGGAGAGTGTTCCCTGTGTGAATACTGTATGGACATGCATACATTCAAAATAAATGTGTATAATTTCACATAAGCATTCAATTGTTTAAATAATTGTTATGTTTGTAGATATCAAAAAAATTACCAGGTAGCATGCATGGCTAGGTCCAATTACATAACTGTACCTGGAATTTGTTATAAACGATATTTTGTGTTAGTAGCAGAGATGATAATTCAGAACGTTGTACGTAGTGTTGATATAAAATTATGTTCAGTAAAATTTAATTCCACTTACATATATGTTGGCTTCTTCATAATCCAGTTTATCTTAAATTTCATAATTACATTGATAAGACCATTGACATTACACAGTGTAACCTGCCTGAGTCCTGACTTTGAATGTCATAACTGAATGTTTTATGTTGAATAAGATTCTGGATATTATTAGTATTAGTCTATTGGGGGGGGGATCATGTCATGGCCCTCCTTTGCCCTTTTTCTTTAATTTGTCCAGTATAGTCAGTTGCACTACTATTTTTTTTATATTACCCCACTTCTGAGGTCGTAAATATGCCACTGATTGGAAATGGTAATTCAGAGAAAACTTAAATATTAAAAAAATATGTTGTATACTTTTTTACTTTTTAAATTTATGGACATGTTAAAATTTTTAAAGTTTATGATGATTTAATGTACACATTGTTGTACAACACCTCAGATAATTTTTGGATGGGATGCTATGTAAACAAATTATAATTATTAATTCCTTTATACTATGTTTGTAAAGGTGTAGAAACCCTTGCTGTTGCAGACACCTGGTTAACTGTTTAGCAGAGAGGTCCAGACTGGACGTAATTAGACTTGGAACACCTGTCTGTAACGGATACCGCGCTATTACCTAATCATGATGGACATACTCATTCTATTAAGCGTATATGCCCTAATTAGCGTACACCCCCTTTTTAGCAGCATCCGAAGCTGTGACAGTGATTTCAATGCCAACCTTGACTGTTGAATCCATTATTGTGTTTAAATTTCTACCAATGTCACACTAGATTCAAAGCTTGGTGATGAAACAACAAAGGAAAGGTCCATCTAAGTTATCAGATTTTTACAGTGTTCTGGTTTCCTGTTGCTCATATGTGAGATGCATAAATCGCTTGCTGAGATGGCTGTACTCAGGAACCACAGGAACCAAAGAAAATGGGTGCACACCCCTGTACGCTTATTGGAACCCAAAAATTTACGTATTTCCATGTCTCAAATATCTGCTAAGTGTACCGTACGCATAATAGAACGAATATGCTATATGTCACCAGGCCCAGTCTTGCAGGCCATACATGTTTTGGGCTAATAACCTTTGTTTCCATTTTCAGTATTTCACAACACTTTTCGTTAATGTGAGTTATCGACACCTTTCAGTGTCTTGTGCTTAGTGTGATGTCACTTAATTGTGGTACCAACACTTACTAGAAATGCTAACTATGTACCTCAAAGGCTTCGGTTACGTACATTATCGAAAACAGTAAACCGCGGTAACTACTTGTTCATAATTGTTTCAAATTTGTGTACATTTGTAAAATGTTAAGATTTTGAACACTCATGAAACGCATTTCTGCCATTCAAAACTTACAAAGGTTGAGCACGTTGTGTCATCTTTCTTGGATTGGTTGTTTTCGCAGTGCCATCTGGTGGTGTCGGGGGAATGTGGCGCGTTTGTTGACCGTTGACTTCTTGTTCATCAATTCAAAATCCTTCTTGGTGTTGATAACATCCCCACCATAATGCCATTGTGACTCATTACATAAGTAATTACTAGAGGGCGCTCCCTGCTGCACCATTCTCACAACGACAGTGTGATTCTGTGAAGTTCGTCAAACATTTGAAGGTAAAAAAGTAGAAACTTAGGTTAGATGTAAGATAACCTCGTTGTCTTAATATGAAACCTGACTGTAAATGCCAACACGCTCACATAACAAATTATTCAGCTGTCGTGTCTTAACGTCTATACGAACTTCGTTATGACTAACGCGGACGACTTTGCGGGTTACATAAATGCATACATGAACAATCCAGGCCAGGTCTTGTGATACCTTGTTATTGCTCAAATGAATGAATTACCAGATATGTACATAAACTTGTTCTAGCAGAAAGCAAGGGTGATAGACTGTGCATTAATTATAATTCTTCAATAATTTACCATTAACAGATAAAGTGTTGTGCACTGGGATAGTGTGCGGGTAGTCTATGACAGTGAAAAATGTTACATGATTGATTCTTATTAATTTTTGAAGTACTGGGGTAAATCACATTAATTAAGTAGTCTATACTAGATACTAATGATATCAAATAATATAAATTATGCACACAAATATTTACTTATTATTTCTACGTTTACCATATTTTGCATTTGTTTCAGATACCAAGAAATATATTAAATTGATTTTTGTGCTGTCATTTTAAAGATAATTTTGTAGGTTTTATTTGTCATGTAAATGCTAATTCAAACATAAATTCTCATCGGGGTTTTGTCCTCAAGTTTGTGTCATCATAATGTTTTTTAAACAAAATAATGTAAATAAATTAACAAATGAGGATTTTGTCAGAAAATGTCATTGACGGTGAATCTGTGAGATGGTAAACTTTCACTTTAGAACAGACAACCAAGCACATACATATATCAGGACAGCCATGATTATGCAACCATTGCAGACTCCAAGAGATGGCACCACAATCACTTGTTTTTGCCAGAACCTTAGTTAAACATTCAGAGTACTCATCGACAATTCTTATATTGTTTATGAGACTTGCCATGTTTTCCTCAAGTTAGTAATCAATATATTTTGCCGTCACATTAATTAACCAATCGGCGAACAGTTAAATTCTTTTGATTTGTGACAAACATTTGAATGCAGTTACATTTGTCGAGACACTGATGCGATTGTCAAACTCAAGTTAGGAAACAAATATGTTTATAAAGAAGTTTTGATTGATACTGTAAAACCATGTGTAAAAATTACAGTAATAATACTCTTCCTTTATAAAACAAAGAAGTTGTACTTCACCTATGAACTTTTGCAATTACCCTTCTGACTTTTTGTAGTGCTCATTGTTTTGAAGCGATGTACTTATAATGTATTTGTTGAAGTGGCTGCATTTGAGTTTTGATAAAGCAATGCTGTTGTAATTATAATTGACGAATGTAATAGATACCAACCCTGCCAGGGGTAATCTGGATATGAACATTCACCTCATGCCTAGCCATTTTGTACCCCAGTTGTTATGTGCTCCCCAAAACTCAAAGTGTTTGGCCAAAGCACTAAGCATAATTTCTTGGAATCTTAGACTGTTTAGTTGATGCCACTAACAATTGTGGTGTGATTTGACGCAGGTGTCAGTGTTAATAACACCATGTAGCACCTGGGCAACATCGGCTGTCCAGTGATTAAAACTATATTGGTCCGTTTCCTGATGCACCTGTTGCTATATCTAGACGTGCATTTCTATTGCGTGACCACAGGGACACATCACTAGGCATTGTTATGGACTTTCAAGTTAGAATAACACGTTTCTTTCAAAATGTTTACTGTGCCTTGCTGTGTGACTAAGAGTCACATACCCAGAGGTTAGATATTTATATTTTTACTACTCACAGGAACTGAGTAGTTTTGGGCAACAATTGATGTACAGAATTAATGACGGCATTGTGAGTTCTGGAACTTAAGATGATTGTCGTGGGTTTGACAAGAAGTGATCGTTAATATGAATTGTGACATGTGTTAAAATGTACTTGTCAATGAATGAGACTTAATTTGTGTAATATTCTAGCCGTAAACTTTATTTTATATGTATTGTAAAATTACCAGAAATTTATGTGATCGAATCAGTTTCTTTGAGAATGCCTGATTCAGAAGAGCCTATTTCAAAGTTGGTTTCACATTTATGTAGGCATTTGTAATTTAAATGGTGTTATTATAATTGATTTAAAGATGTTATAGGTGTAAATGTAATTATACCGGTAGTTGATTTGAAAAATGAGACTAATAGATTTGAAAAATGTGGGCAGGGTGCACGGTGGATTTAGTTGACAGGTAGTCCGTCGGACTAGCTGACTCAGAAACAACTAGTCCTCATATTGTTTTACTAGTCCTTAAAAATCAATCATACTGTTGTATCATATATGTGTGACAGTTATGGCACATAGTAAAAGTGGCTTTTTTCATAAAGAAAACAAGCCGTTTCCCATTTCAATTAAACGTTCAACTAAATGTGTCATTAATAAAAACAAATACATGTGATTTCGTATATCCAATTGCAAAGTTATCAGAGGAAATGACTAGTTTAATCAGGGGCAGCAAACAGGAGTCGTGGACAAGGCGATGCCAGCAGAATTTGAAGCCTGACGGCGACAAAGGACCGACATTGTCGGACTAAGTTGCATCATTTGCCCTATACATTTCATTAGCGTTTTCTTTCCCGAAGCCAACTAAACAATCAGTAACATTGCTGGCGTTTGGTAATTTGCTAAAATAATCACCCAATGCAGGAATAACGCAACTACCATCACGACGGGATAGCACGTAACGATGTCTGTAACCCGCGCATGTATGTTTGTCCATATCGCTCATCACTCATAGTCGCTAGGTGGCACTACCTATCCTACGCTAACCGGATGTAAACAGCCGCCATTTACATTCACTGCGTTCAGCAAGTTTCCAATCTGACAGTCGTACGGAATATTTAGCTGCCTGTGATAAAATGCTACCTTACTGTCTGATTTTGTTTTATTCCATCACAACACCCAACTAGCGTATACATAGCGTAAATTAATTTACATAATAACAGCTAGTCCGATGGGACTGCTCCACTAAACATGGACTAGTCCGATCACTGAAACTACTCGTCCGGGACGATCGGACCGGCCTTATTTCGCAGCCTGTGTGGGTAATTTTAATTGAATGGATTATGTATTTGTGAACCTTGTCCACATTGCCAGTTACAAAATAAATATATAATTTTCAAGCATAACGTCGGTTGACCAACGTAACATACAAGTTTTAAAAAGTTTATCATAATCTTGTAACAAAATGTTAAAGTTCAGCATCAGCAAGAGAGTATCATGAATATCAAATTTAAAGGGTTATAGTTCAAAACCATCTATTTATAATTATTATTAACCATTTAGACCCATTTGTAAAATGCAGTACTGTTTATGCTTTTGTTTGAAATGTATTGCTAAGAATTTAAAATAATTGTTTGGACCATTGAAACAATATGATACAGACTTAGCAGGCACATTGAATTAAACTAGTATTTAACTTTTGAATGGGTTGCAATGAAACGGATGATTGTTTTATGTAAAAACATCTATATGTGATAGCGTAGTTTGGGGAGCAAATCTAACTAGACAGTCAGCATGTCTTATAGATTGCGGAGTTTCAACGAAAGTCTCCACTCCGCCAGACGATGGATTGTGATAGGAAAAAATTAGTAAATTACAATATCTCGAAATACAAACTGGCATGCAGCATCCCAATCCCAATGTGCTAGCAAGCTCCCATCTCCGATGCCCAGCTAACCAACGACTCATTTACACTTACAATGGATAGTCCCTCAGTCGTTTTCCTCAGTGCTGTAACGTCATCTTGCGATGTCATGGCAACAGGGCTACCCTAGAGGGTGTGACATATGGGGCGGGTTCACACTACTGTCTCACCCTGGATGCAGTTTCTTGGTTGTTGAATGCTTAATTTGGCCTTATAACTTCCTTTGTCCAGCAGTAGCCTGGCATTGTGTCTTTACTTTTATTGAATTGATTGTGTAAACCTTCTATTCGCCCCTCGATATCACACCAGTGTCGCTCTTTCTCTGTCTTATTACCAGGTGGCGCTATCAGTTGCACAGCATCGACAAAGACAGAGTGTAGCTCAACAAAAGGTTGCAAGGTAAAATAGAAGCATTTGAGGAACGTAGATGAATGATACCATTGTTTTCATATGACGAAGCCAGACTACTGTGTTGACATGGTCACGTTGAAAAACTAGTCGTGTTTCATGTTTTTTAACAGCAGAACTTCGTTATGTTTAATTTGGATGACACACTATGCCAGTTGTGTCGATGTGTCTGATTGGTCAAGACAAAATCTCTGTTGTAAATGGCACCTCGGTTGAATTGGACCCAGGGTGAATTATATAACAATCAGGCACCGCGTTTCGGCATTTAAGCTTTGTAGAAGACGTGGAATGGAAATGCAAGACTATTACCTGGATTAAATATTGCCAGTGCAGTCTTCATTAGCGTGTGCAGTTTGTATTCTGTGTCAAACTGTCTTATCAATGGAAGTCCTTGTATGTATTCTGTCTCGGCTGTCTCCCAATTCAGATCCTTTTGTCTATTTCCATTTCACCGGATTTAGCCTTTAAGGTCGCAACAGCAGAATGGGGATACCAGAGTCCACGTACGCCATGACAACTAAATTCCTTGAAATGGTCTTGATTTATATTTATAAGCCCTGGTCAAAGTGTATTTATGAAATTGTGGAAAGTGTAGAAAGTAGTTGCAGTTATTTTTATTGTGTCTTTGTTTATGTAGTATTGTGTTCTAATCAATATTATCAAATAAACCCTTGGCAAAACTATTAATTTAATTAGTATCATACATGGGGGTATTAAACAAACTGAAAGTACAGTAATAATCCTGTTAATTTGAGCAGGTATCTCACTGGATTATTAATTTACATGTTCATTTTAATTTATGTTTTTATTTGCATGGTTGAGAAACTAGAAGATGTAGGATAACATCAACAATATTTGTACAAATTTGCTTCAGAGTTTTCAATTTTTTACATGGTTATTATCAAAGCAGTATAAAGCACTGATCAGATATTTCTGCAAATTTTGTTGTTATCAAGACAGCATAGTGACGCTGCAAATTTCCTTTGTAGCATATTTACAGTGAGTGCTCATAAAATACAGATGCATTTAATATACACTGATATTTTTTGCAATTGTTTAATACATTCCTGGTTTTTTATTTGAATGAAGGAATGCCGCATAAAAGATAGATAGATGTTTGACAAATATGTATCTTGATGAAACGTTTGTATGTCAAGTTGGGCAATAATCTGATAAGGTATGATGTGTGGCACGGTATTAGCATGTCATGCTCTCATTGGGTTGCAAAACCGGTTGCAAATCTTTTTGTTGCCAATTCAATGATTTGATAAGTCCATGTTGTCTCAATTTACCCGATTATATATATATATATATCCGTTTATAGTGCTACAAAAACATGTGTAAAGTACCTTGAATGATAACAATTACCAGACTCATCGCATATAAGAAGTTACCTTTTAATCCAATTAATGATATTTTTGTAAAAGAACTATTTAACCCTCTTGTTGTCAGAACGCCTTAATCAACCCGACTGCCACTCATGGCCACAACGCCCGAATACAGGGGCACATTTAAACTGGTACCGCGAAACCATGTCATCCAATGACGGCAATTTATTTCGGCAGTTAGCAGATAATAATATTGAAATTTCACTGGTAAGCGTCAAAAGTTAGAAATGTTGGCGATTTCCATGGCTAAACAGCGCCAACCACCATGCGGTTTTGTAGTCGAACTCGGCATCACAAAATTTCCGGTCTCTCTTTTACACCACGCAGTGAATATTTTAATGGTGAATTTCAGCCAATGAAATTAAAGATTAATTTGCTGTGGGCATAAACATGGAAGCATCGGGAAATTATTCAAAAATATGCGTCTGCAGGCGATTTCTACGATTAAATGCTAACTTTTGAGCGGTCTATTTTGTTGTTAAGAAGTATTAATGCACCACGTGACGAAGTGGGTGGTGTTTTTTAGCTTTGATATAATTCTCGACATTGTCATTATGTCGAACTCCAGTGATTCGGACTTTGATGGGATTTTCGAAACGAATTTATAACGAATGCTGCCATCGAAGGAGAATGTTTTTCATTCAGCATGTAACCGCTAATTATTAATGAAAAATATTTAAAAAAATGAATTGTTGAGAATTATTTGAGTATTATATTTTTGTCAAACTTTAGCAATTCATATTTAGGTAATAAATTGACATATATGTCACACACTTGGCTAGTTACATCAGGAATTAGTTCTTCAGATGTAGTAAAAATGTTATTTGAATCGGATCAAAAATTATTTATTTATTTGCATTCATGCAACACGAGTATATCACATGATTCACTCACAGCAGTCTCTTGATTTAATAGGATTCAATAACAGGCACATGTTTGCATTAATCTGGCCTTGAGAGGATTAAAGGGAATAAAAACATATATTGCTCGAATTCATGTTATATTACATCCTGCTATCTATTTTCACGTCCACCAAGCCAAAAAAATCTAAAAAATTCAGTGAATTAGAAATTCCACATTTTATGGTGTGCATCCGGACATTTTCGAATATGCATATTTTTGGCGCGCTTTTCGGGATACCGAGATGTGACGTCACTTATGACTCAAACTCGCATCAGGCCGACCCTTTCCATGCATTCAGAGCATGTTTACAAGTATAGCTTTTGGGTCGAAACGAGCGTCAGAACGAGTTATTGTGCAATATTCCGACGTAATACAAACACTAGTCATCATAGAGGAACAAACATTTATCTTACGGTTCCACATGAATCGAATTTTATTCAAAACAGCGAATGGGCCTACAAGTCGACTAGGTTTCGCCGAGCTTGGGCTCGTTTTCAGAATAATTATCGAATGCAACCAACGGGAGATAATCTACACCAATAAACATACATAGCAAACATATATTGTATCCAGCTACATAAAGTAACGTGTATAATCTCATAATATCACTAGAATATCGATATATGAAGGAGTTGTACAATTTATCATAACAACTTAAATCAGTCAGAGTTTCCGTTGGTCCTGCTAGCTCAGTGGGTAGGTGCGTTGGTTACCTGTCATTTATTTTACAATCGGGCGACGCCGGTTCAATCCTGACAGCATGCAAACCTTTGATTTTCTTTACACTTTTTTGTTTATGTTTTCACGAAGTAATATAAACAAAATCATTTTATACTATAATGCACTGTTTGTAAATAATATTTATTCGCCACAAAAATGAAAATATGGTCATTATATAACGATGTTTCTAAATTGTATTGATCCAAACAAATATAATGTAATGGATATATAATTTATTAATTGTAAATATATTGTACGGTAATATATTGTAATTATATATGTGAAAACAGATTGAGATATGTCTGGATAAATACAATTTAGAAACATCGTTATATATAATGACCATATTTTCATTTTTGTGGCGAATAAATAATTACTACAAAAATTAAAAAAATATTTACAAACAGTGCATTATAGTATAAAATGATTTTGTTTATATTACTTCGTGAAAACATAAACAAAAAAAGTGTAAAGAAAATCAAAGGTTTGCATGCTGTCAGGATTGAACCGGCGTCGCCCGATTGTAAAATAAATGACAAGTAACCAACGTGCCTACCCACTGAGCTAGCGGGACCAACGGAAACTCTCTGACTGATTTAATTTGTTATGATAAATTGTACAACTCCTTCATACATCGATATTCTAGTGATATTATGAGATTATATACGTTACTTTATGTAGCTGGATACAATATATGTTTGCTATGTATGTTTATTGGTGTAGATTATCTCCCATTGGTTGCATTCGATATAATTATTCTGAAAACGAGCCCAAGCTCGGCGAAACCTAGTCGACTTGTAGGCCCATTCGCATTCGTTGTTTTGAATAAAATTCGATTCATGTGGAACCATAAGATAAATTTTTGTTCCTCTATGATGACTAGTGTTTGTATTACTTCGGAATATTGCACAATAACTCGTTCTGACGCTCGTTTCGACCCAAAAGCTATCCTTGTAAACATGCTCTGAATGCATGGAAAGGGTCGGCCTGATGCGAGTGTGTGTCATAAGTGACGTCACGATACCACGTGATCGCCTAGCTCATTAAAATTTTATTTTCTGCGGGCTTAAAATCGAATTTATGCTACAAATGCATTTTTCTGTATTTGTTTAATGTTGTCAAATGTTACATACAATGTTAAACTTTGTGTACACATGGAAAAAGGATTTTAGCTAATGCATTTTTTTATTTCCTTTAAATATCTCGCTTCAATTTTTTAAACATCTGATGATTGTTGAAGTAAATTGTGCTTTCCAATTTACTTAAATAACTATATGTTTCAGGAAATTTAATGAACAAATTTCTTTTGTTAATTATCTTAATAGATTTAATAAATTCTGCAGTAGTAATGAACTGATATTGCATAGAATCTGTAATATTTATTTTACAGTCACACATTTTAATAAATTCCCTTAGCTTCTCGGTGGATTATGAATATGAAGTTAAGCAGATGATGCATTTTGTTTGTTTACAGATTTTCTTGTTTCTAAAAAAATTCGCTATTATATGTTTCTGCTTTGTTATGTTATATTCGTATATGGCACAAATGTTTTGGACACATTTTTACCGAATCACATATTTCTACTACTTTCCTTGTCTATTTTTCTATCCATTATTTGTTAGCTTCCCAATTGAGATTGATTCTTATGAATTGACATATCATGCTGACCATGTGAATCTGTATCGTGTATTTTGTACAAGTTCACTTCATAAACTATGGCAATTAAGAAACAATAAATGTGTTTAATTGAGATGTCATTATTTTACAGACACTTGTATTTCTACTAATTTACTTTATAAAGGTCCAGGTTTTGTTATGACTGAACTGAAGCTTCTTAGAACCCAGATGCATTTTCTACAAATCTACTAATTCTCTTCATAGATTCCATTTTTGCGAGGATTGCGTGTGGTTTACCTTTTATCCGAGACAGAATAGTGGTGATTGTCTGACGGACCTGTCATGCAGCGTCAAAACGGAAATGATTTCTGAATCGTATCGCGTGTTGTCTTAGAATTGTAAACAACTGGATTTTTTCCCCTCATTTGGGTAATTTATGTCTGCAGCCCTACCACACACTACACTATCTCACATCTATTGTGCAACGTGATCCAAGTAACTCACTTATGCTGCCATTTTTATCTGGGTTACCAATATATGACATGAGCGACTGTTATGAGTGTGCGGGCGTGAGTTTTTGTGTCTGTGCGTGCACACGCATGCATGTGTGACCCTATGTAATAGTGTTCCTTCAAGCATGTTTTTTCAGCTGATGTTATGCAAAGATATCGATTGTGTTGAAATTTACTTCAAAGGCAAACGGGAAAGGGATATCGGTGACACGGTAGATCCTGCGTTGATATACCATTCTTTGCAGAGACAATGATTGCGCTGGGGACTCAATGCCTTTTGCACAATAGAACGTCATTGTGCCGAGCTAGGTTGACTCGAATGTCTCGCTTGTGTCGAAGTTCGTGACTGGTTCTGGTATAAGTGTTTATTGCAGAAATGTCGACCACACCGATTTTCTCGGAGTTGCCCAATAAAAAATCTTTACCAACCCTGATAACCGCATAACAACGATTACTCCAATTTTAGCCCGGACGTCTGCGCGCATATTTTCAAATGAGTTATGAATTTTGAACGACCGATTTCAAAATTATTCGTCGGTAACGGTTATGCTATATTTATGTCATAGTTGCAGATATTTCAACGACTTGGATGTTAAAATAGTGTTTCAGATCAATTGGAGAAAAAATATTTAGACATAATATTTTGCGATGTGGCATCCCACGGTAAGTAAACAATTTAGGTATGTTTATAAAACGAACAACAGTTCAACAACAATATCATTGTAGTGGTAGAGAGTTTTTATTTCTATTTGTTTTGAAGAGAACACACCTGGTTTTGAAAGATACAAATATCTTAATTATCTACACAGTTCATGTATAGTTTTTATTGTACTTATGATGAAACAGGTTCTGTGAATAAACATTACTGGATGCTGATCAGTTGGTTTGTTGTGGTTTTTATATTTATCGTTGCATGTTTGGCTTACCAGAAATTAATTAACAAACTGTTTAAGCTTAGGTAGCCATGATTGACAGCAGCAAAGTTATTTCACTCAGATGATTAAAATATTGTATTTCATCTTATCGCCTTATTCCACAATTTTGAAAGATGACACAGTTGTGACCAGGGTCAGCACAGGACAGTTGAATGTACTCCGATTGATCTTTATAGCTGTCATGCACAAAAAAAGAATACCTTATACTATTATAATCTCTAAATATGCAGCTGTTGTTATGTTTCCAATGATTAATAATACAACTATAAAACAGGTATATGTGTACAAAGAATATTTGTGATTAACCTGATATGCCAGACCTAGTTGTTTGTAGTTATTTTACTGATTGTATACATTTTTTTGTAAGCATATACTATTAATTAACAACGTGTTTGTATATGACAGTGAAGACAGTTTGCAAATCATGCAGTTAGGGAATTTTTTTGATGAAATGCAAACACCTAGTCACAAGACTGCAAGTAGGATATGTGTACTTCTAGTATAAATGTTCGATTAAATCAATAATTTAACATAATACATAATTATACAGTTGCAGGTTAATCATTTTATATATATATATATACAGGCTGCGAAATAAGGCCGGTCCGATCGTCCGGGACGAGTAGTTTCAGTGATCGGACTAGTCCTTAATTAGTGGAGCAGTCCCATAGGACTAGCTGTTATTATGGGAATTAATTTACGCTATGTATACGCTAGTTGGGTGTTGTGATGGAATAAAACAAAATAAGACAGTAGGGTAGCATTTTATCACAGGCAGCTAAATATTCCGTACTGTCGGATGGCAAACTTGCTGAACGCAGTGATTGTAAATGGCGGCTGTTTACATCCGGTTAGCGTAGGATAGGTAGTGCCACCTAGCGACCATGAGTGATGAGCGACATGGACAAACATACATGCGCAGGTTACAGACATTGTTACGTGCTATCCCGTCGTGATGGTAGTTGCGTTATTCCTGCATCGGGTGATTATTTTAGCAAGTTACCAAATGCCAGCAATGTTATTGATTGTTTAGTCGGCTTTGGGAAAGAAAACGGTAATGAAAAGTATAGGGCACATGATGCAACTTAGTCCGTCAATGTCGGTCCTTTGTCGCCGTCAGGCTTAAAATTCTGCTGGCATCACCTTGTCCACGACTCCTGTTTGCTGCCCCTGATTAAACTAGTCATTTCTTCTGATAACTTTGCAATTGGATCTACAAAATCACATGTATTTGTTTCTATTAATGACACATTTAGTTGAACAATTAACTGAAATGGGAAATGGCTTGTTTTCTTTATGAAATAAAGCCACTTTTACTATGTGTCACACATATATGACACAACAGTATGATTGATCGTACCTAGTACATTTATTTTTAAGGACTAGTAAAATAATATGAGGACTAGTTGTTTCTGAGTCAGCTAGTCCGACGGACTACCTGTCAACTAAATCCACCGTGCACCCTGTATATATGTATATATAGATATATATGTGTGTGTGTTGCTGCTATTCTTGTTTGTTAACCCTACACGTGACCAATAGTAAACTTCCACGGTGTACACTATTTGGAGCTATTTGTAGGGGTGCTTTTAAAAAATCACAACTTTGCTAATACTAATCGCAGAAATATGATTGAGCTATCATTTTGTTGGCAAAAAGACCCTTTATTATCATGCAGTGATAATATTTACATAACATCAAATAATCATGAAGATATAACTGTTTAAAATTTATCAAAAATAAATGCAAAAAACTATTTTTTTCACCCTAATTTCTGAGTGGTTGTATGCGTCAATGTCCAATTAGAGAAATGTAGCCATGTATATAAGCTAATGAGTACAGAAAAAATTATCAAATATACTCAGAAGTTTTTTTATATGAATTTTTTAGGTAGACCCATGTAAAATGTAGATTATTCTTCATGAACGTCAGATGACAGGGTAAAGTAGAAACCCAAGTTTGCCCAGTGACAAAATAATTATTGAGCGGTTGTATGTTCATGCATGCAGTGTGACAAATGTAGCTATACATTTCAGCTGCGTGATAATGAAAACTAGACTCAAATATATTCAGAACTTTTCATTTTATTGTATTTTTCATAGAACGTTCAAATACAACCGATACGGCAATAGGCCTCATACTCATAGGCCTACTGCTGCGCACCATGGCGCACCTGTCCGATAACATGATGTATCTATTATCAATTTCCTTACTTATCAATAAAATAAGTAATGCCTACAGTTCCTAATTACACATATATATGTCATCAGGTTATAGGACATGTTGTGTTTGAACTCTGAATGCATCGTATCCTTCGCTGGCGGACCGAGTAGGCTGGCCGAATCGGTCCAAATCCGGGTACGAGACAGCGATGTCCGGCAACTTGCATAATATCCACTTTAAAACAGCCCCCAAAGTCTGTGTAACTGTCTGAACTAGTATAATAACTTGATCCACAACTACTGTCATGTATTTTACTAATATATTGTCGCGGACATTTCAAATAATTCAACATATCATCGAATGGAATGAAACCACCGTCAACAAGAAGACGTTTGAGAGCCACGCGCTGATTGGCTGACCGTTTACGTAAATTATTTGGATAGACCAATCATTGGGCTTTCCATTGGTACTTCCATTTCCCGGTTTAAACCACATGAATGGGAATGTAAATTCCTGACGCAGAGCATAGTAATATCGGCAATATTTGGGCATCTACTACTACAACATTTTAAAGTTTGGTTGTGATTAGCTATTACTGAATCATGACGTGATAAAACTCATTGATAAAAATGCCACAGGAAGAAGAATAAATCGTTGCTAGTGACGGAAACAAAAATTGTTTAAGAAGAGTGATACTGAATCAGGCCGAAATTCGGCCGGGAGCAGTTTTGCACTAATCGCGCGGGCCGAATTCGGCTCAGTGGTCACCTGTAAGGTTAAGAATAATATTTAACGCTTCAGTTTTTAACATTATTTTTAATTTGTGGAGCATGGTTCATCGTGCTTGGAACATCAGACTTCAGTTGAGAGAACCTGGTTTGGAATCTTCTCGCCGGTGTTACTATCCTTGGGCAAGTCCATCCACTCCACATTGATCCTGTTCAATCAGTGAAATATGAATGAGTGTGGCTACGGACAGTGGTGGATATTTGTGAAAATAGTCTTCATGTCGTAATTGCAGAATGGCTGAATGCTTCCCAGAGAAGTCAAGAAGGTGTTTGATCAAACAGGTCTGCCAGCTAGATAAAGCACTCTGGGTAGTCCTAAGAACTGGTTACTGTTCTATATAGAAGAACTTACCTTTACCTTTGTTATTCAAGGAATAGTCATAAAGCACAGACTAAATCTTGGCCTTGTCTATTTGTGTATTTTAATCCGTTGGACACATTATGCTTGAAGTCTTCAAAACAATATAGGGATCAGTTGACATACGTGTCAGGTCTTGCTAACATTCCTGTCTTCTGTCTTCTGTGTTCTCTAAAGGCAATACATTGATCATACAGTGTGTATACCTGAAGACATACTCAAATACATGCGAAGAAGTATTGCAACTATACTTGTAAAGAAGTATTGTAAATACTTGAAGAGGTATTGCATATACTTGCAGTGCCGTATTGCTTTTGTTTTGCAAACACTTGTCAGTGTATTAGTATTACAAATACTGCTTGTTTATATAATGTGTATTGCGATATTTCATAAAAATTTGACAGTATTTTATATTTATAAATATTGTTTATTGCATATTCAATACACATACACTTTCTATCCAACAGACAAATAATACAATATACAACAATCGCATCATATAAAATATATTTTACATTAATTGATCTGTAATACATATTTGCAGTTAGTTTTAGAAGTATCGTAAATATCAGCAATATTTTCTAAAAAGTATTGCAGATACATCGCAGTACACGGAATTGAATATTCTACTGCGACACACAGTACTCCAAGTATTCATCTGGTTAACTATGCTTTTCAGTCCTTTGGGTTGAAGGTCCAACGGACTTATGCCATCACTCTGCATCCGCTGTGCACCGTCCGCTGTTAGCTGCCATATCTCCGAAACCGTTCAGCAACTTTTTCTCAAATTTTATGTAGACATATCTTAGGGTACTGCCACTATGCACGAGGAATGTATATTTGATTGAATCATTCTAACGGCCCCAGGGCCCACAAACTGGTAAATTTTAATATTTTGCCTATTTTTTCAAAAACTCTTCAGTAACTTTTTCTCTGATTTTGCATAGACATTTCATGTGGTAGTGTCACTATACACATGAAATCTGTATTTGCTTCAATCATTCTACCAAAATGCAAAATTGTTACATTGAATGATGTCTGTATCTTGCCGTCATTGGGAAACACATAGGAATCACCAAATCAAAGATGGCGGACAAGTCGCAAACATCGTCAAATTTCGACAATTTTTGAAGGATAATTGCTAATTTACTTCATACTGGTGATAACAAGGAGGCAGGCAAGTGAAAAGATGTTATAATATGCATGGGCATGCTAATTGGTGCAATATTTATCCGTGAAAATGTAGTTTGAAGGCTTTGAATTGGAGTGAATCGGCAAATAATTTGCATAAATCCACTCACTGATGCCATACGCCGCTATTCTGTTCTTAGGGGTGTTACTGCAGAATTGTACTTAATGAGATAATTATCCAAGATATGTGAACAAGTTTTATAACATTGTTTTCAGGGGGCAATGGTGTATAAAATAAAATCATCTTGTTCATTGAGATGTTGCCTCGTTCATGGAGAAAATGTCTGGTGAAAAGTAAACTGACAAAATGCAACACAAATTTGAATTTGTTGGGAAATGTTTTGTCATATGCCACACAATAATAAATGTTATCAAACAACTAATTTGTCAATATAACTCCTTTTATCTGCTTTCTAATGGTATATCACAATAATTACAAACTCACAATATAGTCCAAAGGACTTCAGGGCCTCTTGGCCCATTTTTCATATGAAACTGATCATTGCCATCATTCTAACTGTCTGACATTACATACTCAAGAGTCTGCTAGTGTAGGAACAGTTCCTGACCTAGACCTTTCAGAATAATATTTGTGTTTTAGTTACCCGATGGACCACATTAAATGTAGCTGACCCTAGAAGTTCTGATTACAAGGAAAATACATACTTTATTTACGACCAGGTATAAATCCAAGCACAGGGAACAACAAAATACCAAGAAAATATTCAGATACCTACCTACCCTGAAATATTCCCCCTCAAGAAAACAACCAAAGAAGGAAAATGCCCAACTGGTTTACCCCTAAGCTTTGAGAGCACGTATCAGCAGCAGGAAACATAAAATTAATAGCATTCTAAAAGACCTTATCAATCTGGGAAAGTCCCAGCAAACATTCACCAAGCATCTCCCTGTGAACCGTACTGTAGACAGTACCGTCGGACTGGCAACTACCAAGTCCCATCATTCTTCTCAGTTTGATTCAGATTTTTAACTTGCCAACGCAATTGCTATCATTTATAGTTATCGCACTGTAATTTACTGAAAAAAACATTGACTGTAATCTGCTTATAAAATACAAACTTGTGCAGTTGAGCAAACTTCGTCCTCCATTGTCGCAGCATCTCCGTGGAAAGAAGATAGTGGCGCCACACAGCGGGTTATGTGATAAAAGCTCTAGTAGTGAAGTTGTGTGTTTGTCTCCAAAGTTGACATCTTGATGCTATAATAGTAATTTTTGCCTGATGACATGACATGTAGGAACCGAGATGTTTGTTAAACATAAAAATTAATGTTGATGATTCTATAAAATATAAACTACACTGTACTACACTGAAAATATGTAAACAAATATAAATAAAAAAAAAATGAAATAGAAACTAGTTAAAAATGTAGAGAAATCATAAAAGAATTATAATAAATATATATGTAATACAAAAACATTGGCTTATTAGTTTAACGTTTAACATCTAAAGCTCTGTTTTGATAGGTTTTATTTTACATTTGATGATACCTAATAAAGGGCTTAAAATTCTTTGTTTAAGTTCAATTATACACCATTCCGGCCACATGAAATATAATTGATATGTTAGTAATATCATGCTTACATAATAATTTGCATCTAACAGTGTTTCTCCTTTCACCATCTGCAATATCTTATCACGCAAACCTGTCGGTATGATACAGTTGATCTGGAGAATACATGTTTGGTAATTAAAAAAAGTCAAATGAATTTTATTGATGTATACCAGGCTGATTTCGACATAAAAGCTTCAAATGTGACAGAGAAAAAACCCTTGTCAGTCAATCTAGGAAAACTGATAGGAACTTCCGGCCAAAGATTTTCATCAATTACCTGTCTGCAGACAATGTCAGGCTGATGGCAGTATCAGTCCTGATCAATGTTGTATGTTAAATTCTACAATTTTACAACACATTTATGATGCTGTTGTTTGCTTATAAAACAATCTCTGGTTTACTTATAAAATGTAATTTGTCCATGAAATCGACCTTATTCGGTGGAGAAAACAATGCCCCACTACGGTGCGGTCTTGTTTTTATAGAACAGTCAATCACCTAACTGGCTGTGAGGAATCCGTGGGAGCTAGATATGGTTTTTGTTATTGTGAAACAGTGGGCTCATGTACTAAGGCAATATCTCAATTGCTGCTGTTTTCTAGTACATAAAAACCATTTCAATACTGATTTCCTATTTGTATTAGGTTTACTATCCAATAAATGGAAAACCTAGCTGGAACATAAATTTTAATGAGTAATTAATATGATGTTTATCACTGTTTAACCTACCATTGTTAATTTTCAGGAAATTAAAAATAGCCATTTATGTGTTATTTGTTATTACATATTTAAACAGAAATAATTGTTACATTTCTGGAGAAAAAAAACATTTATTTAAACACAAACAGGTAGTGATATCGTGTTGTTCATTAAAAATTTCCCCTGCCAATATTCTTAATGTTGGTACATTCATATTCAGACACTAAATAACTCGTCTTTCTGAAAACAAGTGGAGAGCAGTAGTGCAGTGTCTAGAGCTTCGGACTCTCGACCGAGAAAACCCGGGTTCAAATCCTGTGTTGTGGTAGCGAACCTTGGGCAAGTTTGTTCACTCTACGTTGCTCCAATTCACTCAGCTGTATGAATGAGTACCTGGCTATAGACTGGTGGATATTTTTGTACGAATAGTCTCCGCACATTAATTGCAGCATAGCTCGATGCTTCCCAGAGAAGTTGAGATGGTGTTCGATTGAACAGGCCTGCCAGGGAGTAAAGTGTAAAGTGCATTGAGCAGTCCTGAGGACTGGATACTGCACTATATAAGAACTTACCTTACCTTTATAACGATACACGATATTTTTTATTTATTTATGCCTATACACATGGGTAGTGACACTGCGATGTGTTCGCCGACTCCCTCCCCCATCTTGCTGAACTACTGCAGTGGCATTCTACATCAAATGCTATTATATAAGGTCACAGGAGCTTTCTGCAAGAAACACATTAGTTTAAATGATGTGTACGTAAAGTGTTGTCGTTATATGCACCGGTGGCAGGTGTTTCACTGTAATTACAGTACAGGTGCATACACTATGTTCTTTCTCTATGTTAAATGTACCCTACAAATGTTTGAAGGTTGGATGGATTTCCAGGAAATAAAACATACCCGTATCAATGTTAATGATGTTTCGTTATTGGCCTGATGTATAATGACTTCTCATCATCATTGTGGAGCCGTAGTGTCCCGTGTTTGGTCGAAGTCCTCAGCATGTCGTTTCCAAATCTGCCTGTGACTTCTAAGAATATTGTCAGCTTTCTGAAAATGTTTGGGGCACAAAAAATAATACAGACCTGTGCACATACCGAGTTATTTTTGTACGTTAAATGCATCCTAGAATTGTGTTTGAATATATATACAATGGCAGGTACCATCGATGTCATGTTAATATGCATTCAATAAAGCAACTTCTATGCAAGTCAAACAATGAAACAATTAACTCAGTTAAATAATGTTTTCAGCATTACAAAGTTCCATGAAACACATTTGAAAAGTAGTTTGAAGCAAAACTGCAATCACTAGCAGTAATAAATAAAACTCACCTATTACGGCTATAGTCTAATTCACAGACAACAGTGAAATACCTTGCTGATTTAGGTAGTGTCACCTACTGAGTTGGTAGTGAACTTGTGGTAGTGCCCGTGTTTGTTTGAAGCGACAAACTTCGTTATAAATGGTCTGCCAATTACCTGTTCATGGCTGGTGGGCATTGTATCAACCACCATCATCGACACATAACACATATGAATTGGTGCCTGAAACTATGGGCGCATAAAGCATTATCAGGATGGTTCGAAACTATATGGTGTACGAAAATATACGTTGTTGTTGCTATTTGACGGTGTCTGAGAATACAACCACACGCAGCCAGTAGAGTGCTAACACTACGTAGCCCATGGACGTGGCGTCATAATAGTAGCAGGACAAATCACATCTGTTGGCTTAGAAAACTCACATACCTGTCAGTGACATTTCGACAAGTAGCCACCCTCATTCATCCAACCTGACAACTGTATCAAACATGATCACCATAATATGTGCTCAAATCATACACCGCTTCTGTAATTTACGCATCAAACTGTACTTTGCTTATAAAATCTAAGCAGTATTTTGATTGTAAAAAATATACTGTAATTTGGCTATAAAATACAAACTTGTGCGGAGGAGCCAAGTCCGCCTGCTGTGATGTTGTCTAGTGGAATGAAGAGAGTGGCGCCACACAACGGGGCTCGGGGGACACAGGTGATTAGGAAGTGGTAAAACATAGACATTGTCATAACGAATGTACGTGTCCAAGTGGCCATTAAAAAATTAACATAAGATGTAATATCCAAAAACAATTTACACTATAATTTCTGTATAAAACGTGATAATTTTATAATTTACTCATTAGTATAAGTTGCTTACAAATACTTTGTTTTAAAATATTTTCTATAAATTTCTTATAAAACAATTTGTAATGTTCTTATGAAATATATAATATAATCATAAAATGTAAACTGTTATTTGCTTATAAAATATAAATTATATTGTGTATAAAACAAACTTACGTGGTGGTAGATGAAAGCCTGTTGTTGTCGTCTCGTGATACAAAGACACTGACGCCATGTAACATGTTGCAAAGCACATGACTGATTCATTAATTATTATTTTAATGTTTTTACAGTCAATTTTACCTATGCTGTTATATTTTCAAAGCTTTCAGAAGCTTTCATCAGAGTATAATTTGTACATAAAATATAAGCTGTAATTTGCTTATAAAATACAAGTACGGCAGTGAAGGACGCCTGTAGACAGTGGTGCCATGTAACGGATTACAAGAAACATTACTTCTAGGTGGTTTCTGAAGTTGTTAACAATAATTTAATTCGGTACCTTTATTCCACACCCAATATAGCACACATGAATCTGGGATTGTAATTACTATCTGTTCAAAGCTTTCAGAAGCCATCATCAGACTATAATTATTTTGTTTATAAAATATAAGGTGCAATTTTCTTATAAAATACAAGTATGGTGGAGAGAAGGACGCCTGTAAAGAGTGGCGCCATGTAGCGGGTTGCAAAGAACGTGACTTCAGGATGGTTTCTGAAGGTATCAACAGTTTTATTCAGAGGCTTTATTCCACACTCAATATAGCATACGTGAAAGTTGTAATTATTATCCATTCAAAGTTTTCAGTTTTTAGTTATAAAATATAAGCTGCAATTTGCTTATAAAATACAAATACGGTGGAGTGAATGATGCCTAGAGAGAGAGAGAGTGGTGGCACTTAGCGGATTCCAAGGTACATGATTTCTAGGTGGTTTCTGAAGGTGTGACTGTCAGCAGTTTCATATTATATAGTAGTTTTGTTCCACACTCAGTATAGCACACATGGATCTTGGGTTGTAATTATTATCTGTTACTGTTAAACAGACTTTTTAAATATTACATGACCGTGCGTGTGCTGCATGCTGTTTATACCTATTATGCAGTTCTTTCAGTAGGCCATCTATATTAATAATTTATACTTAGATCCTACGCAGATGAGTGGGCCTTTTGCCTCATGACATATAGCAATATCGACTGAATTGTGTTTAGTCTAACTAAAAAAGCTACACTCTTAGAGAAGTGATTATGTGTGTTTAATTAATGAGGTTGTATTTTGTGTACATTAAAAAAATCCACAAATATGTTTTTGTGTGTAATAAATATACAAAAACAATATTTTGTGGATATAAACTATAATTATAATATATTATATGATGAATGTATTTTACAATTACTGTGTAGTTTAAACAGCTAGCAAGTATAGAAAAAATTAATCATTCACTATGACTAAACCTCTAGATAACATTAACACTGCTTGGCTGCAGTGATAACATCTTATCAGTGTTATATTCATTTTTTAACTTTATAGGTTTGACTGTTGCAACTCGATTTCAGGGTTTTACTTAAGAAACAATAATTAACACAAGCGAGACATTTATTTTATGTATGGTGTCACCAAGCCAATCTACACAGCCTGTCAGTATTGATGTCATCAAGCCATTGTTGCTCGAATATGTGGAACGATTATTAGACTTACAGATGCAGCTGTATGCAAACACCCCTTGACTTGAATACAATAGTTTCATTATAAGTGACATAATACTTCCTTCACGTGGATGGTTTGATCAACTTTAATTTCTGATGCCTGTAGACAGCAATGACTGGTTCGTGTGTGCGATTGCTCGGCCCACGTTTGTCGCATTGTGATTGTGTCATCTTGTGTCATTGCAAGGTCCCCTGCTCCCTCCATTGACGTCTGTGTCAGTCTGTTGTGACAGACGTAGCTCTTGTGGTTGCAATCACCTGTGCTAGATTCACTCATCTCCCCACAATGACGGCATCACTGTGGCTTTCTGGCACTCACTCTCCACTCTATATGCCCGATAATACCACAGACAGACCTTTTGATATCACCTATTTTGTGTGTGGGTGGTTTGGTTAAGTATCATTTCGTGAAATGACTTTCCATTAACAGTGCCTGTATTGTATTTATGCTCATCATGAGTTTTATTTGTATTGTATACAATATTTGAGTCCTAAGGTCTTTATAGTCAGTGATTTTCTCATGTATTCATGATTGTGCCCACACATTTCACAGGGTATCGTGTTAACTGAAGCACTGAGAGTGTCCGCTTAACAACTACAATACTGTGTGCAGACCAAAGAAACCACACTGGAAATTGGGTGTACACTGACAGTGTGGTTTTGAAATGTATGATTGCAGGTGTATGGTTTCCCAGACACTCAGTCGTGCCTGGGCAAAAGATAGGATTGATGACATTTTAAGAACTTGCCATGAAACTTTTTTTACTGATATATATCTTTATTAGTATGAAGCAGAGTATATAGTGAGTTAATGTGTGTTTGTAATTTAATATGTTTAACACTAAACAAGATTTGCATTATTCGTATGTAATATATATATTGTATATATATATATAATCTGTTGCTTAAATATGATTAGTTAATAATACATTATTTATATTTCCAAATGCATGGAATGTAATTTTAGTACAAGCTTTACATAAAATTAACCATGTGTTAAATAAATGAGTAACATATGACAAAATAAAACATGAAATTCTGAGCTCTGTAAATACCAAGGCCAATATTTAATTTTAAGCTGTAATTTTGTTTACTATTTTCATTACTTGTAATATTTACAGTTAAATCTGCCACAAAATTAGCTTAAATATGAAGTTTGCAGATGCACAATAAACATTGTGCATCTGCAGAAAGTTGTAAACATGTTTTTGGAAACGAAGTTGATTGATATTGGGACTCTGTGACATCACAACCTCGCTGTCATATCTCAGTGGGATAAGTCCCTTGTGTGTCAATGTTGGGCAACCAACAAGATAGTCACCAGAGTACCTTCTCCAACTCAAAGGTATTACCATTGCCAGACAACTCTCGTTTCTTCGTTGTTGTGTGCTAGATTCAAAACATCAAATTTTGTAGCACTACTAGTGTAATTTTGATATAAACTGTAATTTGCTTATAAATGCAAATTGTAATTTGCATGTAAAATGTAAGCTGTAATTTTCCTATAAATTATAAACTTACTTGGCGGATCGAACCATGTCCCGGTGTTGTCTCGTGAAATGAAGAGAATGGCGCCGCATAATGGGTTTCTGGGAACATGACTGCTGGCTGGTTTATAAAACCACGACCTTGCCATCGTGAATCTATGTACACATACTGATTTCGTATAAAATGTGAACTGTAATATCCCTATAAAATGTAAACTATAATTTACTGATAAAATATAAACAGTAATTTAATTTAAAAAAATATACTGTAATTTGCGTAATAAAACACAAAGTCGCGAGTGGAGCGAACTGTGTTGACAAAAAGAGTGGCGCCACATAGCGAGTTGCAAGGAACGTGATTGTCAGAAAGTTTTTAAAGTTTTTATTTCATCTACGCCTGAAGTTTACACAAAGTAAAAATCACTGACTAGCTTAAATGACTTAGAATGTATACATTCCTTTAACTTTAAGAGGCATTTCTTGAAATTACAGTTTAGTTATTGCAGGTATATTATTATTGTTATTTAGTGCAAATAACATAACTCCAATAACACCAGGACAACTGCTCATTTTACATTTTGACCAGATCACGTTTGGATCACCAACGGCATTTGCAATTTTGCCCCAATCTGAGTTTTTGTGCATTTTTCGTCTTGCACATGGGGTTAAAATGGTGAAAGCTCGCTTTGTTTTTGCTCATTACACCGATAAATCAAGTCTTTTATGCCTGCATTGCTTTCATCATTACAGTTGGCGCATTAAGACACTTGAATGCACATTTAATTTGCTACAAAGTGATTAACTGATTAGTGCCATGTTTGGAAAACTTAAATATAATCATTTTCTGTTTCTGTCCTGTCTTCCGCCTGAGTGCCGTTGTACCCGCTGGCGTTCATGGGTCAGTACAATCGCATGCCACTTCAGCTGCGCCGAAACGGTTTCCGGCTGCAACGGAGTAAATTTCATGGAATATGAGCCGTTGGTGCACGGAACAATAAAGACAGACGGAAACATATCAAACCAACTCGTCTGGTCACTCGTTGTCAACTAAATTTCATTGAAATATTTATTACACAGAGGGGGCGCTAATGTGCATGTGCGTGCACGTAGCCTTGGGTTTCCATAAACTGGTTTCTGGCTGTAGGTGTAACTATCTACAGAAATAGACAATAAGACCTAACAATGTGTTGCGTGTTTTGAAGGAATTTATTTCTGAGTGTTCCCACTGCAGTAGACGACTGAAACACGGACGAGTGAACGAGTGCCATGTTACGTTAGCGGCAGTTTTGCAGCAGCCCAAAATGTGCGAATGTTTTGTAAATCCATCTGAAATATAAGATATGTTGGTAATAATGTCATTATCAGGACATGCGCATATCAGTGACGTCCAGCATTATTACGTAATACTCAGTAACACAGCGTGGTGCGTTGCGACAAACTCTTTGCTGCTATTCGATATTGTTGTCTGTTGCTGTGTGCGGAAGTGGGAAGGCGAGTGTTGTGAATGTCGTTTTAACCTCTACATGTGTCTGTCTGCAGATCTGCTACCTGTCCAACATGGCGGAAAGACGTGATCTCTTCCTTTGGGAAAACATGCAGGTCAGTCACGTGACGCCAGCTCCACGGCGCACACATTGAGTCATGCCGTCTCGCTTATAGTTGGTAGCGTGGCAGCGGTGGAGAATCGCAGGCGGCTAGCTTCGGGCTGTGGCTTGTTACATTCCGACAAAACAAACCCACATCCCTATTCCATCATTAGTCAACATTTGTCAAACAAACCAGTCAGAATTTGTGCTTTTCCACTTCATTTCGGTGCTTGATAGAAAAAGCAGTTTTGGCTTTCAGTTGCTTAATGCAATGTGACACTGCATGCTGCTGACTTTTTTACATTGCCTGCTCAGACTCTGCATCAACAGAATATTTTAAATACCCCTGATATTTGCAGTGGCCATCTACTTGTGCTGCCCTCTTGTGAGTCCAGTTTAGTCACTGTACATTGTTAGCTCCAGCCCTGTCTCTGTTTAGCTGCCCTCTGAATTAACACATCTGAGAAGTATCCCTAATTTTCATGTGAGTATCTAGTGTTTTGTTAATGTTTATATCATCTGGAATTCAGAAAGATTACTTACTTGACTTAATTAAGCCTTTTCACTTTTGACTTACATTTCCAGTTGTTTCCATCTGTACAACCCCCGCCTTTGCCATCTGTGCTGCAATTTCCCTACACCATCTGTTTCTTGGCCTTCCCCTTTCCTGTTACGCCTAGGGTTCCAACATGATTGGTTGCTTTCCAATGAGTATAACCGATCCAGCTCCATTTCCTCCCGAGTTGTACAGTACAGAATCCTCATGATATACAACACGTTAAGATACATGAGTCGTTATATGGTACGTATCGGGATAATAAAAATCGCATGAGTTCATGGGTTAGATTAGGCGAGTACAGGAAGGGCAAAGTGGATTTGGGACATACCCTACATATTTTTTAGAATGAAAAGTTATATTTTAAGAAATTGCATTTGGAGTAGTGATTCATCTTTTCCCTTGAAGTTAACAGGAGAATAAATAAAGCAGCATGTTAGCATTTTTTTATTGTAAGTTGTAACATTTAAAATAAGTTTTTTTATATAGTTTTGTTCACCCGAAGTGAACAAGAACATTAATTTTAAATAGTTTGGCGATGTATTGATAGGCTTGCTGCCTATCGTTATATGTTTGTTCATTGTTTAATTGTAATAATTAACCCTACTCAATACAAATTCTGGCTGCTCTACCCTTTAAGAATACACCTTCGACACTTGGTTATGAAAACTTTGAATCTTGTGTTGCATAGATTTTGTTAACAGTTAGTACAATCTTAATATTTGTGTTAAAAATGGGTAACGTGGTTGGTACAGAAATTCCTGTGGACTTATCTTATTTTAGCAGGAGGAAAGCTGCCCTTATGTTCTTTTTCCCAGCCCTTACAGTACTATCTATTCCTGTGTTTATTTCACTATGCTGCCTATAGATATATGAAACACTGTACATCATGTAGAATCATTCCTTGTAGTGTGGCTAGGCTGCACTGCTTTTTTAGTTGACATCTATGTCTAACATAACTACAGTTGTTTCTGTTGGTGATACTTTTCTTGCATGTGTTTTCTGTTGTGTAAAAGAAGACCCTGATGTGTGGCAAAGTGAGGGTCATCTTGTTGCGTCAGTTCAACAAGGTTGTAACGGCATTTTGCCAATTGTTCAGGAGAAGTAAAAGAAGATTTTCATTAGTTACAGTGTCTTAAATAAGTAACATATAATTTAATCCTTGGGTTCCCAAACAAAAAAAAGATAGAACTTTCAACCAGTGAAGTTCAACCCAAATTCAACTGAAACTCAGTTGAATTTCAACTATGAAGGAGTTGAAAATTTCACATGCAAATGAGCTCGCGTTCAACTGTTGAATCTCAGTTGAGCTTCAACTATATATATATATATTATGCAAATAGACAGTTGAAAATTTCTCATGCAAATGAGTTGAGTTTCAACTGGTGTTGAACTTGGGTTGAGCTTCAACTCGCATTCAACTGTTGAATCTCAGTTGAGTTTCAACTATGTATATGCAAATATACAGTTGAAAATTTCACATGCAAATGAGTCGAGTTTCAACTGGTGTTGAACTTGGGTTGAGCTTCAACCCACATTCAACTGTTGAATCTCAGTTGAGTTTCAACCCGCGTTCAACTGTTGAATCTCAGTTGAGTTTCAACCCACGTTCAACTGTTGAATCTCAGTTGAGTTTCAACCCGCGTTCAACTGTTGAATCTCAGTTGAGTTTCAACTCTCTGTCAACTGTTGAATTTCTGATGATGTGAGCTAGCTTTCCATCTACACAGCTGCATGTGTCAAATAGCGAAGCATTTGCATCATCTGTAGGAACATAGGCATGCATCATCTGTAGGAACATAGGCATGCATGCAAGCCCTGGAATTCACAAAGCATCACAAAAATAAGGATTCCATTCTTTTACTTTTCTTCAACCATTCGTTTTAAATGTCCATTCTCTCCAAACGTCTCAGAATTCTTCGGGTGTGGAACACCTTTTCGTTCATTGCTCATGTGAACTCAGTGCCAGTCACTGCCAGAGAGCATGAGCCTGTTTGTCGCAAACTCTGAAAATATACAGAAACATGTCATTTAATACAAGTAAACAGGCAAGCAAAGCTGTACAATATTAGCATAACAAGGTTTCAACTACATTTTGTGTTGAATTATGCAAATTGAGAGTGATTTAATAAAACATTTGCATGCGTGCCTGATCGAGTGCACACACACACATGCGCACACACTTATTTTATACACACGTACAGATATATTATATATAAATTATTTATATACATACACTCACAGACACACCATCCACAAAGCCTGTCACTATATACATGAACTCCCAATGTAGGGTGCATGTGACCCTGGTCTGGTCTGTATTGTTTATGTACCAATGCATATAAGAAACATGCATACACGTGTAAATATTCAACCACATGCACGCACGCGCGCGCACATATATATACAGTCAAACCTAGTTAGTCTAAATATTTTGATGGCTAGTGAATATGTCTGCATTAATTTTTTCTAGATAGATATTATGAATCATACACATTAAAGGTATTTGTGTTTAGAATTTCCATTTGCATAGTATGTGTAGTTGCTGAGGCTTGCAGGTTTCATTATTGGCATTTGGATTAACGTGGTTCAACTGATTATGTGCTTATGTTACAAACATATATACTAATATGTATAGGGTAACGATTGCATGTTTTGTTGTAAGTACCAGCTGGAATTCAATACTGACAACGTTATACCAACTCACATTCCAGAGCCTTGATCAAGTAATGTTTTGACTGATGGCAACTGTGTGCAGCTAAAGAATGTTAGTCCATTGTCTATCCTTGAAGTTAAACTTATACCATTATAAATATGATTGCAGCCTGCATGAGGATATATATATGTATATATATATATATATATATATATATAGAGTATAATTCTTACCTTAAAGAATTTCCAGTTTCATCTGGCTCAAATGTTGCTAAATAGTGATGTACTTTAAAATTCAGACGTGACACTGGTAGCTGTTTGCTTGTTAACTGCAATCCTTTCCAGTCCACCAATGTTCTGATTCTGCCACACACACACATCTGGTGTATTTAAAATTGCCTGCCAAACCAGCACAAGTCGGCATACTGAGTCAGGATTGGTTAGTCAGTCACCAGAGATTGGGTGACTGACCATATTCCAGAATCGAATTACAGGGTATGTGGGCAAGGCCGGTTGACCTGTTTGAACTCAGAGTCATTTATCTGTTTAGAGGTTGGGGATATGTGACCTGAATTCTTACTGTAGACACAGCATACCTCATTTATAGCTAGAAACACAGAAAACACATTGCATTGTAGAGATCTCAGTGGTATTCATAAACCTACTGGAAAGTTGTGGTTATTGTTTTTAATATGGGTTAATGCATTCATTATCATTATATAACTGCAGTGCAACAGAACAGTAAGAAATACAGCTATATGTTGCATACTTGAGTGAGGTCATATCATGTATCTAGGCTTCAAATTATAGCTGTTTTACGTTTTAATTTGAAAATGTTTGTTATTTAGTCAACACTGAAAGCCAAGCTAAGGTGATAAGATGCTATGCACATAATTATTGTCAATCCGTTGGCGTGTATTAGATGTCAACAGAAAGGCATCTATAGACGTTGATTTGACATTATTTTGAGATGTCGTCCACTTGACCAAAAATTTACTCATAAAAGCGCTTTATAAGTTCAGTATAATAATAATAAAAGTTGTCTTGTGCCCACTGGGATCCCTCCATTTTGTCCTATCTAAAGCACATCGCTCTGCTGTTAACGGCAGGAGTCCAGTGTCATGTTTTATTTCATTGTTCCACCTTTTTTTCTGTTTTTCTTTGTTCAATTAAGGAATTGAATAATTCCAATTCATTTTTGAATTGACCCCAGTCCTGCTACTGAAATATTATTTTAAAACGTCAGTAACCTCAGTTGTAACTGAATGAATTTGTGTAAATACGTAAGAGTAAGTTTGTGTTTACAATCACGACGCATTCTTTAAAATGACAAAATGCGTGCATTAGTTGTGGTCACGTTTTTAGGAATAACAAAATCACTGAATTCAACTTGTGTTCAAACTGAGTTGTTGAAAATTACAAAGTCCTTGCTTTCAACTTGCGTTCAACTGCTGTTGAAGTCTAAGTCCCCACTTTCAACTCGCGTTCAACTGCTGTTGAAGTCTAAGTCCCCACTTTCAACTTGCGTTCAACTGCTGTTGAAGTCTAAGTCCCCACTTTCAACTCGCGTTCAACTGCTGTTGAAGTCTAAGTCCCCACTTTCAACTCGCGTTCAACTGCTGTTGAAGTCTAAGTCCCCGCTTTCAACTTGCGTTCAACTGCTATTGAAGTCTAAGTGCCTGCTTTCAACTTGCGTTCAACTGCTGTTGAAGTCTAAGTCCCCACTTTCAACTTGCATTCAACTGCTATTGAAGTCTAAGTCCCCACTTTCAACTTGCGTTCAACTGCTGTTGAAGTCTAAGTCCCCACTTTCAACTTGCATTCAACTGCTGTTGAAGTCTAAGTCCCCACTTTCAACTTGCGTTCAACTGCTGTTGAAGTCTAAGTCCCCACTTTCAACTTGCGTTCAACTGCTGTTGAAGTCTAAGTCCCCACTTTCAACTCGCGTTCAACTGCTGTTGAAGTCTAAGTCCCCACTTTCAACTCGCGTTCAACTGCTGTTGAAGTCTAAGTCCCCGCTTTCAACTTGCATTCAACTGCTGTTGAAGTCTAAGTGCCTGCTTTCAACTTGCGTTGAAGTCTAAGTCCCCGCTTTCAACTTGCTTCAACTGCTTTGAAGTCTAAGTCCCCGCTTTCAACTTGCATTCAACTGCTGTTGAAGTCTAAGTCCCCGCTTTCAACTTGCATTCAACTGCTGTTGAAGTCTAAGTCCCCACTTTCAACTCGCGTTCAACTGCTGTTGAAGTCTAAGTCCCCGCTTTCAACTTGCATTCAACTGCTGTTGAAGTCTAAGTCCCCACTTTCAACTCGCGTTCAACTGCTGTTGAAGTCTAAGTCCCCGCTTTCAACTTGCATTCAACTGCTGTTGAAGTCTAAGTCCCCGCTTTCAACTCGCGTTCAACTGCTGTTGAAGTCTAAGTGCCTGCTTTCAACTCGCGTTCAACTGCTGTTGAAGTCTAAGTCCCCGCTTTCAACTTGCATTCAACTGCTGTTGAAGTCTAAGTGCCTGCTTTCAACTCGCGTTCAACTGCTGTTGAAGTCTAAGTCCCCGCTTTCAACTTGCATTCAACTGCTGTTGAAGTCTAAGTCCCCACTTTCAACTTGCATTCAACTGCTGTTGAAGTCTAAGTCCCCGCTTTCAACTTGCGTTCAACTGCTGTTGACGTCTAAGTCCCCGCTTTCAACTTGCATTCAACTGCTGTTGAAGTCTAAGTCCCCGCTTTCAACTTGCGTTCAACTGCTGTTGAAGTCTAAGTCCCCGCTTTCAACTTGCATTCAACTGCTGTTGAAGTCTAAGTCCCCGCTTTCAACTTGCATTCAACTGCTGTTGAAGTCTAAGTCCCCGCTTTCAACTTGCATTCAACTGCTGTTGAAGTCTAAGTGCCCGCTTTCAAATCGCATTCAACTGCTGTTGAAGTCTAAGTCCCCGCTTTCAACTTGCGTTCAACTGCTGTTGAAGTCTAAGTCCCCGCTTTCAACTTGCATTCAACTGCTATTGAAGTCTAAGTGCCTGCTTTCAACTTGCATTCAACTGCTATTGAAGTCTAAGTGCCTGCTTTCAACTTGCGTTCAACTTCAAGTTCACATTCAACTTGCATTCAACTGTTGAACACAGGTTGAACAGCAGGTGAAACCAACTTTCAACAGTTGAAATTCAACTATTCATAGAGAATCAGTTGAATTTCAACTGAAACTCTTGGTTTGTGCATTAATCAAAATAATACTATGTAATACTGTAAAATATATCAAGTATGCAGTTACAACCTTTTTGTACTTAGTTGCATTATGATCTTCTAAAACAATCAGAGATATCTTTGGCGATCAGCTTTCCTATGCATATTATAATATAACAAAAACAACAACCATTAAAGTATTACATTTTATTTTCTCTGTCTTGACATATTTATGTATCTAAATGTTTATACTCATGTTTTGTTTGGCTTTCTTCCTGTCTTTAAATAATATCCATCCTCATAATCAACTAAATAATAAATTACTGACCAGTTTAATGATTGTAATCTACCCTAGTGTCCACCGTATGCCAGGATGCAGTTCTGTCTCTTACCTTGTCTCAAATACTTCCTTCTTCTACCACTTGGCAGGTCATTCCCTGAATGTGCTTTTCATTATTGAGATGATCTTTTCTCAGATTTCATAATGTCTCATCAACTTCTGTATGGCTTGATGGTCTAGGCTATTGATTAAGTTTTTTCAAAAAATTTCATTTTATAGATGTCTATTATTAAATGTGAAGTGTTGCTAGTTGGCCGGCACAAACAAGAATGTGCCTTGGGTATCAAATGGTTTACTTGGATTCAATTTTCAATTAGCATGCTGGTAGGATATAGACTAATAATAGCCAAAATCTACGAAAGCTGAAAGAATGAGCTATCCAAAGAACCACAATGTATTATTGAAAACACACTGACAGGTGCATGATAGTTGACATGAAGATAGCAAAATGTACAATAATGGGAAAAAATGCATACAAATAAAAAAAAATGTCTAAAACATTTCTTGGAGTAGTAGCAGTTAGAAAATGAGTGAAGGCAGGATGTCCAGCATCATGAAATCTCTTACATCATTACTTGGTAGCTCGACAATACTCTAGCCACATACATGTGGCTGATACAGAGTTCTGAGCTGTACATAAGAAGAAGATGACAAGAAGTAAATGCCCGTAAATGCAACATCCTGGTATCCAGTACATTGGCATTCTTCTGATAAATTGAGTCCAAATTCTTGTACATCATGACGTAACTGGTAAAATATGATGTGTTATGTTCAATATGGGTACAAAAATAAGAGATTCTTGTCTAATTTACTCTAATTCGCACGGAAATTTCACGTGACATTGGGACACTGATCACATTTTTTATTATCACTGCCATGGTATGAAATCCATAACATTCATTGGTTCTCAAATGATGCAATATAAGACACCTCGCATGCGTCAGTTGGTTCTGTCATTGTTGCTTCTCACAAACCTCGACAGCTTGCAATGATTTGAAGTGAAAAGTTAACGATTGTAGCAACCACTGTAAATATGGCCGCCAGCGATGTGACACACGTGGCTGCATCTTCCAGTGTTACTTTAACCTTACAGATAAATAATTCAGCATGGGTAATTTTTAAGTACTTGGATAGCAACGGCTTTTAAATATGATACGTGTACCTATACACATGAGTTTGAAAGGGTTAAGTTGTTCCCTAATGTCTCTCTTTGGTAATTTGACCAAAGTGGTATCTACACTACACTGAGATGTTCGCAGTGATTCCCTAGAAAGATGTACTTAGCAGTGTCGTGTACTTTATGGCGGTATTTATACTGGTGAACCAATATTTGTATGTCATGTTGAAACCCTTTTTTATTTAGGGAAACCGGTATTCCATATGGTATGTTGTCAATTGACAACAGGGCACGATATAAATCTTAAAAATGCATAGGTTGCTATGCAAAATGAGTTGCATAGCAAACAGGATTTTTGCATAGCATTTTGCATAGGCATAGTGTAGCATATTGTTGTACTGACAGTGATTTTGGGATATATAAAAACAACACCAGTTTATGAATTTGCACTTTTATACACATCTGTACTAAATCAGTGTACAAGTGATGAAATCGAATGTTCACAGCAAGTGTCTGTGGCACAATGCAGCACAAGTAAACTACATACAAACTTTGCTTATACCATTTTATCAATGTAACATGCAATATATTACAAACTTAAAATATGAAATTACTTGTAAACTAAAAACTAGCACAGATGATTACAATTAAATCAATGTTGATATACAAGACTACAAGTTATTGACTTGAACTTTATAAAATAGACCATTATGTGGAAATGTCACATCCATGTTTCAATATAAAGTCAAGTATATCACAGAGTCCAGCTTAGCACACAAGTTTAGTTCAGCACAGAGTCTGGTTTAGCACATGATAATGTACAGTTTAGTCGCTGATATAGTCCAACTTAGCACACTCTAATACTGCAGCTCTTGTGGTCCCCTCAGTATCCTGTAAATGAAGACGATCTTTGCTGGTTTCTGTAGTCCCAGGTTGTTACAGTGCTTGGTGAGCACGAGACTGGAGTTGCTGAACACTCTAGGGCAGCAGAGGATGCAACTGCTGACTGCAGGGTCACCATGAAGTCGACAAACCCATCTGGAACATCAGCTGCAGAAGAGCCCAGAGCTTTCCTCCAGGTCACAGGGTGTGAATTTCTGCCTTGCGGGGTGAAGAAGGATGAAGGAAATGGAGCTGCTTCTGCCTGGAATGCGATGGCTGCAGGGAGGAAAGTTTTGTTTTTGCTGATGAGCCACAACTTCACAGCCTCAACCTGGTCAAGTGACTGGCCGTTACCAAGGTATCTGGAACATGTGTGCAGCCAGGTGGCAGGGCTTGATAAAGAAGTTGAACCTCTTCTGGACGATGTCTGTGGGGTTGTAACACTGGTTCGTTGAGCAGCCGGATGAAGATCTCACAGGCATCGGCGATGGCTGTCTTGTCACTCTGGCCCTTGTCTAGTGCTTCAGCTACTGGTCGCAACATATTGGCTAGGTCTTGCACCTCTCTGAACAGGTTCATGTCCATCACCTTCTTCATGATGGCTGCATCCGTCTCACCTGGATGACCTTCGATGAACCTGATGTAGTAAGTCCTGTTGGTCAGGTGCGAATCGAGGCTGATGAGCTGGCCCTTCCAGCGAGTGTCATTTGGCAGCTGAGGACAAGTTGAATCTAACTGCTCCTTCAACCAGGCAGAGGGGACACGGTGGTTCCTGAAGAACTTGTTGACATCGGTGATGTGCTTCATGAGAGAGGATGACGTTAGATCCTGGCCGAGCAGGTTGAGGTCATGGGAGAAGCACCCATACGTGATGAGGTTATCGTCTTCTTTCTCCAACACTCCTCATCTTGTACATATTTTTGGTATTGTCAATCACAAAGGAGTACTTTGCAGCCATAGGTACTCTCAGCATGGGATTTAGTCTCAAACATGGTCTTACTGTCTTGTGGGTGGTGCCTGTATCCTTAGCATCCACGAAGAAGCCTTTACCTTGGCTGATCACTGATGTAGAGATGACCAGGTCGTTCTGGATGATACTCCAGCCACCTTGCTGCAAAGTGAGTCTTGTTGTTCAGTTGCTGCTTCATGACGGCCTGATACTTGTCATGGCATTTGTTTAGCCATGGTCTTGAAGAGGGGATGCTCCACAACGGCAGATTACACCCGAAAACAAACTCAGCAACCTTCTCATCCAGGTCATCTTTGATAGCCGCTGGGGTACAGAACAGATGGCTATTGAGATCAGCTAGACGCTTGGCTGGTGGTGCAGGCCCAAACTGTGGAGCAGCTGGGCGCTTCTGTGGTTGAGTGTGGTTGGCCTCCACGATGATTGGCTCTGGATTAGGCACAAGACCCTTTGCAACCTGTTACTGAGGTTCACTGGTTCTAGTCTGCAGTGACTTTTGAACCATCAACAAGGCGAGTGAAATGGTTCCAGATAGGGTCCATAGGTCTACCACCTTTGAGCATGTTGACTAGTATGACTGAGCACTGTTATCGATCTAACACGCCTTCGCAAGGTTATGCCAAAGCATTTGAACAAGGAAGCAGAATCAGTCAATGATACACCGTATTGAAATTGAACGGGTAGTGTATACAGCGTAATTACGTCACACTAGAATAACAGAGGGCGATGTGCGAGTGACTATACTTACTTATTCAAATGCTTTGGTTACGCGAATAGGTCATGTGCCTACGTCTTCACCAATCAGATCGCTCGATCGAAGTGCACCAATACGTTCCCGGCATACGAAAATGCCAACAAGAAAAAGAAGACCCGATCAACTTAAGAACCAGCGACTGAAAGTGGTCGCCGTCTGCGGGTTTGTAATTTTTATAGTAGGTATGTGCAGATATCTAAGAATAGCGGCCACCAGTTTGACCTAGATCGCTGTGCAAGAATCTCATACTGTACAAAGTTTCATGATCATTTGAAGTCTCGAAAGTAGTTTGCTTGTCCCCGAAATCTTTGATGGTAGGATCGTGTGATGTGTCATGGCAGTTGAAAACATGAAAATTCGCTCATGTTCAAGAATCAATTAAACATACTCGGATTGCAGAAACCATGCATCCCGGATACTCTCCACGCGTGTAGCTGGAGATTGGAGGGATCACGATGGATTAGTCCTCGTGGTTGTGACAGCAACTGAGGGATGTTGGGTATCTGTAGAGGAGATTCCACCAACATCCCTAAGAGGAGTGGAAACCAGATTGCTTGTGGCCAGCGAGGGGCAATGAGGATCAGTTCACACTGGTCTCGTTGGACCTTCTCGAGAACTTGTGGCAACAGAGCTGGTGGTGGGTAAGCGTACGCCCACAGTGCCTTCCAGTTAATTGATAGTGCATCTACTCCCATGGCCGATGGCTCTGGAACGGGTGACACAAACAGGGGGAGCTTGTGGTTCCACCTCGTTGCAAATAGATCCAACAAGGGAATTCTCCATTCCAGTGTGAGCGCCCGGAAGACAGAGGGGTAGAGACCACTCTGTACCTGACATCTGGGCTGGGCGCGACAGGACGTCTGCAAGAACATTCAATCTCCCGGGAATGTGGCTTGCCGGTAGCACTATCCGGTTGGTCTGACATATGAGAAGTAGCCTCTTGGTCCATCTGCACAGCAATATTGACCGTGTTCCACCCTGCTTGTTGATGTAGGACACTTCAGTGGAGTTGTCCGACGCAACAAGGACCGTCTGGCCTGTAAACTTCCTCTGCCAGTGGAGCACGGCTTTGTGTATGGCTTCCAACTCGAGCACATTTATGTGAAGTATTTTTTCAGTTGTTGTCCATACACCGGAGACCGTCAATGAGTTCCAGTGTGCACCCCAGCCGATGCTTGACGCATCTGTGAATAACTGTGTGTCTGGGTCCTTCAGGGTAATCAGAGATCCCCTCAGAACATTGTGTCCCAACATCCACCATTGAAGATCCTCCTCCGCAGTAGGGGATAGAGATATCCACAGGTTGCCGGTTGATGCATTAAAATCCCAATGTTGTGAGATGCAATGTTGGGTTTCGCAGGTTTGTAGATATCCCAGAGGAACAAATTTTTCTGTTGCGGCAAACAGATCTAGTAGGATCTGCCATGTACGATCACATCCTCCCTGTTGGAGAAGAAATGAGTATGATATCGTTCCAATGTTGGAGTCACCTGGAAGGAAATCAGATCGAACTGATATCCCCAAAAAATGAACTTCTGTGTGGGAGTCAAGTCCGACTTCTTCTCGTGAATCAGGAGGCCCATTGTGTGGCAGAGACCGAGCACTTGTACAGTGTCTCGGAGGCACTGATCTCGAGATGTCGAGATTATCAGTCACCCAGATACTGACAGAGATTGATGCCCATCACGTGCACCAGCACTTTGATCTCCGCCATAATTTTTGTGAACACCCAGGGTGCTAGAGAGGCCAAATGGCAGAGCTCTAAATTGGTATATGGCATCCCGACTCTGAAACCGAAGGAACTTTCGGTAACCCCTGTGGATGGGAATGTGGAAATAGGTGTCCACAAGATCGATGGATGTTACCCAGGCGTTCCAAGGTAGAGATCGCCGAATGCTTTCTGCAGTCTCCATCATGAAGTGGGGAATCTCCAAGAAAGTGTTGAGAAATGAGAGTGGCTAAAACCTGTTTTAGACAGGGTGGTTTTAAGTGGCTTTAAACATCATGTGGATAAAACCATGCAACCCTGATCTGAGGTAATATGTTTATTCAGTATTCGAAAAATCACTTGGTTGCTTGGAGTACAGGTACCAGGTGAACTAAACAATGAAATGGCTAGAAAAAGCTCCACAGCTACACTATGTACGTAGTCGTGTCTTCACTCGCCTAACACAACTAGTGTCACCCAGCCAATGGATGCTGATATTATCAAGAACATGAAGTTCTATTACCGGTTCATCCTAGCCACCAGGAGACAAGAGGCACCAGAAGGAGTCGCACCATTCTCATGGAATGAGGATCAAAGCGAAACCAGAAACACTTCAAAACTGCTACACAAATGCAGGGTTTGTTGAAGCTATTGAACATCAAGAAGATGGCAACTATGAAGCAGTTGCTTCGTTCAGCAATGTATGCAACAAGCTCCGTGAGGTTGATGGAGATGCTGTATGTACGATGGACAGTGAACTTCAAATTAACCTGGATTTTGAAACTCAAAACTAAATTGACAGGTGTATTCGATCACAAAATGTTTGTACTTGGCCAAGACATGTCTACTTTTCATGTTTGCCAGTTTAAATCTTCGACGACGATTTTGATCATTTTAAGTTAATAAATACATTGGTGATTTTCATTTTTATAGCACAATGGCTGGTGTCGTGCTGTGCGTGATGCTAGCGATGTTTGTGCGTGTTTTTAATTGTTTTATTTTATGAACACAAATATAAGTACTGTAAAAAGAAAAAATGGACAAACGTTGATAAAATTAAGCCCATTAAAAGGTATATTAATTAGTTTAATTTGATATAGCTGGTACTTGCTTATCCAATTGATGCAAAATGAACAAGGAACATACAGACAGAAAACATGGATTTGTGCAAAAGCAAATTTGCTCAAGTCTAGGGCTGGAGGCTTAGTTGAGATGGGCCTCTGCGATAAAAGACATAATTAAGGTGGAATCTTGAAACTGTAAAATATTTTAAATACCGGTTTATATATTTAGCAAACAGTTAAAGAATGGTGTCCATGTAAGGGCTTTATATAAGATTCAAATGTTCAATGTTTGCTAATGCCTATGAACAATAATAATAATACAATGATCTTATATCTAGTGCCGGTATCTGCTTTTAACAAGGTCATAGCACTTACTCCGTTATTAAAGCAAATGTTTTGGCAGCAGCTAACGCAGCGCAATACGGGTTTCTGTAGATTGAGATCATTGTCTCCGAGTCCACGACTATTTTTCTATTTCCATGTGTGGGATACTTTATTTCACCTGCCATAGACACAAAATAGAACATGCAACGGCTTTTTAGACGTTTTCCGAAAGACACATGCAGTGTGTGGTGAATGAGATTTCTCGTGTTCAAAAATGGCAGGAGGTGGAATTGAACCACCACCTCGGCCCGTCGATCGATAGTCTGACACTCGAAGCACTAAACCATTGCGCGTCCTTGAAGGTCTATGAGCAAATCTCTAAATGTTTCGTAAATGTGTTAGATGTGATGAATTTTATATTGTTTTAATTGTTGTTGGTAGTTAGATATGTTTAGCACACAGTTAATATACTAAGGCGGTTAACTTCAACTGAAGTGGATTCATAATTATATTTACCTTCATTATGGACAGATGAATTGACCTAACAGCATGTCCGACACTATCAAATTTGAAATGAAAAACTTGATTGTGATAAGTACCAGACATGATTTAGTGAAGCACAACGTGAAACTGATAGAATTTTTTGGTAGCATTTAATAAGAACTAATATGTTTATTTGGGTATGTTGGAGATTATATACTTACCATATACACATCAATGCGCATGTTACAACTTGCACAAATGTAACTTAGTATTGATGTTGCAAGCACATGTCAAATGCTTTGAAGGTGCTTTTGCTATTGCATTTAAATACATGTCAAATGTTTTGTTTTATTTGTAAATGTTTTTATTGATGAATAAGAATAAAAAAGTATGCATAGTACACAATGATAATAATATAAAATGTGCAGAATTTAATAATAATAATAATTGTACTAACAATTACATCTTGCAAGCATTTGATTGGGCATTTGAGAACGAAATGTTTGGAGTAGCATGCAAATGTTCAGTGTTGGCATACAAATGCATTAAAAATGTCCTGACTGCATTTGAGTGCACATGCAAATGCGCCATTTGTTGGTTATATTTGCCACAGCGACTATCACCAATCACATGTATCTAGAATGACTACAAAAAGGCAACCATACTGTTGTTGAATAATATAATATGTCGCTAAGTGAGCAGTGTTAAGCAACACAAAGCGTGGCAATCGGTTGACAACCAGTGATGAATACACAGGATGGTCGTAATGATGTGATCATGTCATGTGCACATGTTTTTATTGTGCGCCTGCGTAATGCAATCCATTTGTCGTTTTGTACTTTTCTAACAACAAATGACCAAATAATTATATATTGTATGTACACGTTTAAATATCATTTAGCGCATAAGCGTGGCTGTGATATTTGTGTTTATAAAAATAGCATGCAATCGTACATTTTGTTCGGTTATAATGGGACCGTTTGCATTTTGTTGCTGTGACACCTTAATGTTTTCTTGTACGGACGCCATTTTCGGTTGGCTGATCGTGAATATTTAGTACAGATGTTGGCAAAGCAGCAACAGCGATCTGTGTGGTTCATGTAATCTTGAGTTTATGCTGGCGAGACATTCTGTAGTATTGTCATGATGGTACTTTTGGAAATTTGTGTAAGAGATGATGTCACATATAGAACGACTGACATGCAAAACTTGGGATTTTCATGTTCGTAAGATGATACATGCTTCGATGGACTGGGTAATGGTGCCATGTTGTTACGTATTTCTGCAGCTTCAAAAACTGTCAGGCTTATAAAATGAGTATCACTAGCACGCACAATACAAAGATACATTTGTCTTTATTATTTGAGCATCATAACATAATATTATGGAAGTATTACATGTATTTGTTATCATTAATTATGATAGGTGTCTATGTACCTCGGCAGTGTCAGGTCCAACAATTGCTATTACAAAATATTACAAGAAAAGATGTAAATTTATATGTAATCCCTGCATGTTTTTTTTGTTTTTAACTTTGAAAGGCAACAATAGAAACACAAACATATATGATGAATGGTGAAGTGGTTGAATATAAATTAATGGTGATATAGAGTTACAGGAATGAGGTTTGCTTACTTGTATAAAGATGCCCATTAGACCAGACAATGCTAGACAATGTGTATACTTTACCATAGGCATGATGAGTGTTCTCAGTTACCACTAGGTGGTGTTACTGTATAGCCTAAGGACCAAAATAACTCCACTTTGAGGTATTTTATTATTTGCTCACATTCAGTTTCATTCAACTGAAAAATAATGAGTGGTGTTTTTCTTCCAAACTTCAGGGAGCTCATGACTGCACCTGAAAGAAAATAGATTGGGAAGTTCAAGAATTATGCAACAAATAAAATGAAAAAAAAACAACAGTGAGATGCTAAGACAAAGGGTTGATTTTATGTGGCTTAATTTTGTGATACTTCACCTGTTGAATGTATTTTCTTCTGAATGTGAATGTTATGGTATATGTGTGTAAGGGATATGTCGAGGCTAACCACCGAAGGTTATGTCTAAATTATCGCCCAAACACCAGGACAATAAAACCTGCCAGTGATTTGTAGTTGTCATTTATGAGCAAAAACTGGTGTCAACCATTTACAATGAAATAACTGCATCTCACACCATTTTGACTACAGAGCAGGGATTTGGGATTTATTTCTTCAGATGCTCGGTAACAAGCAGTAATCTTTTCGACACAATTGGCGATCGAAGGATGTCATCTCATAGATAAATTGACATAGAATTACTGTTTCTTAGTTCTGTTTATACGCTAAATTCTCAGCATCATGTTAAATTTTTTGAAATGATCTTCGATTGTTTAATTTTTCGTATAATTATTTTTAGCATCACATTGTTGTGCTTAGTATCGCGCAATCGATCACAACTACATAAAAAAATGCTTTATACTGCAGCCAAATGCCATGCTAAGACCTACAATCATCTTACTTACATCGCTGTGTTGATCCCCCGATATCGCGATTGGGTTGATTCGCTGGACTTCGAAGATTTGTTATTAAAGTTACCGAAAAAGCATAACTTGTCAAGTAAGTAATCATTTTTCTAAATCCCCAAAATCTCGGCGATTCCTTCAGGTGCTGGAGATCTCGCGGCGTCGGTATTTACAACGAATGATGCCACTTTCCTCCTTTTTTGCACTTTTGAACCAATCAAACATCACCTACCGTTTACCGTATGGGAATTGTCCAGTCAGAAAACGGTTAAGAAAAGGGGCGGCTGTATTCTGTATCTATCTCTACTGGTGCGGCATATCATATCTGATGGAAAGTGGGTGAAAGATGAGCAAAGATGGCGGCAGTGGCGGCAGTTCGAGGTAAATACACATTTTTTCACGCCCTGGCAAATTAATAGGTATTTTTTGTGTCGTTCGATTACATATGATTCCGGAGTTACGTGAAGGGGCACTTGGATATTGCATTTGAACCACTGATTTGTGAGTGAGTCAGTGAATTGGTTCATCGCTTTCTGTCAGACCCACCTAGCATTTAGCAGTGGGAGCACCGTGATTAGGCTGCGTATGAATACATTGTGCAACAGTTTGATGCAGGTGCTCTGTCATAGGCATGGCTCTGTGATAGGCAGTAAATATAGAGACCTATAGCGACAGTTGGAAGGGCTAATGAGAGGTCGATCGAGTGAGATGAATCAAAGATAGGATGATACATCGGTCAGATTCTTACTTGTCATGACTACCTTCATCAGGTAAAAATGAAGGACTATGGCCGAAACTGGAATTGGTGAAAGGTTCAGTGGTGTTGCTTTCGTTGAAGGCAGCAATGCTTTGAAGAAAACGAACAGTGATGATGGCATTCTACACACTATTCAACACGTTTACAGCATTCAGTGTTCAGGAATGCAACAGTTCTGGAAATGTATCGGTTCAAATTTTAACCTGGATCAAAACGACAAATGGACAGATATGTGATGAGAACTCAGAACATGAGCTACTTGAATATGTACTCAATATTTGATGAGGATTACAGTCTGGTTGGACGTCCGTTGAACGACTGATGAGAATTGGGGAAGTGAGGCTAATGTGACAAAAGACAGGTGACAATGGCTATCTCAGGTGTCTGCAGACATATTGTTGTTTGCGAGACCCTGCTTCACCAGGTGTCTGTCTGCCGTCGACTACTTTGTCACATGGTTTCCATCCCACCTCTACTCAACACTGCAGTCTATCATTACCGATCTGCCGCCAGTAATCACCGCTGTCGCTGTACACTTATTGCAAGATGCACACATCAAGGTGTATGTGTACACATCTACATCTACATGCATGCACGTACATTTCTTTGAGTCAAGTCATTGGAGCCAACAAAGGTGTGTGATACAGTCACGGTCTGAGGTTCAAGGGTTATGCAAGTCAGGCAGTGCCACACGCGCAATCACTGTGATGTTTTGCTTGAGACACAACTAGTTGTTATTATTCGAGCAGAAACTAATGAGCATTCTGATGTTATCAGTATCTGCGTCACAAAGCAGAGTCTTGTAGAGATAACGCGCGTGGAGAGAGCACAGCCGGATCTCCACAGATGGCATTGCATCTGAACCGCAGCGTTTAGGACCTGCTCTTTTCTTGTCATCCATCTCCTGTTGTCTCAGCCAGACGCAGTCACAAAACTTACATGATAAAATCATCTGCTTTCATTCTGAACAGTTGTTTCGGTTATAACCATTTGTCTATGTTTGCAATTTAGAGGAGCAAGTTATAAAATTAGAGATGTTGAAGAAATGTGTACCAGTTACTTGATAAGTTCAGGCAGCCCCAAGATCAATTTAGTTCTTGTGTCATAATGTCATGTAACTGCATGACAGGTGTGGAATTTATGATATGTTGTTGGAAGTTCCCAGGGGTGTGTTTTTTGGTAGATTGCTGCGAGACCACAGGTGTGGAATTTAAGGTGGATTACTGCAAAAACCTCAGTGTGGAATTTAAATATTGCTGGAGGATTCAGGTGTGGAATTAATGATAGATTGCTGCAAAACCTCAATGTGGAATCTATGGTGGATTGCTGCAAAATCTCAAATATGGAATTTATGATGGATTGCTGCAAGACCACAGGTGTGGAATTTATAGTAGACTGCAGCATAACCTCAGTGGAATTTATGGAAGATTGCAGCAAAACCTTTCAGCTGTGGAATTTATGGTAGATTGCAGCAAAACCTCTCATCTGTGGAATGTATGGTAGATTGCAGCAAAACCTCTCATCTGTGGAATTTATGGTGGATTGTGCAAAACCTCAGATGTGGAATTTAAGGTTAATTGCTGCAAAAACTCAGAGTTCAAATTTATGGTGGATTAATTGCTGCAAGACAAGTTTTATTTTATTCAAACATGATTTCTTTGTGACTATGATTGTGGTGTATTAGCTGAATGGTGGCCTGTGCTTATTCCTGGTTAGGTCTCCTCTTGGTGGTGATCCGTGTGTGGGCGGCACCGATCAATGACAGATAAATTGCAACAAATAAGCACCTGTCAACTGTATGGTCAGTTAGGATGACACCAGTTAGGTGTGCCACTGTCCAGGGATACAAGGCAATCTGTCAACTGTCACTTACCATAGCACACCAAGAACCTGACTAACATCCAGGCATGTACTGCTAATAACTGGATGCCGAGGAGTACTAAGGTTCTGGCAGGTAGGACTGCTGGTGTAATACTATTGGTTCATGACTGCTGGTGTGGTACTGCTGGTTCATGACTGTGGTACTATTGGGTCAGTACTGCTGGTGTGGTACTATTGGTTTAGGTCTGCTCATGTGGTACTATTGGTTCGGGATTGCTGGTGTGGTACTATTTGTCTAGGACTGCTCGTGTGGAACTATTGGTTCAGGACTGCTGGTGTGGTACTATTGGTTCAGTACTGCTGGTGGGGAACTATTGGTTCAGTACTGCTGGTGTGGTACTATTGGTTCAGTACTGCTGGTGGGGAACTATTCGTTCAGTACTGCTGGTGTGGAACTATTGGTTCAGGACTGCTGGTGTGGTACTATTGGTTCAGTACTGCTGGTGGGGAACTATTCGTTCAGTACTTCTGGTGTGGTACTATTGGTTCAGGACTGTTCGTGTGGAACTATTCGTTCAGTACTGCTGGTGTGGTACTATTGGTTCAGTACTGCTGGTGGGGAACTATTCGTTCAGTACTGCTGGTGTGGAACTATTGGTTCAGGACTGCTGGTGTGGTACTATTGGTTCAGTACTGCTGGTGGGGAACTATTCGTTCAGTACTTCTGGTGTGAACTATTGGTTCAGGACTGCTCGTGTGGTACTGTTGGTCCAGGAATGCTGGTGTAGTACTATTGGTTCAGTACTGCTGGTGTGGAACTATTGGTTCAGTAGTGCTGGTGTGGAACTATTGGTTCAGTACTGCTGGTGGGAAACTATTCGTTCAGTACTGCTGGTGTGGAACTATTGGTTCAGTAGTGCTGGTGTGGAACTATTGGTTCAGTACTGCTGGTGGGAAACTATTCGTTCAGTACTGCTGGTGTGAACTATTGGTTCAGGACTGCTCGTGTGGTACTGTTGGTCCAGGAATGCTGGTGTAGTACTATTGGTTCAGTACTGCTGGTGTGGAACTATTGGTTCAGTAGTGCTGGTGTGGAACTATTGGTTCAGTACTGCTGGTGGGAAACTATTCGTTCAGTACTGCTGGTGTGAACTATTGGTTCAGGACTGCTCGTGTGGTACTGTTGGTCCAGGAATGCTGGTGTAGTACTATTGGTTCAGTACTGCTGGTGTGGAACTATTGGTTCAGTACTGCTGGTGTGGAACTATTCGTTCAGTACTGCTGGTGTGGAACTATTGGTTCAGTAGTGCTGGTGTGGAACTATTGGTTCAGTACTGCTGGTGGGAAACTATTCGTTCAGTACTGCTGGTGTGAACTATTGGTTCAGGACTGCTCGTGTGGTACTGTTGGTCCAGGAATGCTGGTGTAGTACTATTGGTTCAGTACTGCTGGTGTGGAACTATTGGTTCAGTACTGCTGGTGTGGAACTATTGGTTCAGTACTGGTGTGGAACTATTAGTTCAGTACTGCTGGTATGGTACTGTTGGTCCAGGAATGCTGGTGTGGTACTATTGGTTCAGTACTGCTGGTGTGGAACTATTGGTTCAGTACTGCTGGTGTGGAACTATTGGTTCAGTACTGGTGTGGAACTATTAGTTCAGTACTGCTGGTATGGAACTATTGGTTCAGTACTGCTGGTATGGTACTATCGGTTCAGTACTGCTGGTGGGGAACTATTCGTTCAGTACTGCTGGTGTGAACTATTGGTTCAGGACTGCTCGTGTGGTACTGTTGGTCCAGGAATGCTGGTGTAGTGCTATTGGTTCAGTACTGCTGGTGTGGAACTATTGGTTCAATACAGCTGGTGTGGAACTGTTGGTTCAGTACTGCTGGTGTGGTACTGTTGGTTCAGCATTGCTTGTATGGAACTATAATGGTTCGTATCTGTAGTGTGGTTTGAGGGACTATGCTAGTTATTTTGTTATTTATATCTTGTTATAAATCAGCTCATCGTCTTAACCTCACAACTAGGTGCTCTTGTACTCGGTCCCAGATATATTTGGATAACAACAACTTGGAATTCCTACTCTTCATCAACTTGTTATCTACTTAAGTGTCAACTTCTGGTCTTGCCATCTAATTTGCTACATTGTACTAAGCAGATCCCTGGGACAGAAGTATAAGATAAGTGTATTGTTATATAGCAACTGTGTGGCAGTTTAATAGAGTATTGGTGGTTAAATGTGACCACCTACTCAGCTGTTGTACTTATGTAGCACATAGGTTAGTGCTGTCCTTCACTGTAAGGGTTGTCTTCAAGCAGTGCACACCTGTTGAACTACTCAATCAAAGCACATTCGGTGCTTACAACTCTACAAATTATGCAACTATTAATACCGAACATGAAGGCAAATATTATTAAACCAGGTTTGAGCCGAGTTTTCAGAAAGAAGTAGCTTTCACAAACAGTTATACAGGAATTGGTCCATCTAAGATCGAGTTGATGACTGTATTAGGTTATTAAACTGAGCAGGATAAGTCAGTTTGCATACACACAAAATATAAATACTGACTGTAGAGAAGGGAAACTTGGAAAATAAACCACCCCAACTCATTATGTTATCAGTAAAATTGAGATGTGCTTGGATTCATTGTGATAGTGATATTGTAATATCTTGTCTTGTGCAGTTAGCCTGATCACTGGAGAAAAAGTGGCATGCATTTATATTATATATATATGCTTGTTTGTGTACCAGAACATCACTCAGTAGTGATGTCATCTTGACATTCCCAAACCTGTCTAATGTGTATGCTGGTCATTCACAATATCATTTCCGTTCTCGCTGACGCTTACGAGGGCTAGCCTGGATCTGAAGAAAAGAAGACATCTGAACGGAGTCCACTAGAACTAACACAGCATTCTGTTTTTATTTGAGAAACCGTGGCAGAGAAAATGTTGACTACATCCGTGTATCCGTTCGAAGCAGGCCTCTACTGTGTGCGACTGTGCGTGCGTGAGTGTATCCATGTGTGTACACTCAATGGACAACAATTACTGCTGTGTGTTCTAGTAGCCATGTGACAGTTGCATCGTAGCAAATATGGAACATCTGGGCTGACTAACACTGACACTAGTATTATTACATTCAGCAGGCTTCACCAATCATAAGTTCAGTGCAATATACCAAAAATGGTATACAACTGCAAATCATGCAATTTAAAACAAGATTACCACCCAGAGAATTACCTCTAGATGGCAGGTGGACAAGGAAGCCTTTTGGCTTATCAAGAGTCCAACCCTTTTTATCTATGTGCATCTCGCCCTTCTGAGATATGTGTCAATTTTATTTTTAAACATTCACGCTACTAGCACCCACACAATCAGCAGATAATCTGTTCCATTCTTTGTGAAAATGAGAACTTTCTTATATCTAATCTGCACTGCTCCTTTGCTAATGTAACTTCATGTCCTCTAGTCCTTTTATCTTTCATAAACTAAAAAAAAATTATTTCTATCAATATTTTCGTAACCATTCAATATTTTAAATACTTCTATCTGATCTCCTCTCTGGTGGTCTCTAGTGTTGTTAACCCCAATTTCGTTTAGGCGTATTTCGTAACTGAGATCCCTCAGTTTTAGTATAATTTTAGTGTTCTCCTCTGTACTTTTTCCAGGATATCTATGTCCTTCTTGAAGTTTGACACTATATACAGGCCTGCACATGACATAAAGGAATTTAGAGTGAATGTGCACGGAATTTCATAGGTTGGCAGAAGGAGAGTTTTATGGGACATTGTCACACATAATTTATTAGTATTTACTTGATAACATTTCAGTTGGCAAAAAGATCCATACAGCAAAACATAATATTCATACAGAACATGTTACTATCAACATATTTCACTTCTTAATATTTTATGAAATACACAGTTTGGAGATAAATTTAAGTATATAATTTTACGACATATAGACAGACCACTTTGCCACAGTTAAAGACAGAAAGAATAAATGGTCACCTTTGTAGATTAAATAGGACAAGTTTTATGGGATGATGTATTAGTCTGTCAGATTCCATTTTACATAATTTATGAAGGTAAAGATACTACAGCAATAAAAGATGAAAACATGAAGCATTACTTTTTAATTTAGATGTACTATGAGATTATCTTCAGATAATTGAGGCACTTTAATTATACAAAATCACCAATACCAGTCAACCTATGGAAATTGTACATTCCCTTTAAACTTTGGCCTGGTATTGCCAGGATACATTGAATTCCAAAGTGTTTACTGTGTATGATGGTTATTAACTGTGATTGATGCGATGACCATAATGCTGTGTCTGGAGCTTCAGTCGACCATGTCTGACGGACGCTCATTTGTGTTAGATGCTCCGTGGGTGCCCATTCTGTATCGCATTGGTGATGATGTTTATTATACTCTTTATTACGTTGTTTTCTGTGGTTGTGTCTGGTGGTGTCTGTGGTGGTGTCTGGTGGTGTCTGTGGTGTTGTCTATGGTGGTGTCTGGTGGTGTCTGTGATTGTGTCTGGTGGTGGTCTGTGGTGGTGTCTGGTGGTGTCTGTGGTGGTATCTGTGATTGTGTCTGGTGGTGTCTCTGGTGGTGTCCGGTGGTGGTGTCTGGTGGTGTCTCTGGTGGTGTCTGGTGGTGTCTGTGGTGGTGTCTAGTGGTGTCTGTGATTGTGTCTGGTGGTGTCTGTGGTGGTGTCTGGTGTTTGGTGGTGTTTGGTGCTGTCTACGGTGGTGTCTGTGATTGTGTCTAGTGGTGTCCTGTGGTGGTGTCTGTGGTTGTGTCTGGTGGTGTCTATGGTGGTGTCTGGTGGTGTCTGTGATTGTGTCTGGTAGTGTCTGTGGTGGTGTCTGGTGCTGCCTGTGATCGTGTCCAGTGGTGTCTGTGATTGTGTCTGGTGGTGATGTCTTTGGTGTCTACGGTGGTGTCAGGTGGTGGTGTCTGTGTTGTCTGATGCTGTCTACGGTGGTGTCTCTGGTGGTGTCTGTGGTGGTGTCTGTGGTGGTGTCTGGTGGTGTCTGTGATTGTGTCCGGTGGTGTCTGTGATTGTGTCTGGTGGTGGTGTCTGTGGTGTCTGGTGGTGGTGTCTGTGGTGTCTGGTGCTGTCTACGGTGGTGTCTCTGGTGGTGTCTGGTGGTGTCTGTGGTGGTGTCTGATGGTGTCTGTGATTGTGTCCGGTGGTGTCTGTGATTGTGTCTGGTGGTGTCTGTGGTGTCTGGTGCTGTATACGGTGGTGTCTGGTGGTGGTGTCTGTGGTATCTGGTGCTGTCTACGGTGGTGTCTCTGGTGGTGTCTCTGGTAGTGTCTGGTGGTGTCTGTGGTGGTGTCTGGTGGTGTCTGTGATTGTGTCCGGTGGTGTCTGTGATTGTGTCTGGTGGTGTCTGTAGTGGTGTCTGTGGTGTCTGGTGCTGTCTACGGTGGTGTTTGTGGTGGTGTCTGTGGTGGTGTCTGGTGCTGTCTCTGGTGGTTTTTTTGGTGGTGTCTGTGCTGCTGTGGTACCATCTGCCGTGTCAGTGGTGCCTCCTGCCATGCCGATGGCAGTTTATTTCCCCCTGGGTATATTCCCCCCATGTCCTAGGAATCTCACCTCCTGAGGAAAGGGGTAAGATGCCATAGGACATCTATCCACCACCATGGATATATTTCTAAAAACAAATTCCACAAATAACACGATATACGTACCTAAAATTATTAAGGTTACATATTTCATATGACTACAGATATGTTGTAAATATTCTAAACAACAAAAAATAAAAAAAAGTTCATGCATTTAAACTATTGTGGTAATCAGGATAAGTCAGCTCAATAGCAAAATACAGCTTTGTTCACAAGGCACTGTCTAATCCTATTATTCAGCATGATGACCAGGGGGAAGATATCCAGGGTAGGGAAGATATTCAGGGTGAGGGAAAATATATCCGGGGTGGGGATGACATCCAGGGTGGGAGAAGATATACAGGGGTGGAGGAAAATATATGGGGTGGGGGAAGATATCCAGGGTGGGGAGATTCCCAAGGTGGGGGAGATATCCAGGGTGAGGGCAGATGTCCAGGGTGGAGGGAGATGTCCAGGGGTTAAGATACACTGTTATACTGGTAATTCCATCTGCTGTGCTTTCGATGCATTTGTTCCATGATTCCAGCTACTCCTTGAAATGATTAGATCAAAATGAGACATGTCCACAGCGGCTAGACCACAACTGTATATCCCATAATTAACCTGCACTGTAGAATTCTGTATTTCTTAGAACTTCATCCTGTGTTTCAGCTCTTTGTTCCCTTCCTTCTAAAGCATATCCTATTCCTCTTGCTGAAGATCCATGATCTCTTCATCATAGACTTTGCTGGATGTAGTTTATGGCTACAAGACAGACATTAGTATTCACAGTCTGTTAGTTTGACACCTTAACACCTGTAATGACGTTGGTACAGACGCATGCTTGTTGGCTGTCTACCACAAGGTCAAGGGTTAAGTTAACTCACATTACATTTTTTTTTATGAGTATTATGTAATTTTTGACTACAGTTAAGACACTTAAATCGAGGTATGTTTTCACCTAATGAATTCCTTTCCTGTGATATAGATCTGGACAATTTGAATTATTGATGCGTGGTAACATTTGCCAAGCGTGACATTTTATTGGCCCGTTGCCGAAAAGAATATTTCGGGAAGTTGTAGACTGTACTAGACAGTGGAGCTTATTTTTATAGTTATTTTTTTGCAAGTGTTATACGACACTGTCATTGTACTAATTACATCTACTTGAAATCTGATATGTAATTTATTAACGTACTATTTCATGTACCTGTCACTATGAATATGAAACTACAACTTGTGTGTATTTGTGAAAGAAAATGTTGATGTATCCAAGCTAGCCTCCCCCTTAAAGGCAGGGAACGATGAGGAAAACTTTATTTAATAAAATGCAAAATATTTTACCTGAAGTATGACCTTTACATTTTTGTGTATGCTAATAACTTATAGATGCTTTTTAAACACAAACGTTGTGATTTATCCTTGGATTTAAGGCCATTGGCCTGAGCTACCAAGACCTCTTGTAAACAAGGAATGCATTGTAGTTCTACATAATATGTCAATATATAAAGCTTGCTAAAAATAAGTACAAACTATTACATTCCTACAAAATTTCACCATGGAATAAGAGCACGAAATTTCTGTTATACTGCACCCACAAAATTATGCAAATTGCTCACTTTCACGCCACTGTACATAGTACATATGCAGACCACCAGACATTCAACATTGAAATAGATCAATTGAGGTGTCCATTTGAACGTGATAGACTGTACCTTATCCTTACCGACAGTGTGAGGCATACAAAATGTACACCCGGCACCCATGCCTATGACAAATTGGACAATCCAGCATGTTTTTTAGCATCGTTATTTTTAAATGGATGATGTTGGTGATGTGGCTTCTTTACCTAGCTGCACTAAGTCGTAGTGACGATGGCAGCCGCCTACGTCCCCTGCTCGCCGTAATGGTACAGTCCAAAAAACTCAATACCTGTCCTTTCCAGTCTCCTGCTGGTGCATGATCGATTGGTGTTTACTGCAGCTTGTACAACCCTCCACCCACTGCCCGTAATGGGACTGGTCAAAAAAACTAGACACTCAGCTAGACGTACATTAGCTGGTGGGCTGGGCCATATAGTTCTTGTAAGTAATATAACCTGTAGAAGATCGTTTTAGGAAAAACCACTCGGTGTGCCGTAAGAGCGAATCCGTGTGCACACACGCACACGTGCGCAAACGTGCAATCCCCACAGACGGGTGCGGGACAGTGCTAGCCTCGTTGCTCCACTTAGTGGCTTGTTGCAGTCAAAAAAAGTGAGAGGTTGTTTTTGAAGCGGTGACGGCAACGCGGCACAGTTATTGATTGGCTGAGACAGCTGACCTTGGCAATGCTTTTATACGAGTGCAGACGGGATCAGTTGTCTGAGTGAGTGGCGTTCAGTCTCGCGTGATTTATGCCCCGCACAGAAAATGCTGTTGAAAACAAGGGTGGTGTCACTGTGACTGGCGATGATGCTTTTGAAACTGTGGGATTTCGCGAACGGCACCTCGGCACCAGTGGCGACAACATACAGGGCGTGTAGAGCAGCCAGCCGTGTACACCCTACTACCCAGCAACTCGCCCCACCGCCAGGGTGTAGTGTAGTCGTGTAACCAGTGTTGCCCCCAAGTGAGCAGAACTTTGTCACATGGCCACCTGGTCGGCGAACGAGACTTTGCAGTTGTCTTTTTAATGCGCAATGTTTTTAATGCTCTGGACATGCTGAGCAAGTGCCGACTTAGCTGATAGCCGCGTACAAGCGCCGCATCACTACTGCGATCCGACGCCATTCCGCAAAATGTTCAACATGTTTGGTGGCGGGCCGGCCGCGTACCGGTTCATGCAATTGGTGAGTTTTTACCCATCGACATTGTCATTTTTTGCATGCAGGTGATATGTGTTAAGTAGTCATCGAGAATGCAAAAAACTGTCTAACGGGAACGCATTCGGTTTTCTGCAAATGCTCCTGGCTAGTGTTAAGCAGAGGCAGTGAGAATACGTGTTGATAGTTGCTGTGGCATTACATAATCAAGTATGGTGTTTTTCGGCATGTTTTTAAGAAGTATTTTTATCTCGACATTGATGGGAATGCACTGAGTCGGGGATGTCTGGCCACAAAAAAGCGCATGTAACGTACACTGTGTAGGATGTGTCACATGCAAAAAGTCGTTTCTCGGCCCCGTGTTGCTGCTAGTAGTACAGCTCACACACACGGCCCGGCATTGCCGTTTGCAGATGTGACCCACAAACAGATATATTAGGCACTACGGCTGTGCTAGTCTGGGTTGCCGTCACTTCTCTACTGCTGGTCGTTGACCCCTTTTCTGCATCCTCGGCGATCCGCACAATTTTAATTCTACCATTGGATAAAGGGCGTAGTGTTAATGTGCAAACATCCGCTGGTAATAAACTCGGTAATGTTTTGTGAGGAGGCTTCTCATTGGCAGCTTATAGTTAGCATCCTGGTTGTATCCGAAATTAATATCTGGCTCTAATTTGTTAGTCATAAATAACAACTGTCTGATGCAATTGTTTTTAAATATTTTGTAATTTTCACACATGTGGCTGCATTGTGTATTACCTATGTGTAGCTTAGAAGTAATGTCGCGAAGCAGCATATTTAAAAATCTACGTTTTGACTTTTGCATGTTTAATTATAGTATACACTAAATTGTAATAGATAAAACATATTTAGGTGTAGTTATTATACAATAATATTACTAGTCAGTGTTTATCAATTTAAAGAAATTAAAACAGTGTTTGTCCTATGACACTGACTTAATTTAGGAGCCTTCTGTCCGCAGTGTAACATTAATATTATTTTCATAATATATAATATTTTAGTACATTTCTTTTTGTGTTGCCCTTTATTTAATATATTGTATGGTTTCTGTACAAATTATTTTGTTGTACCTTTGGGACAAATTAATATTTTCAGTTCCTGTTTCGACTGTTACTTTATAAACATCCAAACATAAATACACTGGACTCATAAAACACATTATCAGTAATGAAATTTACAAAACACATTGTCAGTAATAAAATTGGTAAAATACATTATCAGTAATAAAATTGGTAATACACAGTCAGTAATAAAATAAAATAAACACATTGTCAGTGATACAGTTAATAAAACTATACATTGTCAGTAATAAATTCAATAAAACACTGTCAGTAATAAAATTGGTAAAACACATCAGTAATCTTTGAGATAAAACAGATTTGTCTGTAATAAAATAGATAAAATATGTTGTCTGTAATAAAACTGGTAAAACACATTGTTAGTAATAAAATGGGTAAAACACATTGTCAGAAATTAAATAGTTAAAACACTTGTCAGTAATAAAATGGGTAAACACAACAATAATAATATATTGGTTAAAAACATTGTTAGTAATAAAATTGGTAAAAACATATGTAATATTTCATACATGAGTTGTTTTAAACAGTTGATATAAATAAAACACAATTTAAGACTTAATTGATAACCATATGGTAATTTGCAAATCTTTTGCTTATTTCAGTTAGAAATGGAGTCTTGTATTGGTACATATGGGTTACTTTTCTGAATAAAATGTTGAATGTTTGAGCTTAGGCAGTGTTTCTGTAGCGATCACATTATGGAATACAGTAAATGTATGTGCAGTTTTGTGAACAGCTGTTAACATATGCCAGAATAGTTTATATTAATTTTGAAAACAATTCTGCCCACATTGGCTTTAATTTAACGACTGTTGTGGGCAGCAAACATGCGACCAGCCAGTCATCAGTGTCAAGTCCAGCAGTTTGCGCTCACCTGGTAGAAATAATACGTAACACTGCAGGTAGATTTACGGTAAAAACTACTCGGGAAATGTGACTGCGATGAAGAATCTGCACTTGTGTTAGATTACTGTTTTCTACTATGTGGTTGCGTTATTTCCCGCAGGCATACGCCGCACTTTATGCACAGATGTTTGATTTCAGACAACTTTTTCTTATGTACTTGCTAATAAAAAATGTTGAAATCTAGCATTCTTCTTTAGTTTCAGGGTGTTCTTGGTGCATTGATAGGGCAATTTATTAACATATGGCCCACGTTCATTTTCGTTTACCTATACTTTCTGCTCGCAAAGGTAGCATTTCTTGTAGGTATTATTACATAAACGAAACTGCAAAGAAATATGTATAGGGTACATTGAGTGATTCTACTAAACTCTATGTGCTTTGAAATATATAACTTAATTCAAATTGAATTGTTACATTTATTTTAGACATGTTTCAAATTTATGTGATATGAAGACTATAGAAGAAGACTGCTAATTTAGTTGGGTTTGTATTAACAACCACGTTGTGATAGTGATGTATAATGTTAATAATTATAACTATGAATAAATATTTGGTACATAGAAGCATACAAATAGCATGGTGAGCAGGTCATCAATAAACATTGTTACCCCTTCAGTTAAAATTGTTTCGCTTTTTTGCACCAGTTTGATTTACCCAATTTGGTCTGAAAAATCCTTCATTTGTGGGCCAAAGTAGAAGCCATAAAATAAAATACATTCATGTGCCATCTGTGAGCAGAAACAGGTAGGAAGGAAACAAACAATGAAATGATCATATCTGAAATTAAATGTCCCATACAGCTAAAATTTATGATTGATGACTTACTGACAAGCCTTGTGTTTCTAACTACCGTTTTTGTTAAATGATGTAATCCTCCATTTACACTAATGGAAACAAGTGTTCATGGTTTTTGGCATTATTCTGTAATTGTGTATCATTTAGTATGATGTTAAAATAGTATTGTTATTTAAAATTATTTCCTTAAATATGTATGGTCAGAAAATATTACGTAGTTGAATATATGAATTACCAGGTAATATTTTGTCAGGCTTTTTTATGATGTCATGACATTTGGAAGTAGTAATTTCCTCAGATCACTCAATTTCATGAATTCCACAGGATAAAAACTATATAGAAGTGTAAGTCCTAGAACACATAAATTTAATAGAGACATAATATATTATAATGAATACTGTAAGAAATATCATTTACATAACATTTTCAGATTATCAAGTTTGCAGTGTTTGTTATTGTGTGTTAAAATATACAGATTGTAATTAATTTAATTACTCATCACATAGTTTTTTAGTTGTTGATTTTAATTAAGTTTTTTTGCCATTGAGTAATTAGTGTTGTAGTATTATATATGATTTGAAATTATTTAGCTGTGACAATTCAGAATTTGAAAATAAAATATTTAAAATCATTGTAGCTATATTTAGCCTACCTAGAACTTTATCATATTTCATTAGAAGAACCATCAGGAGTTGCTAGATCATACAATTAAATCACATTGAGGGCGATGTTGAAACTTGGGAGTTTCAATAAAAAAAGTAAAAATTGCAAATTATTATATCATACAGATTATCCCAACTATGTATTCAATGTTACAAACTTCACAAGAGTTCATCAAATGAATTATATGGAGGTACTATGTCATATAACTGTTGAGAAATGTTGAGGTTTATATTATAAACAGGATGGAAATAGCAAGTCACGAGCGCCATGTGCGGTATATCAAATGCGCGAAGTCGATGCACCTGAGCAAGAGGATCGATTGTCTTTAAATTTACATAATACTAACATCAAAATAAAGCCATTGATTGGGACTGACGTCTTGACTGTCTAGTGAATGTGAGTATTAATTTTTAATAACGTTGCCAGAATAGCAACTTTCACAAATGAGACATAACACAGATTTTACGCAACAACATGGCCATTCTAGTGCATGACTGTGTTGTCATGACGACGCAATCGTGGCATCAAAAGATAGCACAGAAGATCGCCAGATAGCATCGATTTACTTATAAGACTAAGGTTCTCCTGTGCCTTTTATTATGTAAAATCAGAAATGGAAGAAGTTATTTCAACTTCACCTATTTTGTTAAGTTATTCAGCAAGTACAAATGTACAGCTTCCGATGGCAAAATAGCGGCCTGTAGGTCTTGTCAAGTCGGTTACAGTCAATTTCGGGTTTCTGATTTTCTAGTTACCTATCCACTGTGCTGCCACTTCTTGAGACAAAAACCAGTGCTTCTTTCACGCACTATGTAATATAAGTGTGTATACATTATATTAAATTATAAATTAATTAAATTGAATCACTTGAAGAATACCAAAAAATATCTGCTAATTTTTTTGTTATTGTGATTTATTAGTAATAACTGTTTTATATGTTGGTATGTATAATTGGGACAGATAAATAAGATTCTGATTCTTTCAGATTAAGCTTGTTTTTAAGTAAAATAAAATAATTACTGTATTTATAAAGTTTGCATCTCTTAGAAGCATTTTAAGTGGATATAGAATGTGACAAAAAGAACTCGAGCTAGCCGGTGAATGCCTCACATTTTTTTCAAGAAGTGATTATAAAAGTCATGATTAGTGTAACTGTTTTTAACTGCTTATTTTAATATCTTCTAGCTGTTAAATAATTGATAAGTGGTAGTGAAAAATTATTTTAAATAAACAAATTTATTCAACAATTGTACTATGAGTTGCTAGTTAACTGTTACTTGACTTTTTTTTATCAATTCTACTGTTCAATAATAGTAAAATATTAAACTTTACACTATGATTTTGTAATGCTTACTGGTCTACATGTTTACTTTCGTGTGTTTATCTCCTCAAATAGTTATTTGTTCAACAAACTTAGTGATTCTCCCAAATGAACTGTAATTGGAGGATAAGTTTACACCAACTGTAATTTCAAGTATAACGAATAATTACCCTTGACCTATGGATGTTGGTGTTGACAATTTCAGCACATAAATTGTTTATTAGTTTAGTTATCCAAATATATAGGGTTTGAATATCATACTCAACCTCTCTAGCTACAGAAGATGTGAGATGTGTGCATTGAAAAATTAATTATTTCCGTGTTTTTCAATTTGAATATGTAAAGAAAATAATTACAAATAATAACCTATACTGTTACATACTAGTACAGTTGAACCTCGCTTTATGGCCACCTCGGTAATGCAGCCACCTCACAATTAAGGTCACCCTAAGACAGTCACAAATTATTTCTGACCTTAATAGAGAGGTTCACTGTATAGAACTATAGTAAACAACATAGTTATATAAATACATTATGGAACAATGTGACCACTAAACAAGTTGGTTTAAAACCAGTTTCTAAAATATTGGAGATAAACCAAATGTTATCAAAACTTTGTTGAAATGAATTGATTATAAATATGAGTGTACAGTTACAGGGGCACTGATCTGTTCTCACAATTACAGGTGCACATACAATGGATACCGATATGTCTACCTATATTCCGATCCATCTGACTGACATATGTTTTGAACAAACACGACCATCGTATTACAGACGCAATCATGATTAATTGGGTCGGCGTGAAGTGTGCATGACAGCAGCATAAATACAGCTATTACATGCCACCTGAAACTAATTAATTGCCCAAGCAATCATACCACATCAAACAAAGGCCAACTTAAACCTGAAATACCTTCAGAAAGTTGCAAAATTATTTTGTCATTTGACATGTAAAACATTATCAGTGGTATATTGATGTCTGCTGTCAGAAAACTAATTAGATCACTCCACTCCCCTCATCAAGGTCACTCAAGCATGAAAGACATTACATGCACTCTGGCTTTGCTTGTCTTTCTAGTGATACTGAGACTAATTGCCAGCATCCATGACTCATTAAGTGATTACATGTCCTGTGTTCAATATAATAACCTGTGTTCCAGGGATGTTTTACTTCACATTTGCTTATTGGGTACCCAAGCTGGCTTGCGTGTGACAGAATTCATGGAGGATACATCTTATGGAAGTGAAAGGCAAGAGATTTTGGGAATAATAATAAACTTTATTTAGGCGATAGAAAATGATACCCGGTTTCTTATCAGCGCATGCATTTAAAAATAGGCGCTGCAAAACTTAATAATCCATCTAAATACATGTTCCGATGCAGTAAATAAAAACTGGTTGGTATCTGGCCAAATTAATGTTTTCTGTCTACATGTTTGCTGCTTTTAAGAAATACATTTGGTAGACATCATAAGTTGTTAATTGTGGAGAATAGTGCCTTTGATAGTCACCAATACCTCCACCAGCATACAAGAAGTTTAAATAAAAACCACATACCTCATAGGCATTTGTTTGTTGACAAACTTCTGATGAGAAACAAGAAATAATTTTATATGGCCAATATATCACCGAGCATCTGGAAATAAAATCTGTTCAGAGGTGCTGGTATTTAAAACTGGAAAGTGATTGTAAATAATTGCAGCTACCAACCATTTATAAGTTCACAGGTGATGAAAAGGATACCAGAGCAGTATAAGGCTGCTGATCAAAGCTGACCATCTGTTCTTCAGTTGTCACAGAAACTTGACATCGGTGGAAAGAAAATTTCAATTTGAACCCTTAAGTCAATATGCTAGATGGCTGAATAAAAAATAGGGGTGCACACTTATTTGGTCTAATGTTGTACATTTCAGGATATATGTGCAGTAGGAATGATATTATAAATCTATTAGAAATACAAATAGGTTTAGTCTGAGATTTTTTACAAACATTATTGCCATTAGTAAATGTGAGCTCTACTGGGTGGCTTGAGACTCGTTTGTTAGTGTGGTGAACCATCAGTTTAAGGTTGCTGGTAACACACTGCCATTTTACTTTGGTCACCTGTGGAGATCACAGATTACCTGTTGACCAGATAAGACAGAAACCAGTGCATGGAGACATCTGCCCCAGGGTGTCACCCACCTACTTAGGCATGTAATTGCCCTTCTATGTACCCCCCCCCCACTGTCACAACAGGTGTGTTTGCTTCATGTGCTTGTATTGTTTGTGCGACTCTGACAATGATGTTTCTATGTGACTTATGCAATAGTGTGAATTCTATCTACAGCGTAATCGTGCGAGGTTCGGAGTACAACGCGTGTCAGGCGTTGTAATCATCTGTTTGAGTTGTCTCGCACGGTTCAATGAATGCTTTATGCTTTTCGTCTCAACACTCATAATTGAGCCGCACAAAGCAGGAAGTAAGCATTAGACATAGAAAGTGAGATCGTTTTTATTTTAAGAACCTGTTATATATAGACTACCTGTGGCGAAATCCTGACCACCCAAATGTGTTCCAATGAATCACAGTATTTGAACGTTATCTGTTTGTGTATATCAATGTGCAAGGTAAATAATGTGGGCTAAACGGCAGCATATAATGTCAGATCGGTTTTATTGTAGCATCATGTATTACATTTAGATTACATCCATTCATCAAACATGTTTTACTATTAAGGAGTATCCCTGCGCGGTAATCATACTCAGTAACTGTATAATCATTGACAATTTTTTTAGTAATCGTACTTGGTCAAACAGCAAAGGAATCATAATTGTACTTGATTACATTGCCAAAATGATCGCATCGTGATTACAGTTGTGATTACAGTTGTGTCTATTTATGTTGCTCGTGTCCGAACTACCGGTACAGTGTAAGCTGTCAGACATTGGGATCCCTTTAAAAGACTGATTTGTTTGCATGTAATTGTTATTCTACATCTGGCAACAACAGAGACTATATACGATGTACAGTCAATGACTAAGTCATTAATGTAATTGTAAGCTAATCATAATTGATTACTGTAATTTTCTTAATCTTATGCATTTCAACATTAACCTGATTATATTTATTGGGTGATCATTGGCTGACTGAATCAATATATAATTTGGTTGTTATCTGTTTATGTTCGTCAACTTTGCCATTCAGCATAAACATTATAATTTGACCAAAACAGAATGATCTCATTATAAATAAGCTACAAAAACCAGTAAACCCTTCACAGGTGTTAAATATAATGAACCACCAAATGGCAGGTCTATTCAGAAATACCAACCACACGTGGTCATTCCAGGCAAATGAATGATCGCTAGCTGTTGGACTAATTCTGTTAGCATATTAAAAGTTCTTGAGGGGCCGTAGGAGCAACAACTACTTCACATTGAATTGATATGTAGACGTTAAGAAGTTGTTTTTTACAATGCTTTCTCCCAGCTATGTAAGTTTAATTACACGTGTAGTTGGTGAACAAGGCTCTGTTCAAGCAAGAGTGGGTTGCGACAGGTCTTTGCTAAGGACACTGAACTTAGAGTGACGCACACTTTGTGATTCATTACTTTCATTAAACACAATAACGGGCTCAGTATATGGAGTATACTAGTTTATGTTATACTAAATACTCTGTACAGTGACTGTACTGGTGTGTTTGTCTTAACAAGACTATATTACACATGTGTCTACGTTACATATTTTGTTTTAAATATTTGATACTCATTAGTTCAAGAATAGAATCTAGGAAGTAGCTATAACAGGACTAGTTTGAATGACCCATTGATTGTTCATCCCAGCTGTAGCTGTAAGTGAACAATGTAGCTATGATGGGAAGAAGCCATATGGGCCTACAACAACAAACCAGAAGAGAATGTTGTATTATAACTGGGCTACAAATAAGTAGGAAGCAGACTTTAAAGTGTCAAGTGTCAGTTTTACTGTACCATGTCGACCACCCAGATTTGTTTTAATGAATCGTAGTTATTTTAATACAAGTTGATTGTTATATGTTTCTAAACATCACTTATTCATTCAGCATACAATATATATTATATTTTAATAATGGCAGTTCAGCTCTTGATGTTGTGTCCTGTTTTTCTTGGATCTGAAGTGGCAAATTGTTATATTAAGTATTGCTGAAATGTCACTCTCCAAACAATTGCAGTTTGTTATAATCTAGCTTGGTTTGTGGTTTATAGAGGTGAAACAGTGACAATTTTTCTGAGATAGACATTGAAGTATCAGGTGTACAATTTATTGATTTACTGCCTAACACAGACTTAGCCTGGCTCCGTCGCTTCACAAGGTGTAATACACTTGGCTGTGCCCAAGTTGCACACCAAAAATAAAAAAAGTCGAATTCTGTAATATGCCAGTTCTTTTTAGCGTGTAGCTTTTTAGACTTCTAATGTTCAACTTATTAAATCTGTCACAATTACCTGTTGTTAAACAAAGCTACTATTTCTGGAGTCCGAAGAACTCACGATGTGCTTGCGTAAAAAAACATAAGGATGAACAAAATCCAGTGAAGATTGTCTCACATTCTTGATCTTAATCAGATTAGATTGCGTTATAATTCATGGCATTTGTCTGTTCCCTTCTATTGCTGCGCCGTATCTGCTAGTTTAGTATTTCTGCAAGGAATGCAGAAGGTGATGAAGCTCTGTTTGTTGGCCGGTCCACGTTGTATGTAGCAGCTAAGTAAAACGGTTCGTCGAAGTGGTGAGTCACACCAAAGAACCAAGGAAGCTTTGTTCACATAGACAGTGGAGCTGGATTCTGATTGGCCGATTTAAGGATGTAGGTGAAGCAACACTGGAAAGTTACTGTTTTTGTTAGTCCGCCAGTGGTCACTCATGAATAACTGGCCGTAACAAACAAATCTCACAGTTTTATCATTGTCTGGATTTAATGAGGCTACCATAGCTTCTGAAGAGTGGACATCAGTCTGTAACAGAACTGCATGTTACACACAGGTTTTGCTATAAATTTAATGAAAATATTATGGAGTTCTTTGTCTGTATAAAGAAAAAGGGAATCAAGGTGCATCTCAAAATTGATTGCTACACATCATTTCATCCAGTGGCTCATAGAAGTCCTTGTCACATTTTTTTACAGTATTATAAGCTGTCAACCTACTATTTGAATTAATCAATCATAGATTGAGTCAAGCTGTTGGCAAATGTTGTTATTCCAAAACTGTACTCTGTATTCAGATGCAACTTTGACATTTTGGTTGACATTTTATTTCCATGAAACGCTGTGTTACCCCTAACCCACCCCATATATATAACAGGCTTTGTGAATGTCAGTCCCTTCAGTTTCAGGTGAAATCTTGGAGATAGAAATATTTTCACAGATCTGGCAATTAACAAGTGAACCAAATTCAGTCAAATTTTGATGTATTGTTTGAAATGTCTCTCCGCAACCTCTTTGTATTAGATGTAAATGTTGAATTTTTTCTCACTGGTTTTAGTTTGTGAATCTTTGAGTTTATCAATTAGCAGTAAGTTTTTGGAAGAATGAAGGGCGGAAATGTCTTAGGATTGTTGATCGAACATTTTGAGTTGGATGTGTTGTCTGCAGCTTTAGTAGTGTCAAACAGAATTGGGAGGGTGGAATAACATTGAGCCTGACAGCAACACTGATTGCTGTCGACTGGGAGACCTACTAACCTGTCTTGCATTGCCAGTTGGATTTTTTCTTTGTTTATTTCAGCTGGATTGTATTAGTGTGGTCATGTTTCGGAGCACATATTTGTGGAAAAGTTTTTGCTGTCTTTTTGGTGTTTTTTTATTTGGAATTGGAACAGAGAATAAGTTGATTTTATGCTTGTTGACAACTTTTTTGACAATAAATGCCAGAAATTGGTAATTGTTTTAGTGGAGAAAAACTAACAAATACTGCTACATTTGCTTCAGTAGATTATATTACAGTTAAGATGATGTGAAGTTGTTTAATACTTTCAGTGTTTATTGTATTTGCACCTTGTAATAATGCACCTTTGGTGAAAATCTTTACACAATTTATAATTATAAAAACATTGTATAGAATTTGAACACAAGATTGTAAGTGCATTCATAATTTGCCAATAATCCTGGAAATTGTACATTTGTGTACAAATTCTAGGACCTAATGGGCTAAACTAGACACACATATTACAAATTTGGAGACCAGCGATGATGGGCCAAAACAATTGAGCGTTTTAGATAATATGCAGGATTATGGTAACATTTTACTATGTATTACACTATATATAGTAAATGGCATTGATTTCTTTAATTAAACAGACATGTTATGTGACTCAGATTACATCATACTATTCATCTCTGCTATTGACTGAATTATTTATACATTTTTCTCCATTAGTCACACATATGAATAAGTAATGTTAAATAATAATAAGCAGTTAGCACAATGGCAAAAATAAAAAGTTCTTACAGTTGAGAAAACTTACTGTCCGTAATATGTTGTAAACACGTGATATGTCATCCGTTTTTGAAGATTGCCTTGTGACCGCACGTTGTTCTGTCATGTTATCGTGAGTATGCAAACATCACACATGATTGTTACATTCTGTGATTATATTGTCAAGAGAATGGACTAAAAAAATTGAGGGATGCACTAAAACGAGTGTGTACCAGTCATTGAGTACAATCAATAGACGGTTGTTTTTGTCGTTCTTTACGATGTTGCATAATTTGCTGATGTTTAAATCAGTGGTAGAGGGCCATAACACTTGCCAAGCATTTAACGTGAGCAAACACTTCAATAAACCACTTACACTTAAGTAAACTACTTACCCTTAAATAACCCACAGGACGTCATATTTCACAACACAGATAGTTGGATGAATCAATGGGTTGGTTAATTGTAGTCAAATATTAATAAAAAGTGAATATGCTTCATCGTGCAGAATAAAATAATGTAAATGTAGTAAGTTAAAATAAAAAAACTCAATATTCATAAAGTAATACTTGGATGACTAAAAATGGCATGTTTCGTTTGTTTTATATACACCCACATTAAAACAATCTAATGAGATTGACGTTTGGCAGTGTTTAGATGCTTACATCAATATTTACAGGTATCCATTTGTAGCAACAGAGTTATTTTTAGCAAATTTATGTACACTTTCCTTTTAAACTACTCCGTTTAATTAATTAAAAGTAGCAGAGATAATATAAACATTTCTAACCTACAAATCACATTCAGTCATACACATGTTACAAAATTTGGCGAAAGTTTTATTGAAGCATTCTGCCTCGGCTTTCCACATTTCCAGTTATGAACATTGATTGCTTAAATCGTAAATGCATTTTTCAACAATCAATTGTGATCTGTATTTCTGGAAATAAAAACAAACTTAAAAAAATGGATATATGACAGATGACCATTAATTATCTTGTAACATCAGCGGAACTTGCATTGAGTAGATGTTTCCATGTACATTGACCTTTAATGCAAACTTATACCTGCATTGACACATCCACTGTTGATGTGAACTGGCCTCGGAGTTTGCGTACACATGTTTTTTTCAGCTTGCTTTATGGTTCCGTGTGCTCTGCAGTATTTCAAAGTTGGTCAGATATGTATGAATGCTGTCTTTCACAAAGCACAGTTACTTGCGACTAGCTAAAATGGCCACCTTCAGTGCAGAAGATGGTTTCCCGATGTGTCTTAAAAAGATATTTGTTATGACATCACTTGCAACATGAGTCACAATTAACTTGCCCAACTGAAGAGCGGACCATTTGCATGGCTCGGAACAATCGCAGAGATGACGCATAGCATCATTAACAATTGATTTACATCTATCTAATGTCTGGTATGAATCCTAAATCTCTTACCCTTAACTAAAGGGAATTTAAAATAGTAAAGGTGTTACTTTTCTCCCAAGGGGTCGTAGATTAATCCTTGAAAGTTTGGCACTTGAGGTGCAAGAAATCTAGGAGGAACATGTTAACATACCGACATGCACAAACACATGCACGCACATGTATGCACACACAAGCTCTGTTCTCACAGAGAATATTGCTATACATCATGTGAACATTTTATGTAATTGTTCATAGTGACCTACCACTAGGTCTAAGACAGGCACCCACGAACCTCATTCAGCATTGGATAATGAGGCACATAATTACCTTCATGTGGAATTAATTAATCAAGATCCTATCCAGTGATTAACCTGCTTATTCATGCAGTCATTAAGAGAGAGAGCACGAGAGACAGTATATTGGGTTACACCATATATATTGCATGTGTGGAATTCACAATGTTGATCAGCATTGAAATTATGTTTTAAACTTTATTCATCTGCTGAATTAATAGCTGGTTGTGTTTCCAATAAATATGTCGTAGTATATAGAACTGAGGCAGTGAGGCCAGAGTTGTCAGTTTTGTATTCATCAATCTTTACAGTTAAAATAAAAAATGTGCTTTTACTTAAATTGTCTAATTGTGAAAACCTAAGAATTCCTTTAAATGAGCCACTGTGACTCAGGTTCATTTAGTTAAAAAAATTGTCGTGAACAGTTTAATGAGTTTATAAAAGTGTACATACTTCTGGCTGGCATTTTATAGTGAACGCCGCATGGGTAGATTCTTGAACTGTTTTTGAAATGAGATCGTGATGAACGAAAGACTGAATGAGGCGGGACCTTTAAATGATTAATCCGTGGACCTGACAGAGCAGCCTGTGTACTGTTAAATATACAAATCGCAACACACAAGACTGAGTGCAAACACATCTCACCAGGTCTGCAACCAATACACGGTTTGTAGGAAACAAAGGGGACTAAAAGGTAGGCACAAAAGTAGGACAAAATCTGCAAATAGGGAAAGGCAGAAAAGTAGGGAAAACTGGGTAGTTGGAAAAGGAGAGCAAAAAGGGAACGGCGGGCCCAGAGCCATGTTGTTCTCATTTCAGTTATTTATTACTGCAAGTGTGCTTACAATAACAACATATTCTGTTATGTTCTTTTTATGTATCTATGATAATTTATTTTGTAATGACTAGTTATAAAACCTTATCCAACTCGAGCGAAAAGGGTGGACTAGAGTATTTATACAAGTATTACAGAACATGGAGAATGTGTAGATGCAATCATTACAAGATAGTGAAGATTCAAATCATTAATAAAACAAGTCTCACAGCTGTCATCAGTTGGTGTAATAAATGTTTGAAATGAGAAAATTAACATGAATTGTTCATTGTGTGTTCCAAGCCAAATTGACTGGCAAACATTGGCAATTATTGATGTACCAGTCCAGACATTGTCAACAACCTTTAACTCAGACAGAAACAGGGTGTAGACATCTGTTTGACCTGTAGAGCGAGGTAAAAACTCGCATATTATCAGATGAGAAGCAGGAATAGTGTACAAACAGGTCTGCGACCACCAAACCACAGAAGTATGGGGTGTATGCGCAGAATTGTGAGAATACAGCTTGGTCGTGCAGAAGGAGGGGGGCGCATTTGGGCCCAACATGTGAGGGGGTGCCGATGTTCTGTAAGACAGTCTGTGTTTAATTATCACGCCTGCAGAGAGGGTAGAAGCAAGGGAAAGCTGTGAAGGGTGCAGAACTGTGTGTACAGGTCTGCGACCACTAAACTCATGTAGAAAGGGGTCTAATCAGGTCGACGGTTTTTATGCAACCATGTGCACTTTGTGTTGCGTGCGTATGATGTAAACCTAGCTGACTGGCTGTCATCTATCACATGAGGCAAGCGGGCCTGGCATACTCGCAGCCATTAGGTTCTGTGTACAGTCTGCTGGTGCAGCGTCTCGCTACCGCGGGTCAGATATTCATTGCCACGTCACATCTATCGCCGCTGCTTTCTGATTCCCACCGCTTCTGATTGCCACCCTCTCCTGCACCCCACTTGCCACCTGCATTCCTCGGTCTTTATGCAAGGGTTGTCTCGGCAATGAGGGGTTCTGGAGACAGGCAGCCAAAACAAAACTAGCATCTTAGTGAGATGTACTGTACTTGCAGTTATAGTGCTGTCTCATCTACGGCAGTTGTTGGATGTGGTGTGTAGGGGGTTGTTGCTCCTTGCTTAGTTGATGTAGGGAAAGAAAAGACGCTGCCCCTTATATGCATCATAGTATTATAAATGGTGAAACTATTTCACAAGTTTATGAAAATAGCCAATGCCCTGGTAGTTAGTTCATGTGCCTTGTAAATGGTGGTCGTTTGGATGACGTCTGCACCTGAGCAGGTATACTACAGCCTGCTTAGAGCTGATGATGTAACATCTGCTGCGTGTACTCTGGCAGGAGAGTGTGGGCTGTGTGAGCTGTAAACACTGACAGAGTGTGGTGTTGTATGTTGTGGTGTGCCGTGGGGCGGTGTGTGGTGTTGTGCAGTTATGTGGGGGTGTGGTGTGTTGAGGGCTGTCGTGGTATGTTGTGAAGTAGTGTTGTGTGTTGTAGGGTGGCGTTGTGTCGTGGGGTGCTAAATGGTGGGCCAAGTGTGGTGCTTGGGTTGTTGTGGAGTTCTGAGGAGCAGGGGCAGGTGCGTGTCTGTGTGTGCACAGATGTCCGCAGCAGCGAGCTTAATGAAAGCCAAATGTTGCAGCAGCACTGATCCATTGTAGATTGATCCACATGACAGATGTTTGTGTGTCGCTAGCAGTGCTACATAGATGGCGAGGTGGTTATGAATGGCTTGTGGCCTGTGGGTCTGTGTGTTTCTGTTACCTCATACCCTACACAATAAACACACCGTGGTATGACGGCTGACGCCACAGACAGCCGGGACCTATCTAGGGTCCATGATGTAGTAGCAGGGTTGTCACTGCTCCTCAGTCCTGTGTGCTTATGAATGATCCTGCATGGTACAGTGGAGTACATGTGATTTTATGTTTCTTAGACTTTGTGAACATTAGTCCAAGATTTGATGGTGTCTAAGTAAAGTTTATTATTATTATAAATATATAATTTATAATAAATTTGTATAAAAACTTAATTTATTGATAATCCTCAGTCCCACCTGGTTATGAATGATCCTGCATGGTAGTGTCGAGTATTTTAAGTTATTGATGAGTGGTGATTCTCAACCCTATTCTTGGTTATGAATGATCCATGTCACTGTGATGTAGCGTAGAGTAGGCCTACGTACAGTTATCAGTGATCCTCAATACCATTTAAGTAGCATCCATTGTATAATGAATGATCCTCAGCTTTCATTTTATCCTCGGCACAAATACACAGTGGTAATGTCATGACTTGCTGTGTGTGTTCCATACCAGAACGACTGCTCTTAATGTGTCTTGTGTCGTATATGGCAATCGCTCAAGGATGATTTGATGGGTACATTATGAGTTATGTAAGAACCGGAGGCTTTGTACAAACTCGGTCAAATGTTTGCCGTTCTGGAATACCAAGAATTAAAAAGTGGTATAATTGTGCGTTGCATTGAGGTAGCAGGACCTTGTTAATAACGGTGAATAAGCAACTTGGTCAGAGCGTGGTGGTTTAGTTCGTAGTCAAGGTAACAGACACACAGCTCTTTAGAAGCGTGTGATGTTTGTTAAATGCAGGGCGTATGGAGTGTGTTTTCTCAACCTTATGAATTCTTTGTAGCGTTGGTACACCGCAGCCAGTTAGTAATGCCAGCTGTATTGGTACTGGGCAGATCTGTTTCCATCTTACTCCAGCCCGTACCAGAGGGGTGCAAGTGCCATTTATTGCACCCGCAAGACGTGTTCAATGTTTGTGGTTAACATGTGTAAGAAATACTGTTGACACAGTCAGAAGTCAAGTGTAGTAGCACACACACATGCTCTCACAGTAAAAACCAGTGTTTATGACAACAACAGAAGTCTCATGTTAAAGGGTCCACTAAGCGTGTAAATAAACATGATATACTCGAAGGTTTACATGAACTCTTCCTGTTCAAACAGTCAGTAGTCTCAATAAAGATGCATGAAAGTATATCAAGTTAACGCGTGTGAAATTGTTTTGGCATAAAAAAAATTCATTAAAATGCACCAGATGAAACGAGCGCTTTTAAAATGCCATAAAAAGTATGAATGTGGAAAGTGTTGCGTCTTGGAGGATTGCAGCGACTGGAAGTGATTGATTATGCCAGTTGTATGACAGTAGTCGCGTCTTCACCCACAGACGGGGTGGTCTCGACATAGATGGATGTGACCATGCCTGGCCATCTCTGTCAGCCTTCCACGGGCATTTGTGTGGAACATCCTAGTCTCATCCATGGATATCTGTGTGGAACATCCCAGTCTCATACGTGGATATCTGTGTGGACCATCCCAGTCTCATCCATGGATATCTGTGTGGACCATCCCATTCTCTTTCACGTCTATCTGTGTGCCACATCCCAGTCGCTTCCACGGATATCTGTGTGCCACATCCCAGTCTCCCACGGATATCTGTGTGGAACATCCCAGTCTCTCCAATGGATATCTGTGTGCCACATCCCAGTCGCTTCCATGGATATCTGTGTGGAACATCCCAGTCTCATCCGTGGATATCTGTGTGGACCATCCCAGTCTCATCCGTGGATATCTGTGTGGACCATCCCAGTCTCATCCGTGGATATCTGTGTGGACCATCCCAGTCTCATCCGTGGATATCTGTGTGGACCATCCCAGTCTCTTTCACGTCTATCTGTGTGCCACATCCCAGTCTCCCACGGATATCTGTGTGGAACATCCCAGTCTCTCCAATGGATATCTGTGTGCCACATCCCAATCGCTTCCATGGATATCTGTGTGGAACATCCCAGTCTCTTCCATGGATATCTGTGTGCCACATCCCAGTCGCTTCCATGGATATCTGTATGGAACATCCCAGTCTCATCCATGGATATCTGTGTGGAACATCCCAGTCTCTTCCATGGATATCTGTGTGCCATATCCTAGTCTCTTCCACGTATAGTGGTGTGCCACATCCCAGTCGCTTCCATGGATATCTGTGTGGAACATCCCAGTTTCATCCGTGGATATCTGTGCGGAACATCCCAGTCTCTTCCGTGGATATCTGTGTGTCATATCCTAGTCTCTTCCATGTATAGCTGTGTGCCACATCCCAGTCGCTTCCATGGATATCTGTGTGGAACATCCCAGTCTCTTCCATGGATATCTGTGTGCCACATCCCAGTCGCTTCCATGGATATCTGTGTGGAACATCCCAGTCTCTTCCACGGATATCTGTGTGCCACATCCCAGTCTCTTCCACGGATATCTGTGTGGAACATCCCAGTCTCTTCCACATTGATATTCTAGTGGAGTGGATGTATTTTTAATTGACAAATATCCTGAGGATGGGTTAGACGTAGATGAGTAAAGATGGACATTCGATAGGCCAACTGACGGCTTTTATCTGGGTGTTTTGAATTGGGTGGCAATCTTTGTTGTATCTTGTTAAATGTATTCAGCTGCCTTGTTAGACTGATACACGGAGAGATATCCGGGCGGCACACAAAATATATTCATGGCTTAGAATTATATGCTTTAAGTGTGCAATTTGCAAAAAATTGATGCAATTAAGTGGTAATCATTTGTAGATTAGAATGTTGTCTTCTTGTGCTCGTTGTTGTGCTTCAATGACGTTTGCAGCACTTCTGCGAATATTATCTACAAGGTGTGTCTTGGCATCTTTAAAATATGTTGGGCATGTCAGTGTCTTAGCATTGCGGTTCCGTACTGATACCTCTTTCTCAAAGTTATCTGCCACTAGATCCCGGCCGTCGGTACACGCAGATAGAGATCCATCAGATGAAAGAAACACTTCTGTATTTCTTTCTTGAGAAGTGATGAAGTTTGCGCGTAAAGCGATGGTCTAAATGATAGCGAGAGGAATGCCATTCAATTTACGTGCGGTAAATATCAACAACTGATGGGTGAAATCGAAAACACTTTTGACAAGATTATTACAGAGTGTGACAGATCATGCTTGCTTCCTTGTGATGCTTATTAAACAGAAAAAACGGATATAAAATCATGATGCTGACTTCACAGAACGCGATGCAGTGGATGTTTTTATAGTTAACAGCCAATGTTGCACAAGTAATCGAAGGGTATAATTTGCTGCACTCGAGGAATCTACTCAAGTAGCCTTGAACTTCTTGAAGTGTTGCATAACTTGTAGAACTAACAGGAAGTAAACTCATCCTTGGGTGTGTTACTTGATGGTATCATGTGGTGATCAAGAACAAAGTTCGCCAAGTGTCAATCTGTTGACAGGACAAAAATTTGCATTCTTGATTAGCGAGTGCTTCAGTAGTTGTTTAATTAAGGAACATGTCGTTGAGCTCATTAGTGGTTGTGAGACTGGTGTCTGTTGGTTGACGTAAGAGAGGATTGTAAGGAGTCTGTTGTTGACTGCTGTGTGGCCGCGTGCAACGATCGCAGTACATCACACACACACTACATAGCACTTTGTCCCCGATCGCAAGGCTCAAATAGTAAGTCTTAAAATATTTTCTCGTGTAGCATTGCCTCAAGAGCCTGCGACCACATCATTTGTACTACAGTTGGGGGGTACTGGGGTCATTCAGGGCAGACCCTCAAATATCTCTAGCTCACAATTAGCTATGATTTACCTAAGTTCAGTACTTGAGTTTGAAATCAATTTGCTCGATATAAACAAAACAAAAAATTTCTCGATATAAACAAGTATTTTACAATGATAATGTTGCCTAAGAATGACATAATAATAAGAGACAGACCCATAAAAGAACATATTTTCTGGAAGCAGAAATAATGGACTGTCCAATCAAACAATTTATCATAAAAACACAGACGTGTGCATGACAGTTGCCGTGGAAACAAACAACAAAATCTACAGGAAAAGACATCCAAAATAAAAAGGTAACCTGAAATAAGTAGGTTACTTAGTATCAATATTTAGTTTTTGTTACAGTATCATTTTGAATCACTGTGATTAGTCAGTATCAGATACAAAGTCACCAGTTGTTATGCAATTCAGAAAAAGAGTGAAGTTGTTTAACTGTGAGGTTGTAGAATTTCTTTGGCGTTGTTGGCACCCACAGTGACAGCATCCGTAAACATGGGATGCACGTCATTGATATACTGATGTCCATCTCATAACTCTAGTAGTCCATCACTGTATCATGTCATAAAAGACCATTGACTCTGTTGTGTTTGAAGCCATAAATGAAGTTTGAGGTGTCTAATTTGTTGTCATCTCCTTCTCTTGGAGTTAGGACATGATTATCAACTCTAGTCACATTAATTTATACTCACTAGCATAAATGTGTCAAATGCATCGTATTTTTGGGTCTGCCATGATGCAATAAAACGCATCGTCAGTGTCACTCAGTCCAACCATTGTGGCTTCTCGGAAACCTCAGCAACTAGAGAAAAATGGGCAGAAATTTCACTTTTATCATCCAAATTATAAGCAAGCTGCAAACATGGATGCTGATGAAGTACTTAGCATGCACGTCTCATGTAACTTCGGAGTAAATAACAAGTAAAAATGGACATTCACATACGATTAAAAAAATATACATTACTTGTAATGATAGTATATGTGAGTGTATATATTTATATATGTACATGAGTCTGAAAGGTTTATGCACTCTAGGTTTTATGTTGTACACTGAAATCAGACACTCAGTTGACTCATGTCTTTGTAACATCCGTGCGCAGCCATTGATTGCTCTATTGACTCGTGTAACATCCCTACTACGCAGGCAACTCATGTATAACATCCCTACTCAGGCAACTCATGTGTAACATTCCTACTCAGGCAACTCATGTATAACATCCCTATTCGGGCAACTCATGTGTAACATCCCTACTCAGGCAACTCATGTGTAACATCCCTACTCAGGCAACTCATGTGTAACATCCCTACTACGCAGGCAACTCATGTATAACATCCCTACTCAGGCAACTCATGTGTAACATCCCTACTCAGGCAACTCATGTATAACATCCCTATTCGGGCAACTCATATGTAACATCCCTACTCAGGCAACTCATGTGTAACATCCCTACTCGGGCAACTCATGTATAACATCCCTATTCGGGCAACTCATGTGTAACATCCCTACTCAGGCAACTCATGTATAACATCCCTATTCGGGCAACTCATGTGTAACATCCCTACTCAGGCAACTCATGTGTAACATCCCTACTCAGGCAACTCATGTATAACATCCCTATTCGGGCAACTCATGTGTAACATCCCTACTCGGGCAACTCATGTGTAACAACCCTACTCAGGCAATTCATGTGTAACATCCCTACTACTCAGGCAACTCATGTATAACATCCTTACTCAGGCAACTCATGTGTAACATCCCTACTCAGGCAACTCATGTATAACATCCCTATTCGGGCAACTCATGTGTAACATCCCTACTCGGGCAACTCATGTGTAACAACCCCACTCAGGCAACTCATGTGTAACATCCCTACTACTCAGGCAACTCATGTATAACATCCTTACTCAGGCAACTCATGTGTAACATCCCTACTCAGGCAACTCATGTGTAACATCCTCACTCAGGCAACTCATGTGTAACATCCCCACTCAGGCAACTCATGTGTAACATCCCCACTCAGGCAACTCATGTGTAACTTCCCCGCTCGGGCAACTCATGTGTAACATCCCCGCTCGAGCAACTCATGTAACATCCCCGCTCGGGCAACTCATGTAACATCCCCGCTCGGGCAACTCATGTGTAACATCCCCGCTCGGGCAACTCATGTGTAACATCCCCGCTCGGGCAACTCATGTAACATCCCCACTCGGGCAACTCATGTAACATCCCCACTCGGGCAACTCATGTAACATCCCCGCTCGGGCAACTCATGTAACATCCCCGCTCGGGCAACTCATGTAACATCCCCGCTCGGGCAACTCGTAACATCCCGCTCGGGCAACTCATGTAACATCCCCGCTCGGGCAACTCATGTGTAACATCCCGCTCAGGCAACTCATGTAACATCCCCACTCGGGCAACTCATGTAATATCCCCGCTCGGGCAACTCCTGTAACATCCCCGCTCGGGCAACTCGTAACATCCGTGCTGAGTCGACTTCTCAGTGAGTGCTCAGTCACTCGAGTTATGTCCAGTCTGACACGAGTGAGTGGAGGTGTGGGAGACACTCACTAGGCAGGAAGTACACACCATCAGTGTTACGTGGCACACTGTCTGTCTGCTGTCGATTTCCCTCACTTCTGATTCTTATTTAATGAAACCTTCATCGAGAATGTCAAAACGTTGCCATAGATCACACGTAGCACGAGAACTGTTTTCTCTTTTGTTACACCTACAAAAAACTTGTGCTAAATGATGATGTCTGCAAAGTGATAACGTATTTGCCATAGTGTTGTCTGTCTATCAATCAGCTAAGTAGTTCAGCTGTCATCCTTGTTTTTCTTGCATCGTCAAACAAACACAATGGCCGCAACATGCCTGTGGCCGGCACTGTCTCCAGTGCATTGAGCATGTTTACCGACTTAAAAACCTTGCCTACAGACTGATCATTGCCTATTAATTATGTGAATATCTTATGAAACTGCATTTTTCTTCTAGAATGACTGCATCATAGAAATACTTTTTAACGCAGCACAATATATAACCGTTTGTAATATTATAAATGATAGTGCACTTGTCAGTAGTGTTTGTCTGCAGCACAGGGGGGAGTTAGGACCCACTCAAGGATAACAAACTTGGTTATATTCCATAAAAATCAGGATTTTGCCAGACAATGGATGAGCGTAATCGCAATGGCAGTGCACTCATGTCCAAAAAAATGTCCATTCACTGAGGGAATGTGTTATTACATAATACTTTGGAGTGGGGATTTAGATGACTATTTGTGTAAGATTTGTATTTCCCAGGTTGTCGAGTAAAGCCTTGGAGCCCCGGAGCCCTGGAGCAAGCTTGTCACATTGTTGATTCTGCGATACGTTTCTGCCAATAGGAGTCGTCGACCTAATCTGTATTTGTAGCACATTCTATTCTATACTTATTCTTCCCAAGCCCTCCCTTCCCAGCCTGTCTCCCTGTCTAGCCGACAGTTGATTCCCTTTCAATGCTATATATTTCTGTTAGGCAGCTAAGTTCTTCCCAGTTGTCTAGAATATAAATACTTCCCGGTCTCATCATAATCCCTTGTTGTAAGTTCTAGGTTTCCATCAGTCACTCTGCACCACAGTCACCGCTCAAGCCCTGGCCTGACATTCTAGGTATAAGGCACTGAAATTAAGAAGAAAATGAACTGGCCCAGATTTTTTTAACTGGCCCAGATCTAGTTTTAACTGGCCCCACTAATTTCAAACCACATCGACACATTCGCATTTTCCCACATTCTTTATTCACCCAACGTGACTGTCTGTCATTTTTTAATGCCCCACCGGCCTGCCTGCCCTTCAATGGCATGTTCCAGTTGCCACAGTGAGTGTGCTGCCCCCTGGTGATCAAATGTGTAGTTGAGTGGGTGCATGACTGAGGTGTTGTCGTCATGCTGAGGGGAATCCCGTGGCACGTGGCCAGCCGGCGGTGGTGCACGAACCAGTGCCAACTTGTCAACGCGTTGCCTTGTTTTGTTTTTTCCTCGTTGACAGCGACATAATAATGGCTAACTGTACGTTTGTGATGTTGCGTGGACACGCTAATGACGGCGTCAGTGCAACTGTGTCAGACCAAAGTCGCTGACGTGTGTAGACTAAAACAAACCGCACTCCAGTCTCGCTCAAGCATGCAGTGGCAGCACTGGTGGGATCCTCTCGATCAGGTTGCGCTTGTCTGATTTATAAAACACCATTATTACCGCTTTTTCAGGACACTTTAGAAACAGCGAAATCCTGGGATTTGGATTAAAAAAAACCGTGTTCGAGTATCATGTCTTGCTGAGATGGTACTTAACATGTTTTCTGATGATGACTTTGTCACGAAAACATTGGCTAGTCATCTGTCTATCCCATGTCATTGTCTACGAGATGCAAAAATTGAACTTCTATTTGTTATACCTGCTGACACCATTCATGCGGTGTCTTATGTAATGTGCATGGCTAATTTAGGTTAAAGTGTTTCACTCAGACAGTTGATGTAATCCATTATAAATATCTATTCAATTATTTAAATTTAGCACTTAGAAGGCAACGTGACGCATTGGGGACAGCACACGCTACAACGATGGAGTTACGTGTGACTAGTAATGAGAGTGACGATTCTAAATAACTTGCTTCATTAATACAGACAGTGACCGTGGGTTGATGTGTTATTTGAAACGATGGATCTACAGTGAGTGGAATGCTCTCTTAGCCTCTCACTGTGGCATCTGCATGGTTGTGTCTTATTAACAAGCATGTTTTCTTTGTTTCTTGCAGGGTTCCAGCCATGCTGGAGATACGTCCCCAGGTGACGTCTTGCCCATTGACCATACATCCGGTAAGTACAGCATCACCAGTCACTCACACCCTCGTATCTAAACATACAAACCCATTGCAACCAATCAAAATAGTTTTATATTATCACCATATTTGTTTCTGTAGTTGGATTTATGTGGGACGACACTACCAGGTAGAGTTAATTGTGACAGGGAAACGTGGCTAGTTTGCTGATAACACAAGTCAGATGCATGTTTGTATAAGAGCTTAGTAGTAGGCCAACTCTTTATGTATGACTAGACCCGGTAACTACAATATGTACAATGTCATCACTTAGGTAATAAATATACAGGTAATAACAAATAGACAAAACTGACAGCAAAAGTGGCGGAACCGACCACACCAGGTAATAACTATTTCAGATTGGCTCCCCCATATATAATAGGATTGATTTAATCTACTACATATTATGCATGACTGTCATTTTTATCAATTGTACCTTCATCTGTGCACGCCTGTCTTCAGGACTGTAATGCCCAGATCTATTTTTGTGAATTGTAGACAATGCAGTGGAATTTATATTTTTGATGTTCATACGTGGGCGGTTCAGCCAATATTATACTCTCGTTAGAATTCCATTATGAAGTAGCTTTGTCTCGTGTGTGCTAAAGTTACTTCTTCATTTGAGGCGTGCTACTAAAGGTTCTAAAATGCTGCCGTGACAAAGAAATTCCCGAACCCATCTGTGGGGATTTTCCCCCTACTCGATGTCATATCTGCGACGTTGTTGTGTGTTGTTATTCCTGCTCATCAGGCCGAAATAGAAGATTGGCTTGTGAAATTCACACGGTGTTTGTCGAGATAAATTTCCATCAATAATGCGTTGGCGTTGTGGCTGCATTGGCAAGGAATGCCAGCAAGAGCCGTTGGTGATGTAACGTGAAACGCTCGCATTGTCTCCCCCATTCTACGCAGTCTGTCCAGTGGCGGCTGGCGCATTCAACATGAGTGTCTGGAGTGGCCACCGATCTTTCCAGGTCATTGCCCTAACTCTGGAATGCACAACCTCGGGCTCTCAGATGCAACAAATCCGTACCGACGATTTGCAAGTTGGGAAAACATTTCTGTTTACACTGCAGTCATTGAGAATCCCGTCGGAATCTACAGCGGACATATCATATTTAATGCATTTATTCTTCAGTCTTGTGTCACAAGTATTTGGGACTCGAATTTCGCCGTAGAAATAAATTCAAATCCTCGCTGCATTGCGATGACCCTGCTGACCTTGCGGCAAGTAACGCGATCTATGCCCTCTTCTCACTGGGCACCGACACTCGTTTAAAAAGTCTTGCTCCAAATTTGCTCTGTATTTTCTCAATTTGTTGAGTAACTGCACTCTCATTTATGTTAATTTGGGTGAAATTTAGCCGTTTGTAAGCTGTGGTTGATGTCTATGCAAATTACGGTTAGACTATCTGCCATAGGAAGCAGCCGGCTGTCGGCAGACTGCCACGTGGGCGAATATCTCGCTGGGGATGATACTGCAGTCAGGGGATGGTGGCATTGAATGCGAGATCTCCGTCCGTCCCAATCAAACCTCTCTCGTCTGGTCGATTTGGCAACACGGGTGATGCAGAACCAGTTCCACCTTTTACGTTTGGGACATGTCAATTACAGTTACTTATGATAATTTACTATAATCGAGCATATTTAAATTTATGTATGAAGGATTGTTAATGTTTTCCTCATGGACAGCGTGCATCTCGAGCACCAAATTTCCAGGGATTATTCTACGACCCCAAGGTTTGGATGTAAGACCTATATTTTTTTCAAAATACCCCCAATATGTGTAGATTTTTACCTTTTATGGAATAAATCATTTGTTCGGAATGTAAAATGTAATGTGTGCATAAAACGCAAAACGTAATTTCTGAAGAAGTGTAAAGAGAAGAAGTCTCATCACACCTCCACCTAGGACCAGTGAATGCCGCGTCTTGTCAGTGCAGGAACATTGCAGGGGTGGAGCGGGCCACCTGCCATTTACGAATACATTCAAACCAACTCAACATCAAGTTATCAACCCTTCATCACTATCAATACGGTCACTGGCTTTGTGAAAAACAAACGATTGTGCCTCCGACCATTCCATACAACTGCTTGACCAAACACTCTTGCAGCTAAACCCCATTTTTATTAAATATTAGCTCACTGTTGCGGTAATGATAAATGAAGTTATTGACAACCATTTGACGGAACATATTTTCCTACTATCCTGATAGTGTAGCGATGGTACCATGGAACAACGGATACAGTTAAGAAAGCAACGCAATTTATAATTGATGGCTGGTGCCACAAGTAACCTTGATGGTTGATTCAAAATGAATAATGCTACTCTGCTGTCAATGTTAAGTGCATAAGTAAATAAAATTACCAAATAAAGCTGAGAAAGCCTGTTTACAAAACCAAACCTAAGATGGAAAGACAATGTCAAGCAAGATCTCGAAAGAACACCCTTTCACTGGTTTCATTAAAATAATTTTCCCTTTGATTTTGTTGCAAACATGAAAAATACAATAGCGTGCCGACAGCTTTATGAATTAGTAATGCACGAACAGCTGAGAATGGAAGATGGAGAAGGATGGAAAGAGTAAAGACGAAAGAACAGACCAGATGTGGACCCCACACCACGAGAGAACACAGGAAGAAATTTAGTATCAACGATAACTATCGATTGTTCATTTCTCTATTGATAGTATTGCATTGTCATGTCGGCTATTGTGATGCACCGATTGTCCAATGAGTTATGACACCCCTAATCATGTGATAGTTGACACAGGGGGCCCTCGACAGGCCCCAGTAAACTACTGTCTACTTCTGGTTGACAAAACCACCCAAGGTTAGACATATTTATATCTCAGTTGTCTCAGAACCATTCTTTCCTTCGCATCAGTAACTGTCTCATGACACCCCGAAGAAAGACAGTTGAATACAATGAAAGTTTCTTTACAACAGGTATTTGACTTAATCACTGGTATATAACTATGTAACTATATATGCAAAACAATGACAAATTCCATGTGGAGATATGCAATAAGTACACCCTCGGTTTGTGTCATCGCTCACAACTTGTCATTTCTGTCAAACGAACCTCATCTAGATAAAGCATCAGCAATGACGTCCTTCAAATAAATATGTCTTCTATCTGCACAGTAATGAGCTTCACCTTTATATATGTGAAGTTCTATTGTAGCAGAGCTTTTTCTCAAAAGATCGTCAAGCTGATTTGACATAACATCAGAGTTCTGTAACCTAATACAACAACTTGGGTCATCAGCATCTTTTATGTAGTGTGTCATCATTCTTGGATTTCACTAGTTCCATCTCTATCACAATGTGCTTCCACAGGACACACCTGTCTTTGTTGCCACTGCTTCGGAATCACTATTATGCAGTTTATATTACGTAGTTTCTTTTCAACTATGTAGACGCTAATGTAGTTCTTTGCCCCACCTCCCTCCCACCCACACTTTGATCATTCGTCCCCTTTCATTCCTTCTTTCTCTGTCTCCCTCTATATATCTCCCTCCCTCCTCTCGCTACTTTATGCCACTGTCCAGGAATCAGTATTATTATTTATACATAGTATTTTCTTTTCAGCTTTGAAATGAGCTCAAGTAGTTCTGTTACTCTACCTCCCCCTCTCCTCCTCCTCCCCTTTCCATCCCTCCCCTTCTCCTCCTCCGCTTTCCATCCCTCCCCCTCTCCTCCTCCCCTTTCCATCCCTCCCCCTCTCCTCCTCCCCTTTCCATCCCCCCCCTCTCCTCCTCCCCTTTCCATCCCTCCCCCTCCTTTCCATCCCTCTCCTCCTCCCCTTTCCATCCCTCCCCCTCTCCTCCCCTTTCCATCCTCCCTCCCCACTCTCCTCTCCTTTCCATCCCTCCTCCCCATCTATTGCTCCCTCCCCTCGCCTCCTCTCTCTCCCCTTCTCCTCCTCCCCTTTCCACCCCCCTCTCCTGCCCCTCTCCTCCTCCTCCCCGTCTCCTCTCTCCTCCCCCTCTCCTTCCCTTTCCATCCCAGCCCCTCTCCTCCCCTTTCCATCCTCCCTCTCCTCTCCTTTCCATCCCTCCCCCTCTCCTCCCCCTGTCCTTCCATCCTATTTCTGTCTCTCACTACATGTATTCCCTCCCATTCGTCTAACTCTCTAAATTTCTCTAAATCTCCCTCCCTCCCTCCCTCACTCCCTCTACATGTACCTTCCGCCTTGAAACATATTTGCAAACATACTATTTACTAACATTTCATATGACCTGTGTTGGACCTCTCACACCAGACCCCATATAACCCCATGCGTTGTGTGTTGCAGGACATATGAACCGGCCCCCTCCCATGGCCCATAGTGGAGGTCACATGTTCCTGCCGTCTTCGCTGTCTTCGCCGCCCATCAGCCGTCCACTTGAAAACTGCAGCCACAACAATGCCGGCCACAACATGCCCACCGGCTCGCCTATCATGCGCAGTCCACAACCACCGGACATCAGCATTGCCAGTCCACTGGTTGTACCACATCCCATGAAGGCTACGCGCACACCAAAGTCCTACCACTGCCGCATGTGTGACCAGGTCAGTCTCCACTTAATAATAATACTGAAGTCTACGGCGCTGGTATCCACCAAATATAGGCACTGGTGGCGCATGCACAGTTCACTGATGATTTAAAAATAGTCAAGTTAACAATTATAAAGTATTATTCTAAAAATATAATAAGAGCAGTGTTCTAAAGATTATAAAATTAATATCATTATTATACATCAAAAAAGTATTATAAGATCATTATCAAAGTAATTTAGAATCATCACAACTTTTTTCTGGAAATCTATATATAAAATATTTAATAACAATTATGAGTAATATAATAAATAATCTAAAATCATAGTAATAAATAATTTTAAATGTCATGTCTATTCAGGGTTGACTGTGTCACAGACTTGTCACTGATCATTTTATTAAGTCCTTGTCTTGTGTGGTGCTTGTTTGTGAAGTCTTCATCTTGTATATTGTTGAGGTGTATTAACAGAAACATTTTCATGAATCTTGGATGATGTTGAATCGTCTTGATGCAAGATCTACCTTGGATGATGTTGGATTGTCTTAACAGGAATTCTTCATCTTGTTGAATTGTCATTGTCTTCATCTTTTATGATTTTGAATTTTCTTGACAGCGTTGTGCATTTGTAGATGATTGCAGATGATTTATGCAGGGTGTATCTTGGTATCAAATCTAGAGCTATCTAAATCTAGGGGAACAAACGGCCATATTTGCAATGATGTTCCTCTTTGGTTACTGGAATCGGTTGTAGCTTAATAACAATGACTGTGCGATACAGATACAAATGATATCTGTTTCAGTTCAGTACACATTCGTAAACACGTTATAAAAGAATGCCTCCTCAATAACATTTTTGTATTTGTCTTCCTTCAAGTTCATTTTGTGAAAAGGAAACTTATGGCAGTTTTTGTAAGATTATTATTATTAAGACAAACTATTACCTTATTTAATTCATGGCCTACAATCAGTTCAAGTCATTCTCAAAATCTTCACATGAATACACGATACGATTATGCACGTGTTTTTGTGTTGATGCCGTTGGTTTTCTTTGCTATATCAAAAACCTAGTGTTTGAAGGCTAAATGTCGGCCCAACAGTGGGATTTGACAAGTTTCCAGAAGCACGTGTTACATTAAACAAATTATAGTAGTAGTAGTAGTATTTTATTAGAGTCTCACTCCATGTATAGATGCATTGAAATACAAGACAAATAAATACATTACATTCAAAGCTGGCACTGTATACAAAGACCACTCAAAAAGAGTTATGAGAGACTTGTAAAAACAAAAATGTACAAATAAAACCAGTAGTAATTTAATAAACGTGCTATTATTTTGTTGTATTGTGTAATCTTATGTGCAGTATTTTTTGGAGGGGGTTGGCATTTTTACTTATTATATTGTCATTACTCAATAAATACATGTGCATAAGTAAATTAAGATTTTTGTGGCTTTGTAGATAGGGTTGAAAGAAGAACAAGTTTACTTATTTGATGTTCTAGGCATATGTGTTCATACATTAAATATATAATTATTATGGTGCAAAAAACCTTGCACATGGGCAGCAAATTAATACATATTATTTTATTACAGATATAACTGATACAATGTTCACAGGTATAAGAACCAGAACTTAGCATTGTATTTTCTTCAACGTTTGTCACCAATGCCTGGGTGACGGAGGCAAGCGTGATGAATTTACTATTTGTGACCTTTGCTGTTGCAGACTGAGCATTTAATATTATAAAATACATTTTTCATTTATAATGTGTTACAATTGTAACATTTACCAATGTACATGGATTAAATAAAAGTGTAGATGAATCCGATTGACATTATTTTTTAATATAGATTGAAATGGATAGATTGAAATGGATTACACTTTGTTCTACAAGATCGGCAAGTTTACGATGGGCAATAAATGGGAACCTATGGCCGCAAGCGTGGCTTATGGTGCTCATCTGAAGCTTATATGCACTGTCATCTACAGACAAGACCCAAGAAGATTATAGTTAAACTGTTGTTGTTGTTTAGTCAATGCAAGGTGTGATTTAAACAACCCCCTTTGCTGTTCCTGAGAATTAGCTCAAGCTCAGACCGATTGCAATTAACTCACTTTCTTTATCAGGCAACAAAGAATTACTTTTGTTTCATTGGCATAGAAATGTGGGAGAATTATTCTTCCATCCAGGAGATATGATAGATTTCCGGGAGACTTAACATGTAGACCAGAAGTAAATAAATTCTATCGACAATTTCTTCTTATTTTCAGCTCAGAACTCTATCAGCCACACATATAGGTGGCTAGAGTATTGTCAAGTTTGGATAGAGCATCATAAGTTAAGTAGCAGGTGGTGTATAGTGCTGGTTTAGTTGGTTATTTTGTGAATTATCGACAGATTAGATTTAAACAAATGTGCACATTTAAACCGGCTGTGATGTTATTTAAACTATTCACACAATACGTATATGGACATCAAAGAATCGGATTCACTACTGGCTAAACCGCACGAGGACACAACTTTAAACTAAGGAGACAACTGAGATTGTAGACAATAAACGTGAATGTTAAACTGAAGTACCGATTAGCAAACATTGCCAATCGCCCTACACCAGTGGGCAATGCAATCTGACGGTAATAATAGAAGAGAGAGAGGGCCGGAAGCCTCCACATCAAACCCTCTAGCGTTGAGATAAAGCAGAGGGCGTTGTAGCGTTTCATCTCACTCAATGCACAGTTGGAGGAAATATGCATTGCTTACAACGTTCTGAGGATTCTTTTCTGCAAACTCATTTCTCAGGAGTTTTTTATTTTAAAAACCAGGTCCAGCTACTAATGGCGTGGTAGAATTACTGCTTCCACGAATGGCGTGATAATTTCCCTGCCCACGGATTGGCTGGTCATATCCACCTCCGCCCGTGCATGAATTATCTTCAAGGTCACTTGTTTGAATACATTACCCAGCAGTCCTAGCACGCGCACCTGGCATCACAGAAGTCTACACATATGGGACACGCCGATATATGCCTTGTGGAAATAAATTAACGTGTTTGTTGTCATTATTTGGTAGTTTTGTTATTTGCAGAATCATATATATTTACAGAGGGGCAGTCAACATTTCATTAGTGATGCCACATTTGAAATGTCTGTTCTCAAAAAATCGATGTTGAAGAAACGTAATTTTTGTAATTATTTATGTAACGTTTTGTCTGTGAGAGCACCTTGTTTTCAGGAAACTGAGTACACAGTATTATATAGTTCAGTTGTGTATGTATCTACTATAACATGCTATATATACAGATTTTTTAATGCTGAATTTTGAACTGTTAATCCTATAAATGTCAACCTAATCTAAAACATATTTTGGTGTTTTACAAGTTAAAAAAACTAAGCCACCTGCATATTATTTTGAAATTTAAGTTGTTGCTTGATTCATGGTGACTTCATGCACCATCAGAAACAACCTATATTTGTGTCATGGTAACTCTAACTAGATTGAGCTATAGTCATTTGCTGGAATTTACGCAGTTACATAACTTGTAATTTAATAGTTAAGTGCTATTTGATAGGATGTGTTCGTTTGGATGAAGTAGCAAGAATTATTATACACATGAAAAAGTGGTGTAAAAAACAGTGATGATTAAATTAATTATGATAATGTTTTAGCATGGGAGTAACTCGGAGTGATCAGTCAAATTCACATTCACAAATATCAAGTATATAAATGATTTAAAAAAATATATATACTGTGTTTCCCCTGGACACATTGGTGGGTGAGGTGGTAGGGGTGGGTTGCACAAGTGCCGCAGACACACAGTCTTGCTAGGAGGGTCCATGCGCATGCCACCCCAGAGTTTTTTTAAACTAGCTTTAAAATGGTGCATTCTGATGTATGTTTTAACCTTTACTCTTCAACATAGAGGGGAAGATAAACATGTTTACTACACCACTTCTAATCATGATTGACAAAAGTCAGTAATCATGATTGTTTCATCATGTTGAGGTGCGGCTTCCACTTGACCACTGGTACTCAGTTGAGGTGTGATTTCCACTTGACCACTGGTACTTGGTTGTGATGATGTTTTTCTTGCCCTAACCCTGTTAAATTGGTGGCTTCTGTTCCAAAAATTATACTTTATTTGTTGCTAGAATGCTATACAATTAATTAAACAGTCCTTTCTGGAATGCCACAAAAGTATGTTTTTATTAATCACAAGAACATTTCTCAAATTGTGTCTTTATAAAACAGTGTAAGTTGTTTAGTATATCCACATTCTGTGCAAACATACCATTGCCTAGCCCAAGGTATTGATAATCCGTTAATATACACGGTTTTGGGCAATAGGCGTCTTTTACGAGATACAAATTTCAGTGGTTTATATTCATAAGTGCTTCACTCAAATCAACTTTCTTAAATGTTTGTTTGTACAATTTTGTTGGAATATATATTATATATTTAGCACAAAGAATCACATTCCTTATTTTGCTAAAAACGGCAAACAACATTAGTTGAATAGACTAGTGAGCACTTGTATCGAATCCGGACCCACCTTGATTTTGCCATTATAACTTGAGTTTTGCCTAACTTTGATGCCTCAGTGAGTTAGTTCCATCATTCAACATTATCCTAGACACATATTGCGCCCTTTTGGGGCGTAAATAACACCCCGGTTTGTATCAACATATGCTGCTATTTGCTCATTTTACGCACGCAATGCGGCAACGCACGACTGCTGCGGTGCAGGCTAGTGCAAACCAGGTTACTATTTTGGCTTCAAAAGGATCCAGATTCGATACAATTGCCGACTAGTGAATAGGATGCACGGTTTTTATTTGGGCTGGACAACTGACAAGTGATGTCATTCACGTTGTCCAATGGAGTTAATTCCAAAAGGTAAATCCCTAACCGGCTCTGAGTGACTTTAAGACGACTAGACGATGTTGCTACAAATCTGCGATTTTGCAAGAATATAAGTGACTTTGTGGTGTCATTTTGCACTGCAAGCTGATGTTGAATATATCGCAAAGTAACAAACAAAATTTGGCGCATGAAATAGCTACGAGGCGGCATTTTCGGCATATTTTGGGCGAGTTGGCATAGAAAAACGGCGAGGCGGCCTGCCTAGCTTGTCATATACCAGGGAAACACTGAGATATGACATCAGGACAACATATGTACTTATAGTCACCAGTTCTGTTTTTTTATGTAACTGAAAGCATGGCTATATACATATATACTTTCAAGTTCATCTTTGATCACATTTAGATCACATTAATTTTGTTGCAACATCATGATTATTTAAGTGAAAAATATTAAATATTGTCCTTGTGTGATATTTGTACAAATCAAAGTTACATGCATAGGGAACATTTGCTTAATTTAGTTATTCTGTTTTTATGGAGTCTGAGAAAGAAAGGGGAATAACAAGGAGAGGTGAATCTGATAGAAACTATCTGAGATAACGAGGGAGAAAGAGTGAGAGGAGAGAGGGGAGAGCAACAGAAGAGTAGGGGGAGTGAGAGAGAGTGAGAAGGACAGGAAGAGACAGAGAGCAAGAGCTAGCAAGAACTAGGGAGGTGGAACATAGCAATAAAAACTGTCAAAAGAGCACGTATTAAACGTGCTTTGTAAGAGACAAGTCATGGTGTTCATTATGTTATATGCGGTCTGTCACGCATTTCTCTCATCTGCCGAGTGTTCAGGCCAGACACGTTCTCTGGCTATATGTTATATGTACAGTGGAGGTGATTAACTCTACAGAGGCCTATTAGTGAAGGTGGTAACGTATCACTGCCAGTTCTATGCGCGTTTCTTTCTCTTGCCTAATTTATGTCTGTTTAGGAGGATACAGAATTAAAGTACATTTACGTGTCATAAATTTAACAACATTGGTCAGGGAGACCGTCACTAAGACCATTAAGCAATAGTTAATTATAGCATATTGCTTATGAGTGTTTCCAGCGGTTGACAAAGTTATCTGAAACATTTAACTATGGGTGTGTTGTCACCACGTATCACTTCGAAAATAAAGTGATAGATCATAGAATTTGATAGAATAGTGTCACATATGAAGTAAGACAGGCATTGATGCACATTGACACTTGTTTGTGTATCAGAACTGGCAGCATCATGTGTAATTGATGTCATTTTGGATCACTTGAATGCGTAAGTTCCACGCCACATTTTAGGGGGTGGCTGATAGTCTGACACAATACGTAACACATAACGTTTTTCTTGCTTTTGCAAACTGTTGGGACTGCCCCTTAGTGGAATTTACTTCAAGATTTTCTCGGGTTTTCAGTAACTGCTAAAGTCTATTAAAGCAGCAACAGCGGATGAAGTTACTTATGATGGCAGTGACGATTTACAACATAATATCTTAGAGTGATTGATTACTTTAAAGATGGATTTTGTCAGATGTTGATGACAACTGGAAACACAATTATGTTGAAGTTGTAACAAGTGAATTGGACACCAGCAGTAGCTGGAGTTTCAATTGCTATTCTGATGATGAACTGACAACATTCTTGGATTAATTACCGTGACAACGAAAACAAAAATTGTCTGGCTTGTTCGGATGGTTGATTATCCAACTTTCAGAATGTAAATTATGTTACTGTAAATGTGTTGTTGTTACTGAAACCTTAATTTGAAGGGATGTAGTTGATTTTCTTACGGAATCCCTCCGAATGCAATACCCTGTGGTCACAACGAATGAGGAGTGACCGTAGTACTGAAACGGTTAAGTTATGGTGGATAATAATAATAAACTTTATTTATACACTAGTCTCCAGAGTACGACTGTTCAATAGTGTGTACAGAGTCGCTAAAATAAACAATATACATACATAAGAATTAATGGTGTAAACATAAGTTTAGTCTGATACTTATTTTAAAATGGGGTCATTAAAATAAACATGGCTATAAATTATATATATATATATACATACATATAAATAGATATATACATACATATATATATATAAGAAAGAAAACACTACGTATTTATTAAAAGTGAGACTAAGAGAGTAAAGTTGTAAACCAAATTAAAGCATGCATATGTGCATGTTTGCACGTACACATTTTACTGCATGTGCGTGTAGGACGGCCAGCAGAGATGTTGGTAAACGGTCGCAGACTGGAAGGAAAAGCAGATTGAGGCCCCTTAATAGCAGCCGCACGCATACTTGAGATGCAGCTATGTCGGCAAGAAATAAATCGGTGATGTAATCGGAATACGTAAGATCTGCTTGGGTTTAAACCGAGTCAGTGGCAATGATCTTTGCATGCATTTAAAAAGGTGTCATCACCAATGAGCTTCCCACGCAGTTCGCTCATTTGCTGTCATGTGATCACCAAGATGGTCATGTAACACTGCCTGCTAGCTGCTGGTACTGTAATGGTATCGAAAATGACGTCGACCAGCTATTAGACTCTGATATGTATCTGCGTGCTTGACAATACTGTCTGTGGCGCTGAAACCTGTTTTGCAAGTTCACCCTCATTGTAGTTCTGCGTAATGACAGTAGTTGGAAAATGGCTGCAGACGTGACGCAGGAACAAAATTTCACATCCTGTACAGAATGGAGATAGATGAAAACTTCAATGATTGATCGTGTTCAAATGTTGTACTTGTATGATGCGCCGTTGCCGATATTTAAACGGATTCGACTGCGGAGACATTGGAATAAAACATCTCTGATGCCATCCAAGGAAGGTTTTGAAGAATCATGACAGTGTAGCTTGATACATATTAACGTACCAATGAAGCGACTAACAAATCTGTGCACAAACATATCCAATAAATATATGATTTTAGACCGAATACTGGTTGGTTTGAAAACGTTCATAAAAATGCTTGTTTGTGTAACTATCCAATGGGTTGTCGTCAAAACAACCGATTACCACACCATCCAACCTAATCTACATGCAAGATCTCGCAGCACAGTAGGTTTAAAAAGCAGTGATATTTGATCGCGTTGTTGATGCGGCCTACTTAGGTGGCAGTATTCTAGAAATTGAGTTATGTAGCTCTTAATTCAGCCATGTTTTGTCAGCAAAGAACTTATATTTAATTTAAATTGTATTAATCTTTTTAAGAGTATTAATCTTTATATGTGTATAATTATAAATGTGGAGTCGCGCATTACTGGGCCAAATTGGTGTCCTGTAATTTACGCTATATTTACTTTATAACCACCTTCTTTGTGGACAGTTCCTGTTGATAACATTTATGCTGTATCTTAGGCCTATGAAGAAAGAAGAGTCACAAAAACACATCCTGCCTGTTTATTATTGTTTGAAAAAAAATTGTGGTTGTGGTAGATAACATAAGTTACAGTGTCCACCATTTCAGGTCCAGAGTGCTCTGATCATTCTTAACATCTTAAAAGTCTTGGTTGGATTCTGTTGAGCTACCAGCATACATCAGTCAAGCAAATTTTGATTTCTGAAGGGTTTCACATTCTCATATTTTAGTTGAAAGACACCATGTAACTTACATCATGAACTTCGACTACGTACACTTGGCATTGCGCCACATAACAGTGAGTAAAGATCTTCTTTAATTTTAGATGTAGATGTATCTTGGCTACCATCTAAGACAGTTTTTAATTTATTTTAAGCACTTTCTGTTTTTTGCACTTTTGTTTTAGGTGTCCATGTCCTCCTTTTTTGGCCCAGTATTGTGCTTCACCTGAAATATATATAACTGGTATCTTTTAGAAAGCATCGCACGATTGGTGAATACAAAAAGGCATGTCATTTATCAGTGTCTGGCGAATCACCATGGAGAAATACCAATAATTAAAAAATAACCAGTAAATTTATAGTGGTAAAAATAGAGCAGGATCAGTTAAATTAAAAGTGTGCAGAATTCCTTTCTGACATTTATTAATTACAGAAGATAATAACTGAGAAAACTGTCATTGGCCAATAGTGTTTTGAGGTATTGATAAAAGCCTACGCAGGCGAACATACATTCCAAGTTTAAGCAATGCAATCAACGCAGTAAATTATTATGTATTACGTGAAATACGACCTGGGCATCATAAATACAAACCTACTACCATTTAGCCTACATATAAGTGGATGGAATTGAAACCCTTTGAAGAGCAAAGTGCATTAAGGCAAATGTTGTCGCATTAAAACCTTGTACGCCAGGAAAAGGGAAATAGAAGTTCATATTTGATACGTTACAATGCTAGAGCGCTACAGGTACATCAGGTAATATTACCATTAATGGAAGGACAGGGTATATCAAGGCAATACAAGTCTAAGTAAGGCAGGGGTGTGGAATTCAAATATGAATAATAGTCAGTTTTATTCTTTCGGCAACAGTTCGGCCTTATACTGTTTGTCTTGCATAAATCAATGTTACACATTTAATGCATTTAAAAATGCAAGCCGTTAATTTTTAACTCACTGAAACTTGCAGTGTGCATTATTTGAGATGTGTTGGTTTCTCTATCTGGCCAACCAGTGAACACCACCCATACCCATATTTGGGCAAAACGTCTGGCCGTGCTTGTGATGCGGTCATAATAGCTATTTATATAAGCCAATCGCATTCATCGTTGACAAAACCAGATTATGATAATGAGGCTCGCACACAGCACAGCCATCTTGGAGGAATGATTTTCAGATCGCGCATAAAGGGAGATTAAACATGGAAATTCAAAGCAAGTTTTTCAAAATGGAATCGGACAGCGATGCACCGTTTGAGGGTTTTGATTTCTGTGAAGTGGGGTAATTTCCAGACACATTTAATTTGTGTTATTGTCCGGCAGTGCAGCGTTACAGCTAAACGCAGACATTGGAAGACGAACAATCACACGCTTCGTGTCGCTAATTTCAAGTAGTCTTTCACCTGTATGATTTTTGTGTTTCTTCTAGAAGTTCTGTTAATACGATCATATTGCTAAGCACACATTATGAGTTTCAAGTGTTGCTTTTATAAAATTTTGAATCAACCAAAAAATCCCTTCACAACAACGATAGCAGTCATTAGAATTACATAATTTTATAATTGGACAAAACTAACATATATGGCTACAGTTAATTCACTGGTTTACCTAGAGTAATGGCGAACATATATCTTTGTACAGCACGGTGAAGTTGAAGTTTTTTCTGTGACATTCCATGAAGATTCTAATAGCATATTTAATTAATAAATTCATTACCATGTAATTAATTTCAAATTATGTCATGTGTCGGTTGTCACGATATCCTGTTTTACTGCAAGTAACACACGGATATAACACATCTTGAAATCACTTGTGCGCAGCAGAGTTTAGTGTGACCATGTCACCACATGGAGAGCTTAGACAGTGAGGGAGATCCAATGACCAACTATATACTTTCTGCCGTGACTCTTGCGTACCAAGTTGCGTGTAAAAAGATGCTCATAAATTTATTCACTCCGTCATGATTGGATAACAATGCCGTCAAGGGACATTGTTTTTTACTAGTAAGTTAATGCTTGCCTCAAGAGGTTGATATGATATCGAGGCCCTTGGGACCAAAGTCCATTACGTCTGGAAGCCAGTGTATGCGTTCACTCTTGCTTGTGTATCAAGGCCAGTAAAGGTCCATTTGCCAACATGTGTGAATTTATAAGTTTGTATGTTGGGTATCCACAAATCCCTTGACAGCAAGTACACTTGTTGAATTGATGTATTTGAACAATGATGGGCTAAATGTTATGTAGATTACAAGCCATCTTTCAAAATGTATCAGATTATGAAACAGAAACAAATTGTGGACATTATAAGCAAAGACTATCCTTATCCACATGCCATATGGCTCTCGATGCTTTCAATGGTGGTCAGGTTAAATCCTTGAATATCTTATTAATGATGTCATCATGGCTGTCATCTCTGTACAGCAAAACCGTTTTAATTACAATTTATGATGATTGGTCTGTCTGTCTTGGTTTTCTTTTGAGTTGTATTTTATTTTGCATCATATACCTACGAGTTCGTTTAAATGAGGATGCAACTGAAAGGCCTAGATGAAATTTCTTGCAGGGGTATTTCAATAAATATGTTCTCTGGGAAGTAAAATGTCAAGCATTTTGGTGTTGCATATGAGAATTGAGGTGTACAATCTGCATTTACTTCTAACCTATCTTGGGATTTCAAACCCATTTGTGTTATGTCAGGAGGAAACTTAATATATTTTGCGATCAACTGAAGACATGTCAGTCCTTAGGAATGCTCAAAGCACTTTTCACTTTACTCCCTGGCAGATCTTTTTAATTAAACACCATCTCGACTTCTCTGGTAAGCATTCAGCATGTTGCAGTTACTGCAAGAAAACTAGTCATACACAAATATGTACTACTGCATCTGTTGCAGATGTTTGCGTTCAAGGCCTGCCTGAGTAACGTAGTGTGTAATCTGTTACAGATGTTTGACTCGAAGGCCTTCCCCAGTAACATTGTGTCATCTATTGCAGATGTTTGACTCCAAGGCCTGCCCCAGTAATGTGTGTGTCGTCTGTTACAGATGTTTGACTCGAAGGCCTGCCCCAGTAATGTTGTGTGTCATCTGTCACAGGTGTTTGACTCCAAGGCCTGTCCCAGTAATGTGTGTCATCTGTTGCAGATGTTTGATTCCAAGGCCTTCCTCAGTAATGTATCATCTGATACAGGTGTTTGACTCCAAGGCCTTCCCCAGTAACGTTGTGTGTCATCTGTTTCAGGTGTTTGACTCCAAGTCAGAGATGCTGGTCCACAGCCAGCAGGTCCACAAGCAGGACCCGAAGCCGTACAAGTGCTCGACGTGCCACAAGAGCTTCGCCAACTCGTCATACCTGTCGCAGCACACCCGCATCCACGCCGGCGTGAAGCCATACAAGTGTCAGATCTGCGAGCGCCGCTTCACCCAGCTATGCCACCTGCAACAACACATCCGCACCCACACGGGGGAGAAACCATACAAGTGTCAGCACCCGGGCTGCGGCAAGGCCTTCTCCCAGCTCTCCAACCTGCAGTCGCACTCGCGGTCGCACATGACCGACCGGCCATACCGCTGCAACTCCTGCTACAAGTGTTTCGCGGATGAGCAGAGCCTGCGCGAGCACATACCAAAGCATTCGGACACGAAGCATCTGAAAACACATATCTGCCGCGTGTGCGGCAAGTCGTACACGCAGGAGACGTACCTCGCCCGCCACATGACGAAGCACTCCGGCGAGGGCACGTCGTCACCCCGCACCCCGATCATGAGCAAGCCCGTCCCGACGATGCCCCTCATGATGATGCGCCACCAAGGGGACTCGCTGGACGTCAAGTGCGAGATCGACGGCACGGGCTGCGAGACGATGCCATCGGATATCATGAATCGGCCGTCGTCCGCGTTCATGCCGCTCGCACACCAGTACGCGAACGCGAGCCTGCTCAACAGCACCGTGCCTTCAACCTTCACCTTCCCTCCACCGCCGCACATGCCCAATCCGCAGCTCTCCCATCTGTCCTCCTCCACACCCTCCCGCTATTTCCCCTTCGACCCGTTCCCGAAGCGCGACATGATGGACCGCCGACTGAACATGTCGCGCGAGGGAGTCATCGCCGACAGCTTGCTCAGCCTGCAGCAGATCAAGAACTTTGCTACATCGCATCCCGTGTTCCCCAAGAGCGAACCCAGTTCCCCGCTCAATAAGGACTTCCCCTGAGTGTCCGGCAGTCGCCTGGCAACCGAGCTACGTCCGAATCTCGTTGCTCTCTTTCTCTCTCTTCGCATGTGCGGCACGTTTGAAATGGCTGATGCTATGGACGATGAATATGTACAAATAGGCTGATGAAGAATATGTACAAATCAGCTGGCGTTTAATGTGGCTGTAGGAATAATGGTCTTTATGAAGACACGGTTTCTGAGGCAGCGTGACTACTGACGGGGCAAAGCCTCGAGAATTCCTTTAAAAGGAGCATTTGTATATGACATAAATTATTGTACGAGCATGTTTTGAATGAAAGTGTAAAGTGTGATATCTGTTGTACAGTCAACGACTGCATCGTATCAGTGGCTCTGTGACAACTACCAAGTAGCTGTACACTTATGGCAGTCTGACTGCAACGACAGTATTGGCAACTAGAGAAGGCCACCAGTGTTGCCGTGACGCACTGTTGAACGGTCACATGACAGCTGTCAGGCAGCGATGTTAAGGCGGACGGACGGACAGACGGAGGGAGCAGTCGCGGTGCTGGCTTTGGGCATTAGTACATTGTATCATCACACTGGTGACGTGTCATGATGGTGTCAAAGTAATTGCCGACAGTCGTGGCGGTGTCACATTGGCTTCTTGGTGTCGGTCTGTGTATTTCCGGACATTCCCGCTGCTTGGCCTGTTAACCTTTGTTTATGCATGTCACTGTACAATACTAGGAGAGTACCCTCCTTGCACACTTCAAGTGCAGCCACTGCCACCTGTGTTCTTTCATTAGTTGGTTCTTCCTCGGTCAGTTTCCAACAACGACAAATGTTAATGGTTGGGAACAAGAAACAGCGCACTGCGAAATATGTGACGCGGTAAAAATCTGATAAAACAAGTGTCAATCTAATGTAAATTTTATTATATCTGTTCGTTTATTCCACTTGGTTGTCATTGGATTGTAACAAAAAAGCAACATTCACAAGCATTGTTTGGGTTGCATCTTAAATTTCAACCGAAGAAGTCCCACTCGCAGTTAAAAGGTATGCATAATATTACAATCACATATAGGATATACTGGTCATTTTTAAAGGAAATCAGAGAATTAAAATTAAGAAATGCTGCTATCGTCATGCTTCATTTGGTGCTACCTTCATTCGAAAGCTCAGCTATTATGTCAGTAATCTAACTGGACGTATGTGTGCATGTAAGTGTGAGTAGAGAGTGTGCGTCTGTACACATGTTCCACTTGGTTTCTTGTGGCAGTCTTCTAGATATATATATTCTGGTCAGTGCGTGTTGAAGTTGTTCATTAGTTTCAAGTTTATCACCGGCCAGAGAGTTCTGAACACGAACGGCATGATGCTGGCTAGTCATTTCGATATCGTCAGAACAAGCGTAAGGCAGATGATCAAATCACGGTCTTCCCCATCTTTTGTTGTACCTTATTTCTGCCTCTAGTACTAACCATTGGATGAGTTGTACAACTGGAATGTGTGGCAGCCCTGTGGGGTGCAAGACGTACGTACTTGGTACATAAGGATGGTGGAACCATGACGATTAAGGTTTTCCATAAAGTTACGTTGTTTTTGTGAGGTTTCAGAGAAGCCATTTAGATCGACGTGTGTTTGTGATAGTGCCATACAAATTGTAGATGAACAAAGTTCAGAATGTTTTATTCGGTTCTTAGTCGGTATGTCGGGATTTCAACAGGATCTGGGGTTTTTAAACATACATTATGGCATGATGCAGCTCTAATGGTTGATTTACAGTGGAAATATCAGAAACGGTGCATCACTGTGATGTATTTTGGCGTAAACGAGAACAAAATTAATTGCTAATAGCTGTCTGGTCCGCCCACAACTGCGCATGTCGGCATGCAGCTCGGTTGCTGTGAGGCCAACTTCATTTCCTCAGACATTATTGCCATGTATCATGCTGGTCTCTTGACAGTGCTCACTTATTTCGTCAAGTCACATGCTAAGTCTGTCATAGTGACGTTCTTAGTACTGTCATGGACACAAAAATATAGAGAATTGCTTACTGCACGAGGAATGGGCTCACCTGTTGCATTGATGAAGGGCATTCTACTTCATAGGCATTCATTCACTTCCTGAAGTCATCATTGCATTGATAATTTCTCCTCAGTTTTTGTTGAATCATTTCAATTCTTTCTAGAGCAATTGTTGCTGTTGTGACATGTAGAATTTGCAGCAGTATGACCAATACATGTAGACTGTATCGTGACCATCGCCCAAATAGTTATAGATGATGTCGGCCATGCATCATGACCATCACCCCAATAGTTGTAGGTTATTTAGGCCATGCATCGTGACCATCACCCCAATAATCATAGATGATGTCAGCCATGCATTGTGACCATCGCCCCAATAGTCATAGATGATGTAGGCCATGCATCGTGACCATCGCCCCAATAGTCATAGATGATGTAGGCCATGCATCGTGACCATCGCCCCAATAGTCATAGATGATGTAGGCAGTCGACAGGGCTCAATACGCCTGATGCCAGTCACTTCATGTCTTTTCTTGTTTGTTGTTGACGTTTTTATTTTTGGATATTTAATGCATGACGTTCGTATATTGTCCAATTAACTGCCTATGGTGCTGCATAACTTTCACTGAGTATGAAAATCCAATTGTACATAATTTATTGATGTTTTGTATAGTGAATAATGTAAATTGTTCAATTTTCGCCATAGTTCTTTGTCTTTTGAAATCGTAGGGAAGTAAGATATTTGATGTGGTTTCTATACGTACTGACAGTCGAGCACGAGTCGTCCAATTACGTATTGTCGAACACTGAGACACGTCAGACGTGTGCTGTCTGTTCAGTAGTTTGGGATTCGTGGTCATTGATGTCTTTGGCCGTATCCTGCGTTGGTCACCAGCGCCGATGCTAAGTCAGACCAAACTGAATGTAACTCTTGATGAATGTGCTTACAACGACGCCTGTTGTCGTTGATGATATCTATCTGTACATGACTATGTATGTGGCTCACCAAGATGAATATGTCAATATTACTGTTTATATTTGTTAGGGTATATTTCCTGCTGGTAGTTGAGGATCGCGTATTAATGTACTTGCGATAACCGGCCTTCCAGGGTAAGCAGTCGCCAGAGACTGCAGTGGTGTGATATTGACGTATGCATAGATGTGGGATGGACTTTGGTGTGTGTAGATAGTCGCATGTGTAGTAAGCTGCAGCTGGTGCGTTCTCTCGCTAACTCGATATCTCTCTCTCATAAACACATTCAAGTGGCTAGAAATAGTTTATCAGTGCCGCAAGTATCATCAAAGGCCAAAAATCAGCAGATGCAAACATTCGAAAAAGCGCGGAATTTTGATTGCCTTACACATTGGGTGTGTATTTTCAAGTTGCACCTCCCTGTGGTATTTCCCCCCGGCTTTGTCGGCTACATCTGCGGATCACGTTATGATGCAAAAACTGAACACTGTTTCTTTGCAGTGAAGCCAAATTGAGACTTGGATGTTTGTTTCGTGGAATTTCACACACACAGTTGTGCTGGCCTTGAAAGCAATACTACTTGTATTGGATGAATGGCGGGGGCCACCTCTAACGTAATCGATGCGTTCAGATGTAGTGATAAGGATGCAAGTGCACCACACATAATGACAACGATGTGTAGGGGAGGTCAGTGAGTTTCCCGCCGGTGAAATGCGCTCGCCATAATATGCAGTCTGCGGTCGCACAGTCATCTGTCACGCAGTGCACACAACAGTGTAACGTTACAGCCCCGTGTAGTGTAACGTTACAGCGTCGTGTAATGTAACGTTACAGCACCGTGTAGTGTTACACGGACACAAGCTGTGGTGTAGTGCGTCGCTTCGTGCGTCAATGACGATGTTGTACTTGTCCACAATGTTGTTTTAGTTGATTGTTTAGAATCCATACAGTGTATTTATATGACACAGACAAGTGTTTGGTGTTGTGCTGTAGTCGTTAAGCACGATGGTGATGCAAGGTGTATTGTTGGAGGTTGGTCAATTGATGGTCGTATCGAGGCACTCAAAGCTGTCTACCTGCACGATATTTGCGACCGCTGCGCTCGCCATATAATGGTCAGGCACACGCGATCTTCGCTGTAGTCATCAGACAAACTTGTGGAGTGCTCGTAGAGTATACCGCCTCTGTCACCTGTTGTCAGCTATTGTGTCGAGCTACTTTCAGTCTCTGTATCACTGACAATGAGATTGACCAAGTGCAGATGTCCAGAAGTGGTGAAGCAATTCACACTGCCATAAGTAACAGTCTGTGCCGCCGTGCCAAATTAGTTTTCAAAACAATGGTCGTGTCTGTTATTATTATTATGTATAGGCTCGGAACTGTGTCCACGTGAAATCAGAAGTGATTGATGTGGACGCCATGGTCGCTTCTCTGTAGACGCTTTCTGTGCCCTGCTATGTTCACTATATTCTTGGGGGGATCTTGTAAATGGATGTATAGGTATCCGTACTACGAAGAAACCACGTATCTATGATGATTACGATTATTATTATTTGTTCCCAACTGCTCAATAGTTGAAATTCCAGCTTTGTCATAAGTTGTATTGTCAGTCTGATTTTTATATGTGGAGCAAAATGTGCATTTTATTTTGAGGGTAATTGATGCATTTGTGTGGAGACATCAGGTGCTGTGGAATTGTGTATGTACTCAACCTATTGTAACCTTACAGTGTGCTTATATCCTAGCTGATGCTTGCTTCTTTTCATTTACTAGCTGCTCATCATGTGTCCTGCCATAGAATGTCTTCTTTGGTTGTCTTCGTAGGCAAGTCAGAAATGTTCAAGCCACACCGGTAGATCATTATTGCAGTTCAGCTAGTTTGAACAAACTGAAACGGATGGCATGTTGGCCACAAGTTGTTATAAAAGGAAATAGCCGGTGAAAGTCTCTTCGATTTACCATTTAATTACGTCCATTACATTTTAGTTCTTGGAACGGTTTCTATGTCTCTGTGTATTGGTTAAAAACCAGCTTGGTCGTGAATCAGAGGCAGATGTAAAGACATCGTCTCCGTGATCCCGTCACCGGCATACATACACGTACATATCAGACAATTCCAATTTGCGACTACGCTGTGTTTATTTTATCGTGCTATTTTGCATTGTGTACATAAATACTTGTTTGTTGTGGGCAGCGTGCATGCACAGGTTACCGCCACACTTCCGAGAACGCTGTAATCACTCCGTTGTCATCGTTGTCGTAGTTGTGGGTAGTCACTGTTTTGTGTAAACACTAGCCATCCGATGTGACGCAATATGCTAGAACGAGACACTTGTCTATAAAGTGTATATACATTGTGTTCTAGTTTCGCGACAGTAATGTTCGTATTTTATGCAAGTGGGATGAATGTGTAATATGGCAGCCATCTTAGATGGTGCTCGAGACCGAAGTCGGTGGCTGCGACCACAAAGTGGGCAGTCTGTCTAGTGAAGATACTAACATTGCTGAAAGCAGTTTGTGATGAAGGGGAAGGCAGCTTGCGTGTGTCCGAGACAACTAAGTTGTCGATGACGTCGTTTTAGCCCCGGTGTCTGTACTGAGCGTGTCGTTTGATCTCAGCATGTAACCACTGTCCACAGTCACGTTGCCCCCCAGCACCACACGTACGCTGACGTCGCGGCCGTTACAAACATGGAAATTAGCTGTGATAAGGGTTTGTTTGCCAGTAAGCATGAAATGTCTGAAAACTAAGCAGAAACTACCACCCACCCGCGCAATTAGGCACAGCCAGAAGGCATTCCGCCGCCACTTGTTCTTCTCGGTAAATCCTCTTACGTCGCATTTGAATGTTGTCGTGGTTACTGATGTGCAACTGCGACTGTCGGTTGCCATGGTAACGCCAACTGTGGAAACTGCAGTGTAGCGGACAAAGCAGCTGTGTGTTGTTGCTGTGGCGATCGCTGCATGTTGACAGTGTTGCGTCTAGAGATGTGGCAAGTAAGATGGATTGTATACACAATGGTTTATCGTCAACGTCATTTGTCTAATAGGACATTTATAAGTCATGTTTGAGAAAGCTTCATGGTTAAAAAAAGCTGACTTTCTGGACATAGTATTTTGTTGCATGTCTCGCTTGATAGCTCCAAGCTTAAATGGTGAATAAAATTTGATATAAAATGTTCAATGATTTGTCTTGTTATTAATTGCTTCAAAGACAGAACAGTTACTGTCTGGCAGTACGTTCATTCACCAGACAATTCCACGTGTCATTCTCGTTGACCTGTTCGGAGATCAGTTCATTTCAGCTCTACGTACTCATTAAGTATCCTGGGTAAAAATTTAATTTGTCTGCATAGCACAAAATTCAATTTAAGCAGAGTGACAAGAATAACTATGATACCTGCGGTCAAAGTGACTTTGATTCTGCACAGCTAACATAATCACCCGGCAGTCCAATCACAATGCAACATTTTGTTTTATATACATTCCTATTTACATTTTAAATAAAATTCTCCCCACAATTCCATGTTCGCAAGGCCTCGAAAATTGGCGATCTCTAAACAGGTCAATTACCATATTGGTACATCATTAATTATATTACCCTGGGCTCTTGCTACAAGGAACGTATTGGAATTTTGTCAACCCATACCTTTTATCACGAGTTCCTTATATTTTTTGGTACATGGCACAGTGCAGGGCAGTACTGGGATTTCAGAGTTTTTTCCATTTTAATATTATTGATGTATTGTCCTACCATGCATGTCTACAAATGGGTGGGACTCCAGTCTATGATGCTTTAAAATTTAATAACTGCTTACCACATTGAAAGTTATGAAACTCATGCGATGTAATTTATTACAACTATATAGAAACTACAAAAACCTGTATTATCCATCATTTTGGTAGAATACCTTGTTTTGTGTTGGTTGTGTGAACTTGTGGCTTATGTTATATACATGTCTAAATGTGGCGCACTGAGTATGTGTATAACAAAACAAATACAAATTTATGTTTTAAGACATTTAATAAAAAAATTACATAACATGTGACACACCCGGTGGGCAGCACTGCAGGTGTGATGTTGGTGACACTTGTGTGATGTCAGGAACACCTCTCTCTCTGACACTGGATGCTGCCATTCTACAATCACAGACACACACAGATGTAATCAACATGCTTCTACATGGCCTTAATGTCCACTCAAATCAATCATTCAATCTACACCATTGACACGTCAATATACATCGCTGACACGTCAATATATATCACTGACACGTCAATATACACCATTGCATTTCAACATACACCACTGACACATCAATATACACCACTGACACATCGATATACACAATTGGCACATCAATATACACCACTGACACGTCAATATACACCATTGGCACATCGATATACACCACTGGCACATCAATATACACCACTGACACATCGATATACACCACTGACACATCAATATACACCACTGGCACATCGATATACACCACTGACACATCGATATACACCATTGGCACATTGATATACACCACTGACACATCAATATACACCATTGGCACATCAATATACACCACTGACACGTCAATATACACCATTGGCACATCGATATACACCACTGACACATCAATATACACCACTGACACATCGATATACACCATTGGCACATTGATATACACCACTGACACATCAATATACACCACTGGCACATCGATATACACCATTGGCACATCAATATACACCACTGACACGTCAATATACACCATTGGCACATCGATATACACCACTGACACATCGATATACACCATTGGCACATTGATATACACAACTGACACATCGATATACACCACTGGCACATCGATATACACCATTGGCACATCGATATACACCACTGACACATCGATATACACCACACACATCGATATACACCACTGGCACATCGATATACACCATTGGCACATCGATATACACCACTGACGCATCGATATACACCACTGACACATCGATATACACCATTGGCACATCGATACACACAACTGACACATCGATGTACACCACTGGCACATCGATATACACCATTGGCACATCGATATACACCACTGACACATCGATATACACCATTGGCACATCGATATACACCACTGGCACATAAATATACACCACTGGCACATCGATATACACCATTGGCACATCGATATACACCACCGACACATCAATATAAACCACTGGCACATCGATATACACCATTGGCACATCAATATACAACACTGTCATCAATATACAACTGATACACCAATGCACACCACTAATACATCAATATGTGCCACTGAGACATCACTATACACCATTGATACACCAATACACACAACTGATACACCAATACACACAATTGATACACCAATACACACAACTGATACACCAATACACATCACTGATACACCACTAACCCTTCACTAGCAACTGTCCAATAATCAGAAACCATTTCGTAAAAATAAATATGTTTATTTTCTCAAAATACAAATACACTTGTCAAAATATGGAGTGTTTCACCCACACGGAAACTACTGGGATTACTCAAGATAACAACAAATCCAACATGGAGATCCTTACAAAATACTGAAAGTTACAAAACAGCACTGTTTGCTCCCAGTTAACTTGCTGAGACACTCCTGGCTTCTCCGTTAGTCTGGCAACAACCAACATAGTTACATTTTGGTGATTTAGATGAGGTATCATAAACATCTTCTAATGCACAAGGACTTCCAGAAACAAACACAAACATCTAGAAATATGCAGACCTTCAGATATACACAAATATCTACAAAATAGACCCCAACTCAAGAAATACCTCTAGAAATATACAGACACAACAGGAATTACAGACACCTTTAAAAATACAAATATACTTCCAGAAATTATATACCGACACCTCCAGAAATATAAAAACATCTCCAGAAATATATAAAAGATATTATTCATGGCTCCAAACTCCTTTGGAGCAATTGTTGAAATATCAATGTGTGAACAAGACCCGTTGTAGACGGGTCGAAATGTTACATGTTTCAACAATGGCTCCAACATAAGTTTAATTCTTGCTGTCTAATATCCAGAAATATGCAGACATCTCCAGAAATATACAGACATCTCCAGAAATACACAGACATCTCCAGACATACACAACATCTCCAGAAATACACAAACATCTCCAGAAATATACAACATCTCCAGAAATACACAAACATCTCCAGAAATACACGGACACATACAGACAATCCAGAAATACACACACATCTCCAGAAATACACATCTTCAGAAATACACAACATCTCCAGAAATTCACACACGTCTCCAGAAATACACAACATCTCCAGAAATACACAAACATCTCCAGAAATACACAGACACATACAGACAATCCAGAAATACACACACATCTCCACAAATATTTCCAGAAATAGACAGACACCTCCACAAATACCTCCACAATTATATACACTCCAAGAAATACTTAAAAACCTCCAGAAATATAGACACGTGCAGAAATGCACAAATACGTCCAGAAATACAGACACACAAATACACACACACACAGAAATACACATACAAAAATACACACACACACACACACACACACACACACACACACACACACACACACACACACACACACACACACACACACACACACACACACACACACACTCACACCAAATACACCCCATCCGGACACTGATACATAGACACCCCTGAGCTACATAGACACCCCCCGAGACTGACTCACGTGACAAGTGCAGCTGACACAGGACACAGCAGAGAAGGCTGTCACTCTGTGTGTCCAATGGTCTCCCTCTCGGTGATGCCTGCCTCGGAACACACACACTGCTGCAAGAACAACGGATTGTGCACAGGAGTTGGGACGACTACATCACAAAAAGAAAGGGTAAGTTCTTATATAGTGCAGTATCCAGTCTTCACACCTGTTCAATCGAACACCATCTTGACTTCTTTGGGAAGCATTCAGCCACGCTGCAGTTAATGTGCGAAGACTGTTCGTACACAAATATCCACCATTGTCTATAGCCAGGTACTCATTCATACAGCCGAGTGAACTGGAGCAACGTAGAGTGAATGAACTTGCTCAAGGTGCAACACGGCAGCACAGCATTCGAACCCGGGTTCTCTCAGTTGAGAGTTCGTAGCTCTAGCACTGTGCCACTTAATTGCTATTACAGTTGTAAGAGTATGAATACTTTGAAAGTGTGTGTAATCATTTACAACTAATTTTGCATTTTTGTACATTGATTACAGCTCCTGATTTTCTCCCGACTCCTGACAGATCTTGCAGGTAGTTTTGAGAAGGGAACTGCCAATGAACCTGACCTTGAACTCTGTCCTTCATGGGTCTCACTCATCTTGGGGGGTTTGTTCCATAGGACTTGCCTAAGTACCCAAATTCTGACACTGGAATGTGCATATATATGTATATATATATATATACTCCTAACAGCAGCATACGTCAACCAACTATGGGTGAGCTGGTCAGTATACAATATAGCAACTGTACGATGACTCACCATCATCTGTTTGACCATTGTGCACTGTGTGTTCTCCAGCCTCTCTGGATGTGACATCATCTGTTTGACCACTGGCTTGGACATCACTTGCTAAAAGGTAGACACACACACCATCCAAGAGATGACACAAACACATATCTGGCACAATTAACATTTTTATGCAAACAAAAGTTCCTTTTGACATATCCAATATGTGATTTTACCTTGTAGTGGTAGAGTCTCTCGCCACCGTTGCACAACTTCTTTAGTACATGAGGCGTATGACGTCATCGTGAGTTTGGAGCAGAGGATCATTGCCACTGCGCCAGACAATTGCCAACTGGGGGGCTGGAGGAGATGAGTGGATGATGTGGTCTGCCTGGTGCCTGCAGGGGAGGAAGAGGGGATGCAAGAGCACATGGGCAGTGTTGACCCTGCAAGCAGCATCGTTGTCGCAGTAGGGGAGGGGAGAGCAGTGGTGTGCCCTTCCTGGATGCTAGGTTCACCAGGGTGGGGGGAGATGGCGGTCTGGAGTCTGCAGTGTATGAGAAGAGGTCACATGCTGACCAATGCCTGAACTTTGCATCCCACCGCTCCAGGCGCCAGGGGTTGGTGTGGTTGGACCACTGGTTGGTGGGTGTGGGGCGGTGGCTTTGGGGGGACGGGGTGGTGGAATGCCTGGCGAGGGCCTTGGGATGGCAACGTGAGGGATGGAGGGATGGAAGGAGGACATGACCTGTGGGGGCCGGGTGGTCATCCCATGCGTGGAGGGGTCTCGAGGACAGTGCTGGTGCGGAGTGGCGGTGGCCGTTCATCCCCACGCCGCCTTCAGGCGCCTGTTGATGCGCCCGGGGGATGGGGTGAAGCCGCAGGGGGGCAGGGCTGGTGTGTCAGGAGATGTGGTGGTGGGTGTACTGGGGAGACGAGAGAATTGTTCAAGGTGAAACTTGTGGAACATGGTGCAGGTGTTGAAAGCATGAAGAGGAAGAAATGTGTGGGGAACGGGAACGGGAAGGGGAATCAGTGTCGACGCAGACCACGTGGCCACATCACATCATAGACTGGGAGGGAGCAAGGGTGGTGGACGGGGGGGGGAGGCAGCGGGGGAAGCCATGTGGGTTAGGGGGGGCCAAAGCACCAGTCAATCGAAACAAGGGGACTAGTGAACTATCTGACTTGTACGATGACGTCATACATCTCATGTACTGAAGAAGTTGTGCAACTGTGGCGAAAGACTCTAAACTATAAGGTAAAATCATGTATTGGATGTGTCAAAAAGAACTCGTTTGCATAGAAATTAACTGTCTCGAAGAACATGCAGTAATCAAAATCAATTAACAGTTTTGTTTCTCAATAAGAAATTTTAAAATATAAAAGTATATTTACTGCAACATGTCACTATAAACTTAGACCTTAGACTGTGTCCCATCCAGTGAGAGAGGACATCACATACCTGGACAAGTCCTGCAGCAGTCTCGGGGTTGTGACAACACTGGACGGTCACATGACAAAGGTGGACAGCTGCGTCTCTCACATGTCACATGACCAGGAGTTGTCTACAGCACAACGCAACAGTGTTTGATTCATATACAGCTTCTGGCTAAGACCAATTGTCACAGCTACTCACTTCTCCGTCACGTTAAACACCTGCCGCATTAAACAACCGTTTCTATTCCTACTTTCACTCCCTTAGATACCAGAGGAGAGCCATTCATATTCTAGGAGCCACACATGTAGGCTCATATTCTAGGAGCCACATGTGTAGGCTCATATTCTAGGAACCACACGTGTAGGCTCATATTCTAGGAGCCACACGTGTAGGCTCATATTCTAGGAGCCACATGTGTAGGCTCATATTGTAGGAGCCACATGTGTAGGCTCATATTCTAGGAAACACACGTGTAGGCTCATATTCTAGGAGCCACACGTGTAGGCTCATATTCTAGGAGCCACACGTGTAGGCTCATATTCTAGGAGTCACATTTGTAGGCTCATATTCTAGGAGCTACACGTGTAGGCTCATATTCTAGAAGCCACACGTGTAGGCTCATATTCTAGGAGCCACACGTGTAGGCTCATATTCTAGGAGCCACACGTGTAGGCTCATAGTCTAGGAGCCACATGTGTAGGCTCATATTCTAGGAGCCACACGTGTAGGCTCATATTCTAGGAGCCACACGTGTAGGCTCATATTCTAGGAGCCACATGTGTAGGCTCATAGTCTAGGAGCCACATGTGTAGGCTCATATTCTAGGAGCCACACGTGTAGGCTCATATTCTAGGAGCCACACGTGTAGGCTCAAATTCTAGGAGCCACAGGTGTAGGCTCATTTTCTAGGAGCCACACGTGTAGGCTCATATTCCAGGAGCCACACGTGTAGGCTCATATTCTAGGAGCCACACGTGTTGGCTCATATTCTAGGAGCCACACGTGTAGGCTCATATTCTAGGAGCCACACGTGTACGCTCATATTCTAGAAGCCACACGTGTAGGCTCATAGTCTAGGAGCCACACGAGTAGGCTCATATTCTAGGAGCCACATGTGTAGGCTCATATTCTAGGAGCCACACGTGTAGGCTCATTTTCTAGGAGCCACACGTGTAGGCTCATATTCTAGGAGCCACACGTGTAGGCTCATATTCTAGGAGCCACACGTGTAGGCTCATATTCTAGGAACGACACGTGTAGGCTCATATTCTAGGAGCCACACGTGTAGGCTCATATTCTAGGAGCCACACGTGTCGGCTCATATTCTAGGAGCCACATGTGTGGGTCATATTCTAGGAGTCACACGTGTAGGCTCATATTCTAGGAGCCACATGTAGGCTCATATTCTAGGAGCCACATGTGTAGGCTCATATTCTATGAGCCACATGTGTAGGCTCATATTCTAGGAGCCACACGTGTAGGCTCATATTCTAGTAGCCACACGTGTAGGCTCATTCTAGGAGCCACATGTGTAGGCTCATATTCTAGGAGCCACATGTAGGCTCATATTCTAGGAGCTACACGTGTAGGCTCATATTCTAGGAGCCACACATGTAGGCTCATATTCTAGGAGCCACACATGTAGGCTCATATTCTAGGAGCCACATATGTAGGCTCATATTCTAGGAGCCACACGTCTAGGCTCATATTCTAAGAGCCACACGTGTAGGCTCATATTCTAGGAGCCACACGTGTAGGCTCATAGTCTACGAGCCACATGTGTAGGCTCATAGTCTAGAAGCCATGTGTAGGCTCATATTCTAGGAGCCACATGTGTAGGCTCATATTCTAGGATCCACACGTGTAGGCTCATATTCTAGAAGCCACATGTGTAGGCTCATATTCTAGGATCCACACGTGTAGGCTCATATTCTAGAAGCCACACGTGTAGTATCATATTCTAGGAGCCACATGTGTAGTCTCGTATTCTAGGTGCCACACGTGTAGGCTCATATTCTAGGAGCCACATGTGTAGGCTCATATTCTAGGATCCACACGTGTAGGCTCATATTCTAGAAGCCACATGTGTAGGCTCATATTCTAGGAGCCACATATGTAGACTCATATTCTAGGAGCCACATGTGTAGGCTCATATTCTAGAAGCCACACGTGTAGTCTCATATTCTAGGAGCCACATGTGTAGTCTCGTATTCTAGGTGCCACACGTGTAGGCTCATATTCTAGGAGCCACGTGTAAGCTCATATTCTAGGAGCCACACGTGCGAGCCAACTACAAGATGTGGCTTGACATCAAAGCCAGCTGCCACCATTACACTCTCTCTGCCTGATACACATGACTGCTACCTAAAATATAACTTGGCAAATATGAAACAGTCAGCCTGTAAACAGACTTATCAAGTCTATACATATGTCTAGGGATATCAAATTTATTGTAACTCACTACAATACATACAATACAAATCAAATTAAGACAACTCATATATAATAACATATATGAGCTATTTCATACCATTTCTAGTTGTGTGAACAGAGGCTTTTGATGAAACAGTTAGCTTGTACACAGACGTATACACATGTCCAGGGATACTTTCATGTCACTTCTACAGCCGTGTGAACAGAGGACAGAACAAACCTGGCATTAGTTCAACAGTGATTACAGAACTCTGTACTACTGCGATGGTATCTACACAACTCATACACTCTGTACATTTAATATTTGATGTACACATAATAAAAAAATTCACACATATCATGATTATACTCACAGAACACTGGCAGTCAATACAGCGAATGTATCCAAATGGGGGCACATACGGATGCCAGGTTGACCCGTATTTGTGGAACTGTTTGTTTGCCCCGAAATAGCAACCTTGCTGCCCTTTGACCTCAGTCGATTCTGCAGTAAATAAACAAACAAACTTTTAAACACTATATGTTATTCTGGAACAAACAAACAAATCATTCATACACATTTTACATAAAAAATTAGACTGACCATTCTACTGCCTGGAAAGTATGCGAGGGAAATATTATAACATTAAAATGTTGTGAAACTATGAATGTTAGACCAATGAGCAAGTACCATCTTTTTAAGAGATAGTTATTATACATAAATTAACATACCATTTCATCTGAAAACACAGATACAAAAGTCTGCTAGGTTCTGCCGGGGGATCTAACTACCAGGTAGCAACTAAAGTATTTATACTTCAACGCTATAACCCTGACAATTTCATACATGTGAAATTAACACAACATACGCATTCTATCTAGAATCTTGCAATTTGAATCAAACCGATATTAAAATTGGATATGGCTGTATTAATCCCCAAAATCCTTATGGCACACAGAAAATCTGTATGACATACCGGGCATGAAACACACCATTTAATCTCATCACGACTACATAGGTATTGCTAAGTGTACATTATTATACTTTTGTTGCAAAATGCATGTTTATTTGACCTAAAATGAATCAGTTGTGCAATTTACACAGGTCAGCATTTCAACAAAATCATACGTAGTTCACTAGCCTGGGATAACAACTTACCTCGACATACAGGGCAGCACTGGCCACTGGGGTAAACTGGTGTGTCGCAGTTGAGGGGTACACAGACGATGTCATCACATATGATCTCACCCTGCTACAGAGGGAGACAACCAGGGGGCTGTACAGGGCTAGTGTCAACATGGATGACAGGATCACTATCATAAACACGTTTTTCATGAAATACATCCATTCTAGAACACATTGTGGGTATCTGACAAACACATGTAGGAGGATTATAATTAAAAACTTTACAAATATGTATGAGACAGTAATTTAATTTACAAAACAGATATATAAAGTCAAGGCATTCAGTAGAGTGTTTATGGTACTGTGGAAAGACAGTTTGAGAAAACTGGAAACACACAACAGTTTTGCAAGATCTGGTTCTGTTATTACAACACAACTTTCATAATATGAAACATTGTATGAATTGTGCTGATTAAGAAACAGTTGAACTATTTATATAAGATACATCTATGACTTAACCATAACCATGATGATGATGAAATCTAACCTGACACATGCAGGATCGACAGTGATTGTCTCCTCTCGGGATCCAACTGTCGCCATTAGTATGCACGCGTCCACCTGGTGTCACACACTCATACTTCACTGCGGAGTCTGCAGACCTCACTGATGTGTCTGATGTCACTTCCTGTGCCTCCTGGTCCTGTTGCATTATGGGTGGGTTCAGATTGCATGAATTCATCACGTGCACCTGTAAAACAATACAGATATTAGAAACCTAACAGGAACAACCACTGAGGATAGCTACTGGGCTATGAAATATAAACTCAGTAACATCAGAACATTTAATACGTTAATCAGTATATTTCATAATTGATTTAGTCTCACTTAACCGGCTGCGTGACTTCGCTAGGCAGAGAGTCTGGTTCTGAAGACACCTATTGACTGCTCACTGACAGTTAGCACGTCTATCCTCCAGAATGTTTATATATATTATGTATGTTTTCATTAAAAAATGAAATTACAAAATAGTGTCCGAAATAGTATTATATAAATTCAAAAGTATCTTAAGCTAAATGAATATAAAAAATGTTGAGTAGTCTATAGGATTCGAAGCGAGAAACAAAAAAAGATTGGCCCACATGCTATCCACTTAGCCAGAGATCAATATGTCTTAAGTATACTTTGGTGGCTACATATATTGATTAGCAGTCCGAACATCGTGCATGACATTGACTGAATTTTCTTTCGTTAAATTACTTCTTGTTTGGATATTATGTTTATTCACACCTAATATTTTGTTTCTGCTCGAGTATAAGCAAGACAACGTCGATACGAAATATTTGAGTCACGAGAGCTGCCACCGTGATTAAAAGGCTGCTATGCAGCTGTGGTATAAATGTAACTATAAAAAAGTTTAATTTTGGTTTATTTTGTGTATGACATGTTTCAATCTAATTTAATTTTTTTATAGTTTTAAAGCATTATATTAACTTCTACAAATTATTCTTATTTAATTGTGTTATTTTAAAGTTAGCGTGTGAACCAATCAGCATCTCTACCCAGATCCGGGGTAAACCAGAAACCACTAGCAACACATTGAAAAAGCATTAATATTCTAGGTCTAGTGTGGGGAGGGGCTGACCGGAAGTCCGGCAGCCATCTCAGCTATGCAGGTATGATATAAATATAACTATGAAAAAAAACTTAATTTCAGTTTATTTTGTGTGTGACATGTTTCAATCTAAGTTAAATTTTTAATAGTTTTAAAGCACTGTATTAACTTCTACAAAAATACTCTTATTTAATTTTGTTATTTTAAAGTTAGCCAATCAACATATCTACTCAGATTCGGGGTAAATCGGATACCACTGGCGAACAGTGAAAAATCATTAATATTCTAGGCCTAGTGCGGGGAGCCGACCGGAAGTCCGGCAGCCACCTCATGGAGCCTGGATAATCTAGGCTATAACTGATTTGGCATTTCAAACATGTTGGAGCAATTAAGCAGTTGCCTGGAATTTATTAATATGAATGTGGCATCTGGATGCTTTATTCAACAAATGTCTAGGTTAAATAAAATGAGAGACAACTACTGGGGTGGAAAACATTGTCAGAAGCCATGTGGATGGTCCGAGATAAGATAAACTGAAAAAGATGCAATGCTGTGAAGTGGATAGGTCCATGGTGAGGTGAGGTGAGTAGGCTCCAGGCTGTGAAAGAGCGTTACCTACCTGACTGGAAACAATTCCCCGAGGCCAAGAAGTAGTTGCCACGCAGATGGACGCTCCAGGACTAGCGAGGAAGCCCAATAACTCCACTGAGACATCACTGACCACTCCAGTCACCTGCAACGAAGTAGACTTTGAGGCGGTCTCTCCTCAAAGTATTCACACGCTGTCTCCACACACCTACTCAGTCTGGTCAACATGTTTTGCAGTCTAGCCTAGTAGACCCAGTATTACATGTCCTGTTATGACACAAATCCGGATACTGCATGGTCAATTATGATCCCTGATTGTATGATACCAGGGGAAACATATCGTCAATTATCACAAGAAAGACCTTGCCCTTTCGCTTAGGGGTGTTCATGTATTCTTCCGCTTATCACACCGATTTATTTTATAATCAGCATATATTTTGCGTGATGAACTCGCTGTGTTTGTCCAAACTACTAAATATTCCTTTGAAGGCTTTGATGATTCTCAAATAAGCTTAGATACAGAGAATTGTAGAGAAAAGTGTGGAGATACTGCAAGGCAAGCAAGAAGAATGAACAAAAATGCATTACAATCAATCAATCACAAATACTTTATTGTCCATCCTAAAACAATACATTTAAAAAAAGAAAATTGTCTTTAGGCTCATCCGTTGACCATCCAATCAATTAATTAGCTCAACAAAATTACAATTCATTTATACTTATTTACTTTAAATATATCATACACCACTTGTAGAACAGATATATTACTTGCACTAAACATCACCAATACCTGTGAACTGGTGGTGTTGATGAGGTGCCAGATCCTATTGTCTGTTGCCCGTTTAATGAACACTCTAAGGACCCCTCGTGCCCTCGTACCCCGCAGAACCACCCTGAAGCGTAGTTCACATCCACGGCTGATACCGAGCCATGCAACGCCAACAATGGCTGTGTCAACAGGGGGCACCACTTGTGAGCCTGTCATCAAAACTGTTATGCCTGGAACAGAGGTCAGAGGTTAATGTGACATAGTATCTAGGCGAACCCTCAATAACTAAGAATGTGCTTGTTTGCTTTTTTCATGGAATCATCCCTTCTACCAGACATAAGTACACTGTAACAACCTTTCCTTTGCTAAGCCTATTAAATCTAACTATAACTGCCTGCATATGTTCAGATACTTCACGTCTGTTAAAGGAAATAAAAATAAGGCATTAATTAAAATCCTTTTTCCATGTGTACACACAGTTTAACCTTGTATGTAACATTTGACAACACTAAAAAAATACAGAAAAATACATTTGTAGCATAAATTCGATTTTAAACCCATCTGTGTAGCGATTCCCGCGGAAAATAAAATTTTATGAGCTAGGTCATCACGTGGTATCGGGACGTCACTTATGACCCACACTCGCATCAGGCCGACCCATTCCATGCATTCAGAGCATGTTTACAAGTATAGCTTTTGGGTCGAAACGAGCGTCAGAATGAGTTATTGTGCAATATTCCGATGAAATACAAACACTAGTCATCATAGAGGAACAAGCAGTTATCTTACCGTTCCACATGAATCGAATTTTATTCAAAACAATGAATGCGAATGGGCCTACAAGTCGACTAGGTTTCGCCGAGCTTGGGCTCGTTTTCAGAATAATTATATATTGAATGCAACCAACGAGAGATAATCTACACCAATAAACATACATAGCAAACATATATCGTATCCAGCTACAGAAAGTAACGTGTATAATCTCATAATATCACTAGAATATCGATGTATGAAGGAGGCGTTGTATCATAACAACTAAAATCAGTGAGCGAATTTCTGTTGGCCCTGCTAGCTCAGTTAGTAAAGGTGTTGGTTTCCAAGCATACTTTTGCAATCGGGTGACGCCGGTTCAAACCCCACACCAAACACTTATTCGCCACAAAAATGAAAATAGGGTAATTATATATAAATTTTATTTATCCAGACAGATCACCATTTGTTTTCACATATATAATTACAATATATTACCGTACAATATATACAATTAATAAATTATATATCCATTACATTATATTTGGATAAATAAAATTCAGAAAAATCATTATATAATTCCCATATTTTCATTTTTGTGGCGAATAAATAATTACTACCAAAATATTTATAAACAGTGCATCATAGTATAACAATTATTTGGTTTATATTACTTCGTGAAAACATAAACCAAAAAGTGTAAAAAAATCAATGGTTTGGCGTGGGGTTTGAACCGGCGTCGCCCAATTGCAAAATAAACGCTAAGGAACCGACGCCTTTACCAACCGAGCTAACAGGACCGATAGAAATTCACAGACTGATTTAAGTTGTTATGATGAATTGAATAACTCCTCCTTCATACATCGATATTCTAGTGATATTATGAGATTATACACGTTACTTTCTGTACCTGAATACGATATACGTTTGCTATGTATGTTTATTGGTGTAGATTATCTCTCGTTGGTTGCATTCGATATAATTATTCTGAAAACGAGCCCAAGCTCGGCGAAACCTAGTCGACTTGTAGGCACATTCGCATTCATTGTTTTGAATAAAATTCGATTCATGTGGAACGGTAAGATAACAGCTTGTTCCTCTATGATGACTAGTGTTTGTATTTCATCAGAATATTGCACAATAACTCATTCTGACGCTCGTTTCGACCCAAAAACTATACTTGTAAACATGCTCTGAATGCATGGAAAGGGTCGGCCTGATGCGAGTGTGGGTCATAATTGACGTCACATCTCGGCATCCCGAAAAGCGCGCCAAAAATATGCATATTCGAAAATGTCCGGATGTACAGCATTAAATGTGGAAGTTCTAATTCATTGATTTTTTGATTGTTTTTGGCTTGGTGGACATGGAAATAGATAGCAGGATGTAATATAACATGAATTCAAGCCATAGATGTTTTTATTCCCTTTAATTATTGATAGTATATTAATTGAAATACAATGACCATCACTACAATATGTTAATAATTACAAAATAAAACTCCCCTCATCAGCAAGTAATCCTATACATAAATGTGTCCATTTTCAGTACGATTTACTTTAACCGTTAGTCATTATTTACCTTAGCTTGCTACAGTATACTATTACACATAGCTATTGACTGTATTCACACAGGTACTTGGGTTATTGTTGTCACACTTTATAGTATTCTACTGCATGAGTAAAGTGATATTCTCTCACATAGGAATAGAGAGAAATCATGCTGCAAGGCAATTGAATCAATTCAGTATAATTACACATTACGTATTTACTTGTGCATGTATTTTATAATGTGTTGAAACATCCTCTCTGTTATGCAACAGAGTTTACTGACGCAGAATGAAACAGTGACACTGACCTGACTGAGGGTGGGAGGATGGGATGTTATCTGACGTCCACCCCCTCAGTGCTCCATTTCCTCTGTCCTTCCTCCCAAAGTTCACCAACACGCGTTCTTCCAGGACCCACAGCGTTTTGTTGACTGTCAGTCTCCGACAGGTGCCATTCACCTGGCAATGATATGACTATGTAAACAAAGCCAACATAAACCATTCTATACACTTATTACTGAACATTCTTCAGGATAGTTCTTTATCAATACAAAATTTTATTTTGACGAATCCAAACAAATTTTACCTGTAGCGGCATTCGTCAAACATATCATGTCGACTTCTTCTGTACCTATGACACTGTATGATGGCACCGTACATGTGAAGCAGATTGTAACCGAGACGAGGGCAATTACGATCTGCCTCATGTGTACGATGACGTGATATATCTGACGAAAGCCTCTACCAGGTACAATGTGTTTGGAAACATCAAAATAAAATGTTTGAATTGTTCTATATTAGTGTCGGTCACTCAGATAATAGCCATTTGTTGTCAATGACAATTATGACCGCCTGGTGATGATTAATACACTTGTTTCATCCATTAAAACAAGAACAGCTTTTGTCTACATATATTTATTGAAACATTAAACACATTTCCTTATAGAAAAACTTTATAAATTGTTCCAGTTTATCTTGCAGTTGATGAAAAGTAAGCATGGCTGCTATCTAATTCACAACATAGCCTTAATATTCATGATGCTTATGGCAAAATAATCCTTGGCAAATTCTATTTCTAGTCACAATACCAAATTACCAATTATTATAATCATCTAGACCCGTCAGTGACCGGACATCTTGTCTCACCCAGCCATTGGACGTTTCAATATGGTGAGTTTTCCGACACAAGTTCTGCCAGTGTTGAGTGCCCGCAGGCTTCACGTCCAGACTCATTTCCTTCATCCCTGTCTCCACCCCTCGATAGATAATCTGAAAGCACCATGTGCAGAGTTTTTACTCCGCATTGTGATGAGATTTCATACTTAGCAATGTAGGATCTGCTGTTGAGTGCATTGTCTGATTCTAACCCTGATCACATCATTCAAAGGCTGAGAGACACCTCATCTGTCTTAACTCCCATGTCATGACCAAATCTACACACGGAAACCTAATTTTAAGCCTTTTGCAAATAAGCCATAGAGAAAATATTTTTTCCAAACCGGTGATGATAAACACTGTTCTAACTGTAATTAAGGTTGAGCTCAAGTGCACAAAACATGTATGTATGCGCTCCTGTCACATACACCTTTCTGTGCAAAGCAACGATACAAGACCAATGTTGATTGAAACAGGCCAACTTAATGACATTTATTCACTAACACATAAACAACACCGTATATACATAAAACCACACCATATATACATACATCAATACACAGCAAGCATGCCGGCCCCAACAGCATTGTTAAGCAATACCTACAATTTCTAAGCATATAACTTCCGAGACATCTACTTACTAACATGACTAACTACATGACTGCACTATACTTCCCACTACCACCGTAACGGTGGGGGGTCACTCCGCCTCCGCCCTTATAATGAAAGCGCCAATTAAAAAGCTTCTGAACCAACAAGTAAAGTGATATAGGGAGGAGGGTGGGCAAAACAAAGATACCAAATATAACTAAATCGACATAAAAACAGAACACAGAATCTTGGTGATTGGCAAGCCAATAGTATACACTGAATCAAACCAAACCAGAGAGTGAGGCTGAATTTCCTTTGTGGCTGGCCTATATAGCCCCTATCACTCCTTTACATATTCCTCCACGTTGGTCTCAGCTTGATCACTAGGGAAACTCCAGGCCTATAAACATGTTTGTATGCAACACACCAATTGTTGGGACAAGTTCAAGACCCAGCCCTATCTACGGCTAGGCTGGGAGGGTTACGCTAGGTGGGGTGCCAAAGTTTCGGCCCAAGACGGGTTCAGCTGAACAAACAATTTTCGCAACGAGTGAACCGTTTGCGCTTGCATGGGCCGAATCAGAACTGAGAATCAATTTATTTGACCTATAAATACGATACTTATACAATTAATAATGTAAGTAATAGATAAGGTCGGGAGACGCCCATTAAGATATATAATATCGCTAGCACAGGAGCCACCCCATAAATATAAACAACAACAAAATTTACATGACACAAATCAGAATAGCATTACTTGTTTTTATAGTTGATAATTACTCAATGTATCAACATACATACTTAATATAAGGTCTGATTATATGTACTTGTGTACACATTGACGTACATATGGATACTTAGGTATACATTTCAATACACATTATGAATTACAAATAAAGCAATCGTGAATATGACAACTAGATATATAATTTAAAATAAAAAAGTTTTTGTGTATGTTGAAAAAACATATACACTGTGGTTGTAAATGTTATTAATGACAATACCTGGTGTATTGTTAACTGTCTCTACTATGTTGTCTTTAATGCATTTTTTTGCCAATTTATGTTTGAATCTGGACATGTACATATTATTTCCTTCATGTGTGCAGTGCTGATGAATTGTAAAAGATTGTTAATTAATTTGAAAATTGTTAGTAAAATTTTAATTGTTGGATTTTATAAATGTCATCCAACTTTAACAACTGGTCTTTTAAAAATAGGCCTTGTGTGAGCATTATATTTACTTAAGGATATTATTCGTATTGCTTTTTTCGGTAATTTAAAAATTTGATATGCCTGATGACCCCATAACAGTATGCCATAATTAATATGAGGGAGAATAAGAGCATTGTACATAATATATAATGTATCAGGTGATAAAAAGTGTTTAAGTTTATTTAGTATGCTTATTGTTTTATACATTTTATTTGCTATTTTGTTTGTATGACTCTGCCAGTTTAAATGGTTATTTAGTGTGATGCCTAACATTTTTAATAATTTACAAATTCATTCAATGTATGCCCCATCTATTTGTAATGCAGGATATTCTACTTTCTTTTGAGGCATATAAAAATCATGAATTTAGTCTTTTTGGTGTTTAGTGACAGTTTATTAGCTTTCAACCAATTGCTAATCTTTGTTAGTTCTTTGTTAATATCTTCACTTCGCATTTGGCCTTCTGAATCATTAAATGTATTTAGTGTACTAGTAAGGGTGGTGTCATCAGCATAAGTTATGAATTTGAAAAGGTCACTAGAAAGTACTATGTCATTTATATATATATAATAAACAAGAGTGGCCCTAAAAATTAACCTTGAGGGACACCAGTGTTGATGACTATTTCCTTAGATTTAATATTTTCAATTTCTGCTGCTTACGATTTTGTGCAGGCCGCTGTTATCGTAATCGCTAGTTTGACTGACTTGCAACTGTTCAATAATTATAATAAAAAGCAATAACTGATAATATTTATTTTACAACTATTATGACTTGCATCTTGTATATTTTAACTGGTAAATCTTTCAATAATTATTATATTACTTGCACCTATTTTGACTTGTGTATTCTCGTTGGGAAATCGATTGTAGTTGCATCATAAGTAAGGAAATGTTTTGCTAATTATAATAATTAACCAGATAATATGTATAAATACTTTTTTAATGTAATCACCCCATACACATCGTGGCCCGAATCGACCATCCTTTGATTTCCGCCGCATTGAATTCTTAGCCGCTACTGTGAAAGCCGAAATACCAGGGATTTTTGTGAAGTGGGCTGAACCATCCGTTAGTGTGGACCAAATTATCTGGGCCAAATCATTCATCTGCGTGGGCTAAATCTTTCGTGGGCTAAAAAAATCCGGGACCCCTAGATGGACGTTATCACTAGACTATGTTGTATAATGGTTTTATATTTGTAAAAAAACTGGTCACGTGGAGTGCTAACAGGCCATAGTACGGACTTGACCCACTAGATAGAGCTAAACAGCTTTATCGTGAAGCAGTGTACTGAGTGACATGGTGATACATGCACGTTTTGTTTTGCGAGCGTTTTTGTGCATTACTGTTACTGTTAGTGGTTCTCTGCGAATTTTGCGAGAAGAGAAATGACAGACTTGAAGGAACAGTGCGTGTGCATCAAGTTTTGCTTCAAACTCGGCAAAACCACATCGGAGACCCACAAAATGCTTAAATAAGCATTTGGTGATGATGTCATGGGCAGAAGCCAGACTTTCGAGTGGTTCCGAACAGCAGAACCAATGGAAATTTTGAAAAAATGGGTCAGGCTATCCAAGACGACCTTCGGTGAATGATTAACAACATTTGCAGCATCGCTGGCCTATCGACTGGTTCATGCCAATGCATTCTCACGGAGGAACTCAAATTCGTGCCCCGCTTGCTTACCCAGGACCAAAAACAATGCCGGCTCACTGTGCAGGGACCTTCAGGAACATGTCAGAAATGATTGAAACTTCTTTTCCAAGATCATCACTGGTGATGAAAGCTGGGTTTACGGATACGACCCAGAAACCAAGCAGCAGTCATCCCATGGAAGAGTCCATCTTCACCATGACCGAAGAAAGCGAGGCAGGTCAAGAGCAAAGTGAAGAGCTTGGTGATCTGTTTCTTTGACATGGAGGGAATTGTTCACAAGGAATTTATTGCTGTAGGTTCGACAGTGAATAAACACTTTTATACTGAGGGAGGATGTGAGGAGGTAGTGATTAGAAGCTGCTAAGCCTAAGGTGAGCCTACATTTTTTATTGGTACAGTCTGGGAACTTTTGGATTGCACCTCGTACAACACTCTCTTTCTGTGTCTGTGAAAGCTGTGATCCTTGTGTGCCTTACTTAGGCTGCTTAACTATCTTAGAAACATCCTGTCTCTGTTTCACGATTCATTTGTTAAACATTTTATGACAATTTCGGGCTTATTTGCTGGCGTGGGAAATTTTTCACTGAGTTTCAGTCAAAATCAGGGGGAACTAAAGAAGCTAAATACCACTTCTTGCAAGATCGCTGGATGTTGTACACCCGATACCAAATAAAGTCATTATTATATTATTGTTATATTATTTAATTATTATTATCTATCGCACCAGTTGCTGTAGCGCTGGTGTATTGTGTATACTATTGGCACTAAATACAGTTCTGCCAATCTTGCCGCCTTTGCAGCTTGCTGGACACTCAGACTGTCACTCTCTGCCACAGGCACTACCCTGGCCCTGGCACTGCCTCGGCTCCGAGACTGATTCACACAAATGCTTTGCCTTTGTTCACACTCACGCCTGGTGGTGAGTGAGTAACAATCACAATTACAAAGAATGGCAATGCCACAGTCGATTAGAGTTTAGACTATGGCAGGTAAATTAACTGTCACTATCAGTCTTTCATGCTTCGTTCTTTGTCTGTTTATTTGCCTATGTAAAATATATAACAACGGCACTTACAGCTATCTTCTATCATTTTGGAAATACACGAGATCATCGTAACCACAAATTTTAATGCGATCATCTGCCTCCGAGTCGACCCACAACCATCCACCAGATGGCGTCACTCACCGGAATTTGGCCGTGGCTGGATGCGATTTCGCGATGTTTCGTCAGTAATGTTATGTGACAAAATATCATATAGCACAATAGACATTTCGTTGCATATAGTTAGATTGTTCAATCTTCTGTTCAGTAGCAAATGAACTCTCTTATTGGCAATGTGATTAAACGCCGGTAAACAATTAACTCAATAATATATCAACAACATAAATAACATAAAATGGCATTTAAAACCATAATTGTCATTGCGAAACAATGAACACATCATAGTAACATATTATAATTATGCATTTTTACAACAAACTATCAATTTCCAAAGTTACACGGACGACCATTCCGCAAACAAAGCCAAGCAGCAGCCTAATTTGGCGTGCACCAGGATGGCCGAGTGGTTAAGGCGTTGGACTTAAGTTCCAATGGACGTGTGTCCGCGTGGGTTCGAACCCCACTTCTGGTAGACGTTATTTTACAGAATTCGTAATTTTAAAAAATTGAATTTTGTTCTGGAATATAAATCTAAACAGCATCTACTACAAAAGCTGATGAAATTAAATATAATAAATTGTATATATATATATATATATATATACACACTAGTGCGGCTGACCTGATAACGTAGGCATCGCGTTGTTACTAGTAATATGGGTAAACGACTAAACGTTCTTAGACAAACAGGACAAATCCAGCTGAACAATTAAAATGTTGTCATACTAACATTTCTAGTGTTTAGTTCATATTATACCTACAATATTGTGAACACCACTACAACCATTTTTGTGTGGCATCCGCCGAAAATTAGACTTGTTTTTAAACTTGTTGGTGATATTTACGACATATATATTACACTGTTATGTTATGAAAATACATAAAATGAAAGTTTCTAATGCTAGCCAAAGCCTAAATGTTACCAAAACTATTACCGGTACCTATAAAAACAAAAACAATATTTGTAACGAGTTTACCACTTGTAAATTTATGCAACTGGGTCAAGTAGAGGTTACGAAGTTGTATTCACTTCACGGTATACACGATGTGATTGGAACGCAGCATAATAGGCTACTCAATTCCAAATGATAGCATGTTTTCTGCATTACACAATTTCCCACTTTTTAGTGGGTACTGGTTTTACATTTACCCCCTGGGTCCTGGCAAACCTGTTCATTCGAACACCATCTCGACTTCTCTGGGAAATGCAGGGATGTGTACTTGGAGGCAGTGTTCGTAATTACTGCCGACTCGGAGGCCCGAGACCGTCAAGTATTTCGTTGGGCCGATAACTTTGAAAAAGTGCCTGCCCGCAAGACCGGCAGATTTTTAAAAGAAAATAATGGATCACTTGTCTAGTATCCGAGCCAACCTCGATTTCGTCATTATAAATACACGTTTGCCTAAATTTGATACATCAGTGATTTAGTTCTATCATTCAACATCATCCCAGGCATATTATATTGCGAATATAGTTCGTCTTAGCACATTTTTGAGGCCCAAAGTGCGATCCGCTTTGCATCAGTCTGCGCCACTGCGGCCGCGAGTTAACGCAGTGAGCGATATAGCAGCGTATGTTGTTGCAAACTGGGTCGCCCTTTAATTGGGCCTCAAAAGTGCGCTAAGATGCGATATTTTTGTAACGTCAATATGCACGGGATGATATTGAATGATGGTAATAACACACGAGGTATAATAATTAGGCAAACACGTTACTGTAACGACGACGACGGTTATACTAGACTTGTGCCAATAATGGTGACATTTACCTACTTCCGAACGGGAAATTTAACGTAAGCGAGGTACAAAAACAAGTTGGAAAAACAATAAAATGTCGAGCTGATCAATGCTGATAGATTGATTGAGTTTAGTTTCACAGTGCTGGCACTTCCAGCGAGTTCCGCTGAATGTGGAAGAGGCTTCAGGACAGTGAAATGAGTGAAGAGTTCAAGACTGATTTTCGAAACCGCAAGAAGCCATCCACAATGTCAGCTATCTTTAACATCCAGCTGCATTCAACCGACATGGCTGACTTCAAACCCACATCCAGCGCGAGGATGCCCAACTTCAAATCCGACTTGGACTCGGACTGTGACTCAGGGTTTTTTCTGTGAACAGTAAACTGTTGCCTATGTTGACATTTTATAGTCGCTGGTTCATTAATCTGAATACATCACAAATTAATGTGCAGGCCAGACTTGGCATGAACTAGTTTAATAATTGCCAGGCGTTACAGCTGCTAATATATACTCGTGTAATTATGGTAATATTTGGACCACCAACTTTTGTGTGGGACCACCAACTTTTGAAAGTTGATGGTCCGACTGACCCCCAACTTTTCAGCTAAGGTGTAGATCGAACACTGGTTGGAGTTCTCAACGGGGATGTAGCTGAATGTTTTTGGTTAGCACCACGGCCACGAAGAGTGCAATTGGAGGTTTTTGGTCGAAAAACCCACTCCCAAAGAATCAACCACATACGTATGTATATGTATGTACGAAGGTGTGCGTACGTGCGTATGAAAATGGCTGTAATGGCCGTCCATTTATTTCACATATAGCCCACTTCAAGTACTCGAGGTTCTGGGTGGACACACTCTACAGAGTAACTGGGTTACGGCATTGGTATTACTAACCGTTGACTTTATCTTTGTGATCGTTTCTTGTCATTGTCGTTAATCAGCTCTGCGGCTAAACCTGGCTACATCGTCCCACAGCTTAAAAAGGACGGCTACTGTCTCATTTGCTTTTGCCTCTCTGATAATGAGCGTTGTGGATAGCCAGGAGAACGTCACCGTCTGTCGGGATAACGTCGTCGTCTGTCAGGAGAACGTCGTCGTCTGCCAAGAGAACGTCGTCGTCTGTCAAGAGAACGTCGTCGTCTGTCAGGAGAACGTCGTCGTCTGTCAAGAGAACGTCGTCGTCTGTCAAGAGAACGTTGTCGTCTGTCAGGAGAACGTCGTCGTCTTTCAAGAGAACGTCGTCGTCTGTCAAGAGCACGTCGTCGTTGACATCTGCCAGTAGAAACTCGTCGTCTGTCGGATCGAGAACGTCGTCGTCTGTCGGGAGAACATCGTCGTCTGTCGGATCGAGAACGTCGTCGTCTGTCGGAAGAACGTCGCCATCTGTCGGGAGAACATCGCCGCCTGCTTGGAGAACGTGTCCGCTTATCGCGCTTGGATGTCCACTTCACCGTGTCTGCCAAAATGGCGCATTAATAATAATACGACAACCTCTGTTGTGCCTAAATCCTCGGAAGCCAATCTCACGAATCATGATAGCTGCAGTTGTGTGGTTACTACAATATTTACACATTAAGTCGTCTTTCCTCGTGATTCTCCGCAAGAGGTCGGTTGATTTCTAAACAGAAACAATGACACCTAAACGTCAACTTACCAAATAATGCAGCGTTCCATCTGGGGTTAGTTGGAGTTCGGCGTGGGCGCCTGGGCCGGCGTTCGACGTCTTGGCGACACCTGACGTTTTAGCGGCTGCGAGCAAGGCTTGCAACCCTGTAAACAGAGTTACCGTTATAATATTTGCCTCTTTTATAAAATAGCCAGAATACAGTATCAAAATGGAATATAAGTATACGAATGTGATCTTATCGTTGTTATTATTATTATTATTTATATTATTGTTTTCAATACGACCGTGCCTGACGTAGACCTACCTGTACATGTCCGTCTCACTGTAACGACGCCCTCCAGTGTGTACCCGGTGTCTGCGCGCATGTGCAGTGAGACCTTCCGGCGAGCCATCAGTCTGGTGACACGTGGTGGTAGACGGGACCACACGGTCGAGAACTGAGACAACTGTGTCTGCTGAGACAGGGATAGAACGTGAACATGAGAGAAGTATAATGGACGGCAGACACTGCCACACAGCAGGTGTTCAATAATAAAGGTGAATAACATAACCCGGGCACGTCTTACTGGGATATAACTACAACTTACTCACCTTGTACTGGACGGTCAGTGTTTCCTCGTGCAAGACGCGGTTGTTTGTGTGGAGCGAGATGTTGACACTCGATGCGCCTCCTACAGCCACCAGTCACTCATTCATTTGCATATCTAGGATCTCAGAATTTGGGGGCATAAGATCAAATTTTGTTGACTCGTCAGTTTTTCTTACAACAATAAAGTGACGCAACTTTACGGAAAATGACCAAAATGGTCATTGCCCAATCCTCCTTGCATACTTCATTGCATTAATATATTGTTCTCGGTGAGGATTGGTCCGCAGACATGTGTTTGTTTACTGATGCCTCTTCGTGTCTTCAAGTTTTGTAATCGTCCTTGTGTTTGCAGTTGTGATTTTATCAAAGTCAAAAAAATCAACATCATAACTATTCAATATATTTAATAAAAAGTGATATATGGTCCCCAAGGTCTCCTCTTATTTCCCAAGTACCTAGTATTAACAAGACATGATATGAGAGTGCCACCTGTAGGGAGAGGCCAGTCGAAGCCGCTCACTGTCACTCGCAGCGTGTTGTCGTCACCGCCATAAGACACCACAGCGAAGCCGCCGCCGCCGCCGCCGCCAGTCGTCGACAATAAGGCACCGAATATTTCTGAAAAGGTTTTTTCGTAACTATATTTATGGCACTATAGACTGTATAATGTACAAAAATGGGTCTGAGAGGGAGAGGGAGGTTATGGAGGGAGGGGGAGAGACCGACAGCCAGACAGAGAATAGAGAGACAGAGAGGAGAGGGAGAGACAGAGAGATGGGAGGAGTTAAAGGGATTATCTGAGGTTGTGCAATACACGGATGGAACAAAATAACCGGACTTGGATGAACGTTGCAAATACGGGGCACGGTAGTGAGACGTGGGGCAACACGGGGGTAGGGTAAAAATTCGTATCGAGCTAAGAAGAATTAACGAGATGCACGCAAGTAAGGATATGTGCAGATATTTGATAGCGACTGTGTATGTATTTTAGGCCTACTAACTAATTATATAAGAAACATAGACACATTCTTAAAAAATACAAATTACAAATATATATCCGCTTGTGTCCCCGTGATGAGATCTAATGAACATATCTAGCAGGTTGTATTTCTACAGCTGGTCGCTCACCACTTGAGTGTGCGGCGTGTATGACGAGGCGACCCGTGAGAGACCGAGACCCCGCCGGAGACGAGTAGAGGGTTGAGTAGAGACGGCCGTCAAGGAGATGTTGTCGCTGGAGGGCGGACGCGAGCGACCAGACACCGCACACCTATACCATGAGAGGTGTCGTCGACGTCAGTTACATGTCTATGCTCGCCCTTGCACACACACGAACGCTTTACGTAGACGTACACGGACACGCACATGCACACGCACATCTTGTATTTTCTTACGAGAGGACCAACGGTCACCGTGTGGGTTCAACGTTTGGTCAGGTATCATTGTAGAAAAAAAACCTTCAAAACGTTTACATTCAAGGTAAACAAGTTGGTAATTGTTATATATATATATATATATATATATATATCGCAATAATATGCTAAACATTGAGAGTTCTTACCCTATCGGTGGTGGTGACACCTATTGGCTGTTCGAACAACGTGTTTCCCCGTTCGTCGGCGATGACAAACTGACTGGGCCGCTGCAGTCTACAATCGACAACGATCACAATATATACACCATGGAAACACTGTTACAAAAGTCTCTGAGAATGTTAATTAATTATGGTTTTGAGGCATCTTTATAATTGCTCTCTGCATGCCTCAACCTCTAGTCATTCCTTACGTGGGTAACAATGCTGCTACCTACCGGCCATAAAACTAATAGCCTGCATTATAGTGCTAATTACGGATATATATGCATTGTCTCTTAAAACAATTTACACGTCAGTGGCCAAAACAATTGACGGTTTATAAACAGTGTCAACGTACCCAACAAACTGTATGGAGAAATGCAGAGTTTGTCCTTTCAATTCGAAGCGCCCCCTGCCGATCGCCGCGTCGTGAGTCGAATCTTTAGTGAGCTCATCCACCATGAGCGCTGTGAGAACTGTGCAACCAGAGTGGAACAGGGACAGTGTCATTGTAGCATAAGACATTGATATCAACATCATACTGTTAGCCAGTTGTATGGACGACATTAATGGGTATAAATAAATAACACGTACATGTTCAACTGCGCTTGTTTAGGCATCGCCTGTATATTCGGCGAACACACGGTGAATTGTACTTTTATGTGAAGTCTCTGTGGATGTCATGATCAAACGTTGTCTACATGCGGGTTTTCTAACATGATCAACTCGTGCTCGCTTTGTCATCTCATCTCATCTCATCTCATTCCTCAGAGTTCTTCTAACACAGATATCGCTCGTTATTTAAACGTCTAACAATACCGCCTGTCCGTCCGTCCGCACGTCCGTTCGTCCGTCTCTATGTAGCTATGTATATATATGTTTCTCTTTGATTCATCGAACGAATACAATTTCGGTCAACGTTTTATTTATCAACATTTCTGTTAAATTGTCATCATTGGCTGATTGGCTGGCAGGCTGACTGACGGACGGACGAACAGTCGAACGAACGAACGAACGAACGAACGAACGAACGAACGAACGAACGAACGAACGAACGAACGAACGAACGAACGAACGAACGAACGAACGAACGAACGAACGAACGGACGTACTGACGATCGAACAGACGGACGCCGGACGGACGGACAACCGGATATGCAAACGGATGATCTTACCTATTTTGCGACGAAGAACGAATGACCGTATGTTTGCCCTCGGAGGCAACTTGCCAAACGACGACGGGAACACGGTGCTTGTGGCAAGCAGGAGAAGACAACGTGTCAGTAATGTTGACATAATGATGCGTCTCGGAACCGGTCAACGTCAACAAATGCGGGTATGACAACTAGCAACATTCGTTCACGTTAGCCAATGTGTTCCCGCTGTGCATATAGCGTGACATTGACACTCACCATACAAATACACGATTGTTGTTTCGACATGCGGCAAACAAAGACTAGAGTCGATCACACAAGAAAAGATCGCGTCTTCCTTCAGCACCTCCGGAGTCGCGATCTCTCTTGCGGCTGTCACCGACACGACTCACTCAGAGTTGGTCACGCTACTAGGCTATACGATGACCAAAAGGTACGACACGATTTGGGGGTAATAGCAATTAGAAATTAGAAAGAATAAGAACAGTTTATTGTCAACTTGTATCACTGAATACATTTCGCTGTTGAAAAGTGAGTTAAACAATGTAATTAATTATTGGATGTTGTTGGAAGTGGACGCTCAGTCGGGGTGGTTGTTGGGCGTTTTTCAGTTTATAATCGGTGTTTGTAACTAACAATGAGGAAGCTGGCGAGGAATCGGTTATGGTCGGTCTGGACGCGAGCGAAAGGGAATGCACTGAGACCGGAACGTGGAGTAAGAAGAGGAAGACGGAGACTGAGGTGGGAGAACTGCCTGATGAGAGTAGAGATTTGACGGGATTGGGAGCGGAGTCGAGAAGGCATTGGCGAGGGATCTGTGTCGGGAGGAAATGAAAGACCACCACTATCGATACCAACCTCACTCCGGACGGATGGCACACAGAGGAGAGCTTAGCGAAGTAAATAAGTAAGCGTGGAAGAGGATTTCTTTATCATTTTAGTGCAACACTAGATACGCTGTATCTGAGAAGTTGAAATGTCTGTAATGTCACGAACGCACCACATAGGCGTTGGAACCGACGGGGGCTTGGTGGGCTCAACCCCCAATAATTTTGGTGGAGGGGCTAGAGATAGGATTAGTCCCTCAATATTTAGGGAGAGGGTGTACATTTTGAGGGTGGACATTGTTTGGTGGGGGCTGGAAATAGGATTAGCTGCCCGATATTCAGGGGAGGACGTGCAGTTTTGGAAGAAATCGGGGATACAGATTAAAGTTTTTTGAGAGACTGAAGGTGAGGTGTTTTGGCGAGCCTCGGGGGGGGATGGAAATCGAACTTTCTTGGCGACCTTCAACGGGGCGCAAATCGAGGTTGCCGGTGAACTTAAACATTTATGAACGTGGCCCCAAAAAATCTTCAACAGCACCGACCCCACCGTCTTCCGTTGTCATGCCTGAGCGACGACAGGTGTCAATAAATAGAGAGTTGACTGTTTAAAAAAATCTGAGAAGACATTGCCACTGTGACCCTTTGCGGTGCCCGTTGGTGGTCTTTAGAAGCCTACACGTCCCACTACGGTCAGATGATACCATCACACCAAGAACGACTACCGTCCAGTGGCAGTGACCTCAGTCGCCATGAAAGTGTTCGAGCGCATAGTTCTCAAATACCTGAAGTCGGCCACCGACGGCCTCCTGGACTCGAACCAGTTTGCATATCAAGCAAACAGATCAGTAGACGATGCGGCAGCTTTAGGTCTGCATCACATTCTGAAGCACCTAGAAAGGCCAGGAACCTATGCCAGGATCCTGTTCATTGACTTCAGCTCAGCATTTAACACTATCATCCCATTCAAGCTGTTAGATAAACTTTCATTGTTGAATGTACATCCTGCCATGCGTCACTGGATCCTTAACTTTCTTCTTCACAGACCTCAATCTGTCAGTCAACATTTCTATCTCCAGACCTCTTATCCTAAATACAGGTGCCCCACAAGGTTGTGTGCTATCCCCCTTCCTGTTTACTATCTTCACAACTTCCTGTTTACTATCTTCACAAATGACTGTGTCTCCGTGGACCAATCGGTCCTTGTGATCAAGTTTTCCGATGATACTACTGTGGAGGACTGCATTGAGAATGCGGATGAGACGCCATACAGGGAGGAAGTTCAGAGAATGGTTGGCTGGTGTTCGGATAACAATCTCGAATTGAACATTTCAAAGACTAAAGAAATTATTGTTGATTGTCGTAAAAAGAAGACTCCCATCCACCCTCTTTCGATAAATGGCGTGGAGGATAGAGCAGGTTGAATCTTTTAGATTCCTTGGAACAATAATTTCAAACGATCTCAGCTGGTGCACAAACACACTGTGCATTACAAAAAAGGCACAACAACGCCTGTTCTTCGTGAGGCATCGCTCAGGAGATTGTGATACAATTCTACCGCGCAATCATTGAAAGTATCCTCACTTTCTCGATTGTAGTGTGGTTTGGCCGCGCCTGTCAGGAGGAGAAACAACGGCTAGTAGTTATCGTGAAGGGCGCATCTAGAATCACTGGGCGCGAGTTGCCATCCATTGAATCTATTTACCATGCTCGCTGTGCACGAAAACCCAAGAGCATTGTACGGGATACTACCCACCCAGCCAATCATCTCTTTGAACTTCTTCCCTCTGGCAAGCGCTATAGAAGTATTAAGACAAGGACCACTAGACTTAAAAATAGTTTTGCCATGATACTGTTTTCAGTCGGTTTAGATTTTATGTCGCCATGCTAAACTATTTATTAATAATTTTTTTAGTTATTTATTAATTTTTTATTTTTATGTTTTTAATTTTTACTTTACTAACTTGAGTACATGTATGTATATACTTTTTAATTGTCAGCTTAGTTTTTATATCGTCAGCTAATTTATTTATTAATTTATTTATTACTTATTTAACTACATGTATACTTTTTAACTTTTAGGTAATGTTCAGACGGTATTAATATTATGTTATCAAGTTTACTTTATGTCAATAGATGTACGACTGTCTTAAAATATGTTGGCAGTTGGCCTTGGTTTAAATTTATACTAGTTTTAGCATAGTTTCATAATGTTTCTGATTGTATATTTTGCGTGTGCATGATGGGGGCAGGAGAGACAAGCGTGTATGTATGTTGATGCCACAACGCCAAGAATTCCTCGTACATTTTAAATGCTACTTGGTAATAAACAGTCTGAATCTGAAGAAGTGTTGTGCTAGAGAAAATACCTTTAATATTTTAGACTCCATGAATTGATTGCAAATACAATGTACGATATTTTCCAAGATATATAATAAAACACAGTGCTTTAGTATACAATGGAGAGTTTTGGTAATTATTTATCATAAAAGAAAATTGAAATTTGCAATAGGTTCTGTAAATGTGCTATTAGATTATATATAAAAGCAAAAATGCACACCCGCCTGATGGCTCTACATATACAGACGCAGAAGACGGTTTCCCAAAGCATTGGTACATCACATTTTTATGACGTTAGACTAAATGTGAAAATATTTTCGAAACGCAATTTACGTAAGCTGTTCACAACTGATCAGCGGACATTGGAACAATCACAAAGTCACGTGGAACGTTGTGAACATGTGCCCGGTCCGTCTAACATCTGGTACGAACCCTTAAACCTGTCAATAATAATAACGGGGAATTAAAAATAAAGGTGTTACTTTTCTTCCGAGAGATCGTATTAAACCAGGGAGGAAACGTTAACACACGTACCGCATGCACGCACGCACGCACGCACGCACGCACGCACGCACGCACGCACGCACGCACGCACACACTCGTTCGCACGCCCGCATGTAGGCTACACATACGCGCGCGCGCGTTAGCACGATTATAGATGGATGTAAGTAAATACTAATGCTGTTAAAATTCGGAACCAGGGGGGCTTGTGAGGCTGACCTCCCAATATAATTTTTTTAGTGGAGGGGCTGGAGATAGGATTAGCCCCCCCCCAGATTAAGGCGGTGGATTTTGGTGTGCACGTTGAGATTTTTTTAGTTTCAGCCCCCGAATATTCTCCACTTTCCGACGCCAATGTTACCACCAGTGTGTATATTTTCCACAAATTGACAGCTCTGCGCACTGGAAAGAAAGACAGTGTAACCACGAGACAGCTTTGTGAAGGCGCTTGAGCGGAACGGTAAACTCGGAGACTGACATTCGCCGACAAATACACGCTATGGGTGAATACGTAATGCAAACTGGAACAGGTGATGCAGTAGAGACACAAATTATGTCTTGGAAGCTCAAAGGAAAGGTACATAACTCAGACTCGTGTCATACCAGCATCGCCAGTATAGAAGGGAAAGACTCGATAACGACGAGAACATTTATTGAACAGACTTATCTCAAAACGGAAGTCGAGGCAAGAGAGCGTACAACAGGAACAAGGTATGGAATTAACCAACGCAATAATACAGGAAGCGGAAATGTGATACTTATCCAATATGGCGTGACAACTTTCTTTTCTCCTTCACTAATATAATAATAGCACATAAGCTTGTAAGGTTATAACGTGATAGTCCATATGACATACAAATATGCAGTAGAGTCAATATGGGCATATGTCACACAAAATATGCAGTAGAGTCAATAGGTCCATGGCACATGTATTATAACTCATAGTCTTGTAGATATGCAGGTTTATTACGTCTGCGGATGGGCCGAGTGGGCCTCACGTTGTCACTGGGTGTGGTTGGTGGTTTCGGTAGCGCGGTTGTAGGGGCCTCAGGTGGCGCTGTGATCGTCAGTGGAGCCTCGGGCGGTGCTGCGATCACTAATGGGATTTCGGGTGGAGTTGCATTCGCTTGGACATCAGGCGGGGTGTCGTCTTCGTATGGCGGGACGTCTTCCGTGTCATCTCCATCCTCACGATGGCGCGTGGGTATTGTGGTCGACACATGACCGGGTACTAAATAGCACTCGGATAGTCGCACCTTGTATGATGAAGTGCGTAGTTGAGATCCGCTAAATTTGCGAATGTAGCACCAGCTATCTTCGATAGAGGTGACTAGATAGCGGTCTCGAGCTTGCGACTTATTGCGGTCGGATAGTACGTAAACCAAGTCACCGACATGAATTATCGGTACAGGCGCCTCTTTGCCGCGAGGAGCCTTCGACGCCTGGCTGTGTGCGTGATTTTGTAGGCGAGACTGATGTTGTTCAGCGATGATTGCACGATCTAAAATAGGCAACTGCGCGTTGGGAAACTGGTCTCGTTGGAACCATATTTCGCGTGCCGATAGGCCGCGACCGCGGATTCTGGAGTTGAGTTGAGAGGTAGCAATTGCCAGTATAAGAGGTGACACCGGTCCCCCGCCAGGCTCCTGTCGTAGCAGCTCATCTTCAACCTCTGACACAGCTTTCTCGGCTATGGGGTTTTTGTTAGAGTTTTTGATTCTCCTATCTCCAAACGAATACCCAAACGTTGCAGAATTGGGTCGTTCACGAGAACGATGAACCCTGGGGCTGGATCCACGCGGATGATCGCAGGGGGCCCGTCGAGGGGTCGAAACTCTGTGCAGAGTCGAGCGAGGCAGTCACGTAACGCGTCATGGCGTTCGCTCTCGATGATGCACGTAGAAGTGTATGAGATAACGGTTTCGCGGACGACAAATATGAGTTGTCGGTTACGCTTGATAACATCTGCTGCGAACGAAACACCAATCGCTTCGGGAGCGTCGGTCGTTGTTTGTTCGATGAGTGTAGTCGGGATATTTTTAGTGACATGCATGTATGGCATGCGTCGGTCACTCGCTCAATCGCGTTGTCGATGTCCAATGCGAAGAAGTTGCGACGAACTACGAGTTTGAGTTGGTGTTTTGATGGGTGGCTCAGTTTTAGGTGGATGACTGTTAGTAAGCCATCTACCACTTGTCGTGGAACTACGATAAGTTCTTTGGTTGGCGCGAATGGTATGTCGCACTTGACAACGATGACGCCGTCGCGAGCCAACGTTGTAGTAGATAAGTAACGTTTTACGTCCTTGGCGTTGGTTACTTTTTTGGAGGACGCGTGCCTTGTTTTAGGTGAGCTCTGACGCGCCGTAGGTCAGAGCATTCTGATTGTGTAGAGAGCCATGCGGACCTGCTCGTGAACGGAAGGCGAGTGGAGCCGGATATGATATCTTCCACAGCAACACTCATAACGACAGATTGTTCGATTTGTGATATGAAAGAACATATCTGGCAATGTGGTTCATGGCATTCCGGTGCGTTTCTGCTTGCGAAATCGGATGGTATGTTTGATGAACCCGCCAGGTGGCGCACTGTGACTTGGTATCGGGCGACAACTGACAGAAACGATGTCACGCGAGGGCTAGATGAAAATTCGCCACGGCATAGTTTGTCAATGGCCTGCACACACGGTTTGCTGTCGGTGAGTAGACACGGCTTCGACTTTGATTGTATGATGTACGGGCTGAAGTGTTTGACTGCTGCAGCAATGCCTAACGCTTCGATTTCGCAGGGTAGCCATGTAACTTGGTGTTTCTTTAGTTTGGCGCTGAAAAACCCGGCAAGACGGGTCTGTCCATTTCGCGAAACGTATAGTGTGGATCCGATGCCACGTTTGGTAACCGAACCGTCGGTAACGATCCATAGTTGGTCACTGGGCCGCGGTAATGTGATCGATCTGTTGGTGGAGTGTGTGGTTTGGGCTATTTTTTTTTTGGGGGGGGGCTACACGAAACGCCTCGCGGATGTCATCAGTCCATGTCAATGTCTCCTGTGATTTAATTCCCGCAATGTACGACTCGAGGGGTGCAAGTACTTTGGAACACTGAGAGATGACGCGTCCCAACACTTTATATGCTCCAACGAAGGAACGAAGTCCCAGAACGGTTTGTGGCGGTGTGCACGATGCCAGAGTAGCGATGCGGTGAGGACTGGCATGTAGTGTACCTTCTGACCACACCCAGCCTAGGATGGTCGTTGATTTGGGGCAAACCCTGGTCTTCTTTGCTGAAAGTCGTAAGTCGCATCGAGCAAGGGCATCAAGGACACGACTCCAGTTGTCTAGTAGTTCTTGTGGCGAGTTGCCCCCGCAGTACAAATCGTCAGCCAACTTGGCGACGACGCCCTCTTATAACAGATCACCAAAGACTCGGCACATGAGTTCTTCCAATGCCGTCTCAGAGCCGGGCATGCCCATAGCACATCGTGTGTACACGAGAACTCCACGAAAGGGTGTCGCAACTCCGCAGTATTTGAGTGAGTCCTTCGACAGAGGGATCTGATAGAATGCATTCGTCAAGTCGGATACAACGATGTACTTCCAGCAAGCTATGGATCTTAGTGTCGAATCCACGTCTGGCATGAGAGAAGGCTGCGGCTTGCTGTAACGTCCTACTTCCGTGAAGGCAGTGACGAGTCGTGATCCTCCATTAGCTTTGCGTACGAGAAATGATGGGTTAAGGTATTCGACCACCACCCCGATATCTTCTGGACGACGGAATACACCGGCCGCCTCCAAATCATCAAACTTTTCCTGAAGTTCGACGAGTTTGTCGCGAGCGTATTGCGGACATCTCCCCTTTCGCTGCGGGGGTTGGACTGGTCCCATGTTTACAGTTGCTGAGAATGGGCCCGCATGCTCGTTGTATCCTACGATTTTCGAGTTGAACACGGTGTCGTCAGACAAGAGGTTGCCACTGTCTAGTTCGATAGTGTCTAGAAATTGCACGTCTGCTGCGTGTGTGCTTGTGTTTTTGATTACGATGTCTTCCACGTAGTTGGTGTCACATGCTGTGGTACCACGCACTTGGCAAAAGTGCTCGTTGCGTCCTATTTTCAAGGGATGTGAACACGTGTTTAATAAACGGATTTTGTCCCCGACTGCCTCGACAATGGCAGGTTGGGGCCAATCTTGGTAGTGCAATGTTGACTTATGATCGTTACGAGGTTCGATCGCCACTACAAGATCGTCGAGTGCTGATGGAATATACAGTTCTATGTAGTCGCCTGGCCAAACAGTAGTGGACGCGGGTGGCGCACGCAACACGTAGGCCTGCGCTCTGTGATATTGGGAACGGTTGACGTTCTCCATCCCGTAGTGTATCACAGTTTCGTCAATGCTGATCTGATTTTTGGCGGGACGAACGGATATGTCATTGGTTGTCATGAATGGTGTTCCCGCAAGTACATCGACATCCAAGTCTTTAACGACAAGGGCATCGAGGTGTAGGTCAAGATTATCCCGCGATAACACGAGCCTTGTTTCTCCATCTACATTGAGTGGGGTTACCCCATCAGCTTGTCTTGCGAGCTGGGAGCTTTTGGTGATTTTTGCACCAATTGACCTGGTCACAGTCTCTCTAATCATGTTGGTTTCGGCCCCAGTGTCGAGGGTAAGACGTATTGGGTGGTGACGATGGAACGCCTTGAAGAATGGAGACTGTTTCGTATTTACGCGACAAGTCGCCGACACTTTTTGTACGTCATTGACGTAGCTGTCATTCACCGGTGGTTCCTCGTCTCCGCTGTCTTCGCAGTTTAGCCCTGTCACGTTGCGTGCCTTAGTCATGAACAGTCTGTCTTGCTCGGGCAAGTACTTGCAAGCGCTTAGATAGTGGTCTATTATCGGTCTACCAGCCTGCTTACAGAGTGGGCATTGTTTTGCTCGTTGGGTTAGTTGGTAGCTTTGTGGGCGAGCGGGCCCAGAGCGTGTGCGTGGTTGGTAGTAGGTTGACTGTCTCAGGATTTTTGTCTCTGACATAGAATGGATCTCGTCCAGTAGGGACCCCAGGGCCTGAGAGATCTCTGGTTTAAGACTGGCTAGCGTGCGGCTCCGCAATTCGGTTCCGTAGCGCTGTTTTACGAGTCTAGGTAGCTCCTGATAGATAAGTCTAAGCCAGCTCAATACAACCATGTTCTCTAGCGACGGTGATAAGTCCTCATCTACGGTCGGGAACTCGTCGTGGTGTGATATACCGCCACCCACTGTCAGCAGACTATCATCAACGAACGCCATGAGGCGTTGGAATAGGTCCTCGTGGTTTTCGTCTGATTCAAGTTTTATGTCGGCGAAATCTATGAAGTGAGCGCCGCTTGTCTGAAACCCGAAGTGAAGTCTGATTGCCTGCCATATGGAGTTGACGGATGTCGAGTTTTTGACGATGGTATTTCGCGATATGATCGGACAGGAGTTGGCAATCTGCCCAAGCATTAATTCTAAGTGCGCGACTTTTTGTTGTGCCGTTCGCCTAACCAAGCCTGGTGTGTCTTCGGTATCGTCAAGTAAGCCTCTGAGTGGGGAAGTGTTAGTTTTCTTTCTCCATGTTACCTGGTCGAGTAGGAATGGTGCGAAATTCGCGTCCAATGATAGAGTATATTGGAGGTTTTGGCGCCAGCTCTCATATGACGTCAGTGTTTCGTGTTTTGAAAGAGACCACTGTTTTGGAGCTCTCTGTGACTGAGCCATTGTCGCGTTTGACGTGTAGCTCAATCGTGTATGCAAATGCCGACAATGTTCAATGTTCAATGTTAATTACTGCGTACAGAAAGTAAGCATTCGTTGTGCCGTTTGTTTGGCTATACGAGTATCTATCCACTTCAGTAGTGAAAACGCTGCCACCACGCCAGTATAGATGGGAAAGACTCGATAACGACGAGAACATTTATTGAACAGACTTATCTCAAAACGGAAGTCGAGGCAAGAGAGCGTACAACAGGAACAAGGTATGGAATTAACCAACGCAATAATACAGGAAGCGGAAATGTGATACTTATCCAATATGGCGCATAGGCGATGTGTATGACCAAGAGACCATGGCGTTGACTGGACATCATTAAGAGAAAGTACAAGCTGGCTGAGAAGAACTGCAGAGTGAAGGAAACAGACATGCGAAGAATGGAGGAGCTGAGGGGGGAGGTTGGTGTCAAAAGAAGTTTAATGAAGAAGCTGGCGAGTAGTCGGTTACTGTACGGGCTGGATATGTGGAAGAAATGGGAGAACAGCTAACGAAGAAATTGCGAATACCCCCAACCCCCTTAAATTGCACAGAGCAAGGAGCAGAGGATGGTCACGAGAGGATACAGAGAGACTGTGCGATTTGGAAAGGGGTGGAGAACGAGAGTGAGATATATAGGTGGGGTTTAAGACGGGTGGTGGGGACGGCTGGGCGGGGTCAATGAAAAAAAAAAGAAAAAAAAGAAAACAAAAAACAGCATATGTATCGAGGCCACCCTCACCCCGTAAAAACAAAGAAAGAGGAGAACAACAAGATATATATATATATATATATATATATATATATATACATATATATATATACATATATATATACCCAATTACGTTTTCTATATTGACTGTTTCATTAAAAAATGCACTCTACCAAAAAATCAACAGCCAATATAATTTAATATTCTTCAACTGGACAATTTGTATTACATTTGTCACGGTACTATTTTTGTGTTCGTTTTTAATGCTCGCACAATGTACTGATAAAAATAGGACGGACAACTACTGGTGTCATCATATGTTTTTGTTCTTGCGCGTTGCCGTTGTAGCCTGGTGGATATAATTATTCCTACAAGATGTTTATCTTTGCAATCTCCCAGCAGGGGGCAGTACTTGTTTGACTTGACATTTTTCCACTTTGGGGGTAGGCCTCTACGCTTCCTTATCTGAACAAAATGGAATCAGTGTGTACAAAATATTGTCGGTGCATATGCAGTAAATCCGGTAAAGTAATATACATCGAGTGAAATATGTTTTAATCAACACTGGATGCAAATAAATACACAAATAAAGAAATGTGTTTTTGTTGTAATAACGATGAATCGTACTGAGAAGGGGCTACTTGTTGCGACACTGTTCGTGTTGTTCGTTGTGACGTGTCGTGGAAACGGGTGATAAGATTTAGATTTCACACGTGTTCACTCGAGTCGGTGGGCGAGTCGCACGTTTTAATGACTTGCAACTCGACATTCAAACATATTATTAGACTTGACTTGGACTGGGGTGTCATTAACTTGAGACTTGACTTGTACTTGGAGGACAATGACTTGAGACTTCAATTGGAGATCACTGACTTGACACTTAACATGGACTTGGAGGTCAACGACTTTTGAGACTTCACTTGGAGATCATTGACTTGAGACTTGACATGGACTTGGAGTTCAGTGACTTGAGACTTGAAATGGACTTGGAGGTCATTGACCTGATACTTGTTCTTGGAGGTCATTGACTTGAGATTTGCCTTGGACTTGGAGGTCACTGACTTGATTTTGACTGGGACTTGGAGGTCATTGACGTGAGACTTGACTTGTCTTGGATGCGGCTCGGGTCAGCCCCTTTTCTCGAGTGTAATCAGAACTCACCTCCGTTTGATATCTGATAGTGAATACAGAGTAAACAATGCCTATCGGAAACGACAGATAGAACTACGCAGTGCACGGGCCTATATACGACCCGCATTAATTAATCACCTGTAGCTTACATTTGATGACGGAACAACAAACCACGCTCACCAGTTATCATCATTACATGCTTTTAATGTCACACGTGTTTCAGCTGACCATTACACTTTCCCAATCACCAACGCTAATTGTAATGTAAATATTCCATTTTCCTGAAGGTGACGACCTGCAATATGTATACTACCATATTCCCCATACTATTTAATCTTTACAAGTACTGAAGCTGTATTGGGGAAACTGGATTATTTTACTCCAGTTCCAGCTGGGAAGAAATATGAAATACAAATGCAACATAATCATAACAATCATGCTATTGGAAGGGGTGATAGACAGAAATATTCTGCTAAACTCCTTCTTAAATTACCAGAATCCCAAATCCGTTGCGGTTGAATATATTTACATACACTACAAAAAAAACGGGCACATTATAAGAAAACTTAAATATGAATAAAGCCACATGCCATACGCGGAAAAACAGCACGTGTGAAACATCGAGAAGATTATGTTCAGTATATACGGCAAGGCGCATAGTAGTGATCACATATACGGTCATGCTGGATGTGACTGGAGGCAGGGCAGTGGTCACATATACGGTCATGCTGGATGTGACTGGAGGCAGGCCAGTGGTCACATATATAGTCATGCTGGATGTGACTGGAGGCAGGGCAGTGGTCACATATACGGTCATGCTGGATGTAGCTGGAGGCAGGCCAGTGGTCACATATACGGTCATGGTGGATGTGACTGGAGGCAGGCCAATGGTCACATATATGGTCATGCTGGATGTGACTGGAGGCAGGCCAGTGGTCACATATACGGTCATGCTGGATGTGACTGGAGGAAGGCCAGTGGTCACATATACGGTCATACTGGATGTGACTGGAGGCAGGCCAGTGGTCACATATACGGTCATGGTGGATGTGACTGGAGGCAGGCCAGTGGTCACATATACGGTCATGGTGGATGTGACTGGAGGCAGGCCAGTGGTCACATATACGGTCATGCTGGATGTGACTGGAGGCAGGCCAGTGGTCACATATACGGTCATGCTGGATGTGACCTGAGGCAGGCCAGTGGTCATGCTGGATGTGACTGGAGTCAGGCCAGTGGTCATGCTGGATGTGACCTGAGGCAGTCCAGTGGTCATGCTGGATGTGACCTGAGGCAGGCCAGTGGTCATGCTGGATGTGACTGGAGGCAGGCCAGTGGTCATGCTGGATGTGACTGGAGGCAGGCCAGTGGTCATGCTGGATGTGACCTGAGGCAGGCCAGTGGTCATGCTGGATGTGACTGGAGGCAGGCCAGCGGTCATGCTGGATGTGACTGGAGGCAGGGCAGTGGTCACATATACGGTCATGCTGGATGTGACTGGAGGCAGGCCAGTGGTCATGCTGGATGTGACTGGAGGCTGGCCAGTGGAGGGGCCGGTGAGAAGGAGTGGAGGAGCTATTGAGAAGAAGAGGATAGTTCTCGTTATTATATAGCGCAGTATCTAGTCCGGGTGACAGTTCCACGCGCTTTACCTCCTGGCAGACTTGTTAATTACTATACCAACTCATCTGCCCTGGGAACCATTCACCCAAGCTACAGTTTCAGCACGAACATTAAGAGGAACCTTCTTATATAACGCAGTATCCAGTCCTTGTGACTATTCAACACGTTTTACACTCTCCCATTGCAGACCTGTTAATTCTAACACCAACTCGTCTTCCCGGGGAAGCATTCAGCCATACAACATTTACTGCATGATGTCTATTATTTCACACATTTAACCGATACGTGTAGCTATACTCATGTGCACGACTAGGCGGACAGAGAAGACGTGGAGAAAACGAACGAAATTATCCAAGCTTCGAAAAGACAAAAAAGAGGATTTTAACCCATATTATCTCGACTGAGTCCGTCGTTCTAAACACTACGCCACCGCGCCCTATCCCCTGTAGAAACAAACAACTTAGTTAACAGTGGAACCGTCGTGACGAACTGTAGGAAACTCAGTGCAGTCATGTAAAACTACATTTCAGATATTATAAATTACGGAAGAAGAGTTGGTAATAAAGCAGAGGAGGTTGGCAGGCCCCGCGCATGCGCGAACAACAGGTCATATTACTGAACGCCGGAAGTTTGCTAGTCATTCTGTTTACAACGTTTGAGAGAGAAGGTTGCTCCATTGAAGTCCGCGACAACGAGTGAACGACTTACGCCTGCTAGTGCTAGTAGTGTATGGCAATGTTCGCTAAATAAACAATCCCATCATAAACGTTTATATAAAATATTATTGCTGTTCCACTACCATAAACTTAGCTGTTTTATATGATCTGACACATTACCCATAGCAAAACATCCCATATAATAATATATTTTTTAATGTCACATGAAACATATAAAACCAGTTATTAATAATGAACATTAGTTTTATAGTGCAAGGAAGGTATTACTGAAAACTGCAGATTGTGTTATTGTGTGCAGTTTATAACAATCCCATTGAACAGTGATTAATACACAAATCATAAAGTAATTAAATTACATTACATTTTGTATTACAATGACAATAGAATATTAGTTGTAATACACCAATCCAACTAAAAGTAATAACTGGAGAGCAAGTACTCACAAACCACCAGGAAGTCTTTATTATATGGTACAAAACTCTCGACCGAGAGAACCAGGGTTCGAATCCTGTGCTGTGGTGTCGAACCTTGGGAAAGTTTGTTCACTCTACGTTGCTCCAGTTCACTCAGCTGTATTAATGAATATCTGGCTATAGACAGTCGTGAATATTCGTAAAAGTAAAGATAAAAGGTAAGTTTTTATATAGCGCAGTATCCAGTCCTCAGGACTGCTTAAAGCACTTCACACTTTACTCCCTGGCAGACCGGTTCAATCGAACACCATCTCGACTTCTCTGGGAAGCATCCAGCCACGCTGCATTTAATGCGCGAAGACTATTCGTACACAAATATCCACCACTGTCTATAGCCAGGTACTCATTCATACAGCTGAGTGAACTGGAGTAACGTACAGTGAACGAACTTGCCCAAGGTTCGACGCCGCCGCACAAGATTCGAACCCGGGTTCTCTCGGTTGAAAGTCCGAAGCTCTAGCCACTGCACCACGGCGCTACACTTGTGAACGCATATTCTTTGTGCATTAATTACAGCGTGGCTGAATGCTTCCCAGAGAAGTCGAGATGGTGTACGATTGAACAGGCCTGCCAGGGAGTAAAGTGTGAAGTGCTTTAAGCAATCCTGACGACTGGATACTGCGCTATATAAGAACTTACCTTTGTTACGTTGCAATATGAATGACGCACCACCTTATAATAGTGCTCCTATATTTTAAAGGAATTAATGGTTTGTCACAGTCAAGCTCTTATGGTACTGACATAAGCTTAGTTGCTCATGTCTGTATTCATGTCTATGTTCTGTCTTCTGATACATACACATATAGCAGGCCCCAAGGCTGGGAGGATGCAGGTATAATAATAATAAAAAATTACCTTGTGTGTAGTTTAGTACTGTTCAAACAGTTCAGTTTCTAAATAATAATGCATACCTAAGCTACAACTAATCGTCGGAGCCAATAGAATATGATGATCAAAATGTACACTTTTATCAATATAATTGTGGGTACATGTGTGTTGAACCAATGCACTTCAAAACTAAACCACTTATTCGATGACGTGATTACTTTTACCTAAAAAGACATGGTTTATAAGAATGCTCCTTTATGGAACAGGGCAATATCCAGCCCTTATGACTGCTCAAAGCGCTTTATTCCCTGGCTGACCTGTTCAATCGAACACCACCTCGACTTCTCTGGTAAGCATCCAGCCTTGCTATTTGTACACAAATATCAACCACTGCCTATAGCCAGGTACTCATTCATACAACTGAGTGAACTGGAGCAACGTGGAGTGAAAGAACTTGCCCAAGGCTTGAAAATGCAGCAAGAGGAATCAAATAAGGAATCTTAGGAATCTCACGACACTCTAACCAGTTCACCACCGCGCTCAATACATCATTACGTGTCTCAGTAGGAGTAGCTGATAAGCTAACAGTCCGATTTGATAGCTGTTAGGGAATTTAATATTTTACTTTTTTAATTATTATTTGTATAATGTAACTAACGCGTTGTTTATTTTAAATTTATTTTCCCATTTAAAACAGTAATAAATATTTAATTAGAAAACTGTTCCCATTCATGTGCTGCATACCAATGTGGGCAACATTAAAAATATGCATCGAATATGATCTATTAAAAGCAACCATTTATAAATAAAAACAGTATTCAAATACACGACTCACGCGCGAATTAACTGACGTTATCAGATATTGTGACGTTTTGGTGTCGATGTATCCGTTACGTCCAACGGATACACAACGTCCAGGCCTATGCTACAGTACCACACATTCCGGGTGACTGGCAACTTCGACGGGCTTCGACTTAAATTCGTGTACTGTACGTGTACCGACGTTATGGCGTTGAGGCTGCAGTCGTCATACGTTCAAGTTCACATACGCATAGTGAGACATATACATTCTAGTGTCAGCTACGTGAAAACAATGTCTATTACTTGCTACAATAACCATAAGACAGATATTTCCTTACACGAAACGCGGCGCTAGCGAACGTGGGCGACAAAGCCTAAGGAGAAAAGCCTACGATGCACTTCGCAAATTAATAACTAAAAGTTCTGGTTTATTTTGGTTCTTTTTAAAACTTACATTCTAAAGTTTATAATGTATGTGAGGATGCCTATATGATATTTAGATATCTAACACTTGATAAACATTTTGTAATTTTTTTTCTCGAGTATATGCGTGTTCTCGAGTCACTCAAGTTCAACGTTCGAAAATTAATTACTCAGATCCTAAAAAACATTTCAATGGTTCGTTCCCTTGGTTATTATTATATGAATACGACCTTGTTGTTCACTTTCATCAGCTAGCTCCTGCAGCATTTTTGGTAGTTCTTGCGGTGTCGGCGAAACGAAGATGACCGTGATATTCTCCCTCTATCCTCAAGCCTCTGGTTTCCCAGGTTTGTCTTCGGGATATGTTTTCGAGTGTTGCCGTAAACAGCGTGGATGATATGATGTCACCCTGTCGTACTCCTCTTATGATGTTGATTGTGTTGCACTTTTTGTGTAGGTGGACTGTCGCCGAGCTGTTGGTGTAGATGTCTTTTATAAGTTCGGTGTACACGTCTTCTACCCCCGTTCTTAAAGGGAGGTAGGTATTGCTTGAGCTTGCATCAAGTCGAAAGCCTTCTCGTAGTCGACAAAAGCGATGCAGGGCGGGGTATTATATTCTCGGCACTTCTCTTTCAGTAGGTTTACGACGTGTATGTGGTATGTTGTTGAGTACCTCGTGGATGATTTTCGTCGAGTGTCTTCTCTAGCCTATTCGTTAGTATCTTTATGAATAATTTGTAGATGTTTGATAAAAGACATATTGTTCTGTAGTTCTTTATGTCTTTCTTATTTCACTTCTTGAAGATTATCACTATCTTTGCGTTCTTCCATGCGGTGGGTATTCGTCTTTCTGATAAGCATTTAGTATACAACTTAGCCAGTGTCTTCGAGATGGTATATCCTCCTGCTTTTAATGTTTCAATGTTTACATGGTCGTTGCCTGATGTCTTCCCATTCTTCATATCTCTTAGCGCTGCTTCCACCTCCCATGGTGTTATCTCTCGTACCTCTTTCGGGTCGGTGTGAATTATGGTACTCTGTTCACTGTCGTATAGCTCGGTGTAGAATTCCTCTATTCGTTCCATGATCATATCTTGGTCTTGTACTTCTCTATTCTGCTTGTCTAGAAGTGTAATCAGTCTGCTCCGGCCTAGCGCCTGTGTTCTTCTGGCTTTCTTCAGGCTCTTTGATGCCGTAATCGTTTCTCGTATGATCTCTTGTTTTTACTTCCTGATGTCCTCCTTCGCTTTCTTTTGATGGTCTTGCATATTTCTGTGTGCTGTATTTGTTTTTATGGTCGTTATCCACCATATCTCGTCGTTTCTTCGTTAGTGCTCGTGTCGGTGACGATATTCTCGCCACTACATATCTGTTGATTGCTTTGGCTACACTTGTCGCACTTAGTTGGATCATCTCAGTGATGTTTTCCTCGTGGTGTCGATGTTTAGTTTGTTCCTGTAGTGTCTCGAATCGATTTCGCAGTTCTAGATGGAATTCGATCTGTTTTGTTCCTATTTGTCTAGTATCTACACTTGGTGGTCTCTTGTTTATCTACTTCTTCCTTTCAGTCTTGACGTCCAGTTTGATGTTGGTCATTACCAACAATTAATACCGCTGCCTAAACGGCTAATCATTTGTTAAAGATTTTACTTGAAATATCCTATATCACCCGATTTTTTGTGAGATGTGCGTCATAATATGTTTATTGTAAAGCTAGCTGTCCAAGATTCCGTGACGGTACTGATTATCTAAAACAATAAGATGGTATCAGCCTTAACGTTTCAATTGACACAAATGCCAAACTTGGTTTTATTTAATATAAATTGTTTTTATAAAGGTTTCTGCTACAAGGAGGGCGGTTAAAACAATCGAATTGGTGGTGGATTGAAATACCGAGAGAAATACCGTTTATGACCACTATTACTATTTTGATACATTTACGTGGAAAACATGCATTCCGCGATACCGAGCGTATACATATTTTAAACACCCCTAGGAAGGCTGCATACAATGGGATCAACACAAACAATGTTTCCTTAAAAAGGTAATGTTATATTCATTGCGCACCTGTACGGTGAAGACATAAAAGCGTTGAGATGACAACTATAATCGATTCTAAAGGAGGAAAGAATATGTAGCCAATAATTAGAAATGGTATAACAAAAAGATAGAAGAGCTAAAAACATGTCATTGATTTTGATTCCCAAACATGAATATGTTATTTGTTCTAGGAAATAAAGCAAAATACATAGCAGACAGTCAAAATGTTATAATATGCATGGTATGCATGTGTACGCTCGGTATCGAGCAACACGGACTCGCAAGTTCAAAGTGGTCTCAAAGAGTGAATTTTCGTAACTAAGCTGCCCAAATTTATTTCACGATTGCTCCGACATGTTGTTTATTAGTGACCAAAATTATAACATGATATAATTAATTCCATGTGTGGACGTTTCGTTTCGTGATAACTGACCATATAATATATATATATATATAACGACACTCTCGTTCGATATTAATGAAAAATATAAGTGCGTCGCATATTCTGAGGTGTAGACTTAGTCATTCCACCAGTTTCACAAGGGACCTTGCCAACAAGCCGGGGTCGACAGCTGCCGCCAGGTAGCCCGAGGCTCTGAGGCCACTCCCGGAGGCGGGACGATGCCTGTCTATGTACGCATAATTTCTCCAAGAATCCTCACATTTTGTTTTATTTTAACCGATCCAGACGTTTTGCGGAGACATTTTTGAGGTTGAGACATTATGACACTTTTATTGCTATTTATAACATCGCATTTGTTAAAAGCATTATCCACAGGTCCACACAATGTGTTACTATCGTGATCTTTCATTGTCTAAAATATATGATAAAATATATGACTTGACGATGATATGAAACATGCCAGTTTGAATGCGTATTAAAAGACTGCTGTACGACGATACACGACAGACCAATAACTCGTCACATCACATTTGAAGGTGGCAGATAACAGATTTTCATAGGACGATTTACTGGTCTGTCGAATGTCAGCTTTATGCTGTTTTTTCATAGTAAGTTCACCACAGCAAGACAACAGTCACATAAAGGATGACGTTGTTATTTTTTTTAATCATATATTCTAGACATTTTAATGACACGAAACTTGTAATCAGTTGTTGGCCAATGGAAATTGTTGCCGATTCAATTTAACAAGTATAGCCTAAAGAGCAAGGCGACACCAGCAGCCTCCCTGGACTCATTTCAAGCTCACATCATCATTAACAACAGCTGCTCGACACAGCGTTCATGCGGAAAGGTGCCGTGACATTTTGATTATAGAAAACTATTGTCACACCAATGTAGAGCTTGTTACTGCGTGAATATTAGAAGTTTACCATTCAGCGTTGGAGAACTACCGCAACAACTGACCAATCAGCACGACTCCTATCATCACATGGGCGGTGACGTCAGCGTGTAGCCGCCAAGATCCGCTGCGCACCATACACGTGCGCGGTTCTCTCAAACCGAGCCACGTCGCGCAGCCGCAGTCGTACCTCTCACTAACACGTGACTTCGTCGAACACGTCTTGAGAAAACTTTTCTCCAGGTGGCGCTCGTCTGGCTCTGTTCCGACAGGCGGCGCCAACAGCAATCCGCGGTACGCATACGGGGCACGACAAGTCCCCGTGATGGGCATGATCTTCTTCTGGACCAACCTGTGGACATCGCAATCGCAGTATATCGGATTGTGGTTGAGCGTGACATTCGTCTGGTCAAGATGACATGGGTCGGTGGAGAGGAAGTAGAGCCGAGTGATGTTGTTGTCGTCCAGGTGTAGGTGTGCGAGACGCGATATGGCGTCGAACGTCGACGTGGCGACATGCGAGACGTTGCAGGAGCGGATAGCAATACATCGGAGGGAGGGGAGGCCTTGGAAGATGGCTGCCGTCAGTCGCGGCACGTTGCAGCCCCGCAGTGTGAGCACTTCCAGCCTGTGCAGACTGCGGAAGGCGCCGTTCGCCAGGGTCAGCGCGTTGTCGGCCAGATCAAGAACGGTCAGTCGTGAGAGCGGCTGTAATATGGCGGTCGGCACTTGTCTGAGGCCGCAGTTGGACAAGTTGAGGGTGACCAGGTGAACGAGATTAGACAGCGAGTCGGAGGACGCGGGCAGTTGAAGCGGGTTGTTGCTGAGATCGAGCGCCTTGAGAGAGCCGAGGGCGGCCAGCGCCTCCGTCGGGATGTGGCGGATGGAGTTCTCGGCCAGGTCGAGCATGCGCAGACGTCGCAGCACCCCGAGAGCTCGCGGGATGAAACGGAGGCTACAATTACGCATGCGCAGACTCGTTACGCCGGTGACGTCATCGAAAGCCCTGTCGGAGACCAGGCTGATGCGGTTGTGGCTCAAATCAATGTCGGTCACGTTCAGACCCTTAAAGTCGTTTTTATGCAGTGCGCCGATGCCAGAGTTGGAGAGCAAAACTCTGGTGAACGGCATGCCAGTGAGAATGAGGAACTTCGGCACCTTCCCCAGGGAGCGCTCGCTGCAGTCGACGGTTCCATTGGCGCCGCCTGGTGGCTGGTTGCAGCTGCACGGCAGTGGACTCGGACATGACTCTTTGTGCGTGATGACAGCGGTGGACCAACGCAAGAGACAAAGAAGCAGGAGGCAGCGTGCCTCGGCACATCCTCGGACCATGGCTGACGCTACGCTGCAGGACGGTGTCGCGTTCTGAAATGACAGGCAAAGAAGACACCATTAGCTAACGCAATAAGCACAAACCTGTCGCCAAGATTGTACGCCAACCGCAAAGTTAATTGAGTTCTACGTCACAGCTTGCGATCCAATCAGAGGTTTACGCGGCATCTGCGGTTCGACTTCGCGTATGTACGCCAAAGATGGACATATTTCGTACATAAATAGTTATGGTAATTAAAATGTAACTATACAGAGTAATAACTACACATTTTAGGAACACATGTTTGTTAAGAAAGTTGAGTTATAAATTACATGTATGCATGTTTGGCGACTTTTAAAAAGACCTACGATTTGCTTGTTTTCATCTGCAGCTATGCAGTGAGACGCAATAACAGTGCAATACACATTTTGTTTATTGGCCTCCACAAGCTTAGCCTAGGCTTATGCATGGCTAAGCTCGCCTATATACCATATTATAACACATGTATATTTAATGTTTATTAAGCCCACATATTAAGTTGAAGTTTCAACTCGATCTGTAATGTAACAACTAAGAGAGTCAATTTAACTGGTTTAAGAAACTTACCCCGATACCCTAAGGATACGGTTAAGTGACCATCCATAACGTATGTCTCGCTATTTGTGGACATGTTTGAGACCTCCCACCCATTTCGCGCTTGCGTTTATTAACGCTAGCGTGTACACCTCCTAAAATATGACTTGACAACTGCCCGCCATGACGCATATTCTATAACAATTATTCTAGGCGTAATTAAAAGAAAATATTGCCAATTACGAACTCCATGCTGTTATTGCATAACAGGACTCGAAATCACAATTGCTTGTTTACTTAGCCTAATCGTACGAGCCGGAATGACTGCACTAAGGTTCGCGTTTGCCGTTCTAGCGTCCTAAATTCTACCTTCCTGCGATTATCGATGGCGATAAAGTTTAATTGTTCCATTAGCACATTTAGACATATATCTATGTATTTCCGACATGCATTTTACTGTTAGTAACGTACAGACAATCACTATATATGGCAAAACAATTACCTGCTGGAACCGATCGTAAAAACGCTCACTGCGCGCTTAGCTAATGGTGTTTTATTAGACGTCGACGCGAGATCTGCGGTTTACTTCAAATTTGAAGTCGCGTACAGATTTGGCGTACGGTCGCGGCGCTTTATTGCGTTAGCTAATGGTCTCTAGAAACGTTACTGCAGGCGACCCATAGCGTCACGTGTCACTGTCACGCGTCACCGCCACGTGTCACCTGTCTCGTCGTTTATTAATTCTCATCATACACTTACGCGATTAAACTTAAATGTTGTGCTCAACTTAAATGATGTATGTGTGTGTGTGTGTGTGTGTGTGTGTGTGTGTGTGTGTGTGTGTGTGTGTGTGTGTGTGTGTGTGTGTGTGTGTGTGTGTGTGTGTGTGTGTGTGGGTGCGTGTGCGTGTGCGTGTGCGTGTGCGTGTGTGTCATAATTGTGGGCAAATGTATTCCGTGACGTATGATATCTGAACACATTCTTGCATCGATGCTTTCGTCCACTTTCGCAACTCTCCGTAATCAACCCTGTCATTCGTCACAGATAGCAGCTGCAATATACACGGCTCTGTTACAGGGGTCAGCCCACTGTTGGTTTTCCCATAGGCGACCATGTTAACGTTTTGTCTGATTATAAGAAAACGTGACCTATAAAATGTCTTAAACTTCTCACCTGCTGTTACCATCATCTCATTGACATGCCGATAGATTTTAACAAAAATTGCATTCTTCCAGCTCTCGTAAAATGCCTGCATGTATGACACCCGTCAATATTTACAAATGCCGGCAAGAATTACTCCGCAAACAGGTCGCACAGGCAAATTGCTGCCAAATATCCTTCCGCTTATTCAAATCATCTAGAAATCCACCATTTTACAGTCAACACCTTCTACAATCACACATGAAAATCTCCCTACTGAAATGCTCTTATGTCACAGCATGTGAATTTTGTAAAAAAATTATTTCTCAAAAATACACTGCATTTTTCTGCAACGGACAGGAAGTCTAACTAGAACATGACCCCAAGTAGGCAAGGCAAGTTTGGAGAAAAATGTTGAAACTACCACATTTTATAGGTTCTCCTATCTCATACAGTGAGGTATTTTTTTGTAATTCATTCACGTGTTTGTTTTTATACACATTTCAAAAGAGCCACCCTACTTGACAGGGCACCGTGTGAATAAGCATTTCACTGTCAGACAATTTCTAATCTAGCACAACATTCTCAGGTGGCACGTATGAACTCCTATAACAGTTTTCCAGAAAGTCCAATATGTGTTTTATAAGAATATTCAATACAGCGAGTTGTTATATGTTACATTCAAATTGATATTGATTTTATGACCTTGTGCCCTATTTACAAAGGTAAATATCAACAAAAAGTCACCTTAGGGTGTGAATTCTCAAAAGGCCAGACGACTTATGCAATTCAATTGCATAATATTACACAGCCTAATTAGCAGCCATTCAGAAAACAATGCCACTTGCTTGATTGGCCAGAAGGTCCTGCCAGTAGACAATATCTGATAACAGTCTCGGGCTACCGCCGACTCCAGCTAGTCACTGTCGTCAGGCTTCATTAGGGTCAATGACAAGATCTTCAAGTGTGTTTAACTAGTAGAAGTAAACAAAAAAGATTGATGGATCACCCTGCTGCAATGTCATTGGTTCATTTTCATACAGATTTGCAAATTGAGGCTTAACTAGTAGCATACACACCCCACCCCCTTATAAGACATGAGTTCCGACACTGTGATTTGGACTTGCAGACTGATGAGAAGTCTGTAATATCCAAAAACGGTTTGTCCCGTTCAACTGTTGTTTTGCCATACATATATTATCATTGATTGTTTCAAGATATTTGAAGTAAAATGCGTCCTCCATGATTGTGCAATGACAATAGCATGCTTCCGTTGCCAGGGTCTTTATTGGGGTCAGCCCACTGTTGGTTTTCCCATAGGCGACCATGTTAACGTTTTGTCTGATTATAAGAAAACGTGACCTATAAAATGTCTTAAACTTCTCACCTGCTGTTATCATCATCTCATTGACATGCCGATAGATTTTAAAAAAAATTGCATACTTCCAGCTCTCGTAAAATGCTTGTATGTATGACACCCGTCAATATTTACAAATGCCGGCAAGAATTACTCCGCAAACAGGTCACACAGGCAAATTGCTGCCAAATATCCTCCCGCTTATTCAAATCATCTAGAAATCCACCATTTTTTACAGTCAACACCTTCTACAATCACACATGAAAATCTCCCTACTCAAATGCACTTATGTCACAGCATGTGAATTTTGTAAAAAATCATTTCTCAAAAATACACTGCATTTTTTTTCGTGTGCAACGGACAGGAAGTCTAACTAGAACATGACCCCTACAGCACCACTGCACCCTCCCTCCACGAGAGAGAGCGAGACAGACAGACAGACAGAGAGAGGGGAGAGCGTGTGTGTGTACGTGCGTGTGTGCATGAGTGCGTAAGTGCGTGAGTGCGTGACTGCGTGACTGCGTGCATGTGTGCGTGGACTCACGGTCACTATCCATGCAATCTGGGTGGAAACCATAGTAAACCTGGTGATCATCGGAATAGTCATGTTCAAGCTTCCCGTGTTGATCGATACCACAAAAAACGGGGCTAGTGTACTGTCTGAATTCAACACGATATGACATGATCCTTGCAGTACTCTCTGGTCAAGATTAAACTGGTCAGACATCGCTCCATTGATCATAATATGCTGCGATACTCCAAAAGAGCAATTCATGATGTGTGTGTGTGTGTGTGTGTGTGTGTGTGTGTGTGTGTGTGTGTGTGTGTGTGTGTGTGTGTGTGTGTGTGTGTGTGTGTGTGTGTGCGCGTGCATGTGTGTGTGTCTTTGTGTGTTTGTGTGTGTGCGTACGCGCGTGTGCGTGTGTGTGCATGTCATGTGTGTTTGGTGAGTGTTTGTGTGTGTATGTGTTTGTGTGCGTGCGCGCGTGTGTGTCAATGTGGGTGCACGCGTGCGTACGTGCCTGCCAGTATGTAGCAGGGTTTTAAATGCTTAAGGGGATATTCGGTTGTTTAATGTTTTATTACGCGTTTACGTCGCAGTAGTCGACGTGGAACCGACAGAGTTGGCCAGCTTAACACGCGAAATATATTCAAAGAGGAGATGGATTCGTGTAATAAAAATGCGGACAGCAAATCAAACCTGAAATACTTCGTTTGTGCTAAGGCAAATATCTAATCCATACCGCAGATATGCATGCTTTCACATACAAACAAAGTTGTTTACGAATTATTCACATGGCAACTCTAAATTGTATTACGTACAGCAAGACGACATTGGCGTCCGGCAGTTCTGTTATGCGTGTTCAGTTAAATAGGTAGTGATTTCAATTATGCCCTACTTTGATTAATTCGATTGTGTATGGTTTCAGGCAGATTAAAACGTAATGCAAGACTCGATTGCATAATTCGCCTGATTCTACGATCACATGATTCCTTGACAAAAACAAAACAGTGGATAAAGATTAATGATAAAAAAGTTATTAACTATATGAGAGGCGCGGCAAGATGCGGTGATTGATGGGCTGGCTAATCACAAGTACTGGCCTCTGTTATATCTCACCGCCGTAATCGGCATCACTCAGTTGGCGCTATTCCAAGACATTCTCAGGCCATATTGTTACTCAGAGGAACGCTGTGAAACGTCACAGTTATGGCGGGCCCTAAAGTGTATAGCCTTAAAACATTGCCCCCTTTGCCCCGTGTTGTATCTTAACGATTGAGGCAGTTTCGCCAATTTGGGGCCATCCCAAGATATTTTGGGCAAGTAAACAACGGGTATGCGTTGTTCACGACTATTTTGTGCATTTTTGCGTTTGTTAGCCCTTACTTGCCCCGTTAGCAAGAGCGGTATTTGACGCCACACTTGGGACAGTTTGCGGTTCAATGTGTGCTCGAGACAGTGACATACACTAACGGTTGTGCGTGCAGTTACGTGCGCTCCCACGCACATACGCACACACGCATGCACGCACGGACGCACACGCACACAGTCACACACAGTTACATACACAGTCACATACACCTTTCTGAAATATTTAGCACAAACGTGGATTTACAAACGACGAGTAACAAAGAATACCGGGTAGTCTAAAGGACGATTACTCTCGTGAATGGAGAATGGCGAGAACTGCTCATACATGCCGCTGGAAATGGACATACGAAGGGGGCTGACACACTACACCGACCCAGTGGCCTCCACCACAAGATTGTGGTTTCTAGTATTCACGAGTCAATCGTCTGACAGAAACGCGAGCGCGGAATTTGACCGCGGATCAATCTGGACCACGTCAAACCACGACTTCTAGATTGTGACATACGCGCTTGCTCGCCAGGTGGCGCGGCGGTATGCGTAAAATAAACGGCCGGTGTTGATGTGGGTGTGTGATGGGGCGATGTTGGTGTGATGGGTTGATGTGAGGGTGTGATGGGTTAATGCGGGTGTGTAATTGGGCGATGTTGGTGTGATGTGTTGATGTGGGGGTGTGATGTTGATGTGGGGAGTGTGATGGGTTGATGTGTGGGTATGATGGGGCGATGTTGGTGTGATGGGTTGATGTTGATGTGATGGGGTGATACGGGGGTGTGATGGGTTGATTTGTGGGTGTGATGTGTTGATGTGGGTAGTGTGATGGGTTGGTGTGGGGTGTGATGGGGCGATGTTGGTGTGATGGGTTAATGTTGATGTGATGGGATGATTTGTGGGTGTGATGGGTTGATATGGGGTGTGGTGGGTTGATGTGGGGTGTGACGGGTTGATGTGGGGGTGTGATGAGTTGATGTGAGTGTGTGATGGGTGGATATGGGGTGTGGTGGGTTAATGTGGGGTGTGGTGGGTTGATTTTGGTGTTATGGGGTGATGCGGGGGGGGGGTGATGGGTAGATGTGGGGGTGTGATGTGTTGATGTGGGGAGTGTGATTGGTGGTGTGGGGGTGTGATGGGGCGATGTTGGTATGATGGGTTGATGTTGGTGTGATGGGGTGATACGGGGGTGTGATCGGTTGATTTGTGGGTATGATGGTTGATGTGGGGTGTGGTGGGTTGATGTGGGGTGTGATGGGTTGATGTGTGTGTATGATGTGTTGATATGGGGTGTGATGGGTTGATGTGGGGTGTGGTGGGGTGATGTGTGTGTATGATGGGTTGATGTGGGGTGTGATGGGTTGATGTGGGGTGTGATCGGTTGATGTGAAGATGTGATGGGTTGATGTGGGGGTGTGATAGATTGGTGTGGAGATGTGATGGGCTGATTTGGGGTGTGATAGGTTGGTGTGGAGATGTGATGGGTTGATGTGGAGATGTGATGGGGTGATGTGTGTGCATGATGGGTTGATGTGAGGGTGTGTTGGGAGTGTAATAAAATAAAGGTAAGTTTGTTGTGTGTAAAAAGGTTTGTTCTTATATAGCGCTGTATCCAGTCATCGGGACCGTTCAAAGCTCTTTACTCCCTGGCAAACCTGTTCACACGAACACCATCTCGACTTCTCTGGGAAGAGTGTGATGGGAAGAGGTGGATGGATTGGAAGGAAGACGCTCACGAGCTGGCTCCCGTAGTGTTGATCTTAAGCCGGGAACTCTGAGAACAGCGCTATGTGCCTGTGTCATGTCACTATGGCGATAATGTATCGGCGTGTTGTAGATAACGAAGCGGCTGTATGTAAACCCGACGCTGCCGTTCTGAGATTATTGCCGTGAGTGTTTATGGGACATACAACAAATATGTTTTCATAGAATGGAGTGAAACCAGGCCGTTTGTTGAACCTTAACGCGATCGCAGCATTCCGCCTCAACGCACTAGTCACGCTCCGTCTCCTTTCGTCTTTCCGTCCCCGCGTCCCCGCGTCCCCGTGTCCCCGCGTCCCGCCGTCTCTCCGTCCATCCACCCCTCAGTCCATCCACCCCTCCGTCCACCCGTCCGTCCGTCCGTCCGCCTACCCCGCCCACCCCGCCCTCCTCCATCCATCCATCCATCCATCCATCCATCCATCCATCCATCCATCCATCCATTCATCCAACTATCCAACCATCCAACTATCCAACCATCCATCCATCCAACCATCCATTCATCCATCCAACTCTTAAACCATCCATCCATCTATCTAATCATCCAACCATCCACCAATCCATCCATCCATCCATCCATCCATCCAACCATCCATCCATCCATCCAACCATCCGACCATCCGACCATCCAACCATCCATCTATCCATCCAACCATCCATCCAACCATCCATTCATTCATTCATTCATCCATCCATCCATCAGTCCCTCCGTCCCCGTCCCTCCGTTCCTCCTTCGGTCCGTCCGTCCGTCAATCGATCAATTCATCCGTCCTTCCGTTCTCCGTTCCTCCACCACTCCGTCACTTTCTCGTGCCCTTTCCTCCTTCGCACCCTCTCAGCTCCCCACACCTTCTCCTCCATTCCACACCATCTCCCCCTCTCCGCACACCCCCTCCCTCTCGTCCTATTGATTCCACGACTTTCGATATCTCTCCTATTTCTCTATGCCCACCTCTGTCACCATTCCCCTCCCCCCGCCTTATGTTTCCCATATCTAGCATCCATAAATCACTCCTCCTGTTCTCACGATCCCTCTCCCCAGCGTTTTCCTCCCCACACCGATCCCTGTAACCGCGAGTCCTCACTCAGCGGTCACACGCTCTTCCACTCAGTTACATTCCCAGCAAAATACGAACGTGCTGCGAATAATTGAATCTGTCGTGCCCTAACGCGGCCCAGCGGCGGTGGGATATTGTAAGTGGACCCCGTGGTATATGGGCCTTTTATCACAGTGGAATATGAGCCACCCTGTGGACAATTTACTGTTTTGTGTTTAGCGGGATGCACCTTTTAAGTGTTTTTTCCTTCATGTATGTATGGTATGACGAAAGAAAAAGCTGTGCAACAAATGTGTCAAAAAACTGTGTTGATTATAAATCAACTTTTATCACATTCAGCTAGGTTTCGACATTAATTTTGGCGCAATTTTAATAGTTCATTTGAATTTTCTCACATCAATGAACCGATTTGTATGATTTACCGAACACGTAGGCTTAAGACATTTCCATTTTCACAGGTGGACTCCTACTGTGGTAACAACCCCCCCCCCCGTCTCCATGTGTCACGGGGCTCCATTTGCAATATCATACCGGGGCGCATGATTGCAGTAGGTCTTATAAAATGCGAGTGACACGCTAGCCAAAAACTGCCACTAAAACACATCCACGGATAGTGGACATTCATGACCATTCGACTGGTCAAAGTTTTAATGATACCGAATTAAAACATGTGTTGTGCTTAATGTTCTGTAGTCTACACGTACAAGGCCGGGCTGTTCACATTGGTATTTGGCTATTTTTTTACTTTATCAATACCTACGTATTACGCTATACGTATTATCAAAAATAGATAAGCGAGCAAAACATTTTCAACTCAAAACACGCCCAAAACAACACTCGATTCAACGGTTGTTTGTATATGTACGCCTCGTCCGTTCCCTGCGATCTTGGGACCGTTTCGAAGCTTACCCTTTCTGATATTCTGGCATACCAATGTTTTCCCGATAACCATTTCTAAAATATCATATAAATGAATATATATAGTCGTATCATTTTTGGTATTCTATAGTCTTCCTAACGACGTTAGAGTCGGGTATTCAGTATAACGATCTTCCGATTGTGACGCCGCAAAAAAAAAAATTATTGTAAGTTCGTTTATATGTTATTTTAGGCATGGTTATCGGGAAACCATTTATATGCCAGTAGAACAGAAATGTCATATCAAGATCGCCTAGATTGGATGAGGCACTAAGGTGCAAACGACCAGAGTGCTTTGGAAGTGTTTCGATCGCTTATCTGTTTTAGTGTTAACGACTTTTAACGTACGTTTGTTTCGTATAATAAATTAACTTGAGTTGGATTTCATCACATACAAGTTTATCTCGTTGATTGTGAGTCAACAAAGAGACAGTTGAAGCTAAGGGGAAGTGACTGGAGGCGGGACGAGGGGCACGGAACGGGAGGAAGAACGCAACAAGGACTCCATAGAGAAGACGCGTCAGCACCAGCGGTGCGGTGCAATAATGGCCTTGTCTGTCACAAACGGTGTCAGTTGTGCAGGACTGAACGACAGGTAAGCCTCGTATAATCCTGGACTCACTAAATGGTGCTAGTAGAATACAAATAACAGAATACCCCGTTGCCGTGATCAGCAATTCGTATAACATCACTATTCTTGTTTTGTACACTGGGGCAATACGCGTTAAAACTGTTATTTTTCAATTCGTGATCGCCGGTCCTTGGACGAACTGGCAACTTTATAATTGAACATGGCAAAACCAAAGAGGTCGGGCTCGCCGTTACGGACAGGAGTTAAACGAAAAAAGTACGCAAGCAAATACCAGCAATCGTGGGCGATCGATCTAGCATGGGTTGCGAGAAGTGACCGCGGTGAAACGCATGCATATTGCCGCGTAAGCTCGTCTCACTTCAGCGTCGCAGCTGGCGGAAAGAACGACGCCATTCGCCATGCCAGCACGTCGCAACATATAAGCCTAACGAAATTCACGAAATCAAACGAAAGAGTGACGTCGTTTTTCGTCAACCCGAGAGATGCGGACATAGCCAAACGGGTGTTGACAGCAGAAACACTGTTCGCCAGTATGGTGACAGAACATAATTTGCCGTTTTTGCTCGCCGATCATTTCACCCGGGTGGTAAAGAAAATGTTTCCCGACAGCGAGACCGCTAAAAAGTTTGCTTGCGGTCGCAAGAATATTATAACAGCGTTATCTTTATTTAAAGTTAGGCTTTTAGCCTAGCCTTGACTAGCCGATTTTGTGCCGCAAAAAAAGCTCCCGATTTGTGATTTAAGAAACTTCACAGGTCTGCTACAGGGGTAAATAGTATAGTAACAAGACACGTGTATTGTGTCACCCCAATTCCGTAAACAGATTTATCACGTATGCCACGATAAATGATACTCCAGTTTTTTAGATTTAAAGTCCGTTACAATTACACACTGATGTCTAGTCCACTTTATTGTGGCCTGGATTGCTCCGGAGTGATTCCGTGTGTCTAATGTAAATTGAATTCCAGATCTGTTATTACAACGTCCACTTGTTTGTGTCTGCCTGTCAGATTGGCGAGACAAGTTGTTAATAAATGACAATAACTTCGTGTATTTGCGACTTTAAAATATAGAAGCAAGATACGACGTTTGCCGAACGTCAGTTGATAGATCAACCGCGACTGGTCTACACCAAGACAACTCACCCGAAAGTAAAAGACAGACATCTTAGCAAGGTGATAATACTGATATATACTATTTATGACTTGTCATCGACTCACGAGGGTGGATGCGTATGATCACAGTCAGAAAGGACATTGCCATGTCGTTTAGCAAAGCAGAATTTTGCAATGACGTCATGTTTGCTGTCGACCTGAGATTCTGAGACAGCACGAACCGTTTTCGAGCTGCAGTAATCCGATTATAAACTATATATATTTCCGGATGATGCCACGCGGGCGGTAGAGTTTATAAGAATTGTTAGCATGTTCACCAGCCAACATACACGTCTTGGTAGATACTTAGGAGACCTAAAGTGTGAAGACTGTTAGAGGCACTCACAACATGCGTTGCCACGATAACGTAGCTGCACCGAGTACTAAGTCTACATTGGTCATACAATCAACAGTTGTGGCACTTGTAAACTTACCATACATACATGTTGTATACAGTGACATAACACATTCGCACGCGCATGCACGCACGCATGCATGCATACACGCACACACGCACGCACACTCACACACACGCACACACACACACACACACACACACACACACACACACACACACACAGTGTGCCAATATTTTTGGACCGTTTTCTCTTATAACAATGCGATGGAGAATCACCTGTTTAGGCAATTGCCTATGATTTAATTTAAGGTACGATCTAAATGCATGGATTTCTCCTAGATTGGCCAATGTGCGTTTTACGGACTGTACGTTATGATTGCAGTTAATTGTTACTTAATCTTGTTGTCCAATGTATGCCTGTAGAACGAGGTATAGGCTTATATACATTTACATGGAGAGTATACGGTCGAACCAGTCACAAACTTTTGAGCTGTAGTTTGGGTCCTTCGGTTGACGACCCCGTTAGCTATAGTTTAGTTTACCTAACCCATCCAGTCGGTGACACCTTCAGATGTAGTTTACTTAATTCATTCGCATTTAATTGATGACGCGAGTTGCTATAGTTTACTTAACTTCTTCAGTTAGTGATGCCTGCAGCTATAATTCACCTACGCCCCAGTAGGTGACGCCTTTAGCAATAGTTTGCCCAACTCCTTCATTAGGTGACGTCTTTAGGTATAGTTTCATTTGCTGACGCCCATAGCTAAAGTTTCCACCCGGCTAATGCGTGATTCGGTAAGCTGAGAACACGTCGACTCGGACACTTACCTGCACAACTGCCGGCGCTCTCCGTCAAGTCCGTCCCGCTGCCGTGGCTATCACTGGCAACGGTCCCGCTTACTCGCTCTAATTTCTACTACGTCGTCATGGCAACGGTAGAGGCCAAATTAATGTCTTATCGCATTCTGCCAACTTGTGAACCGGCGCGATCGTCCCGCGACATATACAATCCAGCGTGGTACTGCTCGCCCTGGCAGGCGGGTAAGATGGAGTCGCTGCTGACCGACTGGGAGTCAGCTGGATGACGATCACCGTTTATATGCATGGGTTAGGGGAGATAAAACATATTGAGATGAACAGGATATATACTCATAGGTGTAGAAAGACTGACGATTTTTTTGTGATGACGTTCTATTTTTGTGCCAGATCGAGGCTCACTCTCCACTTCGAGTCTGTCGGACATGACACCAGAAGACGGGGACATGTTGTTGAAGATTTTCAGAGATCTATCGTAAGATGGTGCGCAGTTAAGCTTGGAAGTTGCAACACCGATGACGTACGCTCACTAAAACGTGAGACGTGGTTCGGAGGGACCATGATTCGAATCCTGGTGTCACCGGGTGGTGGTTCGGTATTGGTTCGGCCGCCGTGTCGAAAATTGCGCAATTTCGTTCACGCTACATTGCCTGTGTCTTTCGGAAGAGATGCTAGAAACCGTTGGTCCCTTCTATCTGGTGTCTGCGTCAGGGGAATTAAGAGATCCCACGCAGGGAAATAGAAAAAAAAACATATCGTGGACTCAATGAGCGGAGGATTCATTCTTTAAAAAAAACCTACGACACAATCATCAACAAATGATGAGGGTCGTACAATAGAATACGAAGAAGAAACACCTACAGAATTCATAAGATATCGGGGGTTATTCCCCCACTCTAATTATTGGGTGCTCGGTCCCCAAGCCCTCTCCCTTTCCGACGCGTATGGCACTACTTGCACAGCGCTACGACAAGATGAACAGGGCAGCCATAAGGATAAAACCCCACTAGGGCACAGAAGAGTGTAAAATAATAAAATGAGATAAACGAATGATTGACGCCCTGTCTAGATAGTGGGGCCTACCGGTCACACGCAACAAAACAAGTGGCCAAGGCTAAGTAGATCCAGGCCCAAAACCGAGGCTGTTTGACGAGTGATCATGTTGAAGCGTCTTTTTTGCTGAGTTTCGACGGACGTTCTCATCGCATTCCAGTGTTGTGTAATCGTGCACTATTCTGTGGTGGTTAGTACGAATAGTTGATTACATTTTTGTCCGATAAACTTAACTAATGTTAAATATGTTTACATCACCATCACCGATGTGGTACACTATAATCACGCGATCTGCCGTCCAACCTAAAACATGGCTCAACTACTTGCAAAGTCGCCGAACCGGGGAGAGGCTTGGCGGATGAGCCCCGGCAATATATTTGGTTTCGATATAGGATTAGCCCACATTTTTAAAGAAGGTGGTGCATTTTTCTCTCTCTCTCTCTCTGTGTGTGTGTGTGTGTGTGTGTGTGTGTGTGTGTGTGTGTGTGTGTGTGTGTGTGTGTGTGTGTGTGTGTGTGTCCGGCTCAGATCACCCAATATTAATTTCGTTCCGGTGCCTATGACTTGCTTGCTTAATTTTTATTTAAACATTAATCTGTTTCGTATTTTAGAAGCTCTATGCTACCAACGACAGACATATTTGACTAACAGTGTTTGCAGTAGCGACCGTTATTCCACAGGCCTGCTGAACAGCGAAAGTGCAGCTTTGAACATGAGTATGAGAAGCGGTGATAGACATCCTCACCAACATCTGCAACAGAATCTGGCAGACTGGAGAGTGGCCAACAACATGGACCCAATCACTGATCATTACTCTTCCCAAGAAAGGAAACATACAACATTGTAAACATTATCGAACCATCAGCCTCATTTGCCATGCGAGCAAAGTGATGCCGAAAGTCATCTTGAACAGATTGAAACCACAAGCAGAAGAGATCATCGCCGAAGAACAGACGGGTTTTCGCAGTGGAAGAAGCACCACGGAACAAATATTTAATCTTCGTGTTCTGGGTGAGAAATACTTGCAACGTCAACAGGAATTATTTCACGTCTTCGTTGACTTCAAGAAGGCCTTTGATAGGGTGTGGCATGCTGAATTGTGGGCGACAATGAAGTATTACAACATTGGATGCAAGTTTGTTTACATCATCGAATAGCTGTACACTAAAGCGAACAGTGCAGTACTGGTGCAAGGCGCTGTATGTGAATGGTTCCACACATCAGTCGGAGTCCGTCAAGGATGCCTCCTGTCATGTACACTGTTCACCATATTCCTGGAACGCGTAATGGCAGATGCCTTGGACGACCACAACGACACGGTCAACATTGGGGGATGCAAGATCACCAATCTTCGGTTGGCTGATGACATCGACGGGTTGGCTGGAAGTGAAGAGGGACTTGCTAATCTGGTGAACCGACTGGACGAAACATCAGTTAGATGTGGGATGGAAATAAGCGCAGAAAAACTAAGCTGATAACAAAGAGCAACGATGCAACGAGGTTCAATGGACAAGAACTCGAGACGGTAAAACACTTACGGATCCATCATCGGTGACGACGGTTCCAGGATTGAAATCTTTGCAAGGTCTGCACAAACATCAGCAGCATTGGCGAAACTGAAACCAGTTTGGAGAGACAAGTACATCTCACTGAAGTCCAAACTGAAACTATTGCATGCACTGGTTCGCATGGATCCTCACAGCAGAACTGCAAAGAAAAATCACAGCAGTGGAAATGAAATGCTACAAAAGAATCCTCGGCATCTCCTGCACTGATCACATCACCAATGAAGAGATCAGAAAAATCACCAATAAGCATGTGGTTCACTACGAAGATCTTCTGACCACACAGTGAAGAAGAAGAAGCTGAGACGATCTGGGCATGTAACACGATCAAGCGGGCTCACAAAACTTCAAGGAACAGTGCCGGGGAAAAGAAAACAGGGACGGCAGATGAAGAAATGGTCAGATAACATTGAAAAATGGACCAGGAAGACCTTCGCTGAAACCCAGGCAATAGTACACCACCGCAAAGACTGGAGTCGACTCGTGCAGCATTCATCGATGCAGCGCCCCTACGACTCACGCGGGTTACGGGATCAGTAAGTAAGTAAGTAAGTAAGTAAGTAAGTAAGTATAGGTGGCGAATGTGAACCCTAAACCCACACATCTGATAAAATCAGTTTAGTCCTTTCGGGTAGATGGTCTTTCTGCAAAACATTTTTATGTAAATTAAACCTAAAAAAGAAAAACATGTATAATTAATGGGACATCTAAGTAACGACTATCGGTCTACAACGGAGACGAGAATGCGTGATTATCCAGTCATGGCACAGGGATGCATTCAGCCGTTACATTCCCATGCCAATAGACATTAAAAATGACCAATTGGATAAGACTGAGGATATTAACCGGGGGTTGCCCTCCTCTGTCCTGTTAAATAACATAGATGAATACATATTTTTTAAACGGAATGTTGGGTGTTCAATGAACTAGATACGTGGTGAATTGTGTTCATAACATATATTGTAGAATGAAGACATTGTTTGGTTGGCGATCAATTTCGATAACATTAGTACAAGATAGAAGAAGTATTTACGACACGACGGTGTTTATCTGAATCAGAGGGGGACGATGCTGTATTAAAAAAAAACATACGGAGTGCCGTACGAAGGTATGTGCTGAAATTAAAGTAAACACGGGATTGCGAAGTTGTGGTGACGTCCACAGAGCCGCTACTGCTGACCACCCCACACCTCCACAAACACGTGTCCTTGTTATTAATAATTAATACAAGATTTAACCAGATTTAACAAGATTGCCATCCAGAAAATTAAATTAACTCTAAATGGCACGTGGACAAGGAAGCCTTTTGGCTTATCGAGAGTCCAATACTTTTTATTTACGTGTATCCCGCCCTTTTAAGGTATGTGTCGATTTTATTTTTAAACATATTCACGCTACTAGCACCCACACAATTAGGAGATAATCTGTTCCATTTATTTACAGTCCTTTGTGAGAATGAGAACTTTCTTATATCTAATCTACCCTGTTCATTTACTAATGTAACTTCATGTCCTCTGATCTTTCTATCTTTCTTAACCTTGAAAAAAGATATTTCTATCAATATTTTTATAACCATTCAATATGTTAAACACTTCTATCTGATAACCTCTCAATCTCCTGGTCTCTGGTGTTGTTAAACCACATTCTTTTAGGCGTATTTCATAACTAAGATCCCTCAGTTTTGGTATCATTTTAGTTGCTCTCCTCTGTACTCTTTCTAGCATATCTATGTCCTTCCTGCGATATGGCCTCCATGCTTGAATACCATATTGTAAATGACACCTGACTATTTTTTCATGGGCATTCAGTAATTATTTCGGATGGTAAACCTGTAAATACAAAATAAGCCATTAAATTGTGCATGAAATATATCTATCCTCTCACAGTTGTACAGGAGACGGAAACATGTGAAGCCGTACGAGCCAGCACTGCTGCAATCCGACAACCCCACACGTAGCCTAATCCCCCTAACAACTACACAATTGCACTAACACTACGACATCTCACAGTGTCCTATGCACTAGGAGTAATGTTCTGTAGAAGTCCGTTATTCATTGTAGTCTGGTGGCCACCAGCATATCTTTCAGATTCTTGTTCTTTGAGAATGCTGTTTTAAACCTCGGCGTGTATATTTCTGGATACGCGGTTTGAAGCAGTTTGTAGGTGGCTTCAGCCAGTTTAGTAATTGTCCGTCCCTGGTGGGAGAAGCGAATCACAAAAGGTATCATATCAAAAGAGTCCTCTCTAACCGCCCTTGTAGTGGCGATTATAAGCCATACAAAGCATTAATAAAAACCTACGAACTACCCCAATGGGCCCGCTAGATCGCACACAAAAGTTCAGCCCCAAACATGCAACAGAGATGGAGGTAAGTGTCACTTTACAATTTTGATCTCCAAGATGTCCACCCCCGTACGAATTTAAAAAAAATCTAAATCGACGAACCACCCAAATGGGCCAGCTAGACCGCATACAAAATGTCAACTCCATACATTCAAAACTAACGGAGATATGAGTTCACAGACAGACAGACAGACAGACAGACAGACAGACAGACAGACAGACAGACAGACAGACAGACAGACAGACAGACAGACAGACAGACAGACAGACAGACAGACAGACAGACAGACAGACACACAGACATACAGACAGACAAACACACAGACAGACAGACAGACACACATACAGACAGACAGACAGACAGACAGACAGACAGACAGACAGACAGACAGACACACATACAGACACACAGACGGGCAGACACACAGACGGACAGACAGACAGACAGACAGACAGACATACATAGAACTATATTGTTTATAATATAGATGTTTATCATAATTTAGGAATCCAGCTGAGATTTGTGTTTACCGCGACAACCGCTGAAGACTGCGCGTGTGACGAAGCCGGACGCTCTGGAGTCCACGAGCTCAAAATAAAACACCACTTTTTTGAAAATTCTTATAAGTTATACTATGAAAGCATACTTTCGGCACGCATCGTGTTTAAGCGGGCCTAAAGCTGGCGCTTTTATGCTTAGGCATACTTCCGCTAACTTTCAGACCGGAACTTACTTTCGGCACGTGTATAACCGCGCCGAAAATAGGCGCTTACCTTTGGCATGCACACGTGCATGTGCAATACGCAAAACGGAACCGGAACTTACTTTCAGACCGGAACTTAATTTCGGTACGTTATTAACGTTATACGTTACTGCAACATACGTTAAACGCGGAACCAGCTGACATTTCGGGAACGTGAACAATAGTCTGAACAATCGGTTAATGTGTGACTACATTTTGTTGTGGTGTCAGGCGGCGTAAGGTGAGCACTAAGTAAAATATGAATAATTAAATCAATTAAATACAGCTAAATTAAAATTCAACCATGCAACAATGATTTTTTTATAGATATATCTAGATATACACAGAACACGAGATTGCATGACGTCACCATTTACGTGCGATTGAATATGCAAAGTGGAGACTCGTCGCAAAAGATGACCATTTTTCGCATCAAGCATTCCATTCACACAGGACTGAACTATTACTGTCACACTGGTCACGAAAAAGATGCGGTGACACCAGGCAAAGCACGCGGACATGCCTAGTAGATACACGAGTGACGAGGACTTTAAAAGGACTGTTATTCTGAATATCAGTGGAACGAAGTTCGAGACATTTGCATCGACTCTAAAGCGATTTCCGGGCACCCGATTGGATAATCTGACAAAGTACTCGCCCAGCTATCGTCCCGACCTCGACGAGTACTTCTTCGAGCGCAACCCATATTTCTTTGCACAAATCCTCAACTTATATCGGTTCGGCACTTTACATTTGCAACGAAGTATTTGCGGTCCTACCATCAAACGGGAACTCGACTTCTGGGGAATAAGCATGGGAAACCTAGAACGGTGTTGCCTTCATTATTTCAAGGCGTGCGTCTCCAATGATACGGCGATGGAGGTGTGCGATATTGTCATGCCGGCAACGATCGACAATAGACTTGCCGAGCTCTTCTCCATAAATCTGACGCTCTCGGAAAGAGTCCGCCAGTTTATCGAGGACCCGTCATTTTCGAGAGCATCGAAGGTAGGCAGGCACGCACAGGTTACGTCACTGCAAAGCTGCTCGCGTTTATAAGATGGGTAACATTTAAGTCGGCATAAATACCCCCTATCTATACTACCCGCACACACACACTCACGCACGCACGCAAACATACACACACACACACCTAGCCGTGTAAAAGCAAAACTAACAAATGTCTCACATCTGCACTTGCAAACTGGGCTTTTTGTTTTGGGTGAGCATCTTGTTACACCTTGTGAAGATAGGCGCCTATTCTGAAATTAGTGCCTAAGCTAACTGCGCATCGGTCTGCGCTGGCTACGTGATAGTGACGCCACACGGTGGGTGGGGGTCTAATCTACATTTGTGGTGTTTGGTAGCGTCGTATGATACCGGCAACGTACAATCATATATAGCCTAGCTTACACCCACGAATGGAGCAACGAATCAACGCTGTCTGGAGATCTGATCCCCCACCCAATTCTTTCGGGTAGGAAAGAGCAGATCATCAAAACACGTGCGTAGATAGCTCAAAATAACTTTCCGCTGTTATTTCTGAAATACATCGCCAATTAATAGATCAGAGGCCAGTGGTCCAAGGAAGCGAACGAAATTTGAATGACGGGACTGGCTCTCGGCGTTTCGGACAGATACACTTAAAAACTCTAAAGTTAGCGAATAATACATATATTTGTTTACCGGAAAACAAAATGAACTATCGTTTCGAAGCGATCAGAATTCATGTATAATGTAGACCCTGTTTGATGCAGTGAAGAATCTGTTGCAGAGACATTTAGTTAACTAAAATTAGTTAGTTAGTTAGTGTGTGCGGGTGCGTGTGCGTGTGCGTGTGTACGTGTGCGAGCGTGCGTGTGCGTGTGCATGTGTGAGGCGCTCTCAAAATAATCAAACAACACCTTTACATGAAACGTTAACGAAGAGGTATAGCGAGCGTAAAAGGCAACCCGGCCTTTCAATAAAATAAAAATACGATAATATTCACCGAGAAGTCTACATGGAATTCAACAGCGTACTAAGAGATTCGCACACGTGTTCAACACACAGTCGCTTAATCTAACTGTGATTGTTTCGTTTACAGTGCTACAACTGGCTCGTGCGGTTGTTCATAGTGGGATCGATCGCGACCATGTTCATAGTGAATACGGACGAGTTTCGCGTGCCGGCCCGCCAGCCCAGGATCACGACCACCAATCTGATAAACCCGAAACTACGGAGGTTAGACCGGACAGACCCACACCCTGCCGTCTATGCCATCGAGATCTTCCTAATGGTTTTCTTCACAGTTGAACTCATCGTGCGATGGATAGTGACGTCGTCTAGACAGGGTTTCTTTAAGGTATTTATAAATGTCGTCGAGCTGGTGGTGCTGGTGCCGAAATGGATCGCGTTCGCGCTGCCGCTTGCGCTCGTCAACACACGGTTCAGCTCGCATCACCCCATCTGGTACACGTTAAATTTTATAGTGTCTCTCCTCATTATCCTGCGCTTCGTACGCCTGGTCGAAGTGTGCCGCTTCTACTCGCGCATCACGGTACTCGTTCTGACGCTGAAGGCGAGCACGGCGGAGATCTCCTTCCTGCTGTACTTGCTCAGTATTGTCTCAGTCGTGTTCGGCATGACGGCATACTACGCCGAGTTGTGGGAACACCACACGTTTCTTGACCTGCCGTCGGCTGTGTACTGGGCCTTCATGACGATGAACATCGTCGGCTATGGAGACATAGTACCCAAGTCGGTGATCGGCAGGACTATCGCCACCATGTGTTGCATGTGCGGCGTGCTCTTCACGGGGCTCGCTGTGCCAATTATTAGCAGTAACTTCCGACGGTACTACGACCACTTTCTCCCAATACAGATTCGCCAGACACGTGGAAACTCGATCAGTGAAGTGCGGAAAATGGCGGCGAGAAGTCGACCATTCTCGGAAGCTCACGAGACCGCCAAGACACTACGGGCACGACCAAAATCCCGATGCGGAAGTCTGGAACGAGAGGAATCCGTCATATCCCAACGCCCCGCTTTTGCTACTATGCACTCTAGACGTAGCTTGGTTAGTGTGTCTCCGAGTGAGTTTTTAAATTTAGAAAATCTGGCCCAAAATATTGACAATAGCGAAAGTAGCACCGACCCTTTCTTCGGCTTTCTTAGAAATAAGCGTCGATCAACTCACGCAGATTCGGGCTCAGAGACTAAAAACCCTCTTGAAGTTTCACAGACCGTCAATTGACACCCCCCGTGAGACCTCAAGTGGAACTCTTGCATTAGCGGGGGCGGGGGTGCGTTCGCACACATCGCAACCTCGAGCCTACGGGCATGTACACGAGACATTATTGCAAATGCGCGGATAAGACACCGACTCGTATGGTTACTTCAACTTGTGGATTTCGACTCTTCACATTTACTGTAATGTGGCCATGGACATGTATGATCTCGCTAATGTGATTAGGGATGCAAAACCTCAATATCAGTGTAATTATATAAGTGTGCTCAATTCGTTCTTAAAACAGTCCGGGGGGTCGTGCAACATGTATAGGATCATTGATCGTCACAGTGACCCTGTAGATTGTTAAATGTTATTTGGGTTTACGTCCTATGCCTGTACTGCAGCCGGTGGATTTCCAGTAAACATTAGTCACAATAAATTTCTCTAGATTAAATACTTACTTATTTACTTAATCCTCTTCGCTCTGATTAGAGCAAAGGGCCGATACGAAACTTCGCCATCGTAATCTGTTGTTAGCCATTTTCTTTATTTTGTTCCAGATGGTATAAATCTTCTTTCATTTATCGGTTGTTGATCTCCTCCAAATGTTTTTGGGGTGGCCTGTTTTTCTTATTTCTTGTGGATTTCATGTCAATGTTCTTTTTTGCATTTCTGTTTTGATGCGTGCTTGGTACTTGGGGTTAGTGACTTTGTCTTGCTATTAGATTTTTAGAATGTTACTGAGGCGTTTGTTGAACTTTTCATGAGTTCTTGCTTTCTTAACACTCCATGTCTCTGAGCCATAAAACAGTGCACTTTCTTTTCTTGATCGTTTTGAATATTTCCATTTGTAAATGTTTTATGTTATTGCTTTGTAGTTTTCTTTGTTTGTATTTTCCACTTAGAAATACACAGTTTAATTATTTCTCCATTTGATAACTTCGTCTGTTCCTACTTTGTCTGTCATTCCACTGCGAAGATTGGTAAATTTCTTGTCCTCTTCTAGATAATTATGGTCCTTTTATTTGCACTTTGCCTTGTATGCTAATTATGGTCCTTTTATTTGCACTTTGCCTTGTATGCTAATTATGGTCCTTTTATTTGCACTTTGCCTTGTATGCTGTTCACCTTTAATATTGTTGTTTTCTTTGCTATTCTTCTTTCGCGTCTGGTTGTGAGTATGAAATAATAGTCAGATGTCGTCTGTAAAAATCTAGGTCATCCAACTGTTTAATGAATGTCTTCTGGATGCCTTTCGACCCTATTTAACAGTTTATTTCATTATCCTGTCTATCACCATGATAACGATTGACGGTGCCTTACACCAGTCTTTACTTCTTTACTTACTTATAGTAATAAACTTTGCAGATATGCCATAGTGGCGCATCGGCATCCAAATGACACATTTGTCCATAGTATCGAAGGCTTTCTCAAAATCTATGAAGTTGATATAAAGAGGAGACTGCCACTGGATTGACTGTTCTATGATTATTCTCAAGGTGGCATGGTCATTACATGATTTGTCTTTTCTAAATCCAGCTTGTTTTTCACGTAGTTTATCGTCTAGTGCTCTCTTCAGTCTATCAAAAGGATGCGTGTGAAGACTTCTTGGTACAGACAATAGTGTAGTTCTTGGACAAACCCAAGTCACCTTTGTTTTGTAGTTTGGCTAGGTATCCATTCGTCCATGCTTTTGAGACTTCTTCATGTTCCCATATCTTCAGAAACAGTCGTCTATCATACATTGTTGTTTTCGGGTCAGCTTTTAATACCTCTGGTGGTAGTCCATCCAGTCTTGGAATCTTTCCATTCTTTAACACATTCAGTGCTCCGCTTATTTCGGCGTTGTTGGTGGGTTTATGTCAATATTTGATACCATGTCTACTATCGGTATTTCTGGTCTTTCTGTTGGTTGATCTCTGTTGAGGATTTCTTTGAAGGGTTCTTCCCATTTTGATCTTTGCTCCGCTTCTTTGTTTATGTTTTTCCTTGTTTGCCTCTCAATGGGTTTTAGGGGTTCAGTCTTTTCCAGCCAGTCGTCTTGTTATACCTTACAGTTCCTTCATGTCTCTTCTTTCAAGAGACGGAATCAACAAGGAGGATGCATTTCCCATTTTCATCCGAGGTATTTTGTCACAGTTAAAGTGCAAGTTTGGAACATTGTTCTAGTAAATTGCCCGTTTGTGAAGAAACTACCGTTTGACCAAACATGCTGTTGTTGTGGCATAGCCCCATAGTAAATGATCCGTTTTAATTTTGCCCCAAGAATTTGTGCTATTGTAGAATAATTTGCACTTTTTGAGAATGAATTTGCTCAAAACGTCCCTCCCTGATATGAGACCTTGTGGGATATTGTCCTTCAACAGTTTGTTCTTTTATGGAGAATCGTAAATTTGTAAATACAATTAGGGTAGATTGTGGAGGTAAGTTGGCGTGACTGAGGGCAAGTGAAAGGGCTAGAGTTTCGGGGAATGCCCCCCACTTTGTACGTTAAAAAACGCCCCGGATAAGCTCATCTCAAAATGGGTTCCTAAAATGGAGGTCATGCTTAACAAATATGTTATGATTCTGGGAAGACACCAATAAATGGGTGTGCGAGGGGTCATCAGAAGATAACAATAATACTAATAATAATAACTTTATTGGTCCACAAAGTGGAAATACATTTTGCACTGAGGAGGGAGCGTAATTAAACATAGTATTTAAATCACATTGCAGCATGTACATAATAGAATACAATATGTAGACAGTTGCTAATTAGTAATACTGAGTGCTGTACATAGGTAATAGTAGAATCATGAACCATGAATCATTCGGTCATGACATACCAGCAGTAGTAAATAAACTAAACACATTAAAAAGTATGGATATATGTGTTAAAACAGTATGGCAAAGCTAAAAGACAGTGATAATATTGATCAATTACGTGATGTAGCTATAGCTGGTTCAGGACATTTATGGAGAAATGAATGAACGTTTTCAAGGCACGCTGAGTTCGTACAGTTGGCATTATGTGCCTCCTTCCAGACGGGAGAAGGTCATACTGGTCATGTAAGTAGTTGGTGGGGTCAGATAAAATTTTCTTTGCCATTTGCAGGGCTCTCGACTTGTACAATTGCTGTAAACTGGTTTCGGGTGTACAACATCCAGCGATCTTGCAAGAAGTAGTATATAGCTTATTTAGGTCCCCCCTGTTTTTGACTGATAGATTTTCCCACCAGCAAATAAGGCCGAAAGTCATAACACTTTTCACAAATGAATTGTGAAACAGAGAGAGGATGTCTCTGTCTATGTGTATTGCAATGAGTTTTCTGAGGAAGTACAATCTTTGCTGGCCTTTATTGTATAGAGCCATTGTATTATCGTCCCACCTTAATTTGTCATCGATTGTAGTACCAAGATATTTATATGAATGTACAGTTTCTGTTTTGCTCTTTGATGTTAACAGGATTGGGATGATGCACATGTGATCGAAAGTATATTACAATTTCGTTGGTCTTAATAACATTCAACTCAACATAGATGATCATACACAATGATACAAAATCATCTACATTGCTTCTGTACTCTTTTTCGTCGCCCGAGTAGTGTCATTTGCCTATTTGAAACAGTGGCAGCTGGAACAAGTACTTCTATAAGCAATGGTGAATACGGCATGTAGAAATGGTGACAGCACACACCCTTGAGGGGCTCCAGTGGAGATGGAGACACATGGCGAGCAGTGACCATTGATGTTTACATACTGTGCGCGGTTGGTGAGGAAACTATGGATAGGCATGAACAATTGTTTAACAACTCCAAGATAAGTCAGTTTTCTAATCATCAAATGCGGCTGAATTAAATGCTGATAAAAAATCTATGAATAGGATTCTAGCATACGAGCGTGGACGTTCAATGTGTTCATGAATGACATTTAACATAGACAAGGTGGCGTCTTCCACACTGCGTTTAGTTCTGTATGCACATTGTAGGGGATCAAGTAGATGTTCAACCTCGGGTAAGATATATTTCAGCACTATTCTCTCAAACGATTTAATTACCAGTGATTTAAGAGCGATAGGTCTGTAGTCGTTGAGATATACTGGGTTAGACTTTTTAGGAACGGGTATAATTTCGGATGTTTTCCACTGAAGTGGAACCTCTCTCAGCTCAACGCACAGTTGAAACAACATTTGAAAAACACTACTCAGCTGCTCGTGACACACCTTATGTAGATATCCCGTTATTTTGTCAGGCCCATCAGCTTTGTTTGTTTTCAGATTCTTAAAAACGTTGGCTACATCATGTTTGAAATTTCGAATGAATGGTCTGGGAGTAAAGTAGCATGTTGAAATGCACAATTCCTCTCGCTTTCAAAATCATGATAGTCAAGTCGACAGTAGAAAGTGTTTAGGTCTTTAGTGAAGTCGATAGAGTTAGTAACACTGCAACGTTTGTGAGATATGCTGGAAGCGAGGATTGATTTAACACTGCGCCAGACTTGTTTTGTGTTGTTCTCCTGAAACTGAGCATTTATCTTGTTTTACATTTCCTTACCCTTGATTTCAAATTTGCTTGCGCCACTTTTAATTTAACCCTGTCATATTCATACAAAAGTTCATATAATCAGGCACAGTGTCAATAAGTTCAGAGGCACTGCTGCACGAGTCGTAGAAACAGTCCCAGACAGCGCTGTCGAAGCAGCCACGCATATGTTCAATTCCCTCATCATTCCACGGTGTTACAGTTTTTTTCTTAAATTGTTCCTGTCTTTAGAAGTTGCTTATAGGTAGGGAGGAGCAGGACAATGTTATGGTCGGATGTGACAAACGGTGGCTTGGAAATGGATTTGTAGGCGCTCTTCACGTTGCAGTAGCTGAGGTCAATTATATTGTTGTTACGCGTTGCACAGGTTACATAGCCTACAGCTTGTAGGTGGGAAGGTACGTTTTCAAGCTGCAGCCGTTGAAATCACCAAGAATTAACTTCGGAACAAATAGGTGACACACTTTCAAGTTCTTGCATGTGTTGGTGGATAACTTCTGCAGCTATGGTATAGTTGGCGCTGGGAGAGACATGAAGCCGTGCGCATGACTGGTAAACAGTCAATCGGCGATAATCGGACATTGTTGCATATTGTTCGACGATAATAAATACCATATCCTACTGTCGTTAACAAATCGTCATAAAACTTGAACATGTTCAACGTCTACGTCAATTAACGTCGCGATGTACTTCAAGTCAACGACGGTCATTGACCAGTCGTGAAGAACAAGAACAAAATGTGTATTGGACTCCAAATTAAATTACATTGTGTGCAATATACTAGTATATTACTACAAAACAATATGTTATGCTTCAACTTTAATTAAACGAAACTCCTAATGACCAATAATATTATAGTAAAACAAAAAACCAAACAACAGCGAAGAAGGGTCAGTGACGTCTGTTAAGACAAATATGCTGCCACTCATTATATAAAGACAATAATGGGCCTCTCTTCGTGTAAGTATGCATATATATATATATATATATATATATATATATATATATATAGTCTAGTTCGGTCTCCTCCACGTTGTTTTGTGTCGCATAGGGAGTGGTGCGCTGAAGAAGCACAATTCGTTGAACGCATCCTCGCACGCCATGGGTCGCTGCTGCTGATTACGTCAGTGCCAGCCAGCAGTACCCCCTGGCTGATCGTTTTGCGAAACTCTGAATTTAACCTCAGCCTATGAAATCGCTCACTAGATCAGTGGATCTTGGCAGGTCAGGTGGTGATAATAAAGCTAATGTTAACCAACCGTGGCTCGTGTTACATGCAATGTTTAGGAAGTAGAAGCAATTATTCGAATACACAGTACCGCTCGGCTGCTCGTGCTAATGGGCGTTATATATTGGGATACCCAGAAGTCATTCATCCGTCTTCAAATTGGGGCGGGTATTTCCGCTGTTCTCACGGGTGATGCAGTCGCGACTGGCGAAGTCAATTACTAGTTTGACTCAACTAACTTCCGCACTTCGCGTAGGGGATCAGCCAGGGCTAGTTTTGCATGGCAAACAGCCCTGGCTTGCGAGGATGGTTGAACGTGAAATCCGTTGGTCAACAAATGGAGCAACAGGAAACGCACTGTCCAATCATCTTGCAGCATTGACGCAGAACGCAGAACTTTCTAATTACGGATAAATGCAATAATAAAATAAACGATTAGCAAGTAGAAGTAGAATTCGAGCTTCTATTACAGTAACTAGCCTAGCCCTAGGCTAGGCCCTAGGCAAGGGTCTCGCCTTTCTAGTTAGTAAAACTGCATTGTCCAGTATTTGACATGCAGTGAACGAAAATGCACACTAAAATATCACTATATGCAACTATAGCAAGAGGATTAACCTGGTCGTGGATGTAATTTGTTTGCCTAAATCTGGGATTAAATATCACTATATGCAACTATAGCAAGAGGATTAATCTGGTCGTGGATGTAATTTGTTTGCCTAAATCTGGGATTTGGGTATGTGTGTCTACGACTACGGGTCTTGCCTTTCCAAATTCCAGTCAGCCGTTAAAAGTGCCCGTTCCCCCACTTATTTGAACCGAAACATAAAAATGTGAGATTCATATGTTCACAGACTGTTTTTAGTGCTTCAGCAACGATGGTTAGTACACCTGGCTGGCATGTCATCATTTAATGTAAACGTTTTACGTTTGTTAAAAAATACACAATACCATGTTGCCAAGGAATTTTGCGATGCACGAATTTTGGACACCGGCAGATCTGCACTCTAGTATACATAAGTTTTTATCCATGAATATGTTAAAAGAAAAAATCATAATAGATCAGATCAAGTTTCGCTGCTTCATGTGAATAGCACATTTGATAATAATAGTACTCGTTAAAAACAAATAAAAAAATTATTTTGGACATGTTACTTTTCCATTACTGTACACTTTTCACAAATATGTATAAATATATACAACATTAATTATTACAACAAGAATAAAGGAAACTATACAGTGCACTCTGGATAAGGTCGAACGTCCAGGGACCCATGACAATACTGATAAATTTCTGATAACTAGGAAGTTATCAGAAGGTCCCCTTATTGACTTAACTTAGCGACAATTCACTTATGTGAGTTCGAGTTATCTGGAGTGCACTGTATATGACCAATGCATACAGGTAATTATGTAGAAGCAAATTAAAAGTTAGCCAAAGTAATGGATATTGGATTTTAGTCTGACTGAATCAACATAACAAGGTTCTTTTGTATTTATTTTTCATTTAGCCAGCTGAAAACTTGGCGATAAGTCCCATAATCCAATATCTTAACTGAATTAACCTGCACAGTGTTGAGTTATTTAACTCATATTTAGGCTCAGTTTCCTAAATTCAACGTTGTTTATTTGCAGGAACATTGGAAATAACTGAGCTGATGGAAAGAGGAAATTGAAGAGCTGTATTTAACAGTGCCGTTAATTGTACAATGGGTCACCTGAAATAAGATGATGTCTGACTTTGTTCTGCCTCATTATGTTCTGTGCGACATCTACTGGGAAGAGTTGTACCTCACTTCGAGTATCAAATGGATGTGTGCATCTGATAGCTTTGTGTATCAAAATGCATAGCAGTGCTATTAATAGGACAATGTGTTAACTGACACAGTAGTGAAGAAGATGTATGACTTTGTTCTGCCACATTAGTTCCGTGTGGCTTCTGCTGGGAATATGTACATCACTATCTTTCAAATGGATTTGTGCAATCGATCGATTTGTGCATCCAAATGCACATCATCCCGTCATTATGTTGCTAAGTAGGAGTACATAATAACAATTATGCGTTCCTATGCTGATCACGTTTGGATTGTGTTATACTGTATATTCTTCAAAATCTGTTGAAACAAGTTTGTGTTAAGCGAACTGTACTGGGAGTAGTGTATAAAAAGGTGTGGACTAATTTGCTTTTACAATAATTTTGAAAACTCATAAAATATAAATGTTCCACAATATTCAAAATGTCTCAGGGATCTTCTTGAGCTAAATACACCAATGATGACTGAAAACAGTGTTTTAAAATATGCGTTAGTTTGAAAGTTTTGTAATTTTAAAACTTTATTTCCATCATACGATGGCCATTTTATTTGTTATCGAAACGTTCGACTGAAACAAATTAAATATCTAAATGATGGGCAGAACAAATAATTATTGCACACTTCAAGTACAAAATAAAACATGTTTTTACACTGATGCAATATATTTAAATATGTTGTCGACCATAATGTTATGCTCTTTATAGATCTACATTTTTCAAACTAAAAGTAAACCTTATGTAGATAGGAAAGTACATAACCAGATATCCTATTTTAATACCGTAAAATTACTTTAGTGATATATAATGTATTTATATTGCTTATGGAAATAGTAGCTGGATTTATGGTGCAAATAAAATGGTTTCATTATTGAATGTTTCTCGGCTTCAGTAAGTTTCTGTTATCTAAACGTTTCATTAAAACGTCACTTCAAATTGTATAGTCAGATGTACCCAGTGAAACATGATAGTACCATAGTTTTTATATTCCAACAAAAACAATGCCAATCATTCAATATGACATCGGCGTCGCCATCGGTGCATGAAGAGGTGGTGTTTTTTTCTTTTAAATCAATCCGTTTGTCATGAACTGTTGCTATGTTCATTCTCCGTTTAGTCCCTATATATTTTTTTATTTTCTTTGCTGAATCTGTGAAATAAACAGCAGCTGGTCCACGTTTCATTTGTTTAATTATATTGGTAACAACTAATTCGCATGGCGGTGGCTAATCCGTATACACATATGTTGATGACGTATTTCTTGCATCTATTAACTCGGCGTAGCTAATCGAAGTCTGACGGACAGTTCAGAATATTCATGAGCATGCCTTATACGGATCGTGAAGGTGGGCAAAGTAGAAACTCAGCGTACGCGGAGTTATTTTTTCGATATATTGTCAGGGTCATTAGTGATTAATAAAACATAATTTTAATTAAATAAAAGCATAGAATTACATAAAATAATCATATTAACAGGATTACCTAATAATTGCATACATTACAAAGAGATTACAATTCTCAAAGAATCCCTTTAATCTTGTAATTGGTCTGTATTTTCATTATGTATATGGAACCTCATCAGTTACATACTTTTGCAGATTTAGATGGCGGAGCACACATTGTCTGTTTTGTGAACAAACAGGCACACACGTACGCACGCACACACGCACACACCTCTCTCTCTCTCTGTTTCACACACACACACACACACACACACACACACACACACACACACACACACACACACACACACACACACACACACACACACACACACACACACACACACACACTCACGTGGTGTAACATGCTATAGTTACATGCTGCTGCATGCGTTTTGACATTACATATGTCTACTACTCAATATGGCTGATTTAACCCTACGTCTGTTTATAGCATGATGGACACTTACACATATAAGTTTGATCACATGAGTTTGATTGATCATTGGTCAGGCATGTGCAGCACGTCTTAGGTGAGTGTCAGCAGACATATCGGTAGGAGACAACCACAGACAGTTGTTCCATGGACAGTTCTAACAAAGCAAATTGAAGTTTTTTTTGCACGTGACCTCCGTCAAGCTTTGCCTTTACCAACAATGTTGAAAACACTTGTATGTGAATTACATTACTATTGCTGCATGACATCTCACAAATTAAACATTCCCGCAGACAGTTGTCACTTTAAAAACTTTGACTTATGTTTTTGTCATAAAGAAATACTTTTGTCACCCGAATTTCAACAAAATATCAGATGGAATTTGCGAATCACCACATGTTTTCTGATCGCTCGACGGAGATTTTGCGACAGGTCACGTGTTAAGTTAATTATTGGTTTTGTCACCATGATTTGCCACTTCTCTATCACAGTTCAGTTGTTACGGCTGTCGTCAGTAGGTATTATTTCTGTCATGACATTTGTTACATCTGCCACCATCACATATTTTTTATGACAGTTGTCATTTCTGTCACCATAATAAACCATTTCTTTCAAGACTTTATTTGGAGTCTTCTGGCCATATACAATTGCTATATCATAATAAACCATTTTTTTCAAGACTTTATTTGGAGTCTTCTGGCCATATACAATTGCTATATCATAATAAACCATTTCTTTCAAGACTTTATTTGGAGTCTTCTGGCCATATACAATTGCTATATCATAATAAACCATTTCTTTCAAGACTTTATTTGGAGTCTTCTGGCCATATACAATTGCTATATCATAATAAACCATTTCTTTCAAGACTTTATTTGGAGTCTTCTGGCCATATACAATTGCTATATCATAATAAACCATTTCTTTCAAGACTTTATTTGGAGTCTTCTGGCCATATACAATTGCTATATCATAATAAACCATTTCTTTCAAGACTTTATTTGGAGTCTTCTGGCCATATACAATTGCTATATCATAATAAACCATTTCTTTCAAGACTTTATTTGGAGTCTTCTGGCCATATACAATTGCTATATCATAATAAACCATTTCTTTCAAGACTTTATTTGGAGTCTTCTGGCCATATACAATTGCTATATCATAATAAACCATTTCTTTCAAGACTTTATTTGGAGTCTTCTGGCCATATACAATTGCTATATCATAATAAACCATTTCTTTCAAGACTTTATTTGGAGTCTTCTGGCCATATACAATTGCTATATCATAATAAACCATTTCTTTCAAGACTTTATTTGGAGTCTTCTGGCCATATACAATTGCTATATCATAATACGTATGACACTGTTATTATCGTCGTAAAACAAACGTTCATTTATGACTACGTATGTTTCAGGCGAAGAGACTGATAGGTCTGCTTCAGAGTAGAGCAGAACAAACCTGCAACTCTCTCTATACTCTGCCCAGGAGATCCGACAGACAGCCAAGGTGAGTGACTCGGGGTGTGCGCGTGTGTGTTTGTGTGCGTGCGTGCGTGCGTGCGTGCGTGCGTGCGTGCATGCGGCGTCCATGTGTACGTGTGTGTGTTGTAGACACACTGCCTAGGTGAGTGATTCAAGTATATTATATTTTTAGACTATCAATTGGGCTTTGGAACAAAGCAAACCAGAAATGTTGTCAGAATAACACAAGTTGGTTAATACATGCCTGATGTATGCAGATGGATGTACAGTGTATGATTACTCTGAATATTTCATACTTTTATTAAAATTAACATTTTAAGACATTTACTTCGCAAAGCAATTCAACACCGTTGCCATGCTTCTGAAAATATATTTTGCTTTCTGTTGTGTGCAATAATGTTTATTTTAGCCTAATTAACCTTACTTTTACTTTGTTGTAAATAACTGATGTCATACCAGTATCCACTGTTTGCCATAGGATGCGGAAGTTCTGGTAAGAGACTTTAAGGACTTTCTTGCTTCTTTCAACAACCAGGGCTTTTTCTTGAAGAAGGGTCCACCCATCTTCCAGCTACAAAAAACAGATATTGAGATCTTGGTGCAGCGAGATGACAGTTATGCCAGCAGATCTCCTGTACAGTTCTGTTTTCAGGAATGTGTGAATAACATCATCGTCCCCTTGATCCCTTGTGGGGTGGGGGTAACATCGTTCGTTCCACCCTTTCGACGATACTTCTCCACCTATCCCCATCTACTGTAATTATCTTCCACTCTCAGCTGTGCTCACCTGCCCTTTTGAGATTTTTTTCACATTCTCGCCATCTTAATTTTATCCTACCACCCTCCTGTTCTCCATGCTCTGTTTGTCAATCTCTCCTCACGCATTCTCTGCATATGTTTTGTTCATCTTGGTATAGTTTCAAGTGCTTTTACATTTCCAATCTTTTTTCTTAAATTCCCCCATCTTCCTTCTATCTCTTGTTCTGTTCTGTGTTCAAGATGTGTGTGAATAACTATCTTTCTACGTTAATTGTTCATGATAGTCAGAGGAGAGGTTTCTGTTCTGTGATCATAAGACCAATAATGTAATTATTTTTAATTAGACAAATAAAGTAATAATATAAATACTAATGGAAACGCTTTATCTGGGACCATAAATAGTATCGATACAGCGTGTTATGAATTTATTAATATCATACAATTACTTACTTTGTTACTATACTCTCATGATCTCGCCTTCATAATTAGTTGTATTGTGCATTGTTATTGTACATTTCTGTTGTACATTGTCGCTCTTGTGTATGTATCATTACAATTATTATACAGATTTCTTTAAAGAAAATTGTTGGTCGAGGTCATTTTATTGCAAGGAAACAATATAAAGTATACACATATCAAAAAGACTGTTATTGCTAATCTGCAGAATCTAAAAAGTCTGACAAAAGTTTAAACTTAAAGCATTTCAATTTATTACAGTCATGTGGTAAGTTTAAAACTGTTGGTAATCAATTTCTTTGATCGATTCTGCAGATTAATAACGCAAAGCTTTTCAATTGATCACAGTCACATTGTAAAACACTACAGCAATATGTATATATACAATCCGAGTCCAATACCTAAGCATTTGTAAATATAGTTATCATAACATGTCATTAAGCTATACTGTATAATTATATATGGTTAATTATGTTAAATTATATTAGTGTCATCAACATTCCCTCTTTCCTTGTTTATTGTACACCTTGATGTCACGGAAGTATGAAGTAAAATGAACACTAATGATAAACAATGTTCTATAAAATTGTCCTACACATATCAAATAAATACTTTATACAGTGGTATTCTAATTAACTTTAATTGAAGCCATGTGTACACTAGATTCAAAACTTTTTAGTACACCATTTGGAATACAAGATCACATTTCAGTTTCAATGCCTTGTCCACTGATAAAACTGAACTGAACAATGATGATTTGACACATGACATAAATATATGCTGCCATCAGACACCAACTGAGTCTTACATGGTTACAACAAAAATATGTGTTGTATTGATGTTTTATCTAATGGCACTGAGTACATGTGTGTGTGTGTGTGTGTGTGTGTGTGTGTGTGTGTGTGTGTGTGTGTGTGTGTGTGAGAGAGAGAGAGAGAGAGAGAGAGAGAGAGAGAGAGAGAGAGAGAGAGAGCTGAGAGAGAGAGAGAGAGAGAGAGAGAGAGAGAGAGAGAGAGAGAGAGAGAGAGAGAGAGAGCATGTCAACTAACACAAGTATGTGAGGTAACACAATGCAAATGCAGAAAGATGTTTCTGAAGTAACCACATTTTTTATATAATCATATAAAACATTGTACTCAGTGTTCTTCCTAAATAAAACATCACCCTGAATCCCTAATTTTCACAACAGTGTTTGGTGTGGATCCTTGAAGGCGATGCACACGCACACAAACGCCTTAAAGGTCCTCAACCAATTCGTTTGCCCATCGCCAATCTGGTTCTTTTGGGTCCAGATGTGTAATGTGTGAATAGTTTAACTAGTGTGCACAGTCGGTTTAAAAAAAAATGCGTACTTGTTTTTTAATCGTCAAAAAACAAGATTTGTCGTTACACCGGGTATAGCTGGCGAAAGCCAATTGCGCTGTCGACCTCCTGCGCCATTTCGGTCACGTGCTTTACGCGAGATCGGCATCCCACGCATTCGAAAACAATAACAACATACACGTGCTTTGGTGTATCAAGATTCCAAAGCGGTTGTACGAAGGTACGTATACTACACTATCGCATTTAGCAACAAGAACGCGTAGCCGCGTATTAATTCAACGAGAATTGCAACTTGCGAAGGTCAACACTCGACTCGAGGCAGTCTAACTCTAAGACTGTCTAACTCGAGTCTAAGCCAGTCACCATGTCCATGACCATATTATCAGCCAGAGATTCAGTCAGAGGCTGTGTCAACGAGCATAATATTTGATATGCATTGTAATTTGTATTTGGTTACGTAGGATCTTGATAATAAACTATGTTATTGCGACAATACATGTAGAAAATAGATGACGTGAGGCTGCGAAATGACAAATAACATTGGTTTGTCAATAGGCCCCTGTTGATCGTGCAAGTAACTTAGTCAGGGAGCATCCGTAATTTCGTGCAACAGAACGTCAAACACGAGAGTATTATATTGGGGATCATAATTATTAAAACAGTGTTTTGTGACGCATATTTTGATACTGTTACTGCAGAATGTTGTTGATTTGCATTGTAGTTTATAAAAAAATAATTGAGATTTGTTATATTGACGACCATGATGGTGATGATGATTTTATTAAATATAAAAATGTAAACGTGTAAATACATAAAATATAAATACAGTTAAAAGTACACAATATATAAGGATTAAACAAGATAATGCTCGCACTTGTTTCCGTTGTGGTCCTTGGTGCCTGGCTATAGTTTATGTAATTGGTATCCTGCGATACCTTTCAACTGACATATGCCAGCTATTCTTGTGTATTTACCAATATGTGTATATATTCTCACCACAGCAATATATGAATGCATAATACGTAACTTGAATTATGATGTCGCTAGAGGCCACACTGCAACCGAAGAATGGGAATGAGAGGAGGCAGAAGAGGAGCTAAGGCGGTCACCTGGGTCAGGCAGACACAGGGAGCATACATAGCCTGCGGGAGGCCCATTTTTGATCAATCCAGGTAATTTCAAATTTATAACAATCAACCACATATAAGTTATCAAAACAAAATTAATGTGCACATTTACATATATACTGTATTTGTTTTCATACACATTTTAATAATAACATCTTGGACGTGGAAAACTAAGTTTGACTTCTGCACTTATATTATATCCACAGACATATTAATACACCTTTAAAAGTATTTAGCATACGGCAATGACTCAGAAATAAGTTTATAAAATCAATTGTTCATTTTTGAAGAAGGTAAACATACATGTTATGAACCTTTGAATACTTGGCGAGTACTGTTAGCATCACAATAACACATCATTTTGTAATTTTCAACATTCACCTTGACCATTCAACTTCAGGCAGAACCTTAAAATGTCAAACATGAATATGTGTAGTAGTTACACATGGCAGACACTGACATGAATTTGTATACTGAAAACAAAACAAAAAATATAAATCCTCTTTACTGATTAGCAGAATTCAAATCAGTCTATAATATTGACTAAGATCAGGCATCACTGTAATGAAATTGAAATTTTTTTAATTCATGTAATGACAATGAACACCTAATAAAGAAAAAATAGTTAAAATTTTTCACCATTTTGAAAAAGAGCACATTCTACTAATGTCTGCATGCTGTATCAACCCACCCTCTCCCTCCTCCGGAACAACCCCGGTAAACACTGACTGTTCCTAAGATATCAACATGTATAGATGCAGCTGTAGTAGCACATTTCTTGCTGCCGTTTTTCTTGTGAAATGCTGCAGGTCACACATGAAACATTATTTTACATTTACTGATTATGAGAATGAACATTTACAGGAGATTGAACTAGTGTGCTTAGTATCACTAGTTCTCCAAGTTAATATGGCATACTGGGCAGCTGTATTTGTTCAGGATCTCGGACGAGATTCTACAGCCATGTAGCATGCTGCATATTAATGGTTTGTCATGTGAATGTCCACCGACTGATCCCAATTGTGTCGTGTGTTGCATCCGTGACAGATTCCCCAGTGCCGATGGGGTGTACACTGGCTTCCAGGTCAGTCAGTTAGCTTAACTGACTAAAAACCAATGTAGAATGCAGGTTGCTCAACATACGAATATGGTGACGCCTGACTAGCTCGTGAGACAGGTTCAGTGTCGAGCATTCTTTGGTGAACTACATCGGTTTGGATATTGATGACATCACTGTATGTGTTCGCTGTCTTCGATGGTACTGCATACCAGCCTCCTGACATTTTGCTGTGCATCTGCATCTACCTATACCGGAGACAAAGTGACAATTAGCATGGCTCTGACATGTATTATATTTTATATGTGATGACACATTTATCAAAAGTCAATAATACATGGTATTTGTATTCAATTCAACTTTAACTTTTAGCAGTGTCTATGACAAAATACATCAATTATCCAGCATTGTTACAGTGGTAGGGTTTCATTGTCTTTGTGTTGCTGATAGTCAGTGGCAGCCAGCTGAGTTCTTGCAACGTACACCAGGTAATTGTTATGTAAAACAACACAAGTTTGTGATGAAGTAATGACATTGAAAGCCTTTTCAAATTTTGCAACAACAATCTGTTGATACACTGACAGCAGCATTTTACTTGTTTAAGTTCTCTATGTATCATGAGGACTGGTATTATACTTTTCATGCCACGTTTCATATTTCTAAATTATTCTTTTTTATCACTGGTTTATATTTTCACAAATAATTTACATTACATTTTCACTTTGCATGATGATTTTACACCTGTATATGGTTATATGGTTTAATATCCAGTCCTCGGGATTGCTCAAAGCGCTTTAAACTTTAATCCCTGACAGACCTGTTAATTCGAACACCATCTCAACTTATGTGGGAAGTGTTCAGCCACACTGAAATTAATATGCGTAGTCTATTCGTACAAAAATATTGCGGTCTGTAGCCGGTACTCTTCATACAACTGAGTAAACCTGAGCAATGTAGCATGTAGTGACTGTACATGTAATTCTCAGTCACATGGTGATGACCCTGATTAGTCTAGTCACTATTATTTGCGAGTTGTAAACATACATACCAAGCATTGCATAAACTAAAAAAAATTCTAATTATTTATGTTTTTTTTAACAAAGAACAATAAATTATTATTCTTTGTTAAAAAAACAATTATGATTCATAATAGTTCATTTGTTCAACTAAATATCTTCCTAAGTAATTTGTTCTCATTGGTTTACATTTTATGGGCATGCGATATTAACAATTGTTGTTAATACACATAATTGTTTAGTCACTAATTTTGTGAGAGCATTTGACATCACGTGTACTAGTGTTGTTTTTTTGTAACAAAGAATCTTGATAAAAGTATCTGTTTGTTTTTTATATATACCTGACATTTTTTTAACCTCTTCCTATTTTTTGTTTCTATTGTTGTTTTGCATTTTATGTGCATGTGATAATAAAAAGTATTACATTATACACATCAAGTGCAGTGATTGTACCTGTAGTTGTATTGTACTTTTCATTATTTTGTAGTCAATCTCATCAAATAGTTTCAATAAAATGTTTTTACTTTACATTGTCTTTACTTTAATTCACATGTATTTCTAACAACAATATGCAATTTAACAAGGACACCACATTACTGCAAAATCCTCATGCAGACAAACAAAACTATCACATACAGGGGTGGATCCAGAAATCGAGTATGGGAGGCACAAAAACCTCCACTGGCGGCCAAACCAAATGGTGTAGTCTAAATTTTGTCGCTACTACGCTGCCATAACATCACCCGCTCCACTGGAGTGGTGATGTTGGAAGACGTCATAACATCAGCTTATTATTATTACCTAAACTGGGGCACATTTCAAACGGTCTGGGAGGACACAGTCGCGTGGGCCTATTATAAAAGATTTGCAGACACGCTAAATTCTTACGGTCTAAGGGGGCACCTGTCCCCAGGCCCGCCTGGATCCGCCTACTTGTTTATTGCTTGTATTTATAATTTTGATAACAGGTTTGGTGACAGAGTTTTGATAACACTCGTTTACCTGAAGGTGAAGAGCTTTGAAGCATTCATCTGCATGTGGTGTCGACACACCTCAAGTTCTGAAAATATAGTACATGTATTAACAGTCGGCACTGATTGTTTCTAACAATAATCATTTTAATGTACTTGCAAAAGTTGCAATGCAATGAATGACCACCTGCCAAATGCAACCAATGCCAACGGTCAAGAGTTATCTATATAATATATACATGTTATGGGCATTAATGTCCATGGTATTGAGGGGCGTTGTTTCTTTGAACATAACAAAAACTCACAGAAGGGACAATAAAAAAACCTGGTGAAACTACTGGAATATTCTTTTCCTTACAATTGAATTCAAATTAAATTTGTAAATGTCCCATAATAGTATTTTTTTATATAAAAGTAATATATTTTTAAAATTACTATTACATTACATAATTATAATCGTTACGGATCATTTATAATGCATTTACACTATTACTATTTTCCCAAGCCTACTTAGGCTACTAGCCTACTACCATATACGACATAGACATAATATAGTCACTATCATTGACATAAGTATATGCCATAGGCGGGAGTCGGATGTTTCGGCCCCCAACGGGTTCAGCCCATGGGGCCGAACAATCCGTTCGTGCAACCTGTTAACCGTGACCTCCTTGCGTTCGCGTGGGCCGAATCAACCGTTTCTGTAACCGGTGTCGGTGGGCTCTATGGGCCAAACCAACCGTCCCGCTTCTGTTTAGAAATCTGACTTTTGCGACCTTAGTTGCTGCGGAAATCGAAATATTTTATTTAATAAATGTTTAAATAATTCTTATATTGCATGCAACTATTTAGACTTGCGTATTTTCGGTAAATGTGTCACGAATTATTAGATATTTACGCTTTCAAAAGTGTACATCAAGTACATAAAGGGAATGAGCACATTGCATGTGCTTACACCGTGTGCTCCATTACCGTGTTTGTTTAGCTTACTGCTTGGATACTTTGCAACAAACAAACAAATATCACACATACAAGCAATCCAGGTAAGAGTGCAATTTCAAACCAACAAACAATAAAGAGGTGGTAGGTAATTTATTGTGAAACATAAAAAATGATCTTTAAACGGAACGGGCCGAATCAAATGCAGTGGGCTGAGGCGACCGCTGCTTTGAAAATTATCAATGGGCCGAAACATCCGACACCGCGCGTCGAATTTTCGGTGAAGTTGGCCGAAACATCCGTCGGCGTTGGCGTCGACGTGGACCGAAACATCCGACTCTGGATAGCGAATTTTGTTTACGTGGGCCGAATCAACCGTCGGGGTGGGCCGAAACATCCGGTCCGAACCATCCGTCTCCGTGGGCCGAACACGTCGGGGGCCAAACCATCCGGGACCCTCATAGGCATAGCGTCGTACTGTTAGCTGATATTAGTCTATAGTAAACAGAGCCCAGCCCATACCGCCATTGCCAATGACTAAAAGGAAAACAATCAAATAAATTTTGTACAAGCAACATTAATATATATACTCATACGTCTAAATATACGTGATTATAGTTGAATAAATCGAAACTACTAACCTGTCTGGAAGAACCTTTGCGAACGCTGCATCTCGTCTGTTGATATTGTGACTGACACCACGGCACGGGCAACGGCCCACGGCCAGTCCACTGACAGTGATACTGTCGCCAACTCCTTCTGTTTACTTTGTTTCTTCCATAGTCGTTCTCTAATAGAAATACACCTTTATGCGTGGGTACTGTTTTTGTCTGCCTAATTTAGCCCATTTTGCCGTGTCGGTGGCATATATGTTCGTGGACGTCCACTCGTTGCCTAAACTCGGAATTCCATAACATCAACAGCGCCAAAGTGTGGGGGTCAAAGGTCAATATCGCCCATAATTCGCGATCACGAGAAGACAAGAACGCGATTCCACGCCGAGTTCAATGTCCATACTCAGCTAAAATCGAAGCAAAAAACCGGATCCGGTTTTTACAAAAAAAACGAAAGAGTTCGCAGTTTTTGTATTGATTTTATAAAAACGAACTATAATACGTATGCATAAACGAACTAGGATGTCAAAGGGGAGTACTTGATTACTCTGTTTTTTTGTGAAATTACTAAGAAACGCTAGGAGCAAGACAATCGAATTGGTTGAGTACCTTTAAGCATGATTGTCAATCCAACTTGACAAGCTTGTCTGCCTAAGTCCTAGCATGGTTACAGAGAGCAGACTTCACCCAGTGATATGTTTTGTGGTGTTACATGCATCATGTACCTTTGTGATTGGATTGATGTATTTATTTATTAATTCAACGTAATCTTCGTTGTGCACAAATGTATACATCTTTACCCAATATGCAACATAATGATATTCTGTGCAGGAATATATATATATTTGCCACACAAATGTTATGCCATTATTTCCTAGTAGTTTCTATGTTGATATATCATTTCAAGTATTATTTTTACAACGTAAAGCTACCAGGTGTTTACAGATATAGTAATATTTCTTATTAAGGAATTAACAATTGTTTTGAACCCTCCATTAACTAAGCACGCGAATTATTAAAGAGTTAACTGTTGCAGAGAATAACAGCACATGTCTAGCACATTTGAGATCACCTGTTACACGAAATACCATATCGAGTGTCAAGCGAATATTGTTTGCTACATACGTGTACATAGAATTTGACCTTCACCCACGCAAGTAAACCATCCACAGGTTAAGTCGGTGTTGCAATGAAACATGTGACATATGTGTTATGACCACTGTATTACAATTGGTCGTTTTACGCATCTCGGTCACGTGTGTACAACAACTGTCCTGTGGAACTCGATAGAGGTGGTCATTAAATTCGATCAATCCCTCTTGACATGTGATCAAGAAGGTGCTATTGTTGGGCTCGCAAGTGATGCGTAGTACCCGTAGTTGAAACAATGCATTGTCTTTGAGGTAATGCACCATGGCATTGTTTGTGGACGAACCACAGTTGTCATGTTTATATGAATAGCGTCGTCATTCGTGTCATATATGCAAAGATCCATAACCGTACCCAATTACGAGTGAATGCGAGAGAGAGAGAGGGGGGGGGGGAGGAATGGAGGGAAGGTGGGAGGGAAGGAAGGAGGGAGAGAGAAAGAGAGATAGAAAGTGTGTGTGAGGAAGGAGAAGGGAGGGAAGGAGAGGGGAGGGAAAGAGAGGGGAGAAGGGGATAGAGTGGAAGAGAGGCGGAGGGAGAGTAACGCTGGGAGAGAGAGAGAGAGAGAGAGAGAGAGAGAGAGAGAGAGAGAGAGAGAGAGAGAGAGAGAGAGAGAGAGAGAGAGAGAGAGAGAGAGAGAGAGAGAGAGGAGAGAGAGACAGGAACAGAGACAGCAGGGTTGGGGTTGATTTAATCAAATTGATTAAATCATCGATTAAATCAACATGAAAAAATCAAGATATTGATTTTTTCGATTTTTTTTCAGATTATCTTAAATTTATACTTACCTGAGTACTCAATTTATTTGTGCCAATTTATAATAATAATCCTAAAATCTGTAAGACAGCTGACATTTTTTAATTACTAGGCCCACATGTTTTTACAGCTGTGCTCAATTAAATAATTGCTTGGTGTATTGCTTGGACTTTGGTATGTTGTGTTAGGCAAGTGACAGAGGCAAGTGATACATGTGATCACCGAGGCATGACTTTGACTGATTGGGAAGAGGGCAGAGAGGCATACCTTGATCTGTATTGTCACCTGCCAAGGACCAACTGACTGCAGCTAATTGCATGCTTTGATTTAATCAGCTACCCCAGGGTACCTAAGATGAGTAAGATCAATGTGAGATGGGTTCCAAAGTATAGATAAGGTGTATCCTCAATTTGGAATTAAAACCAGCTTAGTAAAAATCTGATTATTTGAACTACTCTGATCAGTGTTGTTTTGTCAGCTTGCCTGTCAGGAACATATTATAACAAGCCAGGCTATAACAAGCATTTGGTTGATATGTGGCTTCACGGTGAAGCCACATATTTCTTGAGGGAAGGGACTGCCAATCCTACTGAGAAGCCAGGGAATAAGGGCAGCAAGCCATGACGCAGGGCAGTCTGGTATCTAAGCTTAGTAGGCAGAACATTCTGATGGTCATTGCGATTGCAAATTGTGGTTGACTGGTTGTGTCACCATGCCACGTCAACTAGATTCTGTGTGGAATTATGTTGAGAAAGTTGTACAAATTGGTAAAACGGGTTGCCGAGCTTATAAGATTTGTCGAGAATGTTGAAAAAATCCAATAAATCGATTTAATCGAAAAAATCCGATTTAATCGAAAAAATCCGATTTAATCGAAAAAATCATGATTTTTTCCAACCCTGAGAGACAGGAACAGAGACATACATATAGACAGACAGACAAGACAGACAAAGACAAAGAGACACACAGACACGGACACATACCGACGCACATTAACGCACACACTACATCAGAACAAAACGCGAAAACAATTGAAGCGCCACTCTTTTTTCTTGCTTACATTTCTGCCGTTTATATGCCAATTCAGATTTTTTTTTATTTTTATGTTTTTTCCATTGCTTAATGAATACATAATGAATTAGTGGTGGATACATAATTGCCCAGAGAAGAGCACAACATTGCAAAGGGGAACAATTATTAACAATTGTATAATTGTTTAACATTTGGTTATAGACTGGCAACAATGGTTGTATTTTATAAAGACAATATTTAAGATAGGTAGAATTTGTGACATGCATTGACAATTTTAATTTGCATTCTGAGATCGACAATATATTTATAGTAAATCAACATGCCCCATACAATCTATAATTATCATTTTCCACAATTCTTTGAATTGAATATATTGTATGGTATGTGCTTGTAATTTATAAAGAAAACCTAAGATAGGTACAATTTGTGCCGCTTACGTTATGAAATGACTAATTTGTGTCTTCATGTATGTAAAGTCCTGACAATTGTGATTCGTAGGAATTTATTCTACTTATAACATCTTGTTTATTTATTGGTTGTATTGTTACGATACTAAATATTATGCATTTTTTATTATTTTTTTGTTTCAATATACAATCATCTATCATGTTTATATTTTGTTTCTTGAGTCAGCTTTAACTTTTTCAGTAACATTGCAAAGTTACCATAAGTGTCAACTGTCAATGTCATTCGTTCCGATTCGATTTGGTGGTAAGAATGATGATATATATATATATCTGTCTCACTCTCTCTGTTTTCCATATAATAACTACATTAATTTACAGTTACTCCACATATCCTCCGACAATGGATATTTTAAGTTAGATATTATGATCAATGATATCAAATGATTGAGACTTTTAACCAGACTCATTATAAAGCCATCGCAGTCGAACGAAAATTTATAACCACAACTAGTACCGGTGCGTATGACCTCTTCCTTATCAGTTGGTGACAAGAACATTGACCGCTCGTTGCGTTTGCCCATGTAATCAAGAACTGAAACGCCTGGTGGAGTTTCAAATTCAGACCTGGGGTCAGATACATCATGTATCTGTATCTTATGTATCTAGATACATTGCGCCGAAATCAATATGTATCTGTATTTTATCTAGATACATTCCAAATGTATCTGAAATTTCAGATACATTTCGTATACATTTTAGATATATTTTAAATAGATCATTGGTCAAGAAGGGATATGTCCCACTCCCGCGTAGCCAAAAGGTGTTAATTGTAATTATAGGAAACAATTAGTAGAAGCCAAGTTCCTACTCATGGCTTCATCATATCCACCAAAGGAACCAGTTTCTTTTGAAAATGTCTGACAGCAATTAAAGAAGCCAATTAATTTACTCATGGATCATTCGAGCAGATCATGAACTGACAGCTGTCACACATCAAAGGCGAGAATGGCAATTGTGTTTGTTCAGTGTCGCTGGTAAGCTCTTCCGCCCAGGTAGGTGCTCTCTGAAGGACTCAACATTCGAGACACTTATGTTCATCCGTATGAACTCTTAGTAATTGTATGCTAGTCAAATAAAGCTGTCATAAATAACTAAATTGAGTGTTTTTCAGTTTCTTATACTTCGCCATTACCGATCGCAAATTAAACCATACAAATGTATCTGTATCTAGATACATTTAGAAATAATGTATCTGTATATGTATCTAGAAACATTTAGAAATAATGTATATGTATCTGGCCAAATTAAAATGTATCTGTATCTTATCTAGATACTTTTCAAATGTATCTGCCCCAGGTCTGGTTTCAATGTTTTGCTAACTCCGGTCCATTGCTTGTAAAACACGTATTAAACGTGTTTGCTATACTGCGCCTTGTAGCGTATTTCGTCTAAATACACTATATATTTACAAAACACGACATAACCATAAGATGGCGGAACAGGAACTACTTTTTATAGTATCCAATTATGGATCATTACGCCGATACAAAACAATAGTAATTACGCATCAACACGTAGTTCTAAATACACAACATTTCCTCCCCAATTAGTTTAGTAATCCCTATTGGAGATATGATACTGTTATATTTCACATTTTGAAGCAAACATAGCAAAGTTCTAACAGCAAGGAAAAATAACTTTGTCCGTTCTATGAAAATAACAGTAGTCATGATCTAGTACAATTACTGTCCTAGTTCTGTGTTAGTCAGCGTCATTACTGTGAATGTTAGTAACAAGTAATGTTCCACTTGGTATCTGTTCACTCTCATTGAGTCCGAGTACAATTAAAAGGTAATGGATATTAAATTAAAGCAAGTCTTCGAATTATCTCAATTAACAAGAAGTCTCAAAACTTCAACAGTTACGTGTACTCCGAGTCACAACTTATAAATCCAGCTTCTGCGGTGCCTTGCGCATTCGCGAAGGATAACGTTTTTCTCTCACGGGCGAAGACATTGAAGTGGATGGTTTCACACGTGTTTCGCTGGGTTGTGGTGTTGAGTCACATTTCTTCTCTTCTTCAGTGAGAACGGATGGCGAAGGATCACCACTGGGAAACACAACCACGGCTTCCGGCACTGGAATCGGAGACTTGATTGTAGACTCGGCATCACAAATTTGTTCAATGTGTCGTCGCCAGACGCCAATGGGTCGTAGTGTGTCAACACTTGATCGGAGCTTATCATGTGCTTTGTTTCCGAAAACGCCTTCTCGCACTGTACAGTCCGTCGCCATTTCCTGCCTTTCTCCAACATCTGGTTTAGTGGCCATACTACTGTGGACAGATTTGGCAGAAACCGGTGATAGTAGTTAAGCAGGCCTAGGTATGCCCTCAACTGAGCTACATTCTCCGGTTTGGGCGCATTGACTACAGCGTCGATCTTCTCAGGCATTTTGTGGAGTCCCTCTTTGTCGATTCTGTGTCCGCAGTATGTGATTTCGTCCTTGAAGAATTCACATTTCGTTATTTCAGCCCTGAGATTGTAAGGCAGGGAGGCAGAGGCAGCGGTAAAGGCAGAAAGAGAGATAGGCAGACAAACGTACAGCCAGCAGGCCGGCAGGCAAAGGCAGGCTAATTGATGGGCATTGTCTTGTCTTGTAGAAACAAAGAGACATATACACTTGTTTGAGCTAAGTAACTTATTTTAAGTAGTAACTACCAGTTTATCTAACGTCAAAAAGCACACCATACGTTACAAAACATAGTTACAACGCATACATATCCTTGATCAAATGATAAGTTTATAATGTAACATAACGGTTGAAGTATGTTGGGGAGGGCCTGCTTAAGAATTATACGTTTTATTCCATCCCATGAAGATCTAGAGGTTTTAAAATTCTGGATAATTCCTTTTATCTCATTTGGAGTGGCTGGCGACAGAAACATTGAATTTCTATAGACACCTTTGAGATAATGATCAGGACTCCCTCATACAACTGGCATCTTATCAGCCAACTCTGGGCCTTTATTCGTAAAATATGTATTAAATTTATCAGCTATGTGCTTTCTTTTAATAATTACCATCAATTAGTGACTGGTCATTATATATAATTAGTTCTTTCCTTCTTATATTAGTCTTTAGAATTCTCTAGTTTTTTTGTAAGTTTCCCTTGTGTTTATGAAACTCATGTCGGTGGTATGCTCTTTCTGCTATGTTAATAAGGCAATTTAATTTATTTCTATATCTTTTGTAATTAGTTTCATTGTAAACAGTCGGTTTTTAAAAGTAATACTTACTTATACAATTTGTGTTTGGTTCTAATGGAATGACTAAAGGCCGCCCGTGACCAAACAACATTGCCGACATGGCACACGGACACCTGTCGGGAATGTGCTTGGTCGGCGACAAGTTGTTAGGTCGAGTCGCAACGGTGTGCTCGGACACTGCAAGGGCGATTTGGGTTAAGTGCATATTTAAATTTTGCATAGGCGGCCATTATAACGTTTCCTTCATTTCCTGCAAAATTTGTCTTACGATTTTCTTGAAAATTTCACAGCATATTTAACCTCCATTGACACAAGTGCTGTGGAAAACTCGTGAAATTCTCATACCTAATTTTTCAGAAAAAACCACCCAAACTCAATTTCGCCCCAATCTGGTGACGGATTTTTAAATATTGGTGCTTGCTGCAAAATAGCCACTAAGTGAATACGCGAGCGACTAGCGTATATTTATTGCTACCTCGTGAAAGATATAATGCAGTAATACATTCAGTATTCACTGAACTAACACGTGCCATGTCAAAGTACTCGAAAAAATTCACACATCACATCAAAACGGTATTTTCAAGGGCACTCTTTCGGTCGGTAATGGCGGACGAATCCTTAATGTGGTCTTACCCCATTTTGTAGCGTCATGTCGCAGCCCCTACTGCCATCTGATGTTAGCTAGGGTTACTACTACGAAAAGTGGCGCCACCTTTGGAATATAGTGAGTACCCCGCCGACTACCCGTTGCATAGAACGCCTTTGTGTTTCGCCTTTTTCTATACGTCTGTTTGCCGCTTTGTCTTTGAGAAAGAAAATATGATCACTACAATTATAGATCTGCTCGCCCGTGAGCAGCATGGTCATGGAGCGCAGGATAATCTTGTACAGGGGCTACGGGAAAATGATTATAGACGTATACCGTAATTTCTTACGGATGACACCAGAGGTTTTCACGTTTCTACTCGATCTGATCAAGCCTGCGTTTGAGAAGCAAACAACCCGATATCGTGCTCCCATCACCCCCTCTGAACGGCTGACCATCACGTACCCTACGTTTTTTGGCCATTGGCACGTGTGTGACGTCAGTGGCCAGGCGACTGCTGATTGGCTCATGTGTTTTGTTGGTGTTGCGGGGTGTCGCCGACCAAAAACCGGTCGACGGACATTGCATTTGTGGCGTCTTTTGTTACACGGACACCATCGGGGATATTCGATTTTGGAGTGTCCCTTAGTCGCCGATTAAAGCCTTGTCTTTTGTCATAGGAACTCCGGACACTGCATTTTCCTTAGTCGGCGACACCTGCCGATACCCTGAGACACGATTTGTCGCCGTCTAAGCTACACAAATCGGTTGGTGACCGCCGGCCTTAAGTCCCATAGTAATCCATGGTTTATGTTTTCTTGCCCTGTTAGTTTTTTAATAAGTGGAGATGATTTACAGTATACAAATAAAAATGTCATTAAGGAACTTACAATACCTTTCTTGAGGATCTCTGGAGGCATAAATTTAATTCCGTCTTATCAATATTCTCTTTAAATGTAGTAGTATTTTGTTCATTATATATTCTAGTGTCTATTACTGTAACTACCTTTGTGTCATTACTTTATTCAGTAAGTAAGAATATTGGTAAATTATCATAAATATCTGTATATATTATTCCTTGGAACTGACAGTTTGTGCCAAGTATATAATTGCTGTATATATTATCTATGACCGTGGCAGTAGTTGCTGTTATTCTACTCGGCTTAGTGATAAGGGGATAAATGAATCTATGTAATCTTGAGTTTCCCTGTGGCTACCATAATTAAGTAAATTAATGTTAAAATCACCCATCATGTAACACTGTTTATTTTCAACCTTAAGAGTTTCTATAATCATAACATGTTCAGTAAAAGTGGTAATGTTTGTACTAGGTGGTCGATAGACAATACCAACAAATGTTTTCCTCTTATTATTATTATGTGTCACAAACTGAGTCTTGGTATCAATAAACACAAATTACAGACATTCGCTTATGTGACTCATTTCTGATGACTCGGTAAACTCAAGGGAACTATGAACATTCAAGGATACACCACCTCCCTTCTTGGATGGTCTAGCTAAATGAATACTTTTATACTCAGGTAATTCACATAAGTCAACATTGTCGTTATTTAACCAAGTTTCACTTAGACCAACTGTTAATATGTTGTCAATCAGTGATAAGAAATCATTCAGTTTACCAGTGTTCTTTGATAAGCTTCTAATATTTAAATATGCATGATTGAGAATTTTTCCTCACTAAGATTTTGAGACATTTTGCATCATATGGATTCAAGGTTGATTTATAGCTAAAATACTACACTACCCTATAAAGACACGGGTGCCTATTTTGTCAAAGAAACATCCATCAAGGTAACAGTTTAACAATTTAACCGCATAAGATTGTTTTTTGCTTCTGTGTATATTAGCAGTATATTTGGTTGGCCATTTAAAGGCATTTGGCACCTGTATATATTTTTTTAAGGATGCCTTTTTGCCAAATATGTAACAGTTCTAGTTCAGAAAATTAACTCATGCAACCCACGGAAATACGAATAGCTCTAAATGACCAGGAGTAATGTTCGTGGATGATACAATAACACAAACTAATTTAACGTGCACAAATGGTTTAAATTGTATCTTACTGAGTACTTATTTGACAAAATATGTACTCGTGGTTGACCGTACAGTACATGTGGGGTGCAGTTTTGGCTAGAAAGTCAAATCTTGCACCCATAGAAAGGTAAAAGATATGGAAGGCAAATTACAAATTAATATCTAGAGGTGTCACATCAGAGCAATGTTAATTTAGTTTGGCTGCAGTTGCCAATCATGTTTTAATGTGTATCTCTCATCTCAATCCCGAAACCGAAGGACGTGGGGGCACCGCTGATCCTTTTCGGGACAGCTCCCTCCATCTCTGGCGGTAACAAAGTCCATCCAGGTCCATTCTTGGATGTTGTCCACCCACTCCTTCTTTTGTCTTCCTGGTCTTCGTTTTCCTTCCACCGTGCCATGGAGAACGGTCTTGGCTAGGCCGCCCGATCTTGTTACACGGCCGTACCACTGGAGCTTCCTTTTTCTCACTGTTGTCAGCAGTTCCTCGTAAGGCCCTGTGTGTGCTTCAATCATGTTGCGCACAGTCTCGTTGGTGACATGGTCAGTGTAGCTGATGCCCAAGATATTTCACCTAATTTCCATACCTTGTATTCTATATGTCTCGCATGCGTACAGGTAGATGGAGATGACCAGGGCACGCATGAGTCCGAGCTTGGATTTGAGACTGATGCTCCTGTCTATCCAAATGGGCTTCAGTCTTGCCAAGGCAGCTGTTGTCTGTGCAGTTCTGACAAGTATCTCAGGTTTGGAACCTTCGTCTGAGATTACTGCTGCCAGGTATTTGTGATCTGAGATAGTGATCTGAGCCTCGATGCACTTTGGACTGTTAGTCATCAGATTGGTCTTTTCTGCGCTGATCTCCATTCCATACTTGGGTGATGTCATCTCCAAGCAAGCTACCAGGCGCACAAATTCTTCTTCACTCCTGCCAATGCATCAATGTCGTTTGCAAAACGGAAGTTTGAGATAGGACAACCTTCAATGCTGACTGTTCATCATGATCGAAGGTTCTGTTGTTCAATTAAATTCAATAACTTTATTCCGGAATATTACATCCATATAGACTAGACTATAACTGATAACTGTAAATATATAGCAACTTTCGCCAGTGACGACATGGTGGTTATGTGTATAATGTACCACTGTTCATAATACTCTGTATATTGCATTGTCCGATTTAGCTACTCACGTCATAAAACTATACACATTGTTTCTGATCAACATTTTGCTGGTGGGTAATCCTCGTGATACAAACATATAACTAGCTCTACTATCTCTAGGTTCACTGCACAACAACCTAAATATATTAGTGCATGTTACACTTAGTTTTCTAATTGATTATGTTCTATATAGTTCCACTATAACTGACACGGATATAATGAAGTACGATATTATCTTAACAGAGTACACTTTACAGCTTCTGTACACATATAGAATTTTCGGATTAAGGCATTACCCTGAGCATAGATTCGTTTGTACTGCCTAGCCATATTGTCATTGTCACTGAGATCTTCCGTGATAATATGCACAAGATATTTACATTTGGTAATGTTTCACCATTCAATACAAAGTTTGGGAGGTGTATATCTTTGAACCTTTTACAGCAAAACATCGTAACATTACTTTTGGCACAATTATATTTGATATCATGTTCTATTCCATGTTCTGAACAGACAGATAACAACATTGGTAAACCCATAGATGAGAGAGCCAAGAGCACTTAATACATTAATTTACTTAATTACATCAGCATACATCAAATGATTAATTGACGACATGCCTCTTATACATCCAGCATTAACATTGTTTAATTTTTTACTGAGATCATCCATGTAAACACAAAAAGATAGGGAGAAAGAATTCCTCCTTGGCGTACCCCATTACTAACAGAAAAGCTGTCCGACATGATATTTTTCCAACGTACATACATTGTTGGAGTAGAATACCAAAATTCTAACTATGTACATGGGTATACCCCGTTTTACGAGTTTCTCAAACAGAACATAATGATTTACACGATCAAATGCTTTGGAAGCATCCAAAACATGAATGTACATTATTGTTCAGGTTACGATACTTTAGTATAGCTTTGAAGGCATATATATATATATACACATATCTGTACTTTGTTTAGCCTTGAAGCCAAACTGATTATTACATAATAATACTACAATGTATTTGTATAGCGCCAGAATAAATCAGATTGCTCTCAGACGCTTTACATGCATGTACACGTAACTATTTAGAATTGTATTATAGATAGAAACAAAAATCATTGTAAAATGTATACCATAAAATAATAATTAAAATATTCATTGCATAATTATTATACCTCAATGTACAAACAATTAAAAATTATATGATAAGTATTAAATAATATAAAATAAATAAGTGAATTAAAGTGTAATAAATAATGTTAAAATAATAATAATTACTTAAAATATTGGCAAGTGCGTTTGATAAAGTCCACGTGATCATATTACAGAAACGCTATTCGAAAAAGGTGTGTTTTAAAAGGTGTTTTGAACTGTGGCTGTGTCTTTGCCATCCTGACACAGTCCGGCAGTCTGTTCCATAAACTGGCGATCACCGTGAGTGATCGTCTGCGTAGCTACTTACATGTAGTTAAGCTGTAGGCAATACGGTCATAAATTATTTTTCTAAAACTTTGGACACTATACTGCCTAGAGCAATATGTATGTAATTACTCTTGCTACATATGCTAGCACTTTCGTTTTTAACAATGGGCACAAGTACAACATATAGCATAGATTCATGTAAAATACCATGAACAAAATAGTCTAGTAAAACACATAGACAACAGTAGAATTATTATGTCACTGCAGTGTTTTAGATGCTCTGCACATATACCATCCAAGCCACAACTCTTGTCGTCTTTTAGATCTTTCATGGCATGGATAATCTCCAGCCAGATGTGCCCATCCAAGAACACCTTGGGATCATCGACTCCTGCCAACACGTAGAACGAGCTGTAGTACTTCGGATACTTGGACTCAAGTAGTTAACATGTTACGTTGACATTCAGTTTGCTGTCCGAGTATCGCTTTAGGTCATTATCACTCTGATCTAGAGAAAAGCGTGTGGCAAATATTTTCGCTTTTCCTTTTCGCTTCACATCAGTCGTAATACCGTCAACTTTAGCAGACCCGACTATAGGTTTCTTTCCTTCATCGCAGACACAACAGGACATGGCTGCTGAGCACATAGATCTGATGCATTGGGCGCTTACTTGCTTTACTTACAACAGTGCTCCACTGTCTTTCAATTCCCACTTCTGTCTCCACCGGCTCTGGAGCAGCTGCACTGTCTGCAGGCAGTGCGGCAGATGGTTCTACAGGGGGCAGGGCAGTCATAGGAGCGAACTCCACACTGACCACAGGCTTCTTCTGCTGAGCCTGACGTCTCGGTTGGCTTGCCTTTGTGTCAACATCAGGGCAGTCCTGCGTCCTCACTCCCAGCATCTCACACTCAAGTTTACGTACCCTTTTCATGGTCTCAGCACACACCTTTGTCAGGTTCTCTGCCGTGGTCTGCTGGCATGTTATGCCACCTCTCAGCAGTTGCACTTCGTCATTGAGGCTCTCTATCTTTGTCAAGAGCACCGACACATCTAGCGAGTCAAATGTGATCGGAGAAAGATCCCCCAAGTTCCTTGCCACAATGTATGGAATAACATCAACGTCAGGGTCGAGTTCGTTCATTCGCTTCACGACATCCTCGAGGTTCTAATCATTTTTTGGTGAGTTCCCTCGAATCACTAGGACATGTCTCATATAGTTTTCGTTTCGCAGCTTCTATTTCGTCCGATCGGTAGTGTTTTACGCACAGTTGAATGACTGTCTCGGAGGGCAGCAAGATTTTGTTCTGCTCGAAGCACAACAGTTCATTAACAACCACAGTTGGGACACCATCCGCATCGTTGACATTGTTATTGTTCACAGTAGCAGCTTCCTGTGTTTCAATTTCAGATTCACAGCCAAAGCAATCTGGATTCAAATTATGTATTCATAATCCCAGAATGTTCGCTGTACATTCATGTACCACTTCACAAGGTGTGTTTCTACCAGGACGGAAACCAGCTTGTTCTTCAGCTATAATGTTTTCTGCCTGTGGTTTCAGCCTGTTGAGGGTGACCTTCAGTAGTGCTTTGCTGGGATGGCTTATAAGGCTGCTAGTGCGATAGTTTTGGCACTGCTGGAGATTGCCTTTCTTCGGTAACGTTATCACCAGAGACTGAGTCCATGTGTATCACAGAGACCAAATTATTATTATTATTACTAGCATTTCTATAGCGCCATATCTCCGAGACCAGCCCGTTCATAGGCGCGTACACACATTATAAGACGTACATGGAAACAAATGTAAAAATATATATGTATAAAGATGCCGGTAAATGTAATAATTATTAAGATTTACAAGATTGTATATATATAATGTGACCAACATACGTGACATATTTGCACAAATATTAATATAATTAAGAAAGAGAATACACATTATGGTATATAAAATTGTATTAAAATATAAATAATAACAAATTAATTAGAATACATTATATAATAGAAATAAATTAATTGATTAAATACATATTCATAAAAAAAAGTGTCCTACAGCACAGTTCCTCAGTCGATGTACGCCTGCTTAAATAGATACGTTTTAAGGCAAGTTTTGAATTTATCCAAAGTCTCTATTTGACGAACGTTTATTGGTAGAGCGTTCCAGAGCGTAGGTCCAGACACGGAGATAGCTCGTCTGCCGTAGCCTTCTAAGTTGTAGCGCGGGACTACAAGCAGATGTAGATCAGCAGATCGGAGGTTGCGGGTGGGCGTGTACGGTATTATGAGATCTTGGATATACGCTGGAGCAAGACCATATAAAGCCGTGAAAACAAGGACCAGCAGTTTGTATTGGATACGCCAGCGAACTGGAAGCCATTGCAGTTCGACCAGCACAGGTGTTATGTGCTGGTGCTTTCGGTGTCTTGAAATTAGTCTTGCTGCCGAGTTCTGTACCATCTGCAATTTGGTCATAAGTGCCTCGGTGATGCCGTACAGGACCGCGTTACTGTAGTCCAGCCGCGATGTCACCAGGGCGTGGACTAGTGTCTTACATGCATCAGTAGTAAGACAATGTCTTATTTTTGAAATTGCGTAGAGATGGTAGTACGCTGACTTGGACATCTATGACACGTGTGACGACATTGTTAGTCCAGAGTCGATTGTAATCCCGATGTTGCGGATGGTAGGTGACGGAACAATGTTACATCTGCATACACTAACACACGAAACGTCATGCAGGTGTTTACGATTTGGTGCCGAGATGATAATAGCCTCGGTCTTGTTTTCGTTCAACAGTAGATTGTGGTCTGACATCCACTACTTCGCTTTTTCGGTGCATCGCTCGATGCGGTCAACCGCAACAGCGGCTTCTCCATCCCACGTTCCACTCAACTCAACATACAATTGGGCGTCATCTGCATAAAGATGGTATTGCAGCTTGTGCCTTCTGAAAATAGCACCCAATGGCAGAGTGTATATGGAGAAGAGAATTGGGCCCAGCACAGACCCCTGTGGGATGCCAGATTCGAGCAATGTTCTATTTGAGTTGTGACCACTAATGCACACTGACTGAGTCCGGTTCGACAGGTATGACTCCAGCCATTTCAGTGCGATGCCTTCAATGCCTATGCTGCGCAGCTGGTTGATTAATATCAAGTGGTCAACAGTATCAAACGCCGCACTCATATCGAGCAGCACTGCTAGCACACCTTTCCTTTTGTCAAGGGAATGGAGAAAAATAGGGCACTCTGGACTTAACAAGGTGGGAGATTGTTTTAGCCAGAAAATCAAAGTTTGCACCTACAAAAAGGTGCATAATGGCGCAATATGACCTGATGTATTACGTATATTTGCCACAACAGCAAAATGCCAATATGATTTGCTTAACACTTTACAGTGGTGTCTTAACAAAAATACACTCGCAACTTTGCAGGGTGGGTAATGTTTCTGCCAGGAAATCCATATCTGCACATGCAAATAGGAGCGAAAAGTTTCCAAATGACCAGGAATAATGTCTACTGGTTTCACAATAGCAAAATACTAGTTTTATTTGATCAATGTTTTACACTGGTGCTTTAAAATGTATTGTGGGAACAACAAAGGCACTCGCTACATTACATGATGGGATACTGTTTTGACTACAAAATCAATGCTTATACCCACAGAAAGCTGTAAAAGTACCCAGTATGACCAGGAGTAATATATCAAAAGGTGCTACAATAGTACAAACTATTTCAAGTGGCTGTGTTTGCACTGGTATGTTAAAACGTATGTTAAGGTCAAAAAAGGCGTTTATGACCTTATTGGGTGTGACATGTTTCCTGCAACCTTAGAGGGTGGAGGCCATATTTTGGCCAGAAAATCAACCCATGAACCCATATATATATATATATATGTGGTGGATGTTTTTGTTGCCCCATATATTTCAGCAGAGATAACCGAATTCTGATGGACGGTACCGAAAATTCATGAGCATGCCTTATATGCATCTGAACGATGTCACGAACTGAAAACTCCAAGTACGCGGAGTTATTATATGAATATATCGTGATCGTCATTTGTGATTAATTAAACATAAATCTAATAAAATAATTGTATAGAATAACATGAATTAGTCATATTAACAGGTTTAATTAATATTTTTGTACATTATAAGGATATTAAAATTATCAAATAATTGCTTTAAATAAATTCCCTCCATCTGCTTAGAGTTGCATTCTGAGTAAACTTACCCTTCTAAACTGTTCTTAAAAAGGTGTTATGTGCAACACAGACAATATTTATTTGATCATACTTGCTACAGTATATATCACTTTGGCATTTGATATGTTATTTGATAAAATATGCTTTTTGAAAAATTACCGGTTTCCAGGTCCGGCCAGCTGAATAATAAATGTATGGCACGCGGATATATAATACTTCGTCTTTTGCGCAATTTTATCTTAAAGCTGTATGAAACAAATTATTAGTTGAAACAAACTTTACACGGAGTTTAGGTGGTGTATAGAGCAGCATGATGTATGAGGCATGTTGACTGACTGGATTTTTGTATTTAAAAGATTGACGATCTCAAAATGCAACTAAAATCAACTACTCCGTGATAAATGGTGATATTCATGTTGGTGGCCATCTTGAATTTGCCACCCTATTTATAATATTTTTTTCTCAAATTAACAGATACTCTGAGGAAATCAAGAATCATCGGTAAGAGAAAAATGTATACTGAACATATTAATACAGTGAACGGTAGGCAATTTTTTACAATCGCCATTATGAAATTCAAGATGGCGGCCCTCTACTACCTTTCATATACAAACATTAATACAAAAGGGTTTGTCATTGCTAAGGGTTTCAGGTAACATTATAAACATTTAAAGAATTATTTTAAATAATATGTTAATGAAAAATAACCGCAATTTGTATGGTGGGCCGCCATCTTGAATTTGGTAAACTTTTCCTGCTTAGAAAAAAATCACCCTTATTCGTTAAAACCTTTATAACATAAAGATTCATAATCAGGTGAAAGTTTGCTTTTAACTAACATGCTGCACGAAACCGTGTGCGGAAGGGATTCCTAGCTAACAACTGGGTGTTGTAGCGAACGCGTTTCTACGATTTCTCGATTCGACTCCAAACGTTGAACATTTGCATGAGGTCAAACTTTGCGACGAGCAGACGGTAGTCGCTATCGGGTAATGTGCCGGCGTATGTCGCCACATCGCGGCGCTGTTCTTGTCACGTTGTTTTGTGACGAGCGGCGTGTTGGAATGCGGTGTTGCAGACAGACAGGTCGTGTACCTCAAGAAGTCGGCGATGGCTATGTCGTTGATGTTCCGCCTGCCACGCAAGTGTTGTCCTGTAAAATCTTTGTCGAACTTCCTGTTACCAAGCTTGCTGATGAAATAGTCAGCGATAGGAAGCGTAATGTATCAATACTCGCTTTAAAGAGGTCCTTTTATAATGACCACTAAACATTTACGTATTTACTATTCCTTTGTCCTAACATAACCAACACATAGAAATCATTTTACTGATACCATAGTAATTTAATCCCCTTGTTCACGCCTGCAAGCGTACGTGCGTGCGTGCGTGCGTGCATCAATCGGGGGGGGGGGGAATCACATCTGCACAAAACGCCGATAAATAATTGTGTTTACGCGAATCATTTTGAGCATGCTGCCACGTGGATGATTAATTCTGCAGCCCGAGTATGAATATTCATACACGCGCAGTGAACCACACCAAGACCGCAAACACACGCGCGCGTGCGCGCACACACACACACACACACACACACACACACACACACACACACAGAGAGAGAGAGAGAGAGAGAGAGAGAGAGAGAGAGAGAGAGAGAGAGAGAGAGAGAGAGAGTGAGATTCGTATGTTCACAGACTGTTCTTAACGCTACAGCTACGATTGTTAGTAAACCTGGCTGGCAAGTCATCATTCAATGTAAACGTTTTAGGTTTGTTAAAAAGTACACAATAATAATAATAATAATGTATTTATTTCAGACAATCATCATGTCCATATATAAAAATACATCAATAAAAGTATGTAAATTAATATAAAATACATCGATAAGAACATGTTAAATAAATCCCGGACCCACTGGTGCCGCAGTTTCGAAGTGCAATACATGTCGCTAGTTTTAATGCTATAAATAGTGGGATTCAAAGACATGTTAATCCTATTCATTAGACTAAAAATAGCCTTTCTGATTACACATTTACCCGAGCTGACATTAGCTGTAGCAAACATGTGGCTAGCGCTACATCTCATGGGCAAATTGTTCAATATCCTGAAAGAGTTGTATTATGCAGCAACGAATTGCTGAAAATAAACTTTTCTAAAGTTCACCAACAACGCACACATATTACCAAAATACGCTGTAAATAGCTTATTTTACAGCAGTTGAACAAAAGTGAAATTTTTGACGTAACATATTACTCTTGGCTTACAAAAGTCTCACTTTGGCTTGCATGTCAGACTCATCTGACAAGTTATTAGAAATGACACAATACCGTGTTGCAACGGAATTTTGCAATGCACGAATTGTGTACACTAGCAGATCTGCACTCTAGTATACATAAGTTTTTATCAATGAATTTTTTTTTTAAATCTAATAATAGATCAGATCAAGTTGCGCTGCTTCATGTAAATGGCACATTTGATAATAATAATACTCGCTAAAACAAATTAAACATTTATTTTTGACATGTTACTTTACCGTTACTGTACATTTTTCACGAGAATGGCCCATATGTATAATTATATACAACATTAAATATCAGAGCAAGAATAAAGGAACATATACAGTGCACTCTGGATAAGGTCGAACTTCCAGGGACCGATGACAATACTGACAAGTGGAATTTCTTATAACTAGAAAGTTATCAGAAGGTCCCCATGTTGGGTCCTTTGCATTGGACCGAGGAAAAGATTGACTTAACTTAGCAAAAATCAACTTATGTGAGTTCGAGTTATCTGGAGTGCACTGTATATGACCAATGCATACAGGTAATTATGTAGAAGCAAATTAAAAGTTGGCCAACGTAATGGATTGGGATTTTAGTCTGACTTAATCAACATAAAACGATTCTCTTGTATTTCTTTTCCATTTAGCCAGCTGTACACTTGGTAATAAGTCCCATTATCCAATATCTAAACTGAATTAATCTGCAAAGTGTTGAGTTAGTTAACTCATATTTAGGCTCAGTTTCCTAAATTCAACTTTGTACACCACTACATGTTTCAAATGAATTTGTGCAATCGATCGATTTGTGCATCCAAATGCACATCATCCCGTCATTATGTTGCAAAGTAGGAGTACATAATAAAATGTATTCTTTCAAGATTATGCTCATCATGTTTGGATTGTTTTCTACAGCATATTCTTCAAAATTTGTTGAAACAAGTTTGTGTTAGGTGAACTATACTGGGAATAGTGTATAAAAGGTGTCGACAAAGTTGCTTTTACAATAATTTTGGAAAAGTAATCAAATATAAATGTTCCACAAAATTCAAAATGTTTTAGGGATCTTCTTGAGCTAAATACACCAATGGTGAATGAAAACAGTATCTTAAAGTATGCGTTACTTTTATAGTTTTGTAATTTTATAACTTGATTTCCATCATATAATGGCCATTTTATTTGTTATCGAAACAAATTCAATATATTTTATCTAAATGATGGGCAGAACAAATAATTATGCACTCCCAGTACAAAATAAAACATGTTTTCACACTGATGCAATATATTTTAATATTTTGTCGACAATAATGTTATTATGCTCTTGATAGATCTACATTTTTCAAACTAAAATTGAACCTTATGTAAATAGGAAAGTACATAACAATCTCTGTTATTTTAATATGGAAAATTTCTTCGTATAATGTACATTCATGAGCATGCCTTATACGGATCGTGAAGGTGGGGCCAAAGTAGAAACTCCGCGTACGCGCAGTTATTTGTTCGATATATTGTCAGGGTCATTAGTGATTAATAAAACATAATTCTAATGAAATAAAGGCATATGATGAAATAATAATATTAACAGGATTATTTCATAATTGCATACATTACAAAGACAATAACATTCTTAAAGAATCGCTTTAAGATACTATGGGGGTGCAAATACTATCTTACACGGGCAAGCTTAGTCACCCATTAGTTTTCCATGTTAAGGTGTGGTTGGCGCAACAGGTTATATAATATAGGACAATACGTCCTAATATAAATACGCCACTGGTTTTTGTTGATATTCACACGCGCCACTACCAACCAGCGGGTCACCCCATCGTCACATAAAAGAACCTCTCTCAATAACATTTTAACAATGGATATTATTCATCGTGAGGGTTGGTTTTAGGGTTAGTGGAAAGAAAAAAGAGATAGACAAAGAAAAACGAAATCCTTGATAGTGAAGTGGCACCATTTCCTTAATTCCTTAGTTAAGAACAAACCATTATGGAAACGGCTCGCCAATATTCTCGCCCCCGACCGACTAATGCTACTGATGGAACATTTCAATATACCTAATGACCTATGATAACTTTTTGCGTAATAAGCACGTACGGACAAGCACCACGTGACTTTTACGTATACCGTGCACCCCATTGTTAACGTGCGCTTCACAAATACGCGACAAGGCTAGCTTCGCTACCTTTATTCTGTATCTGAAAAGAATGGAAGCGCGGTTAATCAGCACCACAGAACTAGTAATGGTGCGACGAAATGAGGTGAAGCTCAACGTAGGGGGCACGTACTTTGAGACCAACATGAATACGCTGCGCAGATGGCGTAACACAATGTTGGCGAGACTGGACGTGAATTCGGAACACTACAGAGCGGATAAGGACGAGTACTTCTTCGACAGAGACGCGGTGCTGTTCTGCGCGGTTCTTGACTTTTACCGCTATGAGGAGATGCATTTCCCGCACAACATCTGCGGCGCGGTGGTGCGGAGAGAGTTGGAATATTGGGGCGTCAACGAGAAGTATGTGGCGCCGTGCTGTTGGCATTTCTTCAAGACTTGCAAAGACAACGAAGTGACAAATGAACTGCTTTTCGAGAAGATAGACGACTTTTCGGGCGAAGAGTACAAGTTCTCGAGAAGAGCACGCATTTTCGGTTCAATTTGGAACTTTCTAGAAGACCCTGCGTCGTCGAGTGTCGCCAGGGTAAGGTTTTATAGGTGTGTGTGTGCGTGTGTGCGCGCGCGCGCATGCGTATATGCGTGCGTCTAAAATGTTAAGCCCTGCAGAACGGGCTTAACATTTACCCAAAAATGTTACGACCTGCAGAACGGGCTTAACATTTTGGGGTACAATTATTTGTCATTTGCCCAGCGGTAATTTGCCCAGTGTTTATTTCCCAGCAGTCATTTGCCCAATGGTCTTTCGCCCAGTTTCCACAGTGAATAAGTTTAACCCTAGAGTTTGTGAAAGTTTGCCTAACAGGAGACACTGAGATAGTGTAACTGCTGCATATCTAGAGGGCTCAATGGTGCTTTGAAGTCACTTCTCCTGCGAACTATCCTGTTCACACGAGCCCGTGAGTTTAGTGGTTGAACATATACATATGAATCGGAACGGGGACGGCTGAGCTTCCCAATATTTAGTCAATATTTTTGAAGTTTTTGGTGAACGTCATCCAAGTTGCATCCCACGTTCTTGCGACGGTATGTCCGACAGAAGCTTGGCAAATCTCCAACAGCACCCCGCCGCACCGTCTTCCAGTGTCATATCAGAGCATCCAACAAAATTCACATAAAGTGATTTGCAATTTCACCGCGATCAATGTAAAACAGCACCCCATCCGTTTTCAGACCAAAGTCAACATTATGTCCGACAGCAGCGAGGTGTTTGCATAATAAATATAACACATGAGTAGTACAGTATGTAGTTCTCGTGGGAGGTTGGCGTGGTGGATAGTGGTAATGATGTAATTTTCGGTGTAAGGGCAAAGGTCAAAATATCAAGGTCAAAGGTCGGGTGGCGCCTTCTGGCGTTTAGGCCATGGTCAAATAGCGCCCCTGGCGAATAGACGATGAACTAAATAACTATGTCTCAATAGGTCGAATGACGTTATTAAACAGGTCATTGCGCAAGCGCATTTGAGACTTTTCTTATGTCGCATTGGTGGTGAAAAAAATGTCCGGTATAGCACCCCCTAGCGGTTACATTTAGAACTAAGCAATTAGGCCAAATCCTCACGAATAGTTAGTGAACTAGAAAAATAGGTCAAATGACGTTTTAAACAGGTCATTGCGCATGTGCAATATTGTCGTTTCTTATGCCGGATAGGTGGTGAAAATTTTTTTCGGGTATAACGCCACCTGGCGTGTACACTTAAAACTACAAATACGTGAAATAAAATTGTGTTCAGAATTTGTTTTACATATTTCTTCAATTTACACTGAGTCGCTCCAAAAATCAATCGATTTTGGTGGAATTTGGGGCTTGATCCTTGAAACACGCATTCATGCTCAATCGGCAAATGACACATATAGGTCAAAGTTATAGGTCAATGTCCAAGGTAGAAGATAGAGGGTGGTTCCGCCTGTCGGTACTTTTGGCCCATAGGCCGAGGCTTAGCCCAAGGACCGAGCACTTGTTTGACTGGTAATGACGTGTATAAAATGTGGTATTATAATAAGGCGTAATTAATAAAAGGATTATAAATTCAACGAATGGGTATATATTCAAGCTGGTTGATTTGATAGAAACGGTCGAGTACATACAGGGCAATGGTATAGTGGAACCCGTATACCTTTTTTGAACTAGAAAATAGGTCAAATTATATAATATCCGGTTAAAACACAGCTTTACCACGAGTCTATTCATACTGAACACCGACAGCATTTGAACCTGCCACACACGACACTGGGACATCATTATCAAACCTATTCCCGTTTACCGTACAGGTTCACGATGTCTTCCACTTACCATACAGGTCTATGACCTTCCCATCACCCTAGTTCTGGTTACAGTTCATTATGGCTTACGGTTACCGTATACCTTCACGATGACTTTTAAAGCTCACTTTCGGTTAACGTACAGGTCTACGACTTTCCCATCACTTTACTTCTGATTAACGTACAGTTTAACAATATCTTTGCGTGATTCTCAGAAATTATATATATAAGTCCGGTGCTACAGGCATCCAGGTCGTCATTCGTACCACTACAGTGTTATGGCAGCGTCATGCTGAAAATACCCTACTACTGGTCTCCATCTAACATATAAACAGAGTACTACATTGTACGGAAGCGCCCCTAGGTAGAGAAATTGTTTTGCATAATTTCAATACCACGACAATACTATGACTAACGTCATGCTGAAAAACACCCAACTAGTACACTCCTGTGGCCTTCAGCGACAGTAACGAAGATGATTCGTCTGTCAACCGACCAGTCATACCGTCAACATTCTACTCACCGGAACCGGAACCCCAACCTGAACAGGAGGTCGCTGTGAAACCGAAACGCATTGCATTTTTTGGGGGCCGACTCTCCCCTGCCGGGTCGAAGCATTCGGTCGGGTGTTTAATTCGGTCGAGCATACCCACCAATACAGAAAGGCTTTGTACCATGGCGACGTCGAATGTGCAGAGCGCATCACAGCAGCAAAACACGCATACTTGACAAAAACAGAAAAGCAAACAGATTGGGGAGATGAGTTCTGGTTGGAACGATGTCCATGTTCACTGAATGCGGTGTTTGCTGCTCGCAAATTTCAAAGCACCAAATAATTTGAGAGCCGTATTGTTGGCAACCTGAAATGCTGAACTGGTGGAGCGTGTACCATCGAAAGAAGGCTTTTGGGGACTTGGACGTCGCTACAAAAACGGTCAAAACACTCTCGGAAAACGTTTGTGCGATGTGCACGACGACTTGTAGACACCGCGACTCCTGAAACAGTTGCTCTCGGTGTTCAGTATAGAAAGACTGCTGTTTGAGCAGATAGACTCATAGTAAAGCTGTGTCTTAACCGGAAATGATATAATTTGACAAATTTTTAAAAAGTTAAAAATAAAGACATACGGGTTCCACTATACCATTGCCGTATATGTACTCGTCTTCTCTATAAACCAGCTTGAATACATACTCATCCGTTGAAATTATAATTCTTTTATTAATTACGCCTTATTATAACACCACATGTTATACCCACCATTACCAGTTAAACAAGGGTTCGGTCCTTAGGCTACGCCTCGACCTACGGGCAAAAAGAACCGATAGGCGGAACCACCCTCTATCTTCTACCTTGGACCTTGACCTACAACTGTAATCTATAACTTTGACCTGCCACCAAGAAATTTGACCTACATGTGACATAATTTGCCGATTGAGCATGAATGTCTATTTTAAGGAGCAAGGCGTTAATTCCACCAAATTCTACAACATTTTATTTGACGTAAAGTTTAGTTTTAAATGTACACACCAGGGGGGCGCTATACCCAAAAAATGGTGCACCACCTATCCGACATAAGAAACGATAACATTGTGCCTGCGCAACGACGTGTTTAATTACGTCATTTGACCTATTTTTTTTAGTTCACTATCTATTCGTCAGGATTTGACCTATTTTTTAGTTATAAATGTATATGCTGGATGCTATACATAAAAAATGGTTTACCACATATGCGACATAAGAAAAGACATTTTGCGCATGCAAATGCTATTTAGTAATGTCATTTGGCCCATTTTGACCTAGTTATTTAGTTAATTACGTATTCGCCAGGGGACGCTATTTGATCTTGACCTAATCGCCAGATGGCGTTACTTGACCTTGACATTTGACCTTCCACCGGAAGTGACGTCATTTCTACCGACGCCAAAGCCAATTTCCCACGAGAACTACATAATATATTTCTCACATATCATTGTTTGCTGTAAATGTGTACATTCCCTGATATGATATGTAGGTGTTGTCCTTATTGTTGTTGTTGCTGCTGCTGCTGTTGTTGCTGATGTTGCTGCTGTTGCTGCTTTTGCTGCTTTTGCTGCTGTTGCTGGTGCTGCGGCAGTAAGCACGCTCGCACGATATTGTAGGTGTTGTTTTTTCAGTTGGTACATTCGTACGACATTGTAGGTGTTGTTGTTTCAATTGATACGTTCGTTCGACATTCTAGATGTTGTTTCAGTTGGTACGTTCGTTCGACACTTTAGGTGTTGTTGATTCAGCTGATACGTTCGTTCGACACAGTAGGCGTTGTTGTTGCAGCTCTACAGCTACTGGATTGGTATCGCTCTCATTCTCTCCATCTTCGTCACCATACTAAGCAACGCGGAGGAGTACACGGTTCCATTCAAACGCCTCTATGTTCACGCCAACGATACGCACAGCCCGGGGAAAATTGCCTTCATAGGGAGGGAACCGATACCTGCCATCTTCGTCGTTGACGTCATCCTGGTGACGTTCTTCCTGCTAGAGTTCATCGTGCGAGCAGTTGTGTCTCCGCGCAAGCGCGACTTCTTCACGAACACCCTCAATCTCGTCGAGATACTCGCCGTGCTGCCGAAGGTCATCACGCACGTGATCGACCAGACCGTCGACGATCTCGTGCACAGACCGACGCTCTACGTCGTGTATTGTGTGTTGGTGATGTGCGACATCTTCCGCGTGCTGCGGATGCTCAAGTTCGGCAAGTATTACGTAGGCTTGCGCATCCTCATCATGACGCTACAGGCGTGCGCCGTCGACATGTTCTTCCTCGTCTTCCTCATCATCATCGCTGGCATCATGTTCGGCGTGCTCATATTCTACTGCGAGCTGCTGGCGCCGAAGAGCATGCTGGACATGCCGACCGGCGCCTATTGGGCCTTCATCACTATGGCGACCGTCGGTTATGGCGACGTATACCCAGTGACGGTGCAGGGACGGTGCGTCGCCGTCGTGTGCGCCCTCGCCGGGGTTCTCTTCACCGGCCTTGCTGTGCCGATCATCGCCAACAGCTTCCACCTGTATTACTCAACGGCGAGACTGATGCTGGCGAGACACCAGCTCGGCTACTCGATGGAACCCGAAGCAGAAGGCGAAAACGATCATGTACCCACCAAGACCACGTTGACGGCTTTCCGCAAAAAGTTGTATGAAGCATAACAATACGTACGGTGTTCACTTCCTTTCGAGAAACGATCCTAGAATACGTCTCGGTGCTACTAATATAGTGTGGTTATCCAAAACATTATTATTATTGTTGTTTCACTGTAGGTATAGACCCTCTATTGTTATTCAATCCGTCAGCGTCGCCGGGTCATAATTAATTCATGAAATCGTGTATGATGATACCGGTAATATCTTGTTGTGCTCTAATTAAACCAATGTTTTCGTTGTTAACACGGCATAAGGCATGGAGGACGTATCGTTCTGTCTTGTTAAATACTACTTGAAGGTCTTCATTAATGACATGACTGTCAACAGTCTCTTCTCGGTTCAGTGGGTACACTGTCTTGTGTATGTCGTACGGTTTGTTATATGCGCTCCCGTGGGCCTTCGTTGCAAGAAATTCAATGAGTAGGTCTATTAAGATTGGACGTAACGTTAATAATAAGTTCCTTTATAGTATTTTATATCTAAGACAATCAATTCACGCCACACAGTGGGATACCGTTTCATTCCAACATGAATTGTACGTGCCTCTTTAGGGTCACACTGTTGCAGATATTTTCATTCCAATATGACCTGTACTGGTCTCTTACACTTCAAACTGTGGCAGATCTTTCCATTCCAACACGACACTCTGTGTCTCTTACACGTTACACTATGGCTGACAGTTTCATTCCAAAATGACCTGTACGTGTCTCTTACACGTTACACTGTGACGGACCGATTCATTCCAACATGACCTGAACGTGTCTCTTAAACGTCTCACTATGGCAGACCTCTTCATTCCGACATGACCTGTACGTGTCTCTTACACGTCAAACTGTGGCAAACCTATTCATTCCAACATGAACTGTAAGTGCCTCTCACACGTTACACTGTGGCATACCTATTCGTTCCAACATGGCCTGTACGTGTCTCTTATACATCAAACTGTCGCAGACCTTTTTATTCAAACATGAACTGTAAGTGCCTCTCACACGTTACACTGTGGCAGACCTTTTCGTTCCAACATGGCCTGTACGTGCCTCTTATACATCAAACTGTCGCAGACCTTTTTATTCCAACATGAACTGTAAGTGCCTCTCACATGTTACACTGTGGCAGACCTTTTCGTTCCAACATGGCCTTTACGTGTCTCTTATACATCAAACTGTCGCAGACCTTTTTATTCAAACATGAACTGTAAGTGCCTCTCACACGTTACACTGTGGCAGACCTTTTCGTTCCAACATGGCCTGTACGTGCCTCTTATACATCAAACTGTCGCAGACCTTTTTATTCCAACATGAACTGTAAGTGCCTCTCACACGTTACACTATGGCAGACCTTTTCGTTCCAACATGGCCTGTACGTGCCTCTTATACATCAAACTGTCGCAGACCTTTTTATTCCAACATGAACTGTAAGTGCCTCTCACACGTTACACAGTGGCATACCTTTTCGTTCCAACATGGCCTGTACGTGCCTCTTATACATCAAACTGTCGCATACCTTTTTATTCCAACATGACCTGTAAGTGCCTCTCACACGTTACAGTGTGGCTGACCTTTTCATTCCAACATGGCCTGTACCTGCCTCTTATACATCACACTGTAGCAGACCTTCTCGTTCCAACATGGCATGTACGTGCCTCTAATACATCATACTGTAGCAGACCTTTTCGTTCCAACATGGCCTGTACGTGCCTCTTATACATCACACTGTGGCGGACATTTCCATTCCAACATGACCTGTACGTGCCTCGTACACGTCACACTGTGGCAGACCTTTTCATTCCAACATGACCTGTACGTGAAACATTTAGCCACACCGCAAGCACCAAGAGAAGACGTTTGTTCACTTCTATCCACCACTGTCTAGTCTCTCATTTTTACAGCTGAGTCAGGACAGTGACTTATGACAACGATAATAACTAACGACGTTAAGGGGAAATAAAAAGCAACTTATTGGTGTTATGCACCTAAAAGGGCCACACGTTTGTAAACAGATTATATGCATAGCAATACGCATCAGGGCCCGTATTCTCGAACGACTTACGAATTTCTTAGCGCCATTTTTACATAAAAATGACGTCAAAAGAGCGTAAGTTACAATTTTTTCGCAAGTGCTATTCTCGAAACATTTACGATACGAACATTCGCAAATATGGCGTATATTTCATCGCAAAGTTACGCCAACGCAACAGGTCGCGTAACTTTTTCGTAACTTTTGTGGTATTGCTTTCAGATGGAGATTTCTCAGTTATTTGCTGTACAACGTCGCAAAAACACATCAGTAAATTGTGTGTGATTTAATGACACTAATGTGTGTTTGTCAATTTTTATTGACCGCTGAAATTGCATAAATACCGTCTTTGAAAGCGGCGCGAACGACGTGATCCTATTCGCCGAGAACGTAAACAGACAGAACGACGCGATCGCACGTGACACGGCTAGCCAATACAAAATTCCACAATAAAAAGTAAACAGGAAGTTATCCGAGCTGTGAACAATTCGGGAAATAAAACATCCACAGATTGCGAAGACATAAGTATGCATTTGGTCAAAGAAGTTATTAACTCCATTGCAAAACCTATCACTTATATTTGTAATATATCTTTCACTACTGGAGTATTCCCGGAGAAAATGAAAATAGCAAAGGTTATCCCACTCTTTAAGTCTGGGGATAAGTACTAATTATAGGCCTATTTCACTATTACCACAATTCTAAAAAATATTACAAAAATTGTTCAGTTCTCGTTTAGATAGCTTTATTACCAAACACAAACTAATAAATCCAAGCCAATATGCATTTCAACAAAATATGTCAAAATGTCACGCACTAATAGATCTTGTTGATGCAATAACCCAATTGTTGCCAACAAATATGCTATTGGTGTTTTTATCGATTTAAAAAAGGCATTTGACACTGTCAATCACAAACTGTTATGTAAAAAATTGAATTTTTTGGTATCCGTGGTGGGGCATTTAACTGGTTAAATAGTTATCTAGAAAACAGAAAACAATTTGTGTCCATTGACAAATTAATTATATACGTTAATGATATGTGTAAAATATCTCTTTGCAGACGATACTAATATCTTTTATGCAAATAGTAACATCAATAAACTAAACGAAACTGTATGTAACGTACTGGACCAAATGTATACATGGTTTGCAGTAAATAAATTAACTCTGAACATATCTAAAACCAAGTATACGTTATTTGGAAATCGTATGCTAAACAAAGAAGTTAATATAAAAATACGAAATGTTAATATCGAAAGAGTAAGGGTCACCAAGTTTTTGGGTGTGTTTATTGATGATCTACTAAATTGGAAAGCTCATATAACATACGTACAATCAAAGCTTTCAAAATGTACTGCTATAACGCATAGATGCAGTCATCTACTTGATAGAAATAGTAGACGTATTCTATACAGTTCTCTCTTTTTGCCGTATTTAAATTACTGTGCAGAGATATGGGGAAACACGTACCCAACAAATACTAACTGTATTTTCTTATTACAAAAAAGAGTAATCCGCATTATATTTGGTGCAAGACGGTTGGATCATACAAACTCACGTTTCCAACAATTACATATTCTAAAATTTCCAGATATCATAGAACTGAAAACATCATTATTTATATACAAAGCTTACTACAGCTGTTTGCCATCAAATATTCAGTGTTTGTTTACTAGACGGGAAATAGCATACTCAATGCGAGCTAATAATGACTTAGAACGACAGAGAGTCTGTTCTACCATGCGATCAATGTCTCTTTGTGTAAAGGGAGTGCAATTATGGAATTCTCAATGTGATCATTTAAAAACTACTAATGTTATTACTGAATTTAAGCGTAAATGCAAGAACCTATATATATTAATGTAAAAAGATGTGTAAAAAGGACACTATTTCTTTATATAAACTTCATTTATTATTTATCATGGCCATGGGACACAGGTTTTGCCAAATTTATGTAATGTTTCATATGTACATTACGTTAATGTTCCACCACATCTACATAAAAATTCATAGGTAAGTAATCTTAGCTGCCATTTTCAGATATATATGCTGCTTGAGAAATGCTATAAAAAAGTACATCAATATTATGACAACCCGTGATAGTTTGTATCGTTTATTCAAGCATTGACAATACCATCCAAACAAATATGTAACTATTATAATGTAAATGATAATTATGTATATAAATTATATATGTATATAAAATTAAATATATATAGATACTACGATGATATGTTTGAATACACCTACTTTTGTTTCTACAAAATAACAACACTTGTAAATATAATGTGTGAGTACACCTGTATTGTTTAAACATTGCATATACACTAAGCCTCAGATATAACAATGCATACACACATGCCGACCTAGCAGTCATAGTTATGGAGAAATAAATTGTGTCTGTTTCTATTTTCTGGGTAGTCATAAATGGAAAATACTGTTGACTATGACAATTACGGGCTGATATAAAACATTACTGTAATTTTTTGGCACATTCTATTTTCCAGGTGCCAATTTCTTTTCTCACCAAACCGACTTACCAACAGAAGACAACATTTATCTTGACCTTGTAGTTGTTTTACAAAATGTAAGAACTGAATCAGTATAAAGAAGAGTGCTAACATACCGCTTTAACTAGTAGATCTTAGTATACCAGGTCATTGATTTTTATATAGTCTCCAAAGCGATTGATCTGCATCATAGAAATCTTTTATACACTGTATAATTTATTTTGAAAAATAAATACCACTGTTAACAATTTATGCAAACAATGGATATTAATTAAAAGTATTATAATAATTCCAGATGTCATAGGAAAACAAGAAACTTGTCGGTATAATGAGGTGTTCGTACACGAATTAATATTTAAGTTATTTGATGTATAATTGATGTAATGTGAATTTATGGTGGTCTTCCTGGTGTTCATAGTATGTTCGAGTTTCAATGTATCCTTGAGACATTGCAAAGAGAAGAAATGTGCCACATCCACGCATAGCACTGCAGAACATGATGTTAATACAATCAAATGATGATGTCACTGCAGCACCAATACATGGAGCAGCACAGGCTACGCATGATTCGTAGATAGTTTAGCCACTTTAGATTTTTCTTTTCTGCAGCTACATTGTCTTCTTGGTGCTGCACAATGTCCAGTTGTATCTTTTTGCATATTTTAATTTCAAAATGCAGCAGTTATTCCAGTCCATAAATTTTCTTTCTGAAAACACATATGTAGCACATCATAAATATGTTGTTTCATTTTTAAATACAATACACGGGCAAAGTAGATACTACCCAGTATTTAGAAAATTCAGACTTGCCTACCCCAAAAACTTCCTGTCAGTAATCCATCTTCCCATTTATACTGATTTTCAGGAATATAGGCCTGCTGTCAGTAATAGTTCAGAACCGTGTCAGATATTGTCAGGAAAAGAACACTACTGTCAGTAATACTTTAATACTGTGACTATGACGATAGTTGCGCCCAAAACATAATTGTCTCTAATAAACTGAGGTGTTTTGAAGCGTTCAGTTAACAAGGTAAGGTAGACGTTCATAACCAGCATTGGTGGAAATCAAACGTGAACAAGCGTAACTGTAATGCAAATGCGTCATACACATTGTAATTCTGATTTACGTAAATTTCAAAAAACAGCATGCTGACTACAAAAACATGACAAATTATAACAATACGTCACGTCATTGTCTATTTGTGGTGTCATTAGGATTAATATTAGTAGCCGGTATACCTAGGGTCAGGCTATAGACTACACAGTATAGTAGCTTGACTACATCAAAGTCAAACACAAAGTCGTGCCGGGGGACGGCAAAACCATAATTTTTATTTTTGTAGTTGTAATGTAACGTGTATGGGTAAACGTAGGCTTTATTAAACACGAAAGTATACAGGCCAACGAGCTGAATAACCGGGAGCTACGAGGTGTCTCGTCGAATGATTGTCCCTGTAATTAGTGCGTCGGAATTATAATGGGACGGCATTATGACATCTCCCTTCGTAAACATAAAGAGAACACACTATCTAAATCGCATTGGCGGGATGACCATCCGTCCACATCTGGTGTGCGTCTGCGACGTAGCTGGGGCGTTCACCGCGAGCGGTGCGTCGGGCGCAGCGGGGATGTCGTCGGTCGACTCTGGCGCCTCGTCATCAGGTAGGGCGACGTATGACACACCCTGAAGATGTCGTCGATTTCGCCGATAGTCGATGCCATCCTCCATCCTGACGATGTATGACCGGTTCATCGGGTCACTTCGAATGACGGTGCTTGGCTGAGACCACGACTTCTCGTTGTCGAGTTTTAGCAAAACTCGGTCACCAATTTGCAAAGAAGACAGACTGCGCACGCCGTGGCGTTTGTCGTAATTACGTTTGTAGATCGCCTTTGCCTTGCGATCAGACTCGCGAATGTCTGCGTCGCGGCCATGACATGGTTGCAGTTGTTGATTGATGACTGGCAATCTCGTGGCGAGTTGGCGACCCATCAAGGCCTCTGCAGGCGACACGCCAATCGCGCTATGAGGCGACGCCCGATAGTTCAGTAGGCCGATCTCCGGGTCGTCAAGGAGGAGCAGACGTTTCGCTGTCTGCACAGCTCGCTCTGCCATGCCGTTCTCCTGTGCGAAATATGGGTTCGTTGTCTGTTGTATGAACCCCCACGATTTTGCAAACCGACAGAATTCATTCGAAATGAATTGTCGGCCGTTGTCTGACACGACGATGTCCGGAATGCCGTGTGTGGTGAAGATAGCCTTGAGACGAGTAATCACACTGTCAGACGTTAGGCTGGTCAGCTTCTTAATTTCTATCCAGCGTGAATAGTAGTCAATGACCACCAAGTAGTCCTTGCGCTCGAACGTGAATATGTCCATTGCGATCTTATCCCACGGTCGTTTTGGGATTTCGACAGGGCGCAGAGGTTGCTCGCGCTGTGACGGCCTGTTCCGTCGGCATGTTTGGCAATGCTCGACGAACGCTGTGATGTCTCGGCTGATTCCCGGCCACCAGACGGCGCCTGCTGCTCGTTCTCGGCACTTCGAAACACCCTGGTGGGACTCGTGTAGCCTGTGAAGTATGTCGTTGCGCATTGTTGCAGGTATCACGATCTGCAGTTTATACACGACTACTCCGTCGACGGCTGATAGTGCTGCTCTCTCACGATGGTACTCTCTTACCGTTTGTGGGACCGATCGTTCGTGACGCGGCCACCCATTCTTGATGAAGTCGAAAAGTTATTTCATTGTCGGATCGCGTGACGTCTCGATTCGTATCTCAGTTAGACGATCCTTGGTCGCGGGCCAACTCTGTTCGATGGCGCCGACGTAGGCTGCTATCTCGTCTGAGAGTTCGATGTCGTCGCATTGAGGCTTGTATGCCTCCAGTGGTTTTCTCGACAGTGCGTCTGCGATGACCAGTTGCTTGCCCGGGACGAATTCGACTATTGGATTATACCGCATCGCTCTCATTAGCAGTCGTTGACATCTGATTGGTGTTTCGTCGATGCGCTTTGTGTTCATGAGTGGTACCAGAGGCCGATGGTCTGTCAGTAATTTGAATTCTGTTAGACCGACCAGGTACCTTGATAATTTTTCACATGCCCACACTCCTGCGAGACACTCCTTTTCGATTTGCGCGTAGCGTTGTTCTGCGGTCGTTAGCGTACGCGATGCGAAGACCACTGGCTTCAAGTCGCTATCGGTCAACTGCAACAGAACTGCTCCGATACCGAAGCTGCTTGCGTCCGCGCTTACTACAGTTGGTTTGGTAACGTCGTAGTATGCCAGCGTCGGAGTGTTGACGAGCAGTTGCTTTGTCTTGTCGAATGCAGTTTGTTGTGCGTGATCCCATAACTAGACGACGTCAGACTTCAAGAGGTCTGTCATCGGCTTCATCACCGACGACAAGTCGTAAGCAAACTTGGACAGATATTGGAACATCCCCAGTACTGTTCTCAATTCTCTGACGTTGTTGGGTCGTGAAAGTTCCAGCAATGCTGTGATCCTCTCTGGGTCGGGCCTCACGCCATCTTGACTGATGATGTGGCCAAAGTATTTCAGTTCAGTCTTTCTGAATACGCACTTTTGACAGTTGAGTTTCAAGCCAGACGCATCGATTCGCCTCATGGCGGCGTCCAGACGAGTGTCGTGTTCCACGACGATGCGGCCGTAAACGAGGATGTCATCCATGAGGACTTCAACTCCATCCAGTCCCTCTAGGATTGATGACATTTTCTGCTGGAAAATCTCAGACGCTGACGAGATTCCAAACGGAAGTCGGCGGAATGCGTACCGCCCGAATGGCGTTATGAACGTGGTCAATAGCTGACTGGCCTCGTCGAGCGGAATTTGCCAAAACCCGCTGGCTGCGTCTAGCGATGAGAAGACCTTCGAGTCTGCGAGTCGCGGTGATATGTCATCTAGCGAGGGAAGCATCAGGTGTTCACGACGAACTGCAACGTTCAATTGCTTCAGGTCCACGCAGATGCGCACCGCTCCAGTCTTTTTGACGACGGGAACCATCGCAGATCACCAGTCTGTAGGTTCCGTGACCACTTTGGTAACACCTGACGCGACCATGCGGTCAAGTTCTGCCTTCACCGCTTTCATCAACGGGAAAGGGACACGCCTCGCTGTTGGCAGACAATGTGGCTCGACCCGGTTTCAGCTGTATTGTCACAGGTTCGGTCTTCAGAAGCCCAATCGATTCGGAGTTTGATGAGCCGACTTCATCGAGCCGACTGACTAGACCCATGTCGACAGCCACGTCGCGAGCCAACAGGTTTGAGGCGCTGTCACCTTCAACCACGATTACATCGAACCGATAAACGGCGTGTTTGTGCCCAGCGGTGGCGCTAAATTGTCCGCAGGCCTTTAACTGCCCTCCCACACTGCTGAGGCAGGTGGTGGTTGGTTCCAGTGTCGGTTTCTCTTTCATTGCCAGCCACGTTTTTTTTTATATCACAGACGTCGGCACCTGTGTCGATCTTGAACCGCATTCTGGTTCGCTTGACTGTCAGGTTGACGAACCAGGCCTCGTTGCGTGTCGTACAGTCGACGACGCCGAGAAACGATTCTGCAGTGTCGCTTTTCACGTCGTGCGATGAACGTGGTTCAAAGGTCGTACTTCGCTTCGAACGACAGACAGAGGCAAAGTGACCCCTGACATTGCAGATCTTGCATTTTTGCCCCAAAGCCGGACACTTTCCCTCGCGACCGTGTCGCGCGTAACCACAGCAGTCGCACGTTTGACGCACGTTTTTTGTGCGCGACGAGTATGGACGTTATTTAGTGTGCCGAGCACTCATCTTTGCTTCGGCTACATGTTCATTCACTTGAATGGTGTGTACTTGTTCACGCATTTGCGATTTTACTTGCTCATTTTGGCGAGCAATAGTCACAGCCTTGTCGAGACTGAGCTCTGTACACAACTGCAATTTTTGTTTCACTGACGAAACATTGATGCCCATCACAAAACGGTCTCTGACCATCTCATTCGTGTCCGCATAGCCACAGTGCAACGCCAATGTTTGCAGGTCTCGTACGAATTCTTCGATAGACTCAGATGAATGCTGCACTCTGTCTTGGAATATGCAGCGTTCGTGGATGATATTTCTCTTCGGGATGAAATACTCCGTTAACTTTGACACCAACGTGGCGTAATCTGTATCTGTTTCAGGCGACACGAACGTCAAGGTACGAAAGATGCGATTCGCCTCACGACCACCCATAGCATACAGTAACGAGTCGCGTTGGACTTCGCCGTCTTCTTTATGTAGCTTAGTCGCCGTTCTAAATCGCCCGAATTCCTCGACCCACTCCAACCATTCACTCGGCTTGAACGAAAACTTCGCTGGCGGGTCGAATTTTGCCATGTTGGCTCAACGTAGCTGTAGGCGTAGCGCTGTCTTGGCGTAGCGACGGACTTGTCGTGTGTTCGATTTCGCGACGACAATGTCGCTTTTCGTCGATGTTGCCGTACGTTATAACTTTTTTCGCTGAGTAAGTTAATGCATATTGCGCTTAACTCACCCGCAAACCGCTTCAGACACCATGTAATGTAACGTGTATGGGTAAACGTAGGCTTTATTAAACACGAAAGTATACAGGCCAACGAGCTGAATAACCGGGGGCTACGAGGTGTCTCGTCGAATGATTGTCCCTGTAATTAGTGCGTCGGAATTATAATGGGACGGCATTATGACAGTAGTAATTATTTATTCGCCACAAAAATGAAAATATGGTCATTATATATAACGATGTTTCTAAATTTTATTTATTCAGACAGATCACAATCTGTTTTCACATATATAATTACAATACATTACCGTACAATATATTTACAATTAATAAATTATATATCCATTACATTATATTTGTTTGGATAAATAAAATTAATTAAATAATTACTACAAAAATAAAAAAAACGTTTACAAACAGTGCATCATAGTATAATAAATTATTTGGTTTATATTTTTTCGGGAAAACATAAACACAAAAAGTGTAAAGAAAATCAATGGTTTGCATGCTGTCAGGATTGAACCGGCGTCACCCGACTGTAAAATAAATGGTAGGAAACCAATGCGTCTACCAACTGAGCTAGCGGCACCAACAAAAATTAACTGACTGATTTAAGTTGTTATGATAAATTATACAACTCCTGCTTCATATATCAATATTCTAGTGATATTATGAGATTATACACATTACTTTCTGTAGCTGGATACAATAACTGTTTGCTATGTATGTTTATTGGTGTAGATTATCTCCCGTTGGTTGCATTCGATATAATTATTCTGAAAACGAGCCCAAGCTCGGCGAAACCTAGTCGACTTGTAGGCCCATTCGCATTCGTTGTTTTGAATAAAATTTGATTCATGTGGAACCGTAAGATAACTGCTTGTTCCTCTATGATGACTAGTGTTTGTGTTACTTCGGAATATTGCACAATAACTCATCCTGACGCTCGTTTCAACCCAAACGCTATCCTTGTAAACATGCTCTGAATGCATGGAAAGGGTCGGCCTGATGCGAGTGTGTTGTATGATTGCTGCTTTTAAACGAAACACCATTTATCAGACTGAACGAAACATGGCCGTCGTTTATTATCTGATCCGACCAGCACCGGAGAAATCCGAAGTCAACGGGATCCGTCCGTAATACATAGGCTACGTATGTATATAACATGCAGGGAGCAGCTATATTACATCCCTCTCTACCTTGATTACTTAGTCACATTTGTTAATTAAAGGAACATTGAACTGCAATAAAGTTTGTGACATGGATTCCTAATAAGTGTTCGTTGTGAAAAGTGTTCGTTGTGAAAACAGATGAACGCACAAACATGCCATGTTATTTAACTGAACACTTAACTTGATAACGGATATGAAGGGAAGCGATCCGCCTACACCCTTATATCGTGTATCTAACTATATCTAGAACGGGCAGCGATCCACCTACACCCAATTTCTAGATTTGCTCGATTAAGCGCTGTCGCTGTATCCTATTATGGCTGCAGTGGCAATATGGGGAAGCAGGTGGTCAAACAGAAGTGTCTGTTTTTATACAGACAACGAATCGCTTGTTCCAGCTATTAACAAGCAAACTGCCCGTGATCCCAGCATTATGGCCTTAATTCGTCCATTGGTGTTAGCATGCTTGCGTTTTAATATCAATTTCAGTGCATGTCACATACCGGGTAGAATCAACATTTTGGCTGATAAACTGTCGCGTTCACAGGTACAGGAATTCCGAGCATTGGCACCATGGGCAGATGCCAACCCACAGGAAGTTCCCTTCAGTGTCTCCCCAGTCGCCTTGGGGAATCTTTAAGTGTTTTATTACAGGCCTCATTGGCTCCATCAACGAGAGCCCACTATGAGTGGGCATGGGGTAAGTTGGTAGTGTATTTTCAGTCACTGGGCTTGCTTGTCTACCAATCTCGGTAGAAATGATTATGCTCTTTGTGGCACACATGCATGCTGGAGGGTTAGCCCCAGCATCTATTGTTTCCATCGTTTCAGCAGTAGCATATTTTCACAACATTAATGGGTTTCCCGATCCAACTACAAGTTTTATCGTGCACAAGTTATTAGTTGGTGCACGAAATTTGGGGTCTTTGCCTGATGTCCGCCTGCCTGTCACACTACCCATCCTCACTCGCTTAGTTCAAGCTCTCCCAACTGTGTTCTTGTCACGATATTGGTATTTATTATTGGGACATTCTCCGACAGCGACACTGGGCATCGGGGTCACGGGGTCAAGTACGTGTCACGATGGCGCGCAGCGAGTTATTCTGTTTGTATTAATTCAATAAATACTTATAACACTTTCTATGCCATGTACAGTTCTAATCAAAGCACCACCGCACCATAACATGGTGTCAGTGCGTATGTACACGAACCGCTAACGCCCAGTTTGTGACATTATCGCTTGTGGTGAGTGTTCGGAACTGTTTAGTGTTCGCTGGCACAGCTGTACTCTGGCCTACCGTATCTGACAACGTCAACGATGGCAACGTCGAACATTCCTACGCCAAAACCGTTGAACATCAATGATAAATCGGCTGCAATTATGTGGAAGGCTTGGCGTAAAACGTGGAATCGGTTCGAAATTGCGACCGGCATCGACGAGGCGTCAGATAAGAAAAGAGTGTGTACACCTCTGTCGGTGATTGGCGATGACGCTGTCAAAGTGTATGACGCCTTTCAATACGCGGATGGTGAAAGTGAAGAGAACTTGGAAGACGTCCTGCGGAAGTTTGAAGGGCACTGCAACCCACGACAAAATACCATATTTGAGAGGTACAAATTTCAATGCCGAAACCAAGAGGCTGGAGAGTCCGGTGCGCAATACATGACAGAGCTACGCCATGCTGCAGACAGCTGCGATTTCGGTGGCATAACGACCAGCCAAATCATTCGGGTCAGATTCGTACACGGTTTGCGCGATGCGAAAGTGCGCGAACGCCTACTGCGGGAGAATGCTCTGACTCTCGAACGAGCGTATGAAATGGTGCAAGCTGCTGAAGCAACGGTAGTGCAGACACACGCCATGTCAGGTGATCAGGCAGTGTGCACCGTGCAGGCGCCCAACAGATTCCGCGGACGCGATCAAGGTCATAAAGATAGAGAAGGCAGGGTGGTTTGCAAGAACTGTCCGTACGACCACGGTCCCAGAAGCTGCCCAGCCTACGGCAAGGAGTGCCGGAAGTGTGGAAAAAAGAATCATTTTCAAAGCAAATGCCACAATAAAAGCATAAGACAAGTGCAGACGTCAGCATCAGATGATGAGTACAGTGTTGGAACACTAAGAGTGAACAGTGTGGGCATTAGACGTCGGGCGATGATAACACTTGGCTTGGGTGACGACGGCGTGCCGGTGCCGTTCCAGATAGACAGTGGGGCTGATTGTTGCGTGCTGCCGCGCGATGAGTACGTGAGGGCGACAGGGGACAGATCGCTGGCGAATCTGAGGCCAATTAAACTCGTCATTGTAACATACACAGGAGCACGCGAAACCGCTCTCGGCCAATGCAAGCTTCTAGTCACTAGGCGAGGCGTCAAACACCGAATTGTGTTCAACATTCTCCAGGGAAAGTATACGCCAATTCTCAGCTTAGCAGCGTCTGAGGGCATGGGGCTTCTGAAGATACATGACTGCGACTCTCTTGACTCTGTCTACAGTGTCTGCGCGACCACCGCAGGGCTGACAGCGAACGACATGCTAGCCGAGTATGCAGACGTCTTCAAGGGCGTAGGCAGGCTCAAGGACACGTACACTATCCAGATTGACGAGTCTGTGAGGCCTGTAGTGTACGCTCCAAGACGTGTACCGGTACCACTGCGTGAACAGCTGAGGGAGAAACTCGACGAGCTGGTGGCCGATGCAATCATAGCACCCGTAACAGAAGCCACCGACTGGGTGTCTAGCATGGTTGTCGTGCAGAAGCCCAATGGGAAAATCAGGCTGTTTCTAGACCCCAAAGACCTGAACACTGCCATTCGGCGCGAGCATTACCCGATTCCAACCATCGAGGAGGTGAGCACTCGAATGAAACAGGCACGCTTCTTCACAGTGATGGACGCAAAAAACGGGTTTTGGCAGATTTCGCTAGATGACAAGTCCAGCATGCTAACCTGTTTCAACACGCCATTCGGCAGATACCGGTGGTTGAGGATGACGTTTGGCATAAACTCAGCCCCGGAAATCTGGCAGCGCTCAATGAATCAACTGGTGGAAGGCCTGGCCGGCATTGAAGTAATTCACGATGACTTCCTGATCGTCGGTTGCGGTGCTACTGATGAGCAAGCGGAGGGTGACCACGACCAGAACCTGCGAGCATTCTTGGAGCGGGCTAGAGAGCGAAACTTACGGTTGAACGCGGGCAAGATGAAGTTGAAGTTGACGGAAGTCCCGTACATCGGACATATTCTGACGCGATCAGGTCTCCGGGTGGACCCTACGAAGGTCGAGGCCATCGTGCGAATGCCGGTTCCGGAAGACGTCAAGGCGGTGCAGCGGCTACTTGGTACTGTCAACTACCTTGCGAAGTTCGTGCCACATTTATCAGCGATACTTGAGCCGCTCAGACATCTCGTAAACAAGGAGATTGAATGGAGTTGGCTACATATCCACGAGCAAGCGTTCAATGAGATGAAGAGGGCCCTCACAACTACGCCGGTTCTGCATTACTACGATGTGACGAAGGCAGTGTGTATCCAGTGCGATGCATCAGACAGCGGTCTCGGGGCGGGTTTGCTACAAGATGGACTTCCGGTGGTGTATGCGTCTCGGGCGCTGACGGCGACCGAGAGAAACTACGCCCAAATAGAAAAAGAGCTTCTCGCGATCGTGTTCGCCTGCGAGAGATTTGACCAGTACATATACGGGAGAGAGAATGTGTCTGTGCAGAGTGACCACAAGCCTCTGGAAGCGATCTTCAGAAAGCCTCTCGTAACTGCACCGAAACGCCTACAGCGCATGATGCTGCGTCTGCAGCGGTACACCTTGGACGTGACGCATACACGTGGGATCGATATGCATATCGCCGACACACTGAGCAGAGCGTACATTCCCGGCGAGCCGAGTGTCCACGCCGTCAACATCGCAGAGATCGACATGACGAAAGGGTTGTCGGTATCGCCAAGCCGACTGAAAGAGCTGCAAGCAGCCACCGGTGAGGACCGTGTCCTGCAGAAACTGATCCGGGTGACGGTGGACGGGTGGCCTTCGCAGAAATCGGACACTGATCTGGATCTTCGAGCGTACTACAGTGTGCGGCACGAACTGACGGTGCAGGATGGTCTGTTGTTCAAAGACTCCAGGATAGTGGTTCCCGCTCGATTGCGCAAGGACATCATCTCGTCTATTCACAGATCGCATCAAGGGATACAGGGCTGCATACGTATAGCGAAGGACACCGTCTACTGGCCGTTGATGAACCAGCAAATTGCCGATTACGTCAGTCAATGCAGCGTCTGTAACTCGCACAGGCCAGATCAATGCAAAGAGCCGATGCTGCCTCATGATGTTCCTGGGCGGCCGTGGGCTAAGGTTGGCGCCGATTTGTTTGAACTGCATGGCCAACACTATTTAGTCCTGGTTGACTACTATTCAAACTTCTTCGAGCTGATGAGATTGACGTCAAGTACGCGCGCGAAGTGTGTGATCGACGCGATGAGATCCCAGTTTGCGCATCATGGGTCACCAGAGCTTCTTATGTCGGACAATGGCCCGCAGTTCTCGTGCGGCGAGTTCCAGGAGTTTGCGAAGAAATGGGACATAGAGCATATAACCAGCAGTCCGATATATGCCCAGAGTAATGGTCAGGTCGAGAGGGCCGTGGGCACCGTGAAGAACCTCGTCAAAAAGGCAATCGATGATGGCGGCGACATCCAGTTGGCGCTGTTGAGTTTCCGGAACACCGTCCGTGAAGGTTACAGCGCGTCTCCGGCACAACTGTTATTCGGACGCCGGTGCAGAACACTTCTACCGACCCAACGCAGGATGCTGAAACCTAAACTCGCCGTCAATGTGTCTCGCGACAGAGCCGCAAACAAAAAGGCGCAGTGTGCACAATACAACCGATCGGCACATTACCTGGCGCCGATAGCACTGGGCAGTGCAATTCGGATGAAGTTGCCTGGCGACGAGACATGGACGCTTGGGGAATGCACGAAGCAGCTGTCCCATCGTTCGTATGCTGTGCTGATCAACGGTCACGTGTACAGGCGCAACCGGCGAGCTCTACGGGTCGTCGACGAAAGGCTGCCGGCGTCGCTACTTGATAGTTAACGCGCGGCGCCTTCTACACACCGTGAAGAGTCACGTCCGGAAGAGTCGCCCAGTTTGGAAGACTCGGCACCTCCGGACGATTCGCCAACTCATGAAGACGCGTCGTGTCGCGAAGATGTCGAATTGACGCATGTCACGCCAGCACGTGTCACCCCATCTCCGACGCGCAGAGAGACACGTGCTCGCAGGCCACCGGCGGATTTAGCAGACTATCAGCAGTAGCGCCTGTGTTGTATAGTTCTGTTTTGTTTCGTTCCTATTGTTAAAAGAGGGAGGATGTCACGATATTGGTATTTATTATTGGGACATTCTCCGACAGCGACACTGGGCATCGGGGTCACGGGGTCAAGTACGTGTCACGATGGCGCGCAACGAGTTATTCTGTTTGTATTAATTCAATAAATACTTATAACACTGTCTATGCCATGTACAGTTCTAATCAAAGCACCACCGCAACATAACAGTTCTCTCTCTACAATACAAATGTACTATGCTACGGGCCATGATGGTCCTTGCATTTAGAGCATACCTGCGAATAGGAGAAATGGTACCGAGGGCAAGGCACACGGTACAAGGCTGTTTACATTTGGGAGATGTTATGCTATCCGGTGACCTCATTACAGTGTCGTTTCGTCGTTTTAAGCACAGTACACGACAAGGCCCACGATCTCTGCAGGTAAGGGGTGAATGCTTACAAGGTTCTGCCATTCACCCAGCAGCAGTGTTAAGGGAATTCATTCATGCCAGGGGCCCAGTACAGGGTATCCTGTTTGCATACCCGGATGGTACGCCTATGCTGCGGAGTGAATTTGACGTGTCCCTAAAACGGCTCTTCAGTTTTTGTGGCTACCAAACTAGTTCATTTAAAGTTCACAGGTGGACGTCGGATGCTTTTAGGAAGTATATCCGACTTGCGTAAGTATTTGGTCAAAGGTTTGATGTGTTTCATACGGTGGGGTGGTCACAGGTTCCTCTTGGTGACCTTGTGGCGGAATGGCCCCACCTTTTTGTAATTGCATGTGTCTATTGGTGGTGGAATGTTTGTATTGTTTGCTTAGGTTTATATTCGTAGTGGTTTTATACCTCTATAGCGACAAATGTATGTCTGTAATATTGTCGTCATGTTGTAGGAATGTGTGCCTGAGAAACTTTGATGGGGCTGTACAAGGGTTCAGTTTCCCATCTGGTTTGCATGTTAGACATCACATTCCTACTATCTTTATGCCCAAAAGTGGCTGCATTAGAAGCAATCCACTTTCCAATAAAAAACGTCATCCTTTGGCCAATTTCAATTCTCAAACTACATCGGACTTGTGTTGGTTACTGCATAAGGAATATTCTTGCACGCGCAGTGAACCTCGCAAAGACCGTTGTCGTTATACACACAGTCGACATGTTAGATTCCGAGGTGAGTTGATTCAAGTAATGGCATTGTAAATAAGCAATTTTTTGTTTGCCTACATACGGGACTTGGTCTTGGGGCATATTTCGGATTGGGTCTGTGTGTCTACGGGTCTTGCCTTTCAAATTCCAGTCAGCCGTTTTTGAAAAGTCCCCGTTTTCCCACTTATTTGAACCGAAACATGAAAATGTGAGATTCGTACGTCCATCGACTGTTTTTAATGCTACAGCTACGATTGTTAGTAAACCTGGCTGGCATGTCATCATTCAATGTAAAAGTTTTAGGTTTCTTAGGAAATTTGCGATGCACGAATTTTGGAAGCCAGCAGATCTGCATTCTAGTATACATAAGTTTTTATCCATGAATATATATATATTTTAAATCTAATAATAGATCAGATCAATTTGCGCTGCTTTATGTGAATGGCACATTTGATATTAATAGTACTCGCTAAACATACAAATTAAATATTTATTTTTTACATGTTACTTTACCATTACTGTACACTTTTCGCCCATATGTATAATTATATACAACATTATTTATTAGAGCAAGAATAAAGGAAAACATACAGTGCACTCTGGATAAGGTCGAACCTCCAGGGACCCATGACAATAATGATAAGTAAAATTTCTGATAACTACAAAGTTATTAGAAGGTCCCCTTATTGGGACCTATGCCTAGGACGGAGGAAAAGATTGACTTAACTTAGCAAAAATCAACTTATGTGAGTTCGAGTTATCCGTATATGGCCAATGCATACAGGTAATCATGTAAAAGCAAATTAAAATTTTGCCATAGTAATGGATTGGGATTTTAGTCTGACTGAATCAGCATAAAAGGTTCTCTTGTATTTCTATTCCATTTAGCAAGCTGTACACTTGGTGATAAGTCCCATAATCTAATATCTAAACTGAATTAATCTGCACAGTGTTGAATTAGTTAACTCATATTTAGGCTCAGTTTCCTTAATTCAGCTTTGTTTATTTGCAGGAACATTGGAAATAGCTGAGCTGATGGAAAGAGGAAATTGAAGAGCTCTACTCAACAGTGCCATTAATTGGCGAATGGGTCACCTGACATAAGATGGTTTCTGACTATGTTCTGCCCCATTCTGTTCTGTGCGACATATACTGGGAAGTTGTACATCACTTCGTATATCAAATGGATGTGTTCATCTGATAGCTTTGTGTATCAAAATGCATAACAGTGCTATTAATAGGACAATATGTTAACTGACACAGTATTGAAGAAGGTGTCTGACTTTGTTTTGTTACATTAGTTCTGTATGGCTTCTGCTGGAAATATGTGTATATAATGTTTATATGTCCTAACACGTTGTGAGCCCAGAGGACCAGTTCCATACCATGTAAACCATTCTATGGACAATAAATATTTTTCAGTGTACATCACAACATGTTTCAAATAATAACATTTATGCTTTCTTATGCTCAACATGTTTGGATTGTGTTCTACAGCATATTCTTCAAAATTTTTGAAACAAGTTTGTGTTAAGTAAACTACTTGAAATAGTGTATAAAAAGGTGTCAACAAAGTTGCGTTTACAATAATTAGGAAAATTCATAAACTATAAATGTTTCACAACATTCAAATGTTTAGCGATCTTCTTGAGTTAGATACACCAATGATGACTGAAAACAGTGTCTTATAATATGCGTTACTTTTAAAGATTTGTAATTTTATAACTTTATTTCCATCATACAATGGTCATTTTATTTGACATTGAAACGGGAGTTCGACAGAAATAAATTCAATATCTTTTACTCTACATGATGGGCAGAACAAATAATTATTGCACTCCCAGTGCAAAATAAAACATGTTACACTGATACAATATAATTTTAATATTTGTCGACAATAATGATATTATGCTCTTTATAGATCTACATTTTTTCAAACTAAAATTAAACCTTATGTAGATAGGAAAGTACATAACCACCTACGCTATTTTAATATAGATACTATTTTATGTGATGTATAATGTTGTATTTATACGGCTTATGGAAATAGCAGATGGATTTATAGTGCAAACGAAATGGTTTCATTATTGAATGTTTCTCGGCTTCAGTAAGTTTCTGTTATCTAAATGTTTTATTAAACTTTAAAATGTATAGCCAGATATAGTGAAAAAGGAACATGATAGTACCATAGGTGAGATTTCGTATGTTTTTATATTCCAACAAAAACAATGCCAATCATTCAATTCATCGGCGGCTTCGTGCGTGAAGAGCAGGTGTTTGTTTCTTTTAAATCAATCCGTCTGTCATGAGCTGTCGCTATGTTCATTATCTGTTTATTCCATTTATCTTCCTTCTTTTCTTTTCTGAATCTGTGACATAAACAGCAGCTGGTCTACGTTTCCTTTTGATAATTTTATCGGTCACGATTCATTCGCATGGCGGTGGCTAATCCAAATACACACTTGTTGATGACGTTTTTCTTGCATCTATTAACTCGGCGTAGCTAATCGAAGTGTGACTGACAGTCCCGAATTGTCAAAGAATCGCTTTAAGAACCACTCCTTTTTAATAAATGTATGCGGCCGATAGCCACCAGTACTAGAGTGTATTCTTGAGTGGTATCCGCATAACCATTAAATATAACAACAATCACAAAGTAGAACTAAGTGCAACACAGTGGGCCAACTGTCAGATGTTCCGATGAGAGAGACTGTTGCAACACAGTGGGCCAACTGTCAGATGTTCCGATGAGAGAGACTATTGCAATTCAGTGGGCCAACTATCAGATGTTCCGATGAGAGAGACAGTTGCAAAGCGGTGGGCCAACTATCAGATGTTCCGATGAGAGAGACTGTTGCAACACAGTGGGCCAACTGTCAGATGTTCCGATGAGAGAGACTATTGCAACGCAGTGGGCCAACTATCAGATGTTCCGATGAGAGAGACAGTTGCAACGCGGTGGGCCAACTATCAAATGTTCTAAGGAACGAGAATATTTATTATCATACGGAGGGTTTGGCAAGAAGCATTCTGGCAATTTAATCATCGTTGTGTGATCATCATACGTGAACATTACGGGGATCATGCTAGACATCACCAGGGCTGAGAGGGATGAAACTAGAAGCGATCGTTGATACACAAACTATGCCCGATGGTGACAAATCCATATTGCAGACAAGAAACTCCACGAGAATTGAGCGCCAAGGGTTCATGCAATGTTTAACTTCGTTGTAAAAAACAGGTGTTAAAAAGAAGTTCCAGCTGATCAGCCAACTGAATGGATGGACAGTTTCCAGAAGATGTAAAATGCCGTCATCGGCATTACTTTGGACGAGCACGTATATATATATATATATATATACATATATAATTATTATATACTTATATGTATATACATATATACATATAAGTATATATATATATAATAATGTTCATCATTTCCACTATTCAACTTTGATAGTTGCTTTGTACAGATCTGTACAAAGCAACTATCAAAGTTGAATAGTGGAAATGATGAACATCTTGAAGCATGAGCCATCCCCAACCGGCTGTCTCTGGCCACGTTTTAAGGTGAGTTGAACACGACACAAAAGACCGAACTGATCAATGTCTCGATGGCTGCACTCCTGACACCCTTGGAACTGCCATAAACAGAATCTGAGAAACTTACACCACGTGCCAGGGATAACCTGTACAGCTAAGTGACAGCTTCCAAGCACTAACAGGTTGTGCTATGGCATCAGCATGTAGTCGACATGCGAAGAAGTCGTACTTAAAACATTCCAGAACTAACTCCTTTTCATGGGAATTGGTCATGATAGAGAACATCCATTGGCTTGACAGTTTATGTGTCACCTATGTAGCACACAGGACTAGCCAACCGTCGATCCTGACAGAATCTAATTCTTTGGGTCTGGAGATAGTATCCCTCCAATCAGAGATACCGCGGAACTTCATATTGCACACGCTAACCACCAGACATATTTTATTACAAGCAAATGAACAATATATAGATTTCTCATCTCGCATCGACACTTATATCTGAAAGAAGGTATCTGCTTCCCAGAGATGTATGGACACGGATATACACGATTCTAGATGCCTATGGATGCCACTCGAAGTACAGGATGGTCCGGTGATCTGGCTCGATCGCTCTTTGGAATGCCGATTATGCTATTCTGCATCACGCATGTTCTGGCCATTGACTCAGTTACCTGATAAGCTTGATTGGAACGCCTTTGCTTTTCTTTACAACAAAGTTTCCTTTAATATACTGTACATTGCATGAAGCTCTGCAGGTGTCTTATCACGGTGTTTCATGTATGCCCTGCATGAGAGATAGTATAGTATATGCCCCCAGAACATTGGGCAGTTGGCTAAATGTGTTGCAGAGTTCTACTATGTGAATGTCACCTTCTTGAACCTCCTAGCTACATTTTCTGCAAATTATTTTATATCCACGTCATGCTAATGAATAAAAACATATATATTAATATGTTAGTATGTACATTATATCAATAGGGTTATGAAAACATGCTTACATAGAACTATTGCGTGTGTAAACTACACTGCAATACGCTATAAACACATTTCAAGATAATCGTGTTTTATGTTAGATTATTCCATACGTTTATGGTTAAATTCAAAGTGCAACACCCGATAACACAGCTAATACATATGCAAATCGTGAAATCTTTGATGGTATTCAAATATGTGATCATGTAGGTGTTAAATAATTAATAAAATATTTTGACCCCCAAGGTTGAGCTTGTGACTTCAAAATAATCTTCAAATTCAAAATCGGGGGTGTCATCCCTTGAGTGATCTATCTAGCATGAATTCCTGCTATTAAAAAAAAAAATCCGTTAAAAGTATAAAATCACATGTTGGCTGTTCTATTGTAACGTTTTATAAATTACAACTACAATGTAATGCTCATCTATTAGACTAGTGTTACCAACATTGTTGGAGTGGCAGAACTTGACATGCACATAACTTTTGATTGTGAACAAACCAGACACACCACGAGATACTGGAGCCTTCAGTCGTTAACGCGATTGAGCTCCCGTTGCTGACGAACTTAGTTCTCAAGTATGGTGTCAAACCGCAACACCAGAAATGCTGAGCTAAGTATGTACTATTTGGTAAAACCATGAAAATTGGCACACATGTAGTTTATTATATATATATTCATATAAAGCTAGGTACCCATCGCCATCGACATGGTATCTAGCCGCCATTTTGATTTTTAAAATAGCCGCCATGGAAATCCATTACCCAAGTTTCTTGGCATCTAAACAACATAGAAACAGGGTCTTGGAGTCTAAACCATAATTTTTAGGGTCAAGGAATTCATTTCTGCCACAGGCCGTATCCTCAGATGACCGTCATATTGGAATTCAAAATGGCCACCATGGAAATTTATTAACGAAGTCGCTCAACTTCTAAGCAACATAGGAACATGTTCTTGGTGTCTAAACCATCATTTTCAGGGTCAAGGAATCCATTTTTGCCACATGCTGTATCCTCAGATGACCGCCATACTGGAATTCAAAATGGCCGACATACAAGATCTTATATTTTATTTTAATTCACCTAACTGGGAATACTAGCTACGTACACATGCTGTTTACAACAACAACAAAATTAATCTAGATATGCCATGGATATCCATAGATATGGCTATTAAATGATGATCATGACTCTGGTGTGTTTAACAATGGACTATAATCATACAGATGTTAAAATAACAGTCATATTTTACTCATCGCATGTAGTATAAGCCATCGTTTAGTCAGAGATGTCAAGGGTCGCCACATGCTCTACTTCAGCTACACATATCGGTGCATTGCACATTAGACGACCGGCATTTACACTTGCGTTTACCCCCCTTCTTGCACCCACAATGCACTAGCTCATAGCACGGCATTGATGCCTCTGATGGGTCAGTCCAGAATGGTTTCAATCCTGTGTCACTTGGACTCCAACCCCAGTGTCCAGGACTTGGCAGGTGGGGAGCTGGCACAAGAGCTTGTGACCACATACATCCGGCCTGTTACACAGCCCGTCTGACATGCTGGAACAATGCAGCTGTGGTTGGCGGGACATTCTCAATGGTACGGGATCCCAGGGCGAAGAGGTGTTTCCTTGCCTCGTCCACCTTACAAAGTGTACACGTCCTGCTGTACATGACGACGATGAAACTTTTGATCTCATCTAGAGTAGGTGGGTCGACTTCTTCCGGTTGTGATGAGAGTATGAGGAAGGCATCTGTTACAGACGGACATGCCAACCATGCCGACTTCTTCCCTCGGGCGAGGAAGCAGGAGACAGTGTCGCACTCACTCAGGACATGAAACAGCATTAATGCTCTAGATTTCAACTCACCTAATTTGTTTGCAATAGTATGAATTGTGATATGACGAAAGTGAGTATCAACGCCGAAGTTGACCCACAGTTCATCAATCCCAAGAGCTTGGAAATGACCTACCGCCAAAACAACCACATCTGTATCTGTATCCACTGTCCGGATGGCCACTTTGTAAAGTCCTTGTTTCACGCAATGTGCCACCTAGAGTAACATGTGCGTGTCCGCCTCCTCGTGTGTGCACGGCTGAAGGTACTCTGTCTCTCCAGTGTCATTCTGGTTTGCGGTCACAAGTGTGTCATCTTTTGTGCTGATGAGTATCTTTCCTCCATTATCGTATGACCTGATACATTCTGACAAATAACGAAATAGCTCACCTTTGTTGTGCTCAATCTTCAAGAAACTCTCCCAGTTTGCTGGAATAGGGGTTCCTGCAAGAATTATCTGCTGTTGTATTGTTCTGTTATGCACTCGGCGTTCCCTTGTTGATTGTTTGAGACTGTCAGCAAAATACCTATCCCATACAATGCCGAGCCTTCTGACAGTTGCTAGCTGGGAGGAAATATATGGAATAAATATTTGCAGATAATAATATATTCACATCAAATGTTCGACTAGCCCCTGGCCTGAGCATGTGCATGATGGCATACATCCAAAACCTTTGCATCGACATCTGGAGCATTCTCTTATGAGCATTCAAATTTTGTTATGCAGTCAAGTAAGTCAGATTTCGATCCATGTCGAAGTTGTCCCATATCAGAAATAGACGGAGGACACGCCTGATTTTCGTGTTGAAAGAAACGGTCCAGGTCTCGACTCTTTTTACCAAACTAACTAGACATATTGAATTTTGCATGCCGGCCATCTTGAATTTTATTATGGCCGTCATCGGAGGATACAGTATGTGGCAGGGATTAATTCTTTGAACCTGACAATGGTTTAGACGCAAAAAGTCATGTTTCTATGTTGCTTAGAAGTTGAGCGACTTGGTTAATAGATTTCCATGGCGGCTATCTTGAATTTCAATATGGCGGTCATCTGAGGATATGGCATGTGGTAGAAATGGATTCCTTGACCCTGAATATGATGGTTTAGACACAAAGAACATGTTTCTACTTTGCTTAGAAGTTGAGCGACTTGGTGAATAAATTTTCATAGCGGCCATTTTGAATTCCAATATGGCTGTCACTTGAGGATACGGCCTGTGGCAGAAATGACTTCCTTGACCCTGAAAATGATGGTTTAGATATCAAGAACATGTTTCTATGTTGCTTAGAAGCTGAGCAACGTGGTTAATATTTTTTCTACGGCGGCCATCTTGAATTCCAATATGGCGGTCATCTGAAAATACGGAATGTGGCAGAAATGAATTCCTTGACCCTAAAATGATGGTTTAGACATCAAGAACGTGTTTCAATGTCGTTTAGATGCCGAGAAACTTGGGTAATGGATTTCGATGGCGGCCATTTTTAAAACCAAGATGGCGGCTAGATACCATGTCGATGGCGATGGGTACCTAGCTTTATATGAATATATACATCATAAACTACTTGCGTTCCAGTTTTCATATTTTTGTCAAAAAGTACGCAATCATATCCCTTAGCCGCTGTACTATAACGGTTATTTATCGTGAATTGCATTACTATTGCTGCATGACATCTGATAATTCAAACATTCTCGCATACAGTTGTCACTTTCAAAACTTTGCCTTATGTTTTAGTCATAAAGAAACACTTTTTTTTACCAGAAAATTCAACAAAATATAAGACGGAATATCCGAACCCACTACGTGTTTTCTGATTGCTTGACGGACGTTTTTTTAGGCAACAGGTTGTGAGATGGATAGGTCTGCGCGTGATCTGCGCGTGACCTGTGTGTGTGTGTGTGTGTGTGTGTGTGTGTGTGTGTGTGTGTGTGTGTGTGTGTGTGTGTGTGTGTGTGTGTGTGTGTGTGTGTGTGTGTGTGTGTGTGTGTGTGTGTGTGTGTGTGTGTGTGTGTGTGTGTGTGTGTGTGTGTGTGTGTGTAGTGTGTGTGTGTGTGTGTGTGTGTGTGTGTGTGTGTGTGTGTGTGTGTGTGTGTGTGTGTGTGTGTGTGTGTGTGTGTGTGTGTGTGTGTGTGTGTGTGCAAGTTTCAAGAGACAGTGTTACTGAATGTCAAATATTTAAAACAAATTCAAGATAGGGAACAACAAAACAATGCTCTTCTTCTTTATATCAAAACAAATAATACACAAGTTACTACTGATAGCACACATACTTGAACCGATATGGACAATAACCCAACATTACCTAGCTAACTGTAGATCTACACACCATAAAAACTTTGCTTGTCTTGGAACCAAAGAGCGTCCAGTTTTCACCAGTTCAGATATCCACAGCTAGACGAGCATGTCGATAAATCTTTAAATACTTTACGACGAAAACCTAACGATTCTTTACTATGAGCTTTTGACAATTTCATTATAATGTAATTAAAATGTAAAGCACAGTGTTGTATTTTGAACATATATATCATCTAACTGTACAAAACTACAAAAGCAGGCATAGGATATGTGAAATATTCCACTTCTATTGAAGTACATCACAAGATTTCTTTCCCCTACAACTCTGTTCCTGTATGGAAAAACATACAATAAGTATTTGGCATAATTGGCATTTGCGCTCAATAAATACTTTGTAACAGACCATCACTTCTGTCGTGGTATGATTGCACATAATTACCTTATCTCTCCATCATATTAACATTACTTCGTGAATCTGCCCTTCAACGTTCAAGGACAACATTTTACTGCTAAAATGTGTACAAATAAAGTAAAATCACAAAGCATTCATATCTACAGACCAATTGTACAACTCAGACGTAAAAGTCATCATCACCTAACGGATCTACTTGGAATAAGTTGACTTCCGTGGCACAATATATTTTGACGTTCCACTTTACCCTGTTCTCCCCTATTATAATATATATATGTGTGTATGGCCCTCACAGTGATAAGTATGTTTGACACTAACAACATTTAAACAGTATGTATATATTTCATTTGCATTCAATAACATCTGGGTCCCACCATTCCAAGAAATCACAGGTAAATAAACCCAATTCTTTGATGCTCCCTCATTAAAAACAAAATATCAATTTTGATTAAGAGACGACCTGAAATAACTAGTGGCGCCTCTGGTGCATAACATAACACTACATGCATGCGTCGCTTGGTACGCAACGCTTAATTTGGTATATTTATTAACTAGGCCTAGTCTGACGAATTTACCACCAAAAAAATGTTTTTCTTTATAAATCATGCATCCGGATTTGAGAAAGACAATGAGAAGTAATTCTTTACACTGCATGGGAAGATATTTTCCAAGGAATCGGCTGGGAAGAGATGCACCTCAAATTGATTACGAAGAGAGTTAAAAAAAAAATCCTTTACACTAGCTGGGAATGGATTTTTCAAGTAATCGCTCACACTGATTGGGAAAAAATTATCAGGGAATTCTTTGCACAAGTTGATATGAGCTGTGTCAGGGAATCCCCCATAATGGTCGGGATGAGATTCGCCTGAGAACACGTAACAGTGATTGAGAAAAGATTTGTCAAGAAATATCTCGCGCAGGTTAGGAAGGAAGAGCTTTCCCGAGATGTCCCCCTTATTGGTTGTCAAGGGATTTCAAGAAATCCCTTACACTGGATGGGATGAGATTTTCTAAGGAATCTGTTGTACTGGCTGGCGAAGGATTTATCATGGACTTCTGTACATTGGTTGGGATGAGATTTTTCAAATATTCCCAAAGGGGAACTGAAGCAACAACATCGCTCGACTGCAGAGAATGCACAACTCTGCTGCTAGGTTGATCCTACGCCGCCCACGGAGTGACAGCGCCATGCCTCTGTTGTGCATTCTTCACTGGTTGCCTGTAGCACACAGAATCGACTTTAAGCTATTAGTGTTTACATATAAAGCTGTGCATGGCGATGCCCCGAAATATTTATGCGACCTTGTATGCCCATACAAACCAACAAGAGCCCTGCGCTCTACCAACAATAACATGTTAACGGTCCTGCGGACTCATGTCAAAGCTGGGGACAATTCGTTTGCGGTCGCCGCAGCGACTTTGTGGAACACTTTGCCTAATGACATTAAAACGTCTGATTGTCTCTCTACTTTCAAGGCACGCTTAAAGACTCATTTTTTTAGACTCTCGTTCTTGTCCAATGTGGCATAGTTTACTCTCTGCATTGATTTGTTTTATATCTCTTATGTATTAATTAACCTATTTATATATTTATTTTATACTTACATGTACATTAGTTCAGTTAAATGAATTGACAATGTCTTATTTCTACATAGAACTGTAGCTATGATCATTATTTTAATATATTTATTTAATTACTGTATTTATTCGTATTTTACTAATATTTAAATTTTCTTTTAGAAAATGCATGCTTATTTAGCCATCATTAATACCTCTATCTGGGTTCTACATGTTGTAAAGCGCCACGAACAATTTATAATTGGATCTGGCGCTATATTAAATAAAATATATTATTATTATTTATGCGAAAGCATTAGTGACAAAAACTGATTTTTGTTTGAATGCCTACTTCGGCAAACTCGAGCACTGCGTATCGTTATCTTTTTTCGATGCAAGTCCCAAGGTGTGGTTTGAGTCGCGTCTATCTAATCAGCGGAGACTTTTGATTTGTTTCATGAATATACATACATACTTGAGCAACAAATTGGAGCCTTATTATACCTGGTAGTCCTTGTACATGACAACAAATAAGTTGGTTTTTCGAAATGAAACAGCAGACAAATTGACTATGATTGAAAACGTAGCCCGAGTGCAGGCGCACTCAGAATGGGAAATAAAAGATAACAGATTCGCCGAAAATTATTTCACAGATGCATAGTTGTGTGCACAAAAATCTACCAGAGAGGAACCTGTATATTTCACCAAGAATCATGTTTTGACGTTCACCGTCTTTCATTGCTTGTCACATTCGTATTTAGTTTTGCAATCAACGCCCAAACATGACCACCGCAAACTCTTGCAGAGCTTCCCGCCAATGGACACGCCAAATCCTTTATCCATAATATGTTTTTTTCTGTGGTAATCCTTATTGGAAGTGTGTGAAAATGTTTTTTTCTAGCACTTATGGTATACCCAGTAGCCATTCAGTGCACTGCATTTGTCTATTTGTATGTTTTGTATGCGTTTCTTCGGGTTTTTTTAGGGAGCAATGATGCGTCGCAAATTGCTCAATGACGACAACTCATTTATAGTAGGATGGGGTAAGATGGGCCATGGAGCCAGATAGGCCACCGGGTGAATTGTGTCCGATGAATGACGTCATGTACCATAGAGGAAATGACAAGTGTTTCTCTATTATACACACCAACGGGTGTCTTTTACAAAAGATTTATTGAACGACATGACTTTGCAAAGAATTTTGATAGCAGACATTCTGGGTGAGTGTACTTATGTGGGTTGATCCAGGACCTTCCTTAGAAGACATCAATTAGCAGACAACTAGGAAAATCACCAATGTATGAATTATCGAAAGATTGAGAGTCATATTGTCAAAGTCATGTATGTAGTATACATTGAGCAGGAAACGATGGTGAGATAGGATTTGTGCCTGGTATGCCGAGCTTTGGTTTCATGCATGGTGGCTCGAATTGACCAGTAATTGTTATTGCTTAGGGGTAGGGGTACTTCTTTAAAACTTTACGTGCCTCAGAATGTTTTGAGGTGGCCAATATTTGACAGCGTTAGTGTTAGTACCATTGTTAATAGCACAACAAATTTTGGAATTATTCGTATTATATTATTTTATATAAAAGGAATTATTCGATACCTTACAAAAAAGTGGGGGCCCATCTGACCCCACAATTAAAACCTTTTTCATTATCATAATTATTTTTTTCGGGCAGATAGTTGTTCTATTCTATCTATATATATTAATGAAAATGCGCTGTTGGAAGATGATATACTGTCAGCCATCAAAGCAGTTACAAATGGAACTGCAATCAGAGATGCTACGAATACCCATCATGTCTACGTTTCAGCGGCATTTAAAATTAAACGGAGCAATCAGAAAGGAACCTGGAACAGCTGCTTTGAATTCAGGGGCCGTGTTTTCTGAAAGAAACTGAATTTTACCTGGACTGTTTAAGATATTATTATGAAAGGAGATAAATCCCTCTTATAGATCAACCTGTGTGCTTTGTGTACGAGAGTGTACATAAGTGTTCTTTTATTGACATTGCAGATCGTAATGATACATATATTGAGAGATAACCGATCCCTATTGACCGGCCCATCTGATGTAACGGGTCAGATGGGCCGTCGGTACCTACTTGCATTTTTGGCTCTTTCCTTCATAACCATGTGTCGAAAAAATAATACCTTTCACAATAGTTTGGACAAGACCCATCCGCACATACCTCATTTAAAACAGTTCAGTTTAGAGTAAAGGAATAAACGCGTCATTTATATTTAAGGGGGCCCATCTGTGTACATGTGTACCTATAATTTCGCGGCTCAAACCGCTGGATAGTAATAGCTCGGCCAAGTGCCGATAACGGCCAAGTTTGACAGATTAGTTAAAATATACCGGAGGCTGTGCTTATCAAATGTGTATTGTAAATGGTATGTTCATGTGTTTGGACGATGAGTGCACCAATAAGTGCTTCATCCCCCTTTAAACTGGTTGGGAAACGATTTATCAAGGAACCCGTTGCACTGGTTGGGAAAATACACAGATGGCATATTATACTGGCTGGGAAGAGATTTCTCAGGGAATACATCGTATTGGTTGAGAAGAGAATTCTCAAGGAATCTCTTACACTGGTTGATTTATTATGGAATACCTTTTTCACGGGTTGGGAAGAGATTTCTCATTCAATAATTCACATTGATTGTGAAAAGATTTCTTAAGCAACCATTCATACTGGTTGGTTAGAGAATAAAATGGTCATTTGTATAAATTACAGGTAAACCATACGCAACAGTTGTCGTTCTCATAATATCCATTGGTCATTTGTATCAATTACAGGAAAACCATACGCAACAGTTGTCGTTCTCATAATATCCATTGGTCATGTGAATAAATTACAGGTAAACCATACGTAACAGTTGTCGTTCTCATAATATCCATTGGTCATTTGTATCAATTACAGGTAAACCATATGCAACAGTTGTCGTTCTCATAATATCCATTGGTCATGTGAATAAATTACAGGTAAACCATACGTAACAGTTGTCGTTCTCATAATATCCATTGGTCATTTGTATCAATTACAGGTAAACCATACGCGACAGTTGTCGTTCTCATAATATCCATTGGTCATTTGTATCAATTACAGGAAAACCATACGCAACAGTTGTCGTTCTCATAATATCCATTGGTCATGTGAATAAATTACAGGTAAACCATACGTAACAGTTGTCGTTCTCATAATATCCATTGGTCATTTGTATCAATTACAGGAAAACCATGCGCAACACTTGTCGTTCTCATAATATCCATTGGTCATTTGTATCAATTACAGGAAAACCATACGCAACAGTTGTCGTTCTCATAATATCCATTGGTCATGTGAATAAATTACAGGTAAACCATACGTAACAGTTGTCGTTCTCATAATATCCATTGGTCATTTGTATCAATTACAGGTAAACCATACGCAACAGTTGTCGTTCTCATAATATCCATTGGTCATGTGAATAAATTACAGGTAAACCATACGTAACAGTTGTCGTTCTCATAATATCCATTGGTCATTTGTATCAATTACAGGTAAACCATACGCAACAGTTGTCGTTCTCATAATATCCATTGGTCATTTGTATAAATTACAGGTAAACTATACGCGACAGTTGTCATTCTCATAATATCCAATGGTCATGTGAATCAATTACAGGTAAACCATACGCAACAGTTGTCGTTCTTATAATATCCATTGGTCATGTGAATCAATTACAGGTAAACCATACGTAACAGTTGTCGTTCTCATAATATCCATTGGTCATTTGTATCAATTACAGGTAAACCATACGCAACACTTGTCGTTCTCATAATATCCATTGGTGATGTGTATCAATTACAGGTAAACCATATGCAACAGTTGTCGTTCTCATAATATCCATTGGTCATTTGTATCAATTTCAGGTAAACCATACGCGACAGTTGTCGTTCTCATAATATCCATTGGTCATTTGTATCAATTACAGGTAAACCATACGCGACAGTTGTCGTTCTCATAATATCCATTGGTCATGTGAATAAATTACAGGTAAACCATACGCAACAGTTGTCGTTCTCATAATATCCATTGGTCATTTGTATCAATTACAGGTAAACCATAGGCAACAGTTGTCGTTCTCATAATATTCATTGGTCATTTGTATAAATTACAGGTAAACCATACGCAACAGTTGTCGTTCTCGTAATATCCATTGGTCATGTGTATCAATTACAGGTAAACCATACGCAACAGTTGTCGTTCTCATAATATCCATTGGTGATGTGTATCGATTACAGGTAAACCATACGCGACAGTTGTCGTTCTCATAATATCCATTGGCCAGTTGTATCAATTACAGGTAAACCATACGCGACAGTTGTCGTTCTCATAATATCCATTGGTCATTTGTATAAATTACATGTAAACCATACGCAACAGTTGTCGTTCTCATAATATCCAATGGTCATGTGTGTACATTCGGCATTACTGTATTTGCAATTCTGTCGTGCAACATTATCCAAACAATATATGGCACCTTCGACATTCCGTGCTTTCATAAATATTTTAATCACATATTAATTAATGAAATGTCGCTCATGTAACGTAAACATTATTGCACGGATATTTTCCCGTATTATGGATTTATTTTTCTACATATTTTGCCGTCCTGACGGAAGAATAGTTGTTCAATATTAGGCCAGTGCCTGGACGAATGGTTACTGTCAATAATAACGATTAATGAATGCAGAGTAATTATACATTATTGACGTTTGGTGGCAGGGTGGGAGCTCTCTGTTCACGTCTGCAAAAGTGTGCCTCTAATTATGGCTCATGTGTTCTGCGAATATCAGAATGAATAGTAGTGCCTCTGTTGTATGACAATATTCTGGTATTTCAATAATCTAATAAGTCTAATTTTAAAAGTGTATTTGTTCAGATTGACTGTAGTCTATGTTGTAATCTTAGCTCAAGGACAAATCAAATGCAATGGTTGTTAAGTCCGCCATTACACAATCAAACATTATTACAGATAGAATGTGCCATCGTTCTCATTTAGATTGTCTTACACATTCACACACTCACACACTCGCAACACTCGCAACACTCACACACACACACACACACACACGCACACACGCACGCACGCACGCACGCCCGCACGCACACGCACACACACGCACGCACGCACACACACACAAACACACACACTCACACACACACACACACACACACACACATACACACACTCACTCACTCACTCACTCACCATGCACGTCAGTAAACAAAAAAGTACTTAAGGCAGTTTTACGGTTCATCAGCTGGCTTGCCCATCGTGAATCTCGTTCGTTTATATACAAATGTGTGGCGTGTAAATAGTTAAAGTAATGTGCGCAATCTGTTTAATAAAAAGAAAGCGTACTTACTTGATCGCAGTAAATCTGTTTAGGACGGGTCCATCTAGTAACTGTTTGAGTATTTTTGTTTGTGTCCATGATTCACATCCGTACAGGAGTACAAACTCTACCGTTGCCATTAACAGCCGCTGTTTGATCTTGCGTTGGAGAGTAAATTTCCGTATTATGCATAGCTGGTCATTATACAGTGCTTTCCATACTACTGCCTTCCTTATTTTGACAATTGTTAAGACAGGAGGCGAGGTATATGAAATCATTGACCTGCTCCAAATTAATTCCTTTTCTAGTCTCATTGGTCATATTTTCAGGATGGTTGTAAGCAACGAACTTGGCCTTTGTAAAATTTATCAGCAACCCAATGTTTTGCCCATTCGTGTACAACTCATGTGTCTGTTTTGTCTCTTCTGCTAACAGAGAAATTTACACGCTAATACAATTCATACAACAAGACGATTGTGACTATACATGCACAATTGGCTAAAAATAGGCCTACGTTTACAGTTGTAAAAACTTGCATTAACCAATTAAAAATTGCACAATGATAATAAATTGTAACCGTTTACTATCGGTAGCAGAAATCACCAAAACGGTCTGACTGTATCCCACTTCACTGTTTAATTACTTACAGGGCTGTATATAAAAATCGCTGTAAGAATACTGATTGATAAAAACAGATTTATCACGGTATCTTTGACATTGTAATAATACTAATACGCAGTATTAAAAAAGATAGGTTTTGGATGACGGCGAAATGAAACTATATATTTTCTTATTGACTTAACGCTGATGGAGAGTACGTTCCACAACGTTGGTGCAGCTACTAAGGAGGCTCGGGTTCCAGCATTCGCCCTAAGGGATCAGATTCATCAAGATATTCCTTAGACTCGTTGGAAAGGGATTTATCAAGGACACCGTTGCACTGGTCACTGACTTACTCCGTCCCAGCGCTGTCGGGCACACGAAGCTGGATATGGGAGGTGCATTGACATAACAGATGAACGTTGAAAGGGGGAAGTCTTCCCGCCTGTTATTTTAAGGAAATGTTGCCACTTTTCGTTTTAAATAAGATTACACATTACTGGCGCTTGGATTACGTGAAGGCACCTTTAATGTAAGCATCAGTGGAAACAATTAAACACAATGATGCTACAGTGGACGCATCAACAGGATGATTAAAACATGATAGGTAATAATTATGTTTATGATTCGACTTATTAACACGCGGTCTGTACTGACTCGGCTGTAACCGCCGTACATGACAATTACTTCGTCAGTAAACTCCACTCCATTAGAGCGACATTGTCTGTTTGTTACCCGAAATCATCCTCTCAAATCAGGGGTGGTAATGGCATTAGCAGGAAGTTCGCTGAGTCAGTAGTACTTCGTCCCACTTGATTCTGGGAACAAGATGCACGTGCTCTACTTAAAACAATTCAAGAAACAGGCGAGTGGCTTCGCCTGCCTCCGCTCATTATTGGAATGTTTCTTTTACAGTGTTTTCGGATACCCTACTCCGCCCCCCAGCAACTGTGATAACATTACATTTAGCCCAACGTAAGGCGACCACTCGTTTTTGGCTGTTAGCCACCCTGTATATACTGCATCTAGCTGTTAGAAACCGCGTCCGGCACGTGCACACTGGCGCGAGCACGCACGCATGTCTGTGCATACACACAGACAACACAACAGAACTACATCCATACATAGTAATGTTTTTAAACGTGAACATTGTCCACTATCCTACACGTTGTTGTATAGAACAGGCTGTGGGGAGTGGAGCGCCATCGCCGTGATCGTTGATGCACGTGACATATCAATGAGCAGGTCAGTCTGATGCGACAAGCCATCGAACGTTGACTGGCCAATCATCGCCTCTTTATGGCGAGTAAAACGTCTGTGCACGCACGCACGCACGCACGCACGCACGCACGCACGCACGCACGCACTGACGTAGTCACGCAGATACGCACACCGAACACACGCACAAATATAAACACGCAAACGCACATGTACGCACGCATGGATACACGCACACACACACATACGCGCGCACACTTACATGCACGCGCATGCGAGCGCGCACACACACGCACACACACACATACATATATACACGGCATTGCTCGTGGGATAACTTAACAGCATATGAGATTTCGATGCGATACGCGCGGGCATGCTGAGTCATCGTGATGAAGCATTGTTGACACAACCATGGTACTCGACCTATGACAACGCATGACATTCGAGAAGGCGTCATCTTCGATTGTCACAGCTACCAGGCGTGACGATGGAGTCCCAGGGGAGACCATGCATGACGGTGGCATGGCCGGCCTCAACAGGGATTATGTACGTTGTTATCGCAGAATTCGGTGTTTACCAGGTAGATCATAAATTAATTACCAGATGCTGAATTCAAAGGGGGCAATCCGATCGTTTTTTCGTGAAAAAATTGTTGTTCCTGCCTGTCTTGAACGTTTCTACATGACCAATATGGTCAAATACGAGAGGTGACTTATGTGTACCAAGAGTACACACTAATATTTGCAAGAACTCTACAACTGTTAACGGCGCACAAGTATTTGAACATTCTGAGTCCAGAAATAAGGAACGGTAGGGGAGGGCGTCATTATTTATTGAACAATATTGACTTATTTTATCATACTTGCAACCGTAGGGCCACTTTTGCATTTGATATGTTATTCGATAAATTATGGTTTTGCAAAATTAGGCCCTGCGGTCAGCAATCCGGACAGCAGAATAATAAACGTATACACGCGGATATAATTGTTCGTCCTTTGCGCAGTGTTATTTAAAAATTGCATATTATGTGTAATTTGCACAACGTATTCGACTAAACAACAGTGATTACCAAAATAACGAACATTGTAACAAGGCTTTTTAGTGTATTTATTGATGCTATAAATTATTTCAATTTTCTTTGTGCAGTTCTAATTTTCACATGTAATTTATTTTATATTTATATTGTAGATTTATCTGCATTATACAATAACTCTATACAACACTCTTTTAATTAATTACTTTTACCAGTATTATATCATTTTACCTGTACATATATTTTTTGACATACGACCCTTCGGAAGATATGTCATATTTTATAAGGTTATCGTAAATAACGAATGTTTATTATTGTTGGTATTATCGTCCTATCTATGATAACACATTGACTGTCCACCTGTGTTTTAACAAAGTAGAAACATTTGATTTCATTTGAATGCATTCTGTTCGAGTTTTGATTCCCGCAAAAAATGTAATTATTCGTACAACAATGTGTACAATTCAGTTAAAATAGTGTTTACTGGGTACATAAAACAGAGAGAGTAATTCGTCTTCCATTAAAAAAGAAGAGCTACACATATTCTTTATACGGTATAACACATCCATTGTAAATGAAATTTTGTTTAGTAGGCCTAGTTTCCCATCCTGCCCTTCTTGATAGTAGTTTCGACTGAGATTACAAAATATAATTAATGTTCATATTGCATAGGTTTGAAGTTTGAACTGCGACAATATGCAATTGAAGCGTTAATTGCCGGGATACACTGGCACTTTTCGTCCGATCAGATCAGACTAGACCAGACCAAACCCGACCGCCACCGATTACAATCGACGTAGTGGAAAGTTTTCAGGTTTACGTGATTATGACGTCATACCGGCTTCCAGTATATCGCTTAGTGTAGTGAATACACTGCAGTCGGAGGGAGTCTGGTCTGATCTCGTCAAAATGCCTGTATATCCTGCCTTTAGACACATGTGAACCACTACCGTGAAATGCTAGATGAGAGATAGCATATTCAAACTTGTATTATTGCATTTTAACCAACTCTGCATAAAGCGCACCGTCCGCTTCATAATCTAAATATTTAAATCGGGAGAAATTCCGCTAAAAGTGATAATATATTACAACGGGCGCGTGGGTGTGACCAGGTAGATTAAAACGTTTCCCCATAACCTAGCGCCATGTAGTATCAAACTCATCTGCATATATTTATCTTGCTAGTTCCAGAGCCAAACACCATAGAAAGAGCAAAAAGGGTTTACGAAAGCGCATCTGGGCCATCAGTATGTTACAATAGATATATAGTTCACACTGTATACCATAACTTTACGATAAAAAAACTATCGTATTGCCTCCCTTTAAAGCCGGCGCTACGTGGTACGATTTTCCAGATGAAACCTTCCGATTACCACCTATGCAAGGGGTCGGCAACCTGAGGACAAATGCGGCCCGCTGAGCTATTTCTTGCGGCCCGCGGACTAAACGTGAAATTATCCACAATGCTGCCCGCAGGATGACAGTAGTTAACTTCCATTGTTGGAAGAACTGCCCCATCATCTCTCAAGACACATGCCAATACTAGGACTCGCTACGAGGAGTCGCCTTGTTTTCCAAACCGTTCCTCGTGGAACTCGGCGAACACTTGTGTGTCACGATCACTAACCATAAACACTGAGTGTTTTTTTAATAGTGACATATAATTGTCGTACACAATTATATGTTGGTGTTTCATGGTAATAATAAATCTTATTCGTAAATTATAATACATTATAAAATTTAAATTTCAATGCATAAAAACAAGGTTGCTTATATTCAGATTCCAGACGCAAACATAATGTGCCAGTTCCCACGAGGATTACGCTAACAATCATCAATACTCGTAAATATATGTGTGGCCCACTGACTTAGTCCGTGTCATCCGTTTGGCTCTCCATTCAAAAAGGTTGTTGGCCCCTGGCCTATGCGATCAAAAAAGTGAACGGGACGCATAAAAACTTATAAATAAAACAGTACCACAAATTCGTGCACCTTACGCAGGAGTATTTTATATGTTAATGAAGGAAAGTGAGGCTCCTAGCTAGCAATAGAAAATTAGCAAACTCTAATACTAGCAGTAAAAATATGTTTAAAAACAGAACATGTCAGCTTAGGGTGGGTAACATATTAATGACACAACTGTTGCATTTTCGATAAGTTAATTGATTTTGTTCATTGAGTTTTCCTTTGAATGACAATCTATTTGGATATATTTGTTAACTTATTATTATTTGTTTGTTAGCAGCAGACTCGACTATTGCAATTCCATCCTTTATAATATAGCTAGCAAGGATATCACAAAACTCAAGCGTGTCCAAAATTGTCTAGCAAGAGTAGTTACAAGATCTCCTCGTTTTTCTCGCTCTGTACCACTTTTGAAGTGGATATATTTGGTTTCCTGTACGATATCGTATAATATTTAAGATCTGTACCATTACATACCAGGCACTGTCCAATAAGCAACCACCTTATTTGCATTCATTGCTTACTCCTGTAAGAAAACCTATCCAGCTTTGATCATCTAGTTCTGACCTACTTTTTGTTCCTAGAGTCAACACTAACATTGGAACTAGGGCTTTTTTTGTTGCTGCACCAACTCTTTGGAATATGCTTCCTCTTAGTGTTAGATCAGTTGAAAATATTACAAAATTCCGTCGTCATTTAAAAACGTATCTTTACAACCTTGCTTTTCCACCGTAGCTCTCTAGCGCCTTGACCCATCTGTTGACAACTAGAAACTACTTATGGATTTTGAGATTGACCAATCCTTTTGTTTTGATGCGCCTCTGAGCTTGGTTTCCAAGGATTTAGGCGCAATAGAAGTTATCTTATTATTATTAACTTAGAGTGTCGGAGGAATTTATAATGAAATTATACATTCGTAAATTTCTAGCATAACAGGAGAGGAACGTTTAATATGGTGATATATTTATTCACGTTCAAAAATGTATAACGTGAATCGTACTTATTCATGATAACACTAAGAATAAATATGTTAATGTATATCGATTATTAAGATGATAATTTAATCATTGATTTTATAGCTAGGCTTTTGACATTTGTTGGAACGTGTCACATTCTTTCACGTGACACCTTATCACCCACATGTCATGGTGATATTATTGAAACGATCAAGCCCGTGCAGTTTCAAAAAAAATGTGCCAACACGTATTGTTGTGCATATTGCATTGTGGATTCTTGTACATTGTGTCGTACTCATTACTAATTTATGTTTAAAAAATAAATGTGAATTCAATACATTTCTATAATGTACCTCCGTTACATTAAGTTTGCTTGATTAATGAAATGCATTAATGTTCAGTTGGTACATAAGTTTTAAATATTAAACCATTAAGTTGTGTAAATTTTATCCACAATGATATTTTCAAATAGCCACATACAATATTTAGTACATATGCATGAACACTCAATGTGTCTGCTACATTCCACGTAAGTTTAAAAATTAAACACACATATGCATGTCATTGTAATTGGCACGATCTCGTGCCAACCGAAAAGAGCATCTTCTAATAAAAATAGACCACAGTTAATTTCACCAACTGTTGTGTCTGCCTTAAAAACATTAACTGGTGGATGCTACTCGATGCATGCATAATACTAGATTCAAGTTTAACACATTGCTTCAAACCCATTGGCTGTTACGGTTGACTTATTTTATTATCCATAGTACAGATTATGGCGGAAACACGTACTAGTTACCTAATGGCGACAGACGTATTGTTGACATATTACACATTACTTATTAGTTCACATGGAAACACATTAAAATATATTATATATAGCAGCCTTATGGGACCTATTGTTGATGTAACAACAATTAAATATAGTTGTTTTGCTCTTCTAAACTATGAATGTGTTCATCGCATGATGCTAGATGTGTAGTTTTATGAAGAGTTAAGGACTATTTACAAGAATATTTTATATTCAATAAGACTGCTGCGTTTGACTTACTTTTCATAATTGTGGATAATACAGGTAGTGTTACGGTAAACGTGATATCATTGTATGTTAAATTACCAGTAGTATACTAAAATGATGTGTACCATGATAGTATAACTGTAATTGTGAGAACAAACATTAGAATTCAATATGGCCGCCATGTTTGACCTACGTCTGGAAAAGGTACACACGTTAATTTCTCCAACTGTTATGTCAGCCGTAAAACATTAGTATATATATTACATGCTAGTGTAAATGCGTATTTGACACATACGTGAAAGAACTTCAAAACAGTTAATATTGCAGAATGCTGCTATGCTTGATCTAATTTAAATTATTATGCGCAATAAGGATTATGGTAAAGAAATATTTGGCCGTCACATTTGACCTGTTTTTAAGGATGTATGTTAAATTCATAATTTACTTTCTTTGACAAGAACATCCCAAAATAGTTCAATGTGATGCGACAAATGTAGGATTTGGACTGAATATTAGGGAAATATATGTGGGTTTAGATTTTTTGTGAACTTAGCTTTTTCGGGAACATTTGAACAGTTGTAAATTTCTTATACTTAATCTTCTTATATTCTTGTATAAAAGAGACTACGTAATAATATATTTGTTTAATGTAAAATGATGTGTGACCGTCCTGCGGTTATTTGCAGCACACGACTATGTCCTAGTCCTATATACTGACTCTTGATAGTACAACAACCGTTACTACAACACCCCATTATACAGTCTAGACACATGTTGTGTGGACAAAGTACAGGTACACTACTATGATATGTGTTGCTGGTGGCACCATAAAATAATCCATTATTTATGACAATGGAAGACAGCCAGGCTTGCTGACACCACAACGACACGGGGAAGGTTCTGGAAGCGGTCTCCGTGCTATACTGAATTGTACACGAATATATGCCAAAAACTCTGCTGCAGTCGTATACCTTTTCTTGGATAATTGAGCACAACAAAATTTGATGCGTGGCTAAGACGAATACTCTGAATAAACTCTGCCACAACCCTACGCATTTTACAATATTCTATGATATATATGTGACTTTTCATGAAAGTGTAATAATGATACACCCTTCTGAATGATTTAATTAAGAATATTGATGAAAATACAAAGATTAATTAGTATATTATGTTGAGAAATATTAACTGATATTCGTCGTCGTAGATTTATATTTTGTACGCGGGCCTGTTAGGTGGTTCGTAGATTTAGATTTTGTTTCGAAATTCGTCCCTGTGGTGCGGATCTCGGGGGGGTCACTTACATGATTTTACATATTACTGCCCTTTCCCCGGGCAACGCCGGGAAACTCGGCAATTAACAAATATTATAACAGATCAGGTATGTCCACGAAATGGAAAGTCGTAGCTTGGCCCGGGCTGCATGGAGACGAGCATCATCTTGCTGAATGTGGCGATGTCAGATTGAACTAGAAGGAATATGTTCATTTTGTTCAGGAGGATTTCGTCGGTGTATCGATGTGCATTGTGGTTCAATTATAATCAACCACCAACAGAAGAGTTCTGTAGTGTCCAAACGTGCCGTACACTCGGACCATTACACGTGTGTCAATTGCACGGATTTGTAACACACACACACACACGCACGCACACACGGACGCACGCATGCACATACCCCCCTCACACACACACTTCAAATCAAATCAAAATACCTTTATTGTCCCTCATGGGGAAATTCTCTTGTGTTGTTCGCTATTTAAGAACGCAATAAATCACTAAATTAATAAATAAGTACACATGTGTAACTGAGAACACTGTTTCAATGAATTACATATGATTAAAATAAAACAGCACAGAACAATCAGCCAGTTGTTAGGAAACATAATTTACACTTACATATCACAGCCATCAGTACAGGAACAAGTTCATCATCACATATGTTATTTAACTAGGTGGAATACAGTGCAATTACCAGTATAATCACGCACGCGCGCGCGCGCGCACACACACACACACACATACACACACACATGAACCCATATTCTCAAGTACTTGTATACACACATGCAACCACACTCCACATTCATGAATTAAAACAATGCCAATTCCTTCCTATGGCCACATTCGTGCAGCTTACGCCACGTGGACCGATAATTGGAAAATTTGAACCATTCCCAATTCCAGTGTTTTAAAGCTAAATCAAGCAGCATGTTGATGCTGTTTGCAAGAAGTGTAGCTACCATCTGAGACGTATTCGATCCATCAGGGCCTATATCACGATGCCTGACTGCCATTCCTTGGTCATTACGCTGGTTGTTCCAAGCTTGGATTACTGCAACGCCCTGCTACCCGAATTTCACTTAGCACGTCTCCAGAAGATACACAATAGGGCAGCCCGCCTAATTGTCCTCACACCTATATCTTCACACATCACGCCAGTATTGGCGCACCTGCACTGGTTGCCAGTCAGACAACGCATTGTGTTTAAAGTACTTGTGTATATTTATAAGGCGCTCCATGGTTCGCCGGAGTACCTTGCACATCTACTACATCCACGAACTCACAACCTTCGTCTTCGGCAGGTTCATGACCACCTTCGGCTTGCAGTTTCACCAGCATCTAAATCCATCGGCAAACGAGCGTTTGGCATAACTGGTCCTGCCAAATGGAACGAACTGCCACTGACTCAACAAGATGCCCCATCTGTGTTTTTATTTAAACGTCACCTGAAGACAATAAATAATTGAAAACCCTCTTGCCCACGACAAAGTCCTGACATTCATCAGAGAACGAGCAAGCTATGGAGATGGAGATAATCCTGAAGCAAGCAGGCGTCTTGGTTACTTGATTCGTCAAGACATTGCATCCGAAAACGTAACATGGCATAAAAAAGGCAATATGTTTGAGGTGTAGCCAGATAACAGTCCAATTGACCACGAAGCTGCTGTACGCCATGAGAACATTCCAACATGGGCTGGCTATCACCCATTGGTTAGCAAAGAGTTGCCCGTGACAAGGGTCGGTGCACCACCACTTCTAGCTGCACCGGCACACGAATGGCAGACATTACTGACAGTTCTCATGCAGGCTCAGGGAAACAACGCGAAAGTAGTGGGACCTGATCGAAAGACGAACACCAGAGTAGGCAAATGGAACGTTCGAACGCTCGAGCGGGCGGATGGAGCAGATGCTGAAGGAAATGAAGGCTTACCATCTAGACATTCTAGGCGTAAGCGAGATGAGATGGACAGGACAGGGACGCTTCAACAACGGAGATAAAACTCCGGAAATGAAGATCACCACATCAATGGAGTTGGTATCATCCTGAATAAGGATGCTACACAAGCACTGGTAGGATGGAAGCTAGTTAGCGAACACAGCATCATCACAGCGTGGTTCAACACCGGACACGTCAACGTCACCGTTGTGCAAGTATATGTCCCAACCGAAGTCGCCACAAACGAGGAAAAGGACACCTTTTACGACCAACTCCAGAACGTGCTTGACGAGATACATACCCAGCTTTGACATAAAAGTGGTGGTAGGAGACTTTAACGCATAGCTGGATGGAGACAGAAGAGACATGTATACTACGGTTGGGCCTCACGGTTCAGCAGGAAATACGAATGATAACGGTTAACGATTGCTCTCGATGAACAGCGCCAGTGGTATCAGTATTGGCAACACCTTCTTCAAACATAAACGCATGCATAAGAAAACCTGGACCTCACCAGATGGTAATACATCGAATGAGATTGATTATGTCTGCATTAGTAGTAGATGGCGTACATCTCTGCAGGACGTCCGACCCTATAGAGGGGCAGATGTTGGCTCTGACCACAACCTTGTGATTGGTAATATCCGCTTCGCGTTAAAGAGAGTCAAGACGATGAAGACGGTCAGGCCATATGCGACAGATAACTTACTTAAAGAACACACACGTCAAAACAATTCTACGAGGAAACTAAGAACAGATTCCAAGCGCTACAACACTCAACCGATTTAGAAGAGCAATGGCAGCTAATCCTTCAAGTAGTAAAGGAGAGTGCGAATGTAGTGTTAAGAAGGAAGGTCCAACAGAGAACAGTGGATTATCGAAGACTCGTGGAAACTGATTGATAAAAGGAAAGATATGAAGATCAGAAGAGAACAAGCAGCTAGAAACATCCAACAATGGAGATCATCCGATGAGGAATACACGAAACTGGACAAGGAAGTAAAAAAGAGCTGTAGGACAGATAAGAGGAAATGGTTAGAAGAGAAAGGTAAAGAAGCGCAAACAGCAGCAGAACGGAATGACTCTAAAACGCGCTGTATAGGATTGTGAGAGAGCTAACTAGTCCGAAAAGCAATTCCAACATACCAAAAAAAGACAAAGATGGCACAGTGCTTCTAACAAGCGAGGAACAAGCCACAAGGTGGATCGAACACTTCCGAGAAATACTAAATCAACCAACACCTACCACACGCTTCGTCTTCGAACAAGAACCAAACACAAAAGAGCTCGATGTCACCACCGATGACATCACCAGGGCAGAAGTCTCCAAAGCCATCGATAGCCTCTAGAACAACAAGGCAGCGGGCATCGATGAAGTATCGGCTGAAATATTAAAACATGGCAAGGACGGGGGCGTAGACGAGTTAACGTATTTATTTAATCTGATCTGGTGTGAAGAGGAAATCCAGATACCTATTTTAGTCAACTTCATTAACTTTAAGAAGGCTTTCGACAGTGTCCACAGAGAATCGCTATGGCAAATCCTGAAGCTATACGGCGTACCAAACAAATATATAGACATTTTCAAATCGCTATACCGAAACACCAACTGCTGCACCAAGACCAACGATGGCTAACAGACATGTTCAATATAGAGACAGGTGTACGTTGAGGATGCATCCTGTCCCCTTTCCTCTTTGTTGTTGTTATTGACTTCATCATGAGCAAAACGATGAAAGGTCCGAACTTTGGTGTTGAGTGAATAAATAATACGTTGACAGATCTTGACCTTGCCGACGACATTGCACTGCACAGCCACACGCCGCAGATCCTGCAAGAGATTATCAATAATAAACACGGTGCGTCGAGAACTTCCCTTATCTCGGAAGCTACATCTCTAGGGAAGGCGACGCGGAAGTAGACGTGCGAACGAGGATAGACAAGGCGTCAGCAGTGTTCCAAAGACCGTCTAATATGGTCCAGTACCACCATCATACGTCTTTACATGTCAATCGTAATACCAACAGCGATATATGCCTGTGAAACATGGAAAAATACGGCGAGGATATCCAACAAACTAGACATATTCCACCGGCGATGCCTCCAGCCGGTTCATACTTGGCATATCATGGAGAGAGCACATCACAAATGAACAAGTGATGAGGAGGGCAGGTCTGGATAAGCCTACATGACATAGTTAAGTCTCGACGACGGAGACTAGCGGGACATATCCTACGTTTACCAAGAGATAGAATAGCATATGTAGCGATGGAGTGGGTGTCTGAAGGTGGTAACAGACGGAGACGAAGGGCGACTAAGACCTGGCGCAAGACATTTAAAGAAGATCTGGCAGAAATGGAAATTACCTGGAATGAGGCCAACTATTTACAAAAGACCATAATAGATAGAGAAAGCTCGTCGCCCGATGTTCCGAAAGGAACAGGAAGAACAAAGTGTAAGCCTAAGTCATATAGAATATTGTATATACGCGTGGAGGCCATATCGCAAGGACATAGATATGCTAGAAAGAGTACAGAGGAGAGCGACTAAAATGTAATACGCCTAAAAGAATGTGGTTTAACAACACTAGAGATTGATAGGAGATCAGATAGAAGTGTTTAACATATTGAATGATTATGAAAATATTGATAGAAATATTTTTTCTCAATTAAGAAAGATAAAAGGACTAGGGGACATGGCGTTACATTAGTAAGGGAGCAGTGTAGATTAAATATAAGAAAGTTCTCATTTTCACAAGGGACTAAATGAATGGAACAGATTATCTGCTGATTGTGTGGATGGTAGTAGCTTGAATATGTTTAAAAATAAAACCGATACATACCTCATAAGGGCGGGATACACGTAGATAGGCGGAGCGCCTTTCGTGTTTCTATTTTCCGGCGCTTGACTGGCAAATATGAGGGGACATTGTTCTACAGTACGCTTGAGAACGGGGCCAGTGACATTGCACTGGCACTGACATTGGGTGAATAAACTGATTGCCTGCTAGAATGTAACGCTGTCAACCATAGCATTTGCTTGTTGTAAATACTGTGCTGTTTAATTATGTACAGCTTCTAATGAAAATATTGGTGTGATCATAAGCGGAGATTACGTTGGAGATTTTTAGCTGTTCGAGACATGGATAAACACTTGCACATACGCACGCAAACATTTTTGTCGTTTAGTCATGTTTCCCTCGAGGTGTTTTATTGCATGTCACTATACACGCGTACATTTAACAACTTCTAAGTTTGCTTCTCTCCTGATTATTGTAGTGGTCGTCTCCACTGGGAAATGTTAGGTTAATTATGTATTATTGGTATTATATCTATCGATTTCACTTGCATGTGCGTTTTAAAGGGCACGTAGGCTGTAAGTCAAGCTGAGTGCCAGGGCCTGTATTCTCGAACGACTTACGAATTTCTTAGCGCCATTTTTACATAAAAATGACGTCAAAAGAGCGTAAGTTACGATTTTTCGCAAGTGCTATTCTCGAAACATTTATCTGTATCTGTATCTGTATTTTGACTGGCAAAATGTCCTATGGACACATCACGCCAGTGCGCATGGTGGCTCTTATGGATTAATTTTTTACATGTTGGGCTAGGCTAATCTGGAATGAATTCAGTGACGTACTTGATACAATGCTTGGAGGTAGAGAATTCCACTCTTTTATTGTGACTGGGAAAAAGCTGTTTCCAAATATGTTTGTCGAGTGCCTGATTTGTACTAACTGTTTATTATGTTTACGTGAGCATCTGGTGTTGCGTTTGGTGTATTGATCTAGTGGGATATCTATGAGGTTATGTTCCATTTTATATAATATGCTAAGTCTTTGGGTTTTTCTTCGTGATTGGAGGGTGTCCCACTGGAGATCTTTAAGGAGTTGTGTTACCGTTCCAGGCTCTCTAGAATAGTTGTTCTTACAAAATCTGGCGGCTTGTCTCTGGGTTCTTTCTATGAGTTTGATATTTCTTAGGCAATGTGGATCCCATGATGCTGACGCATATTCAAGTATGGGGCGGACAAGGGTTGTGTAGGCTATGGACTTGATTTGGGTTGGGCATTTATTTAAATTTCTTCTAATCATTCCCAATGTCTGTTGTGCTTTTTTTGTGACCGAGTTGCTTTGTATTGTCCAATTTAATGTATTTGATATATGTATGCCAAGATAACAGTGTGATTCAACAGATTTAAGTTGTTGTCCGCAGAATGTGTAGAGATTTGGTGTCGGTTTTCTTGAGGCTATTGTCATTGTATAACATTTAGTGGGGTTGAATTTCATAAGCCACGTGTGTTGCCATTTCTCAAGTTTGAGCAGATCGTTTTGGAGGACAGATGTGTCTTGGTCAGTTTTAATCGGTGAATATAACAGGCAGTCGTCTGCAAAAAGGCGAACAGTTGAGGAAAGATTGTCTGGCAGGTCATTTATGTAAAGTAGGAAAAGTAGGGGCCCCAGTACTGTGCCCTGTGGTACCCCAGAAATGACTTGAGTTGATGTTGACTTAGATCCATTTATAACGACCTGTTGAGTTCTTCCTGTAAGGAAGCTATTTATCCATGATGATATTGGGCCTGTGATGCCATAGTGTTTGAGTTTGTGGATTAATCTTTTATGTGGAACTTTATCGAATGCTTTGGTGAAGTCAAGGATGGCCATGTCTACAGATTTCTTCTCATCAAGTGATTTGCTTATGTCATGGATTGTTTGAATTAATTGTGTTTCAGTTGATCTTTTGGCACGGAAGCCATGTTGGTGGTCAGTTAGAATGTGGTGCTGTTCAAGATGTTTCATAATGTGACTATGTATGATGTGTTCAAGAAGTTTAGAAACCACAGGTGTTAAGGATATTGGTCTGTAGTTAGATGTTTCTGCTCTACTTCCTTTCTTAAAAATTGCTGTTACATTGGCTTCTTTCCAGGTATTGGGGACTTGTCCAGAGTCAACAGATGATTGGAAAATGTCATGTATTACTGGTGCTAGATGAGAGGCATATCTGTTTAAGAACCATGGTGGAATGCCATCTGGTCCTTGCGATTTAGAAATGTTAATTTTGGAAAGTTGATCAAGTACTCCTTTAAGTGTAATTGTTAGTTTGGGGATTTCTCCATGTGGACTTCTGGCCATATCTGGTAGGGTGGAATTTCCTTCGTGTGTGAAGACACTTTGGAACTGATTGTTTAAGGCTTCTGCTTTATGTTTGTCGTCGCTAATGATGTTACCAGCAATGTTAAGGTCCCCAATACCCTGGTTATCCTGTCTAAGTTTAGAAATGAAGCTCCAAAATGATTTAGGTTTCTCTGTTATTGTTGTTGTCAGGAATTGACTTATGTAGGATAGTCTAGCAGAACGAAGGTGTTTATGCATGTTTCTCCTGATGTCACAGAATTCTTTCCAGTCTTCTGGATTTCTAGTTCTTTTTGCTTTGTTATATAGCTGTTTCTTTATTTTGCACATTTTCTTTAAATCTTTATTGAACCAGGGAAGATTGTGTCTTGAAGTAGTAAGTCGGTGCGGTACATATTGGTTCATAATGTTGATGATTTTCGTGGAAACAAGATTCCACTTGTCATTGACAGTCATGTTTTGGTTTTGAGAGAAGTATTCATGTGTAAAGTTTTCAAGAGATTTCTGGATGTTAATATTGTCGGCTTTATTTCTAATGAAGACTTTACGTTTTGGACGATGTTTGCGTTTGGGCGAAATGTTTACATCAATAATGACTGTGCTATGGTCTGCTATTCCGTCTACTACATTTATCTTCTTTATTAACCCAGGTCTATTGGTGAAGACAAGATCTAAAATATTGTTGGCATTTCCCTGTCTGTGCGTGGGTTCCTTGACATGTTGGATCAGACCATGTTCCTCTGTAAGAGAGAGTAATTTATTGGCAGCAGCTGTACTGTATCCATTGTTAGTTGTGACTTGGTGAATTTCCCAATTGATGTTAGGGAGGTTGAAATCGCCAGTAATGATGACATTATGTGTGTTGATCTTGTTACCTAATTTAGAAAGGGCTAGGTCTAGTTCTTCGATTTGAGTTCCATGAGAGTCATTTGGGGGACGATAGAGGGTACACATGATTATTGGTTTCATTCCTGTTATCTGGGTTTCAGTCCAAATGCTCTCACTGTTAGTGTCTAGGTCTGGTAGGTGGCTTGTTATGAGGTCATCTTTTGATATTTGAAATACCCCCCCTCCAGTAGTGTCTGTTTCTCTGTCCTTTCTAAAGACGTTAAAGTTGCTTGGGAATATTTCTCCATTTTTTATTGAGGGATCTAACCATGATTCAGTGCCACAGATGATGTCTGGGTTATGCAGATTGTTTAGTGCTTCGATGTCTGAGGCTTTCTTTTTAACGCTTTGGCAGTTTATGAGGATGCATCTGAAGTTTGGTCTCTTTTTTGGTCTATATGCTTTCTTGCTATTAGTTGTATTGTTGTTGGTGGTTTCGTTTAGGTTATGACAGTTACTGTCCAGTGGATAAAAGGGATTTGCCGTTGGGATTTCTGTATCTCTGAAGAAAGAATTTGTGAAGTTGAAGTTGTTGCATTCGGGGCAGGCCCACGAACATGAGGAATTTATTAATCGTTTGTATTCATTGTCATCTATTGCACAGCATTGTGAGTGGATCCAGTTTAGGCAGTGGTCGCACTGAATTGCTTTATGGTCATTTAGGACATCTCCATGGCAAATGCCACACGGTGCTGAGCAATTTGAACAGTGCCATGGTACATTTTGGTTTCTGTAAGTGTTGTTAAATTCTTGTCTGGATATCCTGGCGCATTTGATGTGTGTGGATTTATTACAATCATTACAAGTTAGGATGAGTGCATTAGACCTTAGTGATTTCTTACATGAGTGACATTTAGAGGGGCCTGGATTTAGTTGAACATCTCCTGAGAGCATGATGCATAGAAGAATGGAGAATTTTGTTGTTGTCCTGGGTTTATACGGTAGAGGAGTGATCAGTAATCCAGTGGAGGTGCTGGATTTGAGACATTTCAATTGGGCTATGGTTTTCCATATGGGACTATAAATGTAGTAGGACGTGACAGAATGGATGTCTTGTCTAGCTTTGGCGTTGACATAGGTCTCGTTTGTGTTGCTCTGGAAACTCTCCAATTTTTTTTAAATTGGGATCATTTAAAAACCTAAAAGTTATCTGCAGACATAAAATCATGAACAGGGTACATCTAAAAGTGCATCTTGTAGAGGTATGTCGTACGGAGCCTGCCATGTCACCAACTCGAGTGGTAGTGGTTTAGAGTTGATAAAACGGTCAAGTAGTTATTAAGAAACACACCCACACTTAAAACGTGTACTGAGATAATACTAAAAAATAAAAGATAAATAATTATAAAATATCTGTCCGTCTAAACGGTTTAGTGACTAGTTGTTGTTGTTGCTGTTTTTTGACAGCCTACAATCCGGATTTGTAATAGTATGATACGTAAGCTTTATGTGAAAGTATATATTTACATGTGTGTATGTTGAACCAGCTCACACTGGTTCATGAGTCAAACTGAAAACCCAACTAAGTAAATATAAAATAATTATAAAATATCTGTCCGTGTAAACGGTTTAGTGACTAGTTGTTGCTGTTTTTCGACAGCCTACAATCCGGATTTGTAATAGTATGATACGTAAGTTTTATGTGAAAGTATATATTTACATGTGTGTATGTTGAACCAGCTCACACTGGTTCATGAGTCAAACTGAAAACCCAACTAACACGACACTTCCGTGTGTGCAGTCTGACTATGGAATGGTCTATGCACTCACTTATTGGTATACAGTTTATTGTGTTTACTGTTTATTTCAGCTTGATTTCTGATAGTATATAAACAGAACTAGTAATGATAATAACATAGGTTTTACTTTGTCACTAGGAGAATGCACCGATTTATGATTTGATTTGGGGGTGGTTTGGGTTTCGCGCGCTTTATACCCGTTGACGATACGAACATTCGCAAATATGGCGTATATTGAACAGGTCGCGTAACTTTTGTGGTATTGCTTTCAGATGGAGATTTCTAAGTTATTTGCTGTTACAACAACGCAAAAACACATTAGTAAATTGTGTGTGATTCAATGACACTGATGTGTGTTTGTCAATTTTTATTGACCGCTGAAATTGCTTAAATACCATCTTTGAAAGCGGCGCGCCTACAGTACAGTGCTAGCCAATGCAAAATTCCACAATAAAAAGTCAACAAGCGGGACCAGCCAACAAACGGGACCGATTAGTAATTCACCGCAGTAATTTATAGATTGACTGCATGCTACACAATTTGTGTTGGCACGATTAACTACAATTGAAACCACATTTTCTAATTCAGAAGACCACAGTATTGCATACATAAATTCGATGGCATGAAAATATGTATATTACTGTAAAAAAAAATGTGTAAAAAGGACACTATTTCTTTATATAAACATTTATTATTTACCATGGCATGACACACAGATTTTGCCAAATGTATTTAATGTTTCATATGTACATTTTGTTGTTCCACCACATCTGCATGTGAGGTTGGCTGCCACTTTCATATATATATATGCTGCTTGAGAAATGCTACATTAAGTGCATCAATATTATGACAACACGTGATAGATTGCATCAGTTATTCAAGCATTGACAATACCATCCAAAACAAATATGTAGCTATTATAATGTAAATGATAATTATGTATATACATTATATATATAACATTAAATATATATATATATATATACTATGATATGATAAATATGTTTGAATACACCTACTTTTGTGTCTACAAAATAACATAACAGTTGTAAAGGTAATGTGCGAGTACACCTGTATTGTTGAAATAAGTTTGATCTTGAAATAGTGCATATACACTAAACCTCATATATAACAATATATACACACATGCCAACCTAGCAGTCATACTAGTTATGGAGAAATAAATTGTGTCTGTTTCTATTTTCTAGGTAGTCATAAATGAAAAATATTGTTGACTATGACAATTACGGGCTGATATAAAACATTACTGTAAATTTTTGGCACATCCTATTTTCCAGGTGCCAATAATCCAATTTCTTTTCTCACCAAACCGACTTACCAACAGAAGACATAACATTCATTTTGACCTTGTAATTGTTTTACAAAATGTAACAACTGAATCAGTATAAAGAAGATTGCTAACATACTGCTTTTACCAGTAGATCTTAGTACACCAGGTCATTGAGTTTCTAAAGCGATTGATCTGCATCATAGAAATCCTTTATACAATTTATTTGGAAAAATAAATACCAGTTAATAATTTATGCAAACAATGGATATTAATGACAAGTATTATAATAATTCCAGATGTCATAGGAAAACAAGAAACTTGTCGGTATAATGAGGTGTTCGTACACGAATTAGTATTTAAGGTATTTGATGTATAATTGATGTAATGTGAATTGATGGTGGTTTTCCTGGTGTTCATAGTATGTTCAAGTTTTAATGTATCTTTGAGACATTGCAAAGAGAACATGATGTTAATGCAATCAAATGTTGATGTCACTGCAGCACCAATACATGGAGCAGCACAGGCTATGCATGATTCGCAGATTGTTTAGCCACTTTAGATTTTTCTTTTCTGCACTACATTGTCTTCTTGGTGCTACACAATGTCCAGTTGTATCTTTTTGTATCTTTTAATTTCAAGATGCAGCAGTCATTCCAGTCCATCAATTTTCTTTCTGAAAACACATATGTAGCACATCATAAATATGTTGTTTCATTTTTAAATACAACCGTAAGAGACACACCGTATTTTACTGTGCTACTGGTGATACCTAAAACATATATAATAAATGTAGACATATTATACATAGTTGTACTCTTTAGTGTCCATACAATACACGGGCAAAGTAGATACTACCCAGTATTTATAAAATGTTATAACATATAAAACAAACTAGGCTGTACCAGACAACACCACTGATAGAGTACACTATAGTGTATTTATTGTGTATATTTCATCATAACCATGACCACATATTGTAACTTACCTTTCATTCCCATTGGTTTTCAATCTTTGGATGTGGTATCATGGTTATTTGGTAGGTGATGTTGGATGTGTGCTGTAAGTACAGAAAAAATCATTGTAGTTGTTTTGTAGCAATAGTATGTATTGCATTGATTTTTTATGTCATTATGCTCTGGGTACATGAAATACTGTTCTTTGATAATTTTAATTCCTCACTACCTTAGCCCTATACATAGACACACCATCTAACATAGTCCACAGGGTCGGATCCAGAGTGGGTAGTATTTGGGGGCAAAACTTTGGACAATTGTAGATGGAATGCAATGTATAAATGTCGACAAGTTTTATCCTATGATGCTTTGTGCTTAAATACGCATTGGCTGAAAATAATAAATCCACAAAAATCTTCTACATTTACCGAAAAATCTCCACTTTAATTTCAATAGTATTTAGACTTAATATGCCAATGTAGCACGTAATTAGTTAACAAATAAACACCATAGGCCAAGTACTAGGGGCCTGCTAAATTAATATTTAACACAACGTCAAATGCACAGCCACAAGTCACTACTATGAGTCGTGACTATATTAAACCATCTACTCTCTACATTACAAGTTACAACAAACCACACATCCTGATCTGGAACTGGAAGTCATATGCCTCCTTAGTCATGCTCCTTGTTTCCGGTTACGTTTTACGAAGTTACAACTTTGACGTCTGAGTTTGACTGATTTCAAGTTAGTGACAGACTAGCGTCATGCCATGGTCATGGAATGTGCGCTAGCCGAGCGATAGAAACACCGAGTGATCAAACTAAGTCTCACCTTCGGCGCGTCGTCTGAATAATAATCGACATCACACACACACATACGCAGGTGGTGTCTTCTAACTGTACTATGTAACAGTGTAGACTGTAGTGAGGATACGTAGACGAAGCGTCACATTCCTCATTCTATAATGTAAACATTGACTGGCTTGGCATGGCCTTGGCGTTAATTCTTCCCCTTGCTTGCGTTTCGTGTCTGTCATTTCCGTTCAAATGCTCATTAATTATTACATATGCATCAACATATCTCAATGGCAATGCTACATTATGTTTTGCATAGTAGCTATAATAATTAGTCACTAGGTTCCCTTGAACATTTGTGTACAGTATTGTTTTTCATGCACCGCCAGGAACACGAGCAGCGTTAAAACGTCAGTGACCGTATCCGTTGCAACGCAAGCAAACCCTCGGGAGATTTTCGTACGCAAGTTCCGAATTTCTTAGCTGCGAAAATTCGTAAGCGTTTCGAGAATACCAACTTGCGAAATTTCGCAGCTAAGAAATGATCCGCCATATCTGCGCAACTTCTTACGTGCGAAATCTGTTTCTTCGAGAATACGGGCCCTGACTTTTTGTCACTCTGGGTGTCTGTCTGGCTTTCTGGCTGTCTCACTAGCTGGCTGGCTGACTGGGTGTATGTCCGTCTGCTTGCTTGCGGGCGGGCATTCCAGTCTAGAAGGGTAGTACAAGGTGAAAATCCGTCGACCCTCTCGACCTTCCATCGACTTCCTGCACGGAAGTCACTCACGATACGTCGTGACTATGAATGTCCGGCATCACGTGTACAAGATCAGGAGTTGTCCAGAATTCAAACACCAGTAGCTTAGGGTATGCCTAAGTTGGCATTCTCTCCCTGATCTTCTTTCTCCGTGCTTTAGAAGTTTCAATATATAGGACAAAAATCAAACAAATCCAGAACAAAACGCAAATATGTCCGTTTGTGTGGGTGTGTGCATGCATGTTGCTTTGCATTGTTTTTTTATGGCTTTTTTGACACGCAATCATCTGAAAGAAATTTATCGTTTATTTACTTTAAATTGAAAAATTGACAACAGAAAACGTGACAAGCGTGAAGGTGACAGGGAAGAAAGTGACCGTAGAGAAGGAGGGAGGGAAGATGGGACGGGAGAGGAAAGAAGAAAATTAGATGGGACGAAAGGAAGTGAGAGCAAATGTGATAGAAGAGAAGTCGATAAAAGGGACGGTGAAAGGAGGAAAGGTGACAAGAGAAAAAGCGACAGGAAAGAATGGATCGGAAGAGAATAGGACAGGAGAAAAGACGACAGGGGGGAAAGACAACAACCAGACAGATGCAAACCGAAGAAGGAGCTATTCTAAGGCAGTGATTGAGGGGGCAATGAGGAAAGAGAGGGTGTTTATGGGCGACTCCATTATGAGAAAGACGGACAAGACACTGAGCGAGGGGAAAGACGTCGTTTGTCTACCGGGGGCTAGAATTGAACATGTCACTGACAGGGTAGAGAAGGTATTGGGACATGGCAAGGGGGGTCTATACTGGTACATGTAGGAACAAATAATGCAGACAGGGAGGGAACAACTGCGATAGTACAGAAGTATAGACAGTTGGTGAGGAAGCTAAAGAAGACAAGAGTTGAACAGGTTATTCTGTCAGGAATTTTGCCAATAATGGGAGTAAGGGGGGCAACGTATAGAAACTGCAAGAGGATGGCGATCAACGCAATAGTTCAGCAGATGTGTGAAGAAGAGGGGGTGGGATTCACAGATTTATGGGGATACTTTGTTGGGAGGGAAGATATGTACATGAGAGATTGCCTCCATCTTAGTGGAAAGGGGGCAGCAGTTTTCTCAGAGAACCTGCTGCGATCTGCTGACAGTGGGACAGGTTGCATCTATTTAAACTAGATTCGCAGGGGGAACTCACAGAAAAGCCTGAAAATGAAGGCATAGATAAAGACAGCACAAATAAATCAGCAAATAACAGTCTGGAAAACTCTTCTGAAGCTGGATATAAATGTGTGTGTTTAAATGCAAGGAGTATAGTAAACAAAAGAAATGAACTAAACATTATGGTAGAAGATATTGACCCTCATATAATAGGTATAACCGAATCCTGGACCACCACCGATATATCAGATGCTGAATTGGGACTGACAGGATATGTAATGTTTAGAAAAGATAGAATAGGAAGAAAGGGAGGTGGAGTTATTTTATATATTAAAGAATCTATCCAGGCTTATGAAATAAAATTAGAAAGAGAAGCAGATTGCGAAGAAGCTGTTTGGTGTAACATAGTTACAGGTAACTCAACGTTAACAGTTGGGTTAGTTTATCGAAGTCCAAACATAAGCATAGAAGAGAATGAAAAAATACAAAACGCTATAAGGGAAGTAAGCAAACGGGACTGTATTATTATGGGGGATTTTAACCATGGGCATATACAATGGAAATCTCTTCAGAGTATGGGGAGTGAGGACCACAAGTTTTTAGTGTTAGTTCAAGATACTTTCCTTTCTCAACCAGGGGTGAGAATGTGTTAGACATAGTTTTGTCCTCACAGAATGAATTAGTTGACAATGTCAAGATACGTGAGCCACTGGGGAGTAGCGATCACAACCAGATACATTTTACCATCAAAGTAAAATCAGAAAGGAATAGTGAAAAGCACTATAGGAGAAATTTCCACAAAGGAAGGTATAAGGACATGAGGAAATATTTAGCAAAGATAGACTGGAATAACACACTGCAAAATAAGACAGCAACAGAATGCTGGAATATATTAAAGAGTGAAATTAAGTGCATAGTCGACAAATTTGTACCCTTCAAAAAACAAGGGAAACGGTCCAAAAAGAAACACTTATCGAAAGAAGCCATTAGAAAAATTAAGTATAAACAAATTATGTGGAAGTCATATAGATGTACTGGAAATGATGAAGACTACAACAGTTACAAAGAAGCACTTAACCAAGCTACAGCTGAAATTAGAAATTCAAAGAGAAGCTATGAACAACAATTAGCTAGTAATATAAAACATGACAGCAAGAGTTTTTATGCATATGTTCGAAGCAAACAGAAAGTTCAAGATAAGGTCGGTCCTCTAGAAGATAGTGCTGGAAATATAATATCAGAGGGATTCTTAATGGCAGAAGACCTGAATGAGTACTTTAGTTCAGTGTTTACCAGAGAAGATATTAGTTCACTGCCAGTACCAGAGGCTAAGTTCAAGGGGGCAGATTCAGACTATTTAGGACAATTAATTGTAACCCCGGAAATGGTAGCTAAGAAAATAAGGGCTATGAAGGATAATAAATCACCTGGAGTGGATGGGATTCCGCCCAAACTACTATTGGAAATTGTAGAACAAATTAGCGTACCGCTTGCAACAGTTTTCAATTTGTCATTAGAAGAGGGAGTGGTTCCTTTAGAATGGAAAGAGGCAAACATTATACCGTTATTTAAAAAAGGTTCGAGAAACAAGTCAGAGAACTATAGACCAGTGAGTTTAACATCAGTGATTTGCAAATTATTAGAAAGATTAATTAAAGATCACATGGTGGATTTTCTTGTTAAACAAAACTTGATCAACCCATCTCAACATGTTTTTTTTAAAGCGAGGTCATGCTTAACAAATATGTTATGTTTTTTGGAAGACATCATTAAGTGGGTAGATGAGGGATCACCAGTAGATATCGTCTACTTAGATTTTCAAAAAGCTTTCGACAAAGTACCACATCAAAGATTACTGCTGAAACTAAAGGCCCATGGCACAGAAAATGGTATAATAAACTGGATAGAACAATGGCTGATTGACAGAAGACAACGTGTAGTAGTTGATGGGGAGGCTTCAAACTGGAAATCGGTATTGAGTGGGGTACCACACGGATCAGTATTAGGACCTATATTATTCTTAATATATATCAACGATTTGGATGATGAAATAACAAGCAAGGTGTTGAAATTTGCGGATGATACAAAAGTGTTTAGAAGGATTAAAAGTGATGGAGATAGACAGCATTTACAAGATGATCTTGACAGGTTGATCAAATGGTCTGAAAAGTGGCAAATGTTGTTCAATTTTGGGAAATGTAAATGCCTCCACACAGGACATGGGAACGAAGAGGTAGAATATACAATGGGGGTACTGTACTAAGTACTACTGTAAAAGAAAAGGACTTAGGGTTAACCATTAGTGCTGATATGAAGGTTTCAGAGCAGTGCGGATTTACAGCTTCAAAGGGAAATCAAATCTTTGGGTTAATTAGGCGAAACATAACGTATAAGGAAAAAGAGCTAATAATACCGCTGTACAAAACAATAGTTAGGCCTCATTTAGAATATTGTATTCAAGCGTGGAGGCTATATCGCAGGAAGGACATAGATATGCTAGAAAGAGTGCAGAGGAGAGCAACTAAAATGATATCAAAACTGAGGGATCTTAGTTACGAAATACGCCTAAAAAAATGCGGTTTAACAACACTAGAGACCAGGAGATTAAGAGGAGATCAGATAGAAGTGTTTAAAATATTGAATGGTTATGAAAATATTGATAGAAATATTTTTTTTTCAATTAAGAAAGATAGAAGAACTAGAGGACCTGAAGTTACATTAGCAAAGGAGCAGAGTAGATTAGATATAAGAAAGTTTTCATTTTCACAAAGGACTGTAAATTAATGGAACAGTATTATCTACTGATTGTGTGGGTGCTAGTAGCGTGAATATGTTTAAAAATAAAATCGACACATACCTCAGACGGGCGGGATACACATAGATAAAAGGGTCGGACTCTCAATAAGCCAAAGGGCTTCCTTGTCCACCTGCCACCTAGAGTTAATTCTCTGGGTGGCAATCTTGTTAAATCTTGTTAAATCTTTACTCGCCGTTTCGCCAGTACAATGCACTCAGTACTGATGTTTTACGAGACGTACCAGATGATCCGAAACACAAACGTTCACTCATTTAAACAAAGTAGGTCAACCATTCGGCGATCGATGTACACCGGCTATTAACTGGCACGATTCTGTCACCGTCAGTAACCGCCGATGTAGCTATAGCTAAATCAACTGCCATCTAAATAACTGGACAAGAGAGAATAATTTTGACGACGATATCGAACAAAACTATGGCCTGTCCGCATGACGGTATCTATATTACTACGGCTCTACCACAAACAAAAGCATGTCTGGGAATTCCTATCAATTTCATTTACATAATTACCCTTCCGTAACGACCACGACAGCGTTATGGATTGCAAACCAACAATATAGAATTTTATAATGCGATATTTAACCGATCGATCGACGTCATAGCTGTCGTGAACGGCAAGACATGTTGACGTTTCGCGTCTAAACCGGCGTAGTTTGCCAGCGTTGTGGTGATGTGATCCGTGTTTTTTGTTTTTGGTAATGATGTGATCTGTGTTTTATGGTGTTGTTGTGGTAATGTGATCCGTGTTTGACAGTTTTGTCGTGGTGATGTGATCTGTGTTTGACATTTTTGTCGTGGTGATGTGATGTGTGTTTGACAGTTTTGTCGTGGTGATGTGATCTGTGTTTGACAGTTTTGTCGTGGTGATGTGATCTGTGTTTGACAGTTTTGTCGTGGTGATGTGATCTGTGTTTGACAGTTTTGTCGTGGTGATGTGATCTGTGTTTGACAGTTTTGTCGTGGTGATGTGATCTGTGTTTGACAGTTTTGTCGTGGTGATGTGATCTGTGTTTGACAGTTTTGTCGTGGTGTTGTGATCCGTGTTTGACAGTTTTGTCGTGATGATGTGATCCGTGTTTGACAGTTTTGTCGTGGTGATGTGATCTGTGTTTGACAGTTTTGTCGTGGTGATGTGATCCGTGTTTGACAGTTTTGTCGTGGTGATGTGATCCGTGTTTGACAGTTTTGTCGTGGTGATGTGATCTGTGTTTGACAGTTTTGTCGTGATGATGTGCTCCGTGTTTGACGGCGTTGTTGTGGCGATTTTATCCGTTACAGTTACCAGCACCGTTGTAATTATTATACATGATCGTATTCGCACTTCATATTTAAAAAGCAAATTACCAACCAGGCTTACAGAGCACAGGGACGTAGTGTTTAGAGCACAATATTCTCAACTGCGAGATTCCGGGTTCAAATACTCTGTCTGCCGTTTCGAACCTTGGGCAAGTTTGTTCACTCGTATAAGGACTGGACACCATGTTATATAAGAAGTTTAAGAACTTACCTTTACGTTACGTTGTTCACAAATGCATATCACCACATTCGGATGCAAACGTTTCAATGTATATTCAATTGCAAATGCCATTTTCCTGGGCAAAGTTTAAAAACGGTAAACTGTTTGGAGATTGAATTCAAATCAAACGTAAACGCTTTGGTTAAATGCATTTGTAAATGTATTTTAATTAATTTCAAATATTTTGTTTTTATATTAAACGTGTAAATGTAGATTTTAGTTATGATGAATCAAGCAATTATACATGGCATAGGATACTTGAGAAAAGTATCATTCAAATGTAAATGCAACTGCGGCTGCATTTCTATACACTCAATAGCTCAAAAATCTTATAATCTTGAAATGCATGTTAACAAGCCTGGTATCAACAGGCCGTTTCCATATTTGAGGAATATTATTTTCTCTGAACAATTTGAATGAGATTTAATGCGCTAAAAATCCATCTGTGTTTCTTCAGAACAGACTAAACGATGACTTACATTCAGTGCTTTATTTCATACATAAATATCACACACCCGAGTCACGTTGCGTGTTCCGGACGCAACAAGGCCATACACACCCAATTTGCAAACATACGTTTATTCTGGAATCCGCACTACGGATAATTAATCATTTGATTATTTTATAGGTTTTTGTTAGTGAAAATCTAATACGACGACTTTCCAAACAAGAATTGGGATAATTTGTTTTCGTAACCATAGTAAGTTCTCCTAAATAAGTTAACCAGCTTCAAACAGAAAATTTTATTCTATTCATCGTGAAGGCGGTAATGCGAACACATACTTAAGAAATGGTTTCGAAATAGATACATTAAGTCAACGATTGAAAGGTATGCTATCCTAAATGGATTTCCATTTACTTGACCTTTCCTTTTGACGATATAGTCACACCGCTCTCTCTCTCTCTCTCTCTCTCTCTCTCTCTCTCTCTCTCTCTCTCTCTCTCTCTCTCTCTCTCTCTCTCTCTCTCTCGCTCTCTCTCTCTCTCTCTCTCTCTCTCTCTCTCTCTCTCTCTCTCTCTCTCTCTCTCTCTCTCTCTCTCTCTCTCTCTCTCTCTCTCTCTCTCTCTCTCTCTTCTCCTTCTCTCTCTCTCTCTCTCTCTCTCTCTCCCTCACGATCTCAGTTTAAGCGTCTCGCACGTTCACGCTGTCGCAAACACCAATACACACCCGCGCGCGAGCATGCACACACCCACACACACTCACACGCACGCATGAACACACACACACACACACACACACACACACACACACACACACACACACACACACACACACACACACACACACACACACACACACACACTCACACAGCGTAATACAAATCACTGCACTTTGAGTTAGAGAATAAGAACGCATGCGCGCTGACAATCTTAACGCGGAAACAATCGGAGTCGATGCCAAGTATAACAAGAGACACACTTGCTGCTTCCCAAACATTGAGCAGTCGGCCTGATTGAATTGTTGACACGTCCCGTGGTGGTAGTCTTTGCCTTTCGTAGTACTATAATAAGGACGAATTTAAAACATCCTTTGAAGTTTGTCCAATGCTAACACGCTAACTGGGGCATGAAATAAATCCAGCAATGCAGTCGCATAGTTTTGAGCATGAGTTCGCCAACTCGGGAAACGTTGAACTCGTCCATACGTAAACAGCTTAGACGGCGTGGCTGCGTAACTGTCTTATTCCACGTCCGGCATCTGTCATATGGTCTGATCTGGCGTATTCTGTATCTTAGATTTCCACCTCGCCAATATCGGCTGCACCTTAGCAGCTTCGCGTTTATGCTGTAGTTTCCTCTTAATGAGCAGTGTGTTTGCAAAGGCGGCTTTTTTGACGGAATCGAGAGAGAAGCCCATGCGTTGGCGCATCAGGAGAAGCCGAGCCATCGAGTAGTACTGGTCGAAGCTGTTAGCGATGATGGGCACGGATAGTCCAGTGAAGAGGACGCCAATGAGAGCACAAAAGGCGGCGATGAGACGGCCCTGAGCCGTCTTCGGGGCCATGTCTCCGTAGCCGACTGTGGTCATCGTAATGATGGCCCAGTAGGTGCCGTCCGGCATGTTGGAGAAGGTCTCATCGTGCCAGATCTCGCAGAAGTAGACGCTGACGCCGAAGACGACGGCGCCGACCATCATAAGGAAGAGCAAGAAGAACATCTCCGTCGCGCTGGCTCGTAGTGTCACGAACAACACCTTCAGACCGACGTAGTTACGACCGAACTTGAGCGCCCGCATCACCCGGAATGTGTCGCAGATGGACAGGTAGCAGTAGGTCCAGTAAAGGAAGGGATAGCGGTCGTAGTGCGGGATGAAGCCGATGGCGAGCACCGTCCACTTAGGGATGATGGCCAGCAGCTCGATGACGTTCGAGAAGCGTTTCATGAACTTGCGTCGGTCGGGCGTAACGAAGATGCGCAGCAGGAACTCGGCCGTGAAGAAGATCACGATGAGAATGTCGATGGTCATGAGCGCCGGATGAGGGTCCGTCTTCTCGAAGCGGTGCAGCTTGGCGTTCGTGGTGGAGTTGATGACGGAGCGTGGAAACTTGGCCGGCACCCGAGCCACGTCCAGGTTGGAGAAGAGGATCACGAAGATGGCCAGGACTAGGATGGCGCCGAATATCCAGCTGTAGATCTGTAACATGTGCAATAACATGTGAGGAGAATGTGGCAGGATATCAACCTCCCGTCTTACACCTGTTTTGAAAGTCCACCTTTCCCGAATCGCACCCATTAAGACCAGCCCCCATCTCCCACGGCGTGCCACAACAGTTCAAACGTTGATTTGTTATGCACGATGGTAGGCCCACGTTCGCATATATGTGCCACATTTAAAAGGAGGCAATATTTTCCTATAGTTGTCCTTTATTTATCTTAACACTATCTTAAATTTGTTGGAGGTATACTGCCCGCTAAATTGCGTTGAGTACGTCCGTAACAATGTTCGCAATTAGAAAATGTCTAACCCGAAGCATGTTCAAATGGAAAACAAAATATCCAGTTTTAAAACAAGGTTCATTGGCTATATTGCCTAGGCCGGCTGAGTTAACCGCAATACATTTTTGATGTTCAACGATTTTACATTCTCCCACATTCAACACAGCGGACTTTATGTTATAAATTAATACGCCCACTAATTCCGGGTAGAGGAGCAGACTGAGGGATCATGAAACGAGTGGTTACGTTAATAGATAAACGTACTTACTATAGCTAGCGACAATGATCTAAATGGGACAAACCACAATGATAATCTTACTATTATCGAGCTAACGCAAGTGTGAGGATGTGTTAACGGTTTCCTCATAGACGGCTTGCATATCGTGAATAAAACTTTCAGATATTGCACAACAAATATTGCAGCACGTGCTTGGCGCGGTCGTCTACGTTTGACGTGCGCTGAAACCATCGAATATCTATTCTGTGACATGCCACAACAAAGCGGGTATTAACTCGCAATATTGTGAGCTGTGAGTTTTGAACCTTTTTGGATTCCATATATACTGGCCGTTAAGCTGATATTGTTGAAATATCTTCTTTATGATTTCTTGCAAACATTTAAGCAAACAGTAAAGAGCAACGTTTTGAGAAACAAAGTCATTTTGGCTCATATTGTATATTATTTTGTTAATCTAACAAGTTATTGCTCGGCTCGTAAATACTTGTTTTTGATTGTTTATCGAGGAAAATAAATTGGACTAAACGATGAGGTCGTGAGGTAAGCATTTCTGCCAAAATCACAATCATCGTTTTAACTCGTGTCCCGAATAAGCCTGTGCGTCTCACTACCCGCTTCGCTGTAGCGGGCCACTTCTGCGAGCGCGTTATGATTTTATATAACGATGCTGCGTAAGTGTCTAGCTAACACTTTGTAAATACTGCTATCACGACTGTCCTGTATGAACTACCGAGTTATCCCGTCCGGAGATGGGTATCTTTGCTAGTTGATAAATAACATACTACTTGAGCACATCATCATTTTTTGTCATAACGTTTCGAGTCCATACGTCTAAGAGAGCAGCTGAGGCAAGCATTTACGTCATGAGTTCATACGTGCGTCCCTAATTGGAGCGCGGCGGTGCAGTGTTTAGAACACTGTAACCGGAGTAACGAGAATCGGGCATCGAAACTTGCTGCGGCCGTTTCGATGTTTGAGCAATTTTGTTCTCGCCTCGTTGATTCGGTTCACTCAGCTGCATCAATAAACAATTCTGGGTATATATTCAGCATGGGTAAATGCATCCCAGAGAAGTCAATATTTACGGTGTTCGATTGAACAGGTTTGCCAGTTTAAAGCAATTTGAGCTGTACTAAGGACTGGATGTCGCACTGTATAAGACATATATTTACATTTATTTGGACATATGCAGCAATGTACACCTACTGATTTAGGAAAATTTTCTAAAACATTTGGTATAACCCAAACTAACAAAGAACAACTGTATTTTGTGCATCGAACTGATCAATGTGCTAGATTGGTTGTGTTACCAAAAACCCAGTCGTTTCTTTCGTTAAAGTTAAATAGTTAATATATTTTGGTTCAGAATCCACATCGCGGACAGCCCTGTTTCCACGCCAACAAGATACCGTACATGCCTCCCGTGCCCACGCTAAGACGAGTAGCCCTATAGACAAAAGGAGAGTCTACCTTAGCCCATGCCGATGAAGACGGGTCTTCGAGGAAGCGATTAATTCGACTCTTTGATATTTTCCACTTGTTGGCACCGCTGTCGCTCTCTGGAGGTTTGTCCGGCGTGTCGAACGCCTGTCGGAGCAGCTTCAGGGTGACGTCGTTGTCGAAGCAAGCCTGGAAGAAGCCCCAACAGCACGGCGCCACATGCTGCATGTCGATGCCCCAGAAGTCGAGCTCTCGCCGAATGGTCGGCCCGCAGAGATCGCGCGGAAAGTGCAGATCGCCGAAGCGGTAGAAGTTGAGGATGTGAACGAAGAGAGCGGGATCGCGATCGAAGTAGAATTCGCGTTTCTTCGGCCCATACTCGAGCGAGTTCTCGTCGAGGTACGCGAGGCGGGTCTCCGGGTGCCGGCCGAGGGTCGAGCGCGCCGTCTCGAAGCGGGTGCCGCCGACGTTGATGACGACCGTGTCGAAGTCATCCATCGTAGGAGCTGGCGTCGTCGAGACGTTGAAGAGCGCACTGAATCCGCCGCCCTTCTTGGCCTTAGTGACTGCAGACATGTAGCGTTCTTCTGGCGCGCAGGGCGCTAACCTGTGCGTGCGTCAGTTCTCTGGTGCGAGACACAGGCTAAAAGAATTCGTAACGTCGAGAAAACAAACCAGCGGCGATTACCGCGTCTCTCTGTTAAGCCACAACAAACAGACTCAACAAGAAAAGCATCGATGTTGTTTTCGTTGAAGCGGACGTCTTGAACAAAAATAAACTTTATCGCAGCATTCCGTCGTTCGTCAGTCTCTGTCGCCACCTGGGAAGTGGTCTGACGCTAACCCTGTGAGGAGTATTTTGAGCGCTGCAGAGCGTGAAGATCCATCAGTGATATTCATAAATATTGCAGACATCGACTCGCTGTAGTCTGGGTGCACTTGATCACCACGAAACACTCTCTGGTTTCATGGCAGCGCACGCTCGCAGGTCAACGAATGTATACCGGTAAACAGACGAGACCTACCGGTCGATTAGATAGTATTCACGTTCACGAGGCTATTGTTGTCAGATCCGTGAGCAGTCAATACACCAGCAGTGACAGTGTCCTGCAATTAGATGTAGCAACACAATAAATAAAATAGTAAAGAAGGCAGATGAAGAGACATAGTAAAGGAGGAGGATGGAGATATATACTAAAGAGGACAGATGGAGAGAAATTGCAAATAAGGCAGATGGAAAGAAATAGTAAAGGAGGCAGATGGAGAGACATAGTAAAGAGGACAGACAAATGAAAAAAAGAAGAAGTGAATGGGGACAGAGATAAATAGTAAAGAAGACAGGTAGAGAGGAATAATAAAGAAAGCAGATGGAGAGAAATAGTAAAGAAGGCGGATGGAGAGAAATAGTAAAGAAGGTGGATGGAGAGAAATAGTAAAGAAGACAGATGGAGAGAAATAGTAAAGAAGGCGGATGGAGAGAAATAGTAAAGAAGGTGGATGGAGAGAAATAGCAAAGAAGGCGGATGGCGAGAAATAGTAAAGAAGGTGGATGGAGAGAAATAGTAAAGAAGGCAGATGGAGAGACATAGTAAAGAAGGCAGATGAAGAGAAATAGTAAAGAAGGTGGATGGAGAGAAATAGTAAAGAAGGCGGATGGAGAGAAATAGTAAAGAAGGTGGATGGAAAGAAATAGTAAAGAAGGCGGATGGAGAGAAATAGTAAAGAAGGCGGATGGAGAGAAATAGTAAAGAAGGTGGATGGAGAGAAATAGTAAAGAAGGCGGATGGAGAGAAATAGTAAAGAAGGTGGATGGAGAGAAATAGTAAAGAAGGTGGATGGAGAGAAATAGTAAAGAAGACAGATGGGGAGAAATAGTAAAGAAGGCAGATGGAGAGAAATAGTAAAGAAGGCAGATGGAGAGAAATAGTAAAGAAGGCAGATGGAGAGAAATAGTAAAGAAGGCAGATGGAGAGAAATAGTAAAGAAGGTGGATGGAGAGAAATAGTAAAGAAGACAGATGGGGAGAAATAGTAAAGAAGGCGGATGGAGAGAAATGGTAAAGAAGGTGGATGGAGAGAAATAGTAAAGAAGGCGGATGGAGAGAAATAGTAAAGAAGGTGGATGGAGAGAAATAGTAAAGAAGACAGACGGGGAGAAATAGTAAAGAAGGCAGATGGAGAGAAATAGTAAAGAAGACAGACAGGAAGAAATAGTAAAGAAGGCAGATGGAGAGAAATAGTAAAGAAGGAGGATGGAGAGAAATAGTAAAGAAGGCAGATGGAGAGTCATAGTAAAGAAGGCGGATGGAGAGAAATAGTAAAGAAGGTGGATGGAGAGAAATAGTAAAGAAGACAGATGGGGAGAAATAGTAAAGAAGGCGGATGGAGAGAAATAGTAAAGAAGGCGGATGGAGAGAAATAGTAAAGAAGGCGGATGGAGAGAAATAGTAAAGAAGGTGGATGGAGAGAAATAGTAAAGAAGACAGATAGGGAGAAATAGTAAAGAAGGCGGATGGAGAGAAATAGTAAAGAAGGTGGATGGAGAGAAATAGTAAAGAAGACAGACGGGGAGAAATAGTAAAGAAGGTGGATGGAGAGAAATAGTAAAGAAGGTGGATGGAGAGAAATAGTAAAGAAGGCAGATGGAGAGAAATAGTAAAGAAGACAGATGGGGAGAAATAGTAAAGAAGGCAGATGGAGAGAAATAGTAAAGAAGGCGGATGGAGAGAAATAGTAAAGAAGACAGATGGGGAGAAATCGTAAAGAAGACAGATGGGGAGAAATAGTAAAGAATGCGGATGGAGAGAAATAATAAAGAAGACAGATAGGGAGAAATCGTAAAGAAGGCAGATGGGGAGAAATACTAAAGGAGGCAGATGGGGAGAAGTAGTAGAGAAAGCGGATTGAAAGAAATAGTAGAGAAAGTGGATAGAGAGAAAGAGTAAAGAAGGTGGATGGAGAGAAATAATAAAGAAGGCGGACGGAGAGAGATAGTAAAGAAGGTGGACGGAGAGAGATAGTAAAGAAGGTGGATGGAAAGAAATAATAAAGAAGGCACCTGTTATAGACAGTGGGTCGTTGTGGCAATGGGATAGCTTGGTTGCTAAGCTTGTTGTGACGAACGCACACAGCGGAAACTTGGGGACTTTTGATATGTTGTTCAATGTGTTATTTAACACTACCCTGAACAAATTTGTTTTGTAATATAAATGTCAATTTGGAGTAAATGTTTGACTTAAAGCTCTATGAGTATATATGGCCCACTGTTTATAATGGTTATCTAGCTTGGGTGCTAGATTGCTAGGGGGTGCAGTTGAGGTTTTTTGTCGCAGGTCGAAAAAAATATCCCACCCGCCCCACCTCCCCAAAATCAACCACGCTGCTGACCTACTCTGTGTAAACCATTGATCGGTAAATTGAACTAGTTTTCAGACATTAATTATTGATTGGGTGAAATGACGCGGGAGAATGAGGCTGGGAAACAGTTGTAGATGTCCTTGTACACTCGACGAGCACAGGATAGCGTCCACATTGAAATATATCGATTTAACACAATTATTATCATTATGTTAGTTGTTTTAGTTTTACTGTGCCATCAGTCCTAGGAGGCTATCTACGATACTGAACACGGATATATGTAGGGCCTATTGAATTACCATCAGAGGAATAGTCTACAACACTGGCGTAAATTGTGATTGGTTGAGAGTGTTAAGTAGAAATGTTGCAAGATTAGATATAAGTTATATCTGGTTCATTGAAGCATATAAACACAATCGAATTAATTGTTTTATATTGTGCGCAGTGTCGCGTTCGATTTCAACGTATAATAAAAAATCACCTTTCATAGCAATATATAATGTGACATGTAAATTACTTTTTTATATTTGTGTTAAGATACTTTTGCTATAGGGCCTGTAAGTGTGTCACGATACATGGCGAGATTCCGCGCAAGTGGAGCCGACTGGCGACATGCACAATTATCATTGCCCACTGCAATGCGGGAGCCAGGAAACAGTTGTTGACGTTTAGTTTATGGGTTTATTGTAGCTTTGTTAAATGTGTTATGACGTTGTCACTTCAGTTTTATATGAATTATACACCAGGGAAATTAAAAATGCAGAGAAAGAGCCAGGGAGCAGTCGACGGCGGTCATTGACTGAAATGTGTTTTTGATCCCGAACTTGTTTCGTGTAAATGAAATAGATAATAATATTTAGTTAATGGAACAAAAACCAGAACATATAAAAATATGAAATATAACATATGGATTACATAACAGGACAAACAATGATATGTAAGAAATGGGAGTTAAAACGAGGTACAACGGATTATCGCTTGTAATAAAAACAGCGAATGTTAAAATGTTATAAATTGTTATTTCAAAACAGTCCGGTAACCATTAATATCTGAAAAAGTTACCTAAATGCACACAATCACCAAAACGTAGGCGTTAGTTCAATAACATGTCGTACTGGGTGAAAGAATGCAAAGTTGTCATTGTCAACAAAGTCAAAGTCGCCACCATGCCATGGCTCGTCAAATCGTGATAACAATTCGATTAAGGTGCACGATTAACACGAACATTCTTAACGGTAAAGTTTCTCCCGCTGCTTCAATCAACTTGTGATCATCTGTCATGCAGTAACCGGAAGAAAACAAAAACGATTTTTTGAAAAACTCCGATGATTACAACCAAAAACAAAAGGGAGTCGATGTCGCCAGATGACTCCAGATCGTAAAAGAGGCGCGAGACTTACAGGCCCTATTATTAAACCTTTTAAAACAATGGAATTTATCATAACAATTTCCGAAACAAATGCAAATTGATTTGTAACTTTTTGTCGTGGTGGTCTTGCGGAAATTGAACATGATAAAAATTGTTTGGCATCATGTTGTATCGCTAATTAACTGGTAGAATACTCCAATAAATGTCATATCTGTTTTGCTGGAAAAACACCGTGGTTATAAAGCAACAGTTTTGTGTAAAGCGCAAAGGAGCTTTTACCAAGGTGAGCCAATCTGCCGAAGCCTATTCAACGCTGTGTCCGGTCGACGCGAAGAGGCCTGTTCTAACTTATAGAAGGAGCTGCGACTGCACGAAGAGCTCCTGGATACTATACAGTGACAACTCAGAGGTTATGTTTTCGGAGAGCGTTCCCCAGAATATGGAATCGTATGGTTGAAGTCTACTCGAATATGGAGGAACGACAACAGTTTAGACGAGCAGAAAACTGCGTATGTATTCAATGATTAATTAATTAGTTGACGACACTAGAAGTGCTGATACTGACCGGCACAATGAGAACGTTTGCTAACAGGTTGGAGTGTTTGACCCGCATTAATAGATAGTCGATTTGTACGTTTATACGACATGCAATAATTGCAATCGTGCCGATTTTTGGCTCTGGGTCCAGTGTTCTACACCTTAGCTGAAAAGTTGGTGGTCAGTCGGACCTTCAACTTTCAAACGTTGGTGGTCCCACACAAAAGTTGGTGGTCCAAATATTAACAAAATTACACTAGTAATATACATTTGCATCTGTAATGCATAACAATTATTGATATACTAGTTCAGGCCAAGTCTGTCCTGCATATTAATTTACGATATTAAGATTAAAGAACCAGCGAATATAACATGACAACTTAGGCAACAGTGTATTTTTAAACGAAAAACATCAATGTTGCAAATTACAAGAAACACCACTACACGAATGTCAGCAGGGGATTACCCAGAACTGTTACCATCATCTGCAGGAGAAGCATCAAGGTCTGTGACACTCGTTCGAGTCGCTGACAGTGACTCCAGCTGAATTCGACCTGGACTCGCGGATAGTAAATCACTGTCCGAGTCCAACTGGGATTTGAAGTTGCATGGGCATCCTCGCGCCGGATGTATTCCACAGGTAGATGGCTGATGCAGGTTTAAAGTCAGCCATGTCGCGTGAACGCAGCTAGATGGTGATGATAGCTGACACTGTGGATGGCTTCGTGCGTTTTCGAAAAGTCAGTCTTGAACTTTTTACTCGCTTCACTGTGCTGTGATGCCTTTTTCACATTCAGCGGAACTCGCTGGAAGTGCCAGCACTACGAAACTAAACTCAATCGATCTATCAGCATTGATCAATTCGACATTTTATTGTTTTTCCAACTTGTTTTTGTACCATGCTTGTAAACGTTAAATTTCCCGTTCGGATGTACTCAAATGTTACCATTAGTGGCACTTGTCTTGTATCAGGGCTCACCTCGACTTTGTTGTTATATCAACATTTGTGCCTAATTTTGACATGCCATGTGTTATTGCCATAATTCAGCATCATCTCATGCATATCTACGTTACATGAATATCGCGTCTTAGCGCATTTTTGAGGCCCAAAGTGCGACCCAGTTTGCAACAACATACGCTGCGGTATCGCTCATTGCGGTAACTCGCGGCCGCAGCGGGTCGCATCTTAGGCCCCAAAAGTGTGCTAAGACGCAATATTTTCGTAATATAAATATGCCTGGAATTACGTTGAATGATAGAACTAAATCACTTACGCATCACATTTAGGCAAACGTGTAGTTATAATGGCGAAATCGAGGTTGGCCCGGATACTAGACAATTGTCCCATTATTTTCTTTTTAAAAATCTGCCGGTCTTGCGAGCCGGCACTTTTTCCAAGTTACCGGCCCAATGAAATATTTCACGGTCTCGGGCCTCCGGGGTCCCGAGTCCCGGCCTTTCCATGGTCGGGACCCGGAATGTATCGATTTTTCGGACAAAAACCGGCGAAACTCGATGAATTGCGCGAAAAACACTGAAATAAGCGAAAACATCGAGTTATGCAGCGCTGAGAAAAAATTGACGTCACTCGCACTATATGCGCGCAACCGACTCGACCGCGTACATGCGTACCCGAGTTTTCCGTGACGTGAGCGGAAGAGCTCATTTCTGTTTTTTTCTGAAGTGAATTGCGTTTGTCTGGTGTTATCCGTGCGATCATTTTTGGTGATCATGTCTGCGAAGCGTGTCAGTGATGCTGATGGAGTTGCTGACGGCGGATCACCAAAGAAGAAATCGGCGAAGCGTTACTGCTCGTTTAGCTCTGCTTGGCGGAACCAAGAGTTCACGGTGGATTTTGGCGGCTCCGCTGGTCGGGAAACGTTCTCCGGGGACGTTCTGTTAGTGACTGATGGTAACAGTGACGCTTTCTGTTCCCTCGGTAAGCCTTCTAAAAACTGCAAGTTGTGCGAGCTAAAGCGTTGTTGGTGCAGTTTGTAGCTGAGTACAACCTAGCATTTCGTGTTGGTGACCATTTCACTAAACTTGTGAAGAATATGTTTCCAGATTCTGAAGTTGCCAGGCAATTTCATTGTTCACGCACAAATACACATGTGCTGACCCGTTTTGGCAACGGCAAGTCTGTGCATGATTAGCTGATGCCCACCCTCAATAGCGAAACTCAACCTGTGCACTACAGCCTTCTTCTATATGAGTCAAATGACTGTGGTGTGGAGGCGAAAGATCTAGTAGTGCTGGTGAGATTCTTCGATCCAACAGTGATGAAAGCTGTTACGCGTTTCGTAGATTTGCCAACTGCAAATGATGGTACAGCTGCGGCGATTTTTGACAAGATAGATCACTGTCTAACGTCCCGCAACATCAAATTTGAGAGCTGGTGTGTTTTAACAGTGACACTTGCAATACAACGAAGGGTCAGCGGAATGGCGTCGTCTGACACTTACGCGTTCGCCAACATGATTGACTTCGGCTGCATTTGCCATCTGGAGAATCTGCGATAAAGGCCGCCATCAAGCAATTGCCGGTCAATGCAGACGTTTTCCTGGTGGGCATCAACTCGCATTTCTACTTGAGCATCAAGAGACAGGAAGAGTTCAAGTCTTTCTGTGAGTTTGTGAACATCACATACAAGCAGATTCTGGCTCATGTTGAAACGTGCTGGTTGAGCTTGCTCCGTGTCGTTGCCCGGGTGTTGGACTTTTGGCCAGCCCTGGTGTCCTACTTCACGAGCCATCCGGAAACAGAGATGCGAGGACGTGTGAAACCCACCAAGGACCAGCTGTGCCATGAAGTCAAGCTTTACATACTCTTCCTCAATTTTCTGCTCCCACTGTGAATGCATTCAACGTGGCATTCCAGGTCACGAACACCACGACCGTACGTTTGCTTCACCCGGAGACGAAGAAGTTAACGAAACGGATGCTTCGATTCTTCGTTACTGCGGACCGAATCAACCTGGTTGACATCACGGCTACCGAGTACGACAGTGGAGTCGCTTAGGGAATGATCGTCACATGTTGGAACAAAGCACCAAATTTGGCACCGTTGCACCAGCCAATTACACCAGTCACCTTTGGGAATCATCTTATACACTGGGGTGAAGTTCGTAATTTTTGGAGCCAATAAGACAACGGGAATAAATAGTTAGTGTAAAATGTCATAAAACATTAATTAGGCACAATGTCATTACTATAATTAGTTAGGGTTAGTTATAGCGTAATCGTTTGAACAAGTAAGACGGCGGAAATAAATATTTAGTGTCATAATGAGGCGACGTGAATAAGTAATTATTTATTACGATGATCGTAATCGTTATAACCAATCAGACGACGGGAATAAATAGATAGTGTGAACTGACCTTATTAATTAGGAGTTGCTATGATTATTATTAGTTATGTTTCTGGTTAGTTATAATTTGGGGTTAGGATAATCGATGGAACCAATCAGACGACTTGAATAAAAACTTAATGTGCAATATCATCATTCATTATGGTTAAGGTTATTATTATTATTATTTTTGGTTGGAATCATTTATGATTGGGGTAAGGGTAATAAAATAGAACAGATCTGACGACTAGAATAAACAGTTAGTGAGAAATGCATCCATTCATTAGGGTTAAGTTTATTATTATAATTAGCTATGCTTGGATTTAGTCATGGTTGAGGTTAGGATAATCCTTGTACCTAATCGGACGACTGGAAAAAATTGATAGTGTGAAATGTCATTATTCATCAGGACTAAGATTATAAAATTATATATCAAATACTCTAATTATTTCATGATTGGTGCGTGTGTGCATGCGTGTGTGCGTACGCATGTGGGCGTGCGGGAGGGCGCGCGTACTGACGTACGTGGTATGTGTGTGCGTGTAAAGACCGTGTGAATCAAGCTCATCAAAGGTAGGAACGCGCGCTTCTGCAATAAATGCCAATTACAGCAACTGATTAACATTTGACAGTTGTAGTATTTTGCCAAATAATTTTGCGGGCGGAAAATGAAAAATGCGAACAATTTTTTGGGCTTAATACACTCGGTTTGATGGGCAGCATACCTACAACACGTGTTCTAGTACTGTATTAAGAACAATAGGCCTACATAAATAAATGTTAACAAATGAGGTACGGATATAGCACTTTGAAACGTGCCAACCTACCACCCATAACACCATGAAACCGAGTCCTGGCAGACATTTAAAATAACGCATGTAACAAAACAGCACGTAACGTGGTGAATGTTTGGACGTAATATAATTCCATTGATTCGCTGTCGCAAATTCTGTTTATTGTGTGATCTGAATTATGATTTTTATTTTGGCAATAATATACAATATTGGTTTCTTACAGTTAGATAAATCCGTGTGATATCTGATGCCAATGAGCGCCAAGCACATCCTGAAGCATGCCACGAAGGGACAGGGAACACCATCGAATCCAAGTCACTGGGTGCACATAGCGGCCAAGACAAGACCTGCGCAAAGATCTTGGAGATGTACTGGTGGCCAGGTGTGAAAGAAGATGTGAAAACATATACGAACACATGCGACCGTTGCCAACGAGCAAGCAGCAGGTTCAGCAAGGCCGATAGGCCGTCAAACTTCGATCCATCCACCGACTTGCCGCCAAACTTCGACCCGCCTGCCAACATGCCACCAAACTTCGACCCGCTCGCCGACATTCCGCCAAACTTCGACCCGACCGTCGACATGCCGCCAAATTTCGACCCGCCCGCAGAGAAACCTGACACCGAGAAGCTTAATATAGTGCTGACAAAGATCACACCAAAACAGCAGTTTGCGTTCGTGCCAACTACATCAGCCTGGCGAACCTTCCGTAACCTAAAAACATGAAATCTAGACAGCAGATCGCTAATCTAACCGAGCCAAAGCTGACGAACGCCATCACAGACACAGGTAATGGCAACTGTTTTTTTTTCGAGCCATGAGTCTCGAATTGATCGTTACACAAGCGAACGACAAGATTGGTGCGGGACCTGGTAGTAGCATTTCTCTGCGGCGAACCAACACATTGTCAGATGTTTAGCAACTACAATGGCGCAAACATTAATCAGTATGTTTCAACCAGCGGGATGGCCAACAATTAGAACATGGGCAACTGAGGTAGAGATTGTGGCTATGGCTACTCTACTATAAACAATGATGTTTGTGTACACATATTGCAGAACCACAAAGACGTGGCTTCCATGTAAACCCCTTTGTCATCTGCCGGACGAGCTGAAAAGGAAACAAAATGTATATCTGACGAACTTGCATGCTCATTTTGAAAGAGTTGTTGCGTGCTATTGAGTTAGATATACGCAGGCTGCGAGACTGCGGCAAAGTTAACTGTTTAATTCATCTACTCATTCTGCGCGCTTTGTTGCGTGCTTTCGATGTCATTAAGAAGTATTCATCCTGTCCTGAGAGTATTTGTTCTTATTAAAATAACTTTTTTGTATGGCACACAAAGTTGAATGGTTTAATATATATATATATATATATATATATATACACCTGTATCTTATTAAAATAACTTTTGTATGGCACACATAGTTGAATGGTTTATATATATATATATATATATATATATATATATGTATATATATATATATATATACATATATATATGTATATATATATATATATATATATATAATATATAACCATTCAACTATTGTGTGCCATACAAAAAGTTATTTTAATAAGATACAGGTGTATATATATATATGTATATATATATAATATATATATATATACCGTAGTGTTTTCGAGGGGTAGTGTTTTCAACTTACTACACCTGCACTATATAAGATTTCGTTATTATTATTTGAAGCTCCTTCGCTTTGGAGTATAAAGCTTTGCCAGGGATACTACATGAGACTGATTCAATTGCTTTACAAGAATCTGTAGCTAGTGGATGTGTTACGTATTTTAGAAAAATGTAAAAGACAATCTGACCAATATTTTTATATTAAATTATGTTTCCCTGGTTACTAAACGGAGACTTGGTTTCAGAAATCACAGCATTCCATTCAGTCCAAGCTGGAGACTGTTGGGTCCTCAGATAAGACAAACGTAGACACCTGCCAACCACAGTCTAAGGCAGAAGCCTTTGCAGATGCAGTAGCTCCTTGTTGTACCAATTTTGCTCGCCCGATTGCATTGTCATAAGTATGGGAAGGGGTGCTCCACGAAACTCACTTTCTAGGGTCATTTCCCCATCTCGCCACCAGACTACAGAGGAGCTAGCTGGACTTCTATCAGAAGAATTTAAATATCCGGAAACTAGCAAACCGGCAATTTAGAACACTGCAAAGTACCTTTTTAGGGTAAAGACAACTGCAGATTCTTAAAATAAATAGTTATCTGATTTAGTTTTAAAGTATCCTTAGTTACCAAAAGTAGTACCCCTTTTTGGACTTTACTCAGGAAATTGTGGTGTTATGGAATAATTTGCTATTTTATATATTTGTTTGCTCCGTTTTTAAACCTTTTTGGGACCTTGTTTCCCAGAGTGTGTCCTTTTATGAAGACGTTGTCATGTGTGCAACGGAAAGGCCGTTTTGTGGAGATTAATAAATCGCCCTGTTTGTAAAGGAAAGAGCCCTTTTACGAAGAATGTTACCCTGTTTTCAACGGAAGGTATATTCTCGCGTAACTGCTCCCAGATAGTAGTCCTTTTTAACAAAATTGCTGTTTGACATTTCATTTCCTCCATGACATGGTCAATGTAGCTGATTGTTCCTTTTACGGAGTAATTAGTCTATTTCGACACGGACTTTGATCCCAACTCGGTACCTTATGTGAGAAAAAAAGTCTTTATGGACAATATTGCTCATTGTTAGTTTTTATAAATATCGCCATAAAATTCATATAAATGGGCTGACGGCAAGTTATACGGCAGGGTATGGCCATTGTTGGGGGGAGGGAGCAATTTTGGCCTAACTGGGGTGGGGAGTCTGAGAGGGCTGTGGGGCATTGCACCACTATGTATTTTTTAAAAATGCCCAGGTGTGAATTTTCTTGGAAATTCGCGCCATTTGCACGTCTTATATATAATTGATTCAACGTTGCGTGTTCCCATCAACATACATTACTAAACGTCGCCACGTGCCAAAACATGCAAAGATCACTGACTGCAACGAGTGATTTCTTCACAAGGTCCAATAACATTCAGGGCTTTCTACCTTATTAAACATAATTAGAACGCGTGAAAGCACCAACGCACGAAACAGGTGCACATTGTGTAAACGATATTGTATTAATTAATTATGGTGTACATTTATGTTTTACTAATTATTTTAGCAGTGTTTATCTTACAGTATCTTGTAACTCTTCTGAGAGATCACTGTACACAATATGCTTCCAAACGCCCCACACTTCTCACATCCTACTTGTTGCACCACCCCTCCCAATATGCCTCTTCCGTTTTCTCTTTCTCTCTCTCTCTCTCTCTCTCTCTCCCTACTTCTCCAATTACTCCTCTCATTATCCCTTTCACCCATCTTCCATCATCCCTCTTGTTATCCCCTCCCCCTCCTCTCTGTCTCTCTCCCAACTTCTTCCATCACCCCTCTCGTTACCACTGTCACCCTTCTTCCATCGTCCCTCGCATTATCCCTTTACCCATCTAACTCCACCCCTCTCACCATCCCTTCCACCCTTCTTCCATCGCCATTCTCGTTGTCTCTTTTCCCTTCTCTCTCCCTATTTCTCCCACTGTTGCTCTTGTTGTCCCCCTCTCCCCTCTCCCTCTCTCGCCCACTGTTGCTCCCCCTCCAGTTTCCATGCTTTACTGAAAGCAGTAACTATTGCAATCGTACTTCAACACATCCGCTTTAGCAATCATAATATTTATAGAGATACACTGCATAACTGTCAGATACCACATCTGTACCAGGCAGTGAAAAGCTTCACTGATTGCATCAATCACTGTCTGCCGGACACACGCGCAATCACTTTTTAACCGGAACCTTAGGCACACTGGGGGGTGGGTGGAGCCTGGCAATAATGTATATCTAGTATATGAGCCGGTTTTTCAAATGACTCAATAATCAGGAGGTAATTTCTTTTACAATATCATCAGTGTTAATGTAATTTGACATCTGACTATTAGCTAGTATTTAAGTTATTCATTACTGTTGTTTTAGTCTTTGTTATTTTATCATATTTTTTAATAACTGTCATGTATTTGTCTATCCAAGGACCACAATGGAAACAAGGGCGAGCATTTTCTTGTGTAATCCTTATATATGGTGTACTCTAGCTGTATTTATATTTTACGTATTTACACATTTACATTTTTATATTGAATACAATCATCATCACCATCAAACCTCCAGAGGAAGTACACTCGGACAATGGCCAGTTTTGTGCAACGAAAACTGATGAATCGACAAACAAAGTGCCATTTACATTGGTGGATCAAGCGAAATCGTTGCAAAAACTGCAGAATCGTGGGTGGGCCTTTTCTAGGTGCTTGCTTTCCTATTAGCAATAAATATAAATTTCTTTTCAATTACCTGTTCAGTTGCATTATATTACTTTTAGCTTTTAGAAAGTTTTAATACTTTCTTTTAAATGCTGTCAAGCTTTGAATGGAAGATTATCTTTAAAATTACATGTGTCAAAAAAGCTTCCGTTCCTTTTTGGTATTGAGTATGACTATGATTGCTCCGTTTGCATACTATTGTTTCGACATGGCAATAACAACTGGAATTTTTTTATTTGAACTGGAAACCAGGAGCACGTTCTTTAGTGCCCTGGCATTACCTGCATCATCATAACAAGCATCGTCTCTCAAGACTGAAGCTGGCCTCTACTATTGGCTATCATTTTGAGCTACACTATAATGTTCAATTATTTAATGTTAAATTAAATATGAACTGTGACACAGTCATGATTTATTCAACCACACATTTCAGTTCTCAAGGATTGTTGGCCGGATTAATGTAGCAGTACATGGGATAGTATTTAATAAATAATGGCAAGTCATATAAGATTAGGACACACACTCGGTTGGTTGCAAGTGAATATCATTTTCATTGTTGTATCCTTAATGGATTAAAACTCCTGCCTCACTTCATATAGCCCATCTTGAATCGGGGTCATTTATGTTCAAATTTGCAGTCTATGAATAGTTTAAAACACGTGCTGGTTCAGTCGTAGTGCAGATTTTTTGTCAAAATGCTTGAAAGAATAAATTTGTATAGTTTATCCAGACTGAAACGAAAAAAATAGGCCAAGAGGCCCTGAAGTCCTTTGGACTAATACGTCGATATGTGACCCTGGCTGACCAAATGAGTGATAAGTTTAAAAAATTGTAACATTGTTTTCTTACATTCTTGTAAAGGTTGGGTAGGGTGCTTTTCACGGTTTCAAAAATTATGACTGCTACAAAAATTGGCAAACTTATGGAGCATTGAACATGGTAGGGGTCAAAAAGTAAAAATAAAGAAAATGGCTGTTGAAGTTTTACATTATATATGCAAATGGATTGCATGGAAATATTACATGCACAACATTCAAATGTGGCATACAGTATGTAATATGTATGTTATGTTGCAATGATACACTGAAAGTACAAATGTGCTGCTACAAAGACTTATTAAGTTATGCCAGATTATGCCTTTATGTGTAAAACTAAGAGGACAGATTATTTGAGAGCAAAAGGTAGACTCACTGTTTGACACAGTTTAAAACCCACAGGCAACTGTCCAGTTTAAAAGGGGTCTAGTGGCTTAATTCTGTCTGTTGACACACGCTACTGCCAGTGACCAATTACAGATTAGTCACAGTTTCCATCAAACAATAGCAGGCAGAGAATCTTAGCTCCACAGGTGGGTGTAATACACAACCAGAGCCACCACTGATTCATGGTCAAGTAGATTAGCTCAATGCACCAACTAAGACAATACATAACACTGTGAGTGACAGTGTCCAGAGTGAGGCCTAAGCAGTGTCCTCATTGCTGAATAGATAAATTAAACCTGCCAAGTGGATGACATTCTGCACAAGTGTTCATTAATCCTTAGTGATTGTTCAGAACACCAGACTGACCACATACCTAAACAAAGCGAATGTAATAGGTGAAGAACAGGCAGTGGTATTGATAGGGGTATTGGTTGAATTGTATTTGTCTCAACGCAAAAGCCTTTATTGTGCCTTCATCGATTATAAGAAAGCATTTGATTTAGTAGACCGGTCCTCACTGTGGTCTAAGATAATTTCATGCGGTATTAATGGTAATGTGTTGAAAGTTGTATACAACATATACAAAAATGCTAAATCATGTATAAATCAGGGCCAGGCTGTGTCAGCCTTCTTCTCGTGTGATGTAGAGGTATGGCAAGGAGAAAACTTGTGTCCTTTGTTATTTGCTATTTACCTGAATAATGTTGAACACAGTTAGTCACAATTATAATGGACTTGACATGGCAGCTGGTGAAATTTACAACAACCTTAGTGATGATGATGTAGACAATGTTTGTTCTACTATATGTTGATGACACTAGAATGATTCAATCAAATACAGATTTCTTGCTTGTGTATAGCAGAACTATGTCAACTCTTCTAATGGTTGACATTTGGTTGTTTCAGGTGTCAACTATATTGTGAATCTGTAATTATTAGTCTATATTGCTACAATTGATTTACACAGTACCATGTCTACACAAGGCATGGCAAGCGTAAACAGAACAGTAGAATGCATTTGATATCAATAAAGTGTAGGATATTTCATTCTATAGTTGTCCAGAATATTAATTTTCTATGTTTGTCACCTACAGGTGACAGAATATTAATTTTCTATGTTTGTCACCTACAGGTTTCTACAGACAATACATCTTTAACCAATAGACACCTCAGTCACACCATTTTATAACAATTAAATGAACATCAAAATAAACACAACTTGCAATTATAGAAAATCAATAGTTTTGAAGATACAGTTTAAAAGTGTTAGGCAACTGTTCAGTCTAACAGGGATCAAGTGTGTCTACTCTGCCTGGGTGCTGTGACCAGTGAAAGATTAGTCAAGGTCTCAATGGACTAGGCTGTAGAGATTAGTCACAGCTGTTGACTTTGAAGCACAATACACAACAACATCTACTGTTGGGGGTGGTCTCAAGGGCCCTTCTCAAAACCACATCACTAGATAATGTAAAACTTTTGCACTTTGGGGGCCCCTTAGAATGATTCAATCAAATACAGATTTCTTGTATATAGTGGCAGCACCCCAAGATGTCTATGCAAAATTAGAGAAAAAGTTGCTGAACGGTTTCTGAGATACGGCAACTAACGGCAGACAGCGGATGGCGTACGCAGAGTGATGGCAATAGTCCCTTGGACCTTCGGCCAAAGGACTAAAAACACAACAAAATGGTACCTTTTTATTACGTTTACAGCCAGACACGAATATTAATAGTATCAATATTTGCATAAGAGGAGTGGGGTTCTTTGTAAAAATAAATAATTTTAGATGGCATCATGTGACAAGTCAGTTTAACATCAGTGATTTGCAAATTATTAGAAAGATTAATTAAAGATCACATGGTGGATTTTCTTGTTAAACAAAACTTGATCAACCCATCTCAACATGGTTTTTTTAAAGCGAGCTCATGCTTAACAAATATGTTATGTTTTTTGGAAGACATCACTAAGTGGGTAGATGAGGGATCACCAGTAGATTTCGTCTACTTAGATTTTCAAAAAGCTTTCGACAAAGTACCACATCAAAGATTACTGCTGAAACTAAAGGCCCATGGCATAGGAAATGGTATAATAAACTGGATAGAACAATGGCTGATTGACAGAAGACAACGTGTAGTAGTTGATGGGGAGGCTTCAAACTGGAAATCGGTATTGAGTGGGGTACCACAGGGATCAGTATTAGGACCTATATTATTCTTAATATATATCAACAATTTGGATGATGAAATAACAAGCAAGGTGTTGAAATTTGCGGATGATACAAAAGTGTTTAGAAGGATTAAAAGTGATGGAGAAAGACAGCATTTACAAGATGATCTTGACAGGTTGATCAAATGGTCTGAAAAGTGGCAAATGCTGTTCAATTTTGGGAAATGTAAATGCCTCCACACAGGACATGGGAACGAAGAGGTAGAATATACAATGGGGGGGGGGGGTACTGTACTAAATACTACTGTAAAAGAAAAGGACTTAGGGTTAACCATTAGTGCTGATATGAAGGTTTCAGAGCAGTGCGAAATTGCAGCTTCAAAGGGAAATCAAATCCTTGGATTAATTAGGCGAAACATAACGTATAAGGAAAAAGAGCTAATAATACCGCTGTACAAAACAATAGTTAGGCCTCATTTAGAATATTGTATTCAAGCGTGGAGGCCATATCGCAGGAAGGACATAGATATGCTAGAAAGAGTAGAGGAGAGCAACTAAAATGATACCAAAACTGAGGGATCTTAGTTACGAAATATGCCTAAAAAAATGCGGTTTAACAACACTAGAGACCAGGAGATTGAGAGATCAGATAGAAGTGTTTAAAATATTGAATGGTTATGAAAATATTTATAGAAATATTTGTTTCAATTAAGAAAGATAGAAGGACTAGAGGACATGAAGTTACATTAGCAAAGGAGCAGAGTAGATTAGATATAAGAAAGTTTTCATTTTCACAAAGGACTGTAAACGAATGGAACAGATTATCTGCTGATTGTGTGGGTGCTAGTAGCATGAATGTTTAAAAATAAAATCGACACATACCTCAGACGGGCGGGATACACATAGATAAAAGGGTCGGACTCTCGATAAGCCAAAGGGCTTCCTTGTCCACCTGCCACCTAGAGTTAATTCTCTGGGTGGCAATCTTGTTAAATCTTAACATTACAAAGCATGACAAGGGGGTGGGGGTCTAAAAAATAGTGTGAAACTTATGGATGGCCCCCTAATGTACACTAAGTAGGTTTTAACTTGTTAAAATACTCTGAAATGAGCAAAGAAATCGAACAGAGGATGAACACTTACAGAGAACCATGCTGACGATATAAAACAGAACAGGCACAGAAATTGAGATTGGTTCTCAGACCCAGATGCAGACATATCGTGTACCTAGTTTCAATAAGCCCTGGTGGCGAAAGTGTGTACCATAGGCATTTCATCACAGCTGTGATGTAATTTCCAACATCTGATAAAAATTCACACTGACCATAAAAGATTGGACAAAGTGATGCAACTCAAAATAATGGCAACTATTAAATATGCAATGTCATCATGCCGTCACTTTATGCACCCAAGCCAACAAGAGAAAACAATAAATAATTTTAATATCTGTACGGAACACAATACATCTATAATATATCCGGTGTGTCAAAATGACACTAAATGAGACACCAATGTTATGTAAAGCCAGTATAACTGTATACAGATGGTATATAAAACATATCCTATTATAGTTCAACGGGTATTCATGGTTGTTAAAGGGGCAGGATCTGGCAACAGAATACATACAAAATACATCAGAATATCTAGCCAGACCTTCTACGTTTCCTAATATGTCAGATCTGCCACTTTGTCGTATTTTTCAAACATCCTCAGTTTGATCTCCATTTTCAACAAAAAGTTCCTGTTTTTGTCGCACTTGATTTTACAATTTTTACATATGATTGATAAACCAAACAAAGCCAAATACCTGAAAATTGCTTCAGTCACAAAAGTTCATGTTTTTTGACAGGCAGGTCAGATGTAAAAACAGAGTTTGGGCATAATTCAAACAAGAGATTCAGTGTGTTGCTAAACCATTAGAACAATAAAATGCATGAAGAATGAACAATAGTTCAGCATGATTCATGTAACAGTAATACAGTATTTAAAAATACCAGCTTAATGAGATGATTGCGTTCGGAAAAGAACGCTAAAATAAATGCGTGTAGCAATTATAATGTATCATTGTGTCCTTAATTTTGTCGTAGGACCCTAGAAAGATCGCCCCTCCCAACGACACCAGTGCAATCCTGGGAATAACCCCAGCAAATAACCCTGAGATACCCCTTTCTGCGTTGACTGCCTTGAGGGCGTACAGCAGGTTGCTGCTAGCTAAAGGAGTCCCCACACCAGCCAACATGATGCGGGTCTTTGCAACATCCAACGGGGTGGTCACCCCAGCCGAAACACCCCCCGCCACCCCAGCACAAATGGCCGACTGCCAGGGGTCGGTGGCGCTGCCCTGGTGGCGGGCCCAGACATTCTTGAGCAGTTCCCACAGAGGGTACTGGAGCAGGGCGAAGGGTACTTCCCGCATGACGGTCGAGGTGTAACCCTGGAACAATCCAGCCACTCCCTGTCTCTTCATCGTCAGTTGAAAGACATGCCACGACGACACATTTGGCAAGGTCTGGGTCCTCTGTTTGATGACCTCACACGGGACTCGAACGACGCATGACGCAACCTCTGCAAACATCGCGGCCGCCATGTGTCCACTAACGACTTGCAGCCCTGAAGTTCGACCGGTGCTTGTTACACTCTTAATGCCTTCGTACGTGCAGAAGAATATTGCAGCACTTGGCATGGATCCGGTAGCTAGAGAAGCAAGGCCTGCGTACATGCCACGCACCCCGCCTGCGCGCCAGAAACCCTCAGCACTTTGCAGGCGCGTCTTCAGCGTGTCGAGGGGAAACAGAACGACATCGGCGGCGAGGCCTGCCACGGCACCAGATGTCAGCACCACTCCAAACTCGGCTTTCTCGTCCGTTCCTGCCATGTGTGAATGCTGAAAGCAAAATTGCGGACATTTGATTAAACATCAACTTATGCAATGGTGATGTACTAGAACTCATTACAAGGGGGAAGGGACCTGGGTGCATGATACCATATCCTGAACATAGTGACACTTTTTTTACTGGGAGTATATAAACTGAGCGTCTGGCACAACTGCTTTATGACCCAGAAAATATAATATGTTTAATTTAATTATTAATAATACCACAGTACACTGATGTTGGCAGACATTTGATCAATAATGAAGCCGGCACAGAATCACATAAATGTTCTGCTTCGTTACACATATAAAATATTCAGTATGACCTTGTCAAAACCAACTTAAAAAAATCTATAATTCAGCTGTAGAGCGCAGGGCATACACATCGTAACATCTAGTGAGTCTACATGTTGCTTGCACACACAAAAACAAAGCACAACATTGATCACCAGTCAGATAGTGTATCCACTTAGCAACCATAACAATGCTTCCTGTTGTAACTGTAGAACAGAACCAGCTAATGAAAAATGGCACTCATCCACATCCAATAACAATTAGTCTGACTGACAAAATTTCCCCAAATCATGTCTTTTAATAGATCTGTGTGTGTTTCTCATCATTTACTGACAGTTTCTGCTAAATATGAATGTGTCTGTCCCTGTATTTGCACAGTCTTTAGTAGAATACATGGGTCTTCAAGTCTGTTTCATAAATCATAATGTGGATGTATAATTAATATCTAACAAAAAACATGTCAAACCTACCTAAATTGAACAATTAAAAGTATCATGCCTGTGCTATTACTCGAAATCAGCCAATTATTGGAAGGAAGTTCACTGAATCAGTTGTACTTAGTGCTAATTTAGTCAGGAGTTTGGAAATGAGCCAACTTAAAAACAATAATAAAACTTTTACCATCATGGCAGAAACCACGTGGCAGAAATACTTTCTGTCAGCAGTATAGCGGAAGTATCTTTCTCTCTTTGTTTCTGCCATTAAGGAAGAAACTCCCAACAGCTCATACATTTTATATTTTAATGCTCATATTTTATTAATTTAATATGTTTATTTTGCAATCAATATCAACAGTCCCATTTCCTTCTTACACTATCACTGTGTCACCTTGTGGTGCCAAGACACAAGCAGCAAACATGTATCATCTCACACAACAATTAAACAATATACATCCTGTATTTAGCAAGCTCACATAGCTAGCCTGGTTGGTTAGATGGAGCAAGAAACTGACCAGCAATGACAAGACACACCAGTGGAACTGTTCAAGGCCTGTTATTACTACAAAAGTCACTGTAAAGCAATAGCAACACACAAAGCAGGGTAAATAAGACAGGATACCAGTGGCAGATATGGGGCAGAAGTACTTGGTACATGTGTGCTCAATGTCATGTACTTGAGTGTATATTTTAAGTACCTGTACTCGTGGAAATTATATTATTACGTACTCACACATGTACTCATGCTCATTGTAGTAAGATTTTACGACTAGTTTCTGAGTACAACTGAGTACTTTTTCAATTTTATGCTGCAAAACTGGTTTTACGTTTATTAAATCATTAACAACAGTTACTTCAAAAACCTAAACTGTACTCCGTGTGGTACAGTGTGTCTGGTGACTTAGTGTCACTTACTCCCTTCTGTCATTTTATTACATTATCGATATCGAAACAATTCTATGACAAAAGGAATAAAGTGCTATTAAATCATGTCAGAAGAAACTGTACCTGGAGATGGCAAAATGATATTAAAACATGGCAGCAAAAAATCGTTAAAACACAATTTTAATCAGTAAGTTGATTTACTGTTAAACCAGATTTAATCAGTCAGTTTATTTACTATGATGTCCCTCGGGGATGCAAATTGCAAACTTGCAGTTTTGTATTATCATCGTAGATTGACATTCTTGCTTTAAAACAGCAATTAAACAAAAGTACCGGTATCAAAGCAAAAGCTACGACAGGTAAGGTAGTAGTCATTGTTTCACTTGGCGTCAATCATGTCGAAAGAAGTGTCGTTGATAGGCATTCCGCTCCAGAACTGAACTCTGTTCACTGGCATCAATGGACCAAGCTTTCTGACAAAGTCATCGCACTTGCTCTGTGGCACACCACGAGGTCCGTCTTTCACATCGAAAGTTCCTCCTCTGAGAAGATGGTCTCTATCCTTTTCATCAGGAATTCACCTGACTGGAACTCATCTTCAGTCAATTCGCATTTCTAAAAGAGTTTGCTTGACCCCTTCTGAATTGTACCACGTTCACGTGACCCAACGTCGGCATCTTTGTGGATTTTGCTGAAGTTACGACATTTTCTCAAGAACAAAAATCTGCATAACTCAAGAGAATGACTGTTCCAGATTTGCTTATCACGCTTACAAAATCTGAGATGTAGTAGACATTCTTCTTGGACCTCATACCTTTCTCGACCTATGCATGCCCGGAGTCGGCTGACATGAAAGTGTGTCCTTTCACCAGATACTTGATAGTGATGGTTTGTGGGCATGACAGAGATGTGTGACAAATTGTCTTATACAATGCGAATAATAAGAATTTAGTAATGTGTTTTTATTTAAATTCGGAAATGCCTGAAGTTTGGACCCCAACTATTTCCAATTTACATGTTAATTAATAAACGTTGCACCATAATTTGTAATATTTATCAAATCCTATTTTAATAGCCGTTAAATAAAAGTTGTTCTACAACCCCTTAAGGCCCAGTCATGAAATATGCAAATATGTTTTACTAACTCGTATACGTATGATAACTGCTACAGTAATAAAGTAATTTAAGAAATATGTTAAACTTGGTGTCGATGCTGAAATATGATGGCGATGGGTAATAATAATTATTGGCATGAGTAATGATTGTTTAGAATTATATCATTGTATTATACAAATAATATACATATGTATACACACCGCTGTGTTAAAATAGTTAAACATGCAACACATAACATATATATATATATATACATAAAATCCTAAAGGCAGCATACGCTATATTAAAAGGGGTCAACACTTTCAGCAAACTGGCTTTGCCTTTGGTCTGCGGCGCCTTGTGCATATTTGGTTAGGAATAATATATATATATATTAATAAATAGTGTCATGTAATCACTCATCCATCAAACCGCGAAATATATTCGCAAAATGCATGGTACCGTTTTCTCCTGCTTCACTGAGTAAGAGAGCAGCGCACTGATTGGATGTTTTGTCCTAATAACGCGTTGCGCTATTAGACATTCAGTTACTCCCTTTTGTCATTGCAAAATACAATTCCATTGTCACTTGCACCCTTATGCCTTGTCATTTCTGGCCAATCTAAGAGCTAAACTGTGTTATTTATTAGATAATAAGATGGCACTTGCTCCAAAATGTGCGATTGTGATGTTAACTCATTTTTTGTAAAAATGTCACTTGCACCCTTTTGCCATTGCACGGCAGTACTGCACTCCACACTGATAATATCATCAGCAAGTGTGTTTGGCTCGTTTTCATTTCAGCCAACATGGCTGATGTTACATGTCATATTAGGGAAGTAGAAGTAATTATTTGAATACACAATAGAATATACAGCTCAGCCTGGTGTGTGTGTGTGTGTGTGTGTGTGTGTGTGTGTGTGTGTGTAGGGCCTATATGCTGTTATTTTATATTAATAAAGTGTAATAAGTATATTAAATGTAAGGCTGCAGACCTAACGTATAAAAGTAACATTGCCTTTATTGGCTAAACCAGTATGTATAATAATATAATCAGAACAATAGACAGAAGAGGACATTGTATTGATTTGTTTTTTCAAGATCTTGTTTAGTCGATACCCAACATTGCCATTGGCCAACAATATTTTACTTAACTGGTGTAAATTATTTCCGCGTTCATCTACTAGGAGTCAAACCTAGTGCAAGATACTCCCTGGACTATACCCATTGCCTAGCCGGCGGAGAGCTTCCTGCAACCTATCCATGTACAAATCATCCAACGGTTGGTGTGATGTACAAACTAGCAGGGGTTGTTTGTTTTTCACTTTTAGATTTTTTTTATTGAATTGAATTTATTCAACATAACATACATACATACATACAGTATTGTTTTAACATACATACATACAGCATGAGATTTATATGACAGCAGCAATTAAGCTGAAATTCCCTATAATACATACTAAAGAAAAAAAAAAATATATATATAATATTGTCAATGAAATGTTGAAAGGAAATGCAAGTATAATACTTATAATTAGCATTTCCCTTTTCATAATACATGTACTTAAAAGACAATTTGACAAATGAGATACATGAAATATAATTGCTTATTTTAACGTAGGAACCTATACATGCTTATTAGCATGTTTTACTAATTATGGACAATGGCAATGCAGACTTGATGACATCACTCATCAGACAGGAACAAGTATCTTTGATGTAGATAAATTTGATACATGAAAAGGATTTGAACATGATGTATAACAAGAGTAAAACATTATAGAATTCGAAGAGAATATAATGTAGGCCTTCGTATAATGTATTTACTGACCAATACTGTAGGAATAAGTATCGTTGATCTAAGACTAAGTCTAAGAATACTACTAGTCTTGATACAAGATTAAGATTTGAACATGATTAAAAAATGTACTATATAATATATTGTATTTACTGACCAGTAGTGATCTATACCTTTTCTTAAAGGCAATTACATTATCTGAGACTTAATCTGATGTAGTATATTCCCAAGACCTAGTCTAACAATGTCAATGACTGAATCATGAATGGAAATTTAAATTGTAAATGTAATCAGTAATGTAAATGTCATCACACATCGATTATTATTGTGATTTGTGGCTGTACCTCACCTTGTTGTCACATTTAGTTCTGCTCTCAGCATTGCCGATGATACAGCAATTTAACCCGATGGAAAATCTGACGCAATCATATTGCGCTCTTTCACTTGCTTCGAAAACATTCGCACACGTAGACGAAAGTCATGCGTTTTATTATCGCTCACTCGTCTGCCAGGGCTATAAAAATAGCTCGGAGGAGCGTCGTCGAGAATGGTGGGCGCCAAGGTGCGAACGTAACCGCAATCGTTCACAAATGCTCCACAGAATTCACATATACGAGTAGGTTCTTCTTTGTCTTGTTCTCGCAGTATACACCCTTCGTTAGTAGATAGGCTCTAGTGATGCTCTAGACTAAGTCTTCTGGCTCTGCTTTGCTTTTTGGGAAGATCTCCCTTTTCAAATTCAAGTGGTAGTCTTTCTATTTTTTACTTTTAGTGGAAGGCGGAACACAATCGCATATAAATACCGGGGACAATCGCACACCGCCCCTACGGCTACGACTACAGTCGTTGTGGTGGGTCAGCACTCAATAAAATAAATGTTACTGAATTATTAAAATAGTTAAAATGGGCACCTACAATTGCAAGGTCGGTGATATATTTTGCGTTTGGTTGGTTGGTTGCAGCCTTGATTGCGTTTATCTTTATTTTATAAAATTAATAATGTTGAATATATCGTTATCAGTAACTCTTTCAGACTTTGGTGTAGAAAAAGTTAAGAAATACACGAGCAGGATCATTAATTATTTAATAAGTCAAGATGTTGAAATTCTTTTAAATCATAAATTAGCTAGACCAAGATGCAACAATTACTTTTACTAAATCTGTTATATTTAAAACCATACCAGAATGGTATAACATAATAAACTATCTTACATTCTTACAGCCTGCTTCAGTACCACATTTAGGAGCAGGTTAGAGGCACTACCTTGAATGCATTGCCTCTTTTTCATCTGCATGTTATCCCTATTGAGGATTAGCGGATTAATAAACAATAATTAAGAAGATTTTAGATTCGTTTTATGCCAATTCTACATGTTCTATCATGTGGCACTGGCAAAGCTACCAAGTTTCACGTATTTGGCGTGAATTCTCACACATTTAGCTTCCATCTCACAATCTCATGTGACTTTCTTTAACTCTCACGCATACATATTGGCTATTTCAACAAATCAGGCTTATTTTCAAGCATGTGTTGATATAATAATTAACTAGTTATATAATGTATGAACTGATAACGCAGCACATCTGCGAGGTCATTCTTATCATCATCTGTGACACATAAAATGGTATAAAATGTTGTCTTGGGTAAAATTAAAACAATTAGAACTTACAGCCATCTACTGTCCTGTTGCATCCTTGCGGCATGGCGTTATCGATGGTTAGACAAATATATATTTTGTGATGGGGTTATTTCAAAGTCACACCCTCTTCCTTTTATTGTTAGGAGGAAATCTCCGTCCTCCCATTTCTTTAGCATGGAATATTGGCTTTGTAATAGAGAGTGTTTGGCAATTTTGCCTTCAGATGATACATTTACAGATTTTAGGAACATTATGGCATATGCCATGGCATTTGTCTCAAGTGTTTTTATTATTACCTTGTGTTGTCTTTGTGCAGGGCAAATGTAAGGACATTGATTAAATATACAAATTCCTATTTTTGAAAAAACAAACTCTGAAATGAAGGAATCAAAACAGCGTAAGTTACGATGGCTCAAAATGATAACAATTATAGCAAAGCATGTAAATAACGTGCTTTAATTATAATCAGCGTTTCGTAGTTCTAAAAAATTATGTTGGATGATGCCACATATCACACTAGCATAAGGTTAAAAAATGAGTGAAACAGCATCAGTGATTTAAACATTCATGATTGTTAACATGATTGTTTGTATAATTTTAATAACTATTCTATTAAGCACTATTTTACTAGTCACAACCAGTCACTATGTTATTGTGTGACTGAAATTACTAAAGCATTATCTAAAATGTAAATATCTTTGGATGCTACAGCATTGCAAATACTAAACAAATATTTTTGTTAGAAGTATTGACCAGTATTATTTAGATATAGAGTTCATAACAATGTGATATTTTAGGGATAACACAGAATGTATCAATTTTCAAAAGTTAATTTTTAAATAAAATGTGTATTTTCTGAATAGAAATGTGCATCTTTAGAAATGTATTTGAAATGCAACTTGCTAATCATATGTGCCATTTTTATATGAAGTAACTCACAATTTGAAGAAGAAAATGGAAAATGTGTTGTTTGAAATGGAATTTGCTGTTTTTTAAACAGAATATTTTGTTTGAAATTAAATTGCCTTTTTATTGAATCTGATTTTTGAGACGGAAATGAAATGGAATTTGCCCTTTTTGAAATGGAATATCAGTATCCCTACAAATGGCATTGCACAAGGTGTTAAAGTCAAGGAAAAATGACATAAAAGCGAAAGGTGAAGTCAGTGGTTTAGCATTAGGGTGTTATTGTTTCATATAGTTAGTATTATTGTAGTTTGATTTAAAAGTTTATTTTAGTCTGCCTTTTTTTTAAATGTATCTGTGCAAACACTAGCTTTGACATGGTGGCACTAAGGATAGAGACAAGATTTTTGTGTAACTTGCAGATTGTCATAATTTAAAGTGAATGGCAAGGTTAGACTGAACAGGGGTGGATACATGTTATTTGGGGTGCACACACCCTTTCTTGACCACAACATGTGTATATTTACTACTGGAATAAATTACGTAGTTGAACAACATATTCTTATTAGTGTCACCAAATTAAACCTTTTCAAATATTTTGTTGAAAAATATTATAATGGGTAGGAAGTGAACATGAGGAGATATTCTGTACATCTGTTAACATTGTTCTGAGTATTGCATCTGTCGGTATTCATAAAGTAGATGGGACCCACAGCTTGTGTGCCTTCTAAAAAAAATCCAGCCAAAATCCAGTTCATTGATTAAGACCGACATAAAGTCTTGATGTTGGCAGAATGCACTGGTAATTTAATTGTGATACAGAAGGTTTCTGCTCCTCCAAACAAAAGGCTTCTTGGTAATAATTAGTTCTGATGCTTATTCCTGGTATTAATATTCTTAGCTATAAAAATAATTTCAGTTTGTCATGCGTTCAATTATAGCATACCCTAATTGACTTTACGGGACACAACAAAAGATGTCTGCATATTTGCAGGTCCATTGAGTTCATTGCAGTAAAATATTTAATGGATTCATGCAAAGAAAAAATGATTAGATCTTTATTAAATACAGCATGTGAACAAAAGTTTGTAACGTTTTCGTCCATGGTCATCTATTATAGGACCAATTTAAAAAGTAGCCATAGTTTCTATCGATTCTGATTTCAGCAAATTGTTATATTTGATTGTTTAAATAAAAAATATTTTCAGTCAGAAAAGAGGGGTCTGGATCCTCTGGACCTCCTGGATCTGCCTCTGCGCTTTATGTCACCGCTCACCAGTAGTAAATCTAAAAACACACGATTTCCTAAACACTGTCTCCTATAATGTTTTAAAATATTTGAATAAACTAAAGTTAATTGTATCAAGTCAGTAAACTTTAAGAAATAAAAAAATATATAATTTATAAAATAATGGAGTTTATGTTGTATAATGTACGTTGCACATTACTATGATTAATGAATTAACCATTTTTGCAACATAGTACAATTGTAAATTTGCGGAATACACTGAACACCCATGCGATAGTGTATATCACTGATATGGCAAAAACAAAATAGATTTTAGCATAACTGTATATGGCTTTCAAGTAGTTAGTTCCATCTATTTTGATGTACTACCAGTATGCATGGTACCAAGCTATCGAGTTATTATATTAACAATTTACACTTGTCAACTGATGTAGTCTTTCTAGTTTAAATGAAGACACTCATTGATGAGATCACCAAGAAATTATATAACACAGTTAAGATTATTTTCAAGTTGTGTTATATCAGTGGCTGTACAGAAGATATATGTAATACAGTAATCTATGTGATCATCAAACAAAATATATTTTGCCATTCTTATAACATTATTGCAAATGTCAGTGATGTCACTGACATATAAAATAAATATAGATACTAGGACAAAGTATTGAACCTTTCGTGACCCCAAACTTAATTCTTTCTATATCCAGTCAGTATCGGTGAACTGTTAATGTGTTATGAATTAACTATGGTTATCTACGTTGCTACTACTTAAAGAATACAAAATACAAATTATTAAATTGTTATTTGTTACGGAACAGAACAGGTATGTAAAATAATTTATTAATTGGTTTCAGTTTTAGTGTGCAAATATTTTTGTTACTTACCAACAATACACTACAAATTTGTGTTTATCGTTAATAATAGTATTAGGCACATGTTATATTGATATTGGGGAAAGAGCCTAATAAGAAATACTGTTTTCTCCATTGCCATTTTTCCAGTATTAATGTGGAATTCCATGAATGTCACAATGTTCAAGTTTTCTACTAAGCTTTTGGCAGGCAACAGTATCAAATGCCCTGTTCACATGATTTGAGCCGATTTGTGAGCCACGGATGTTTTGCCATTTCGTTACGCTTATTGCTAAATTGTTAACTTGGCAAAGTAAAAGTCTGTTAAATACAACACAGTGACGTCAGAAAAGCATTGTATGCTTCATTACCCATATGTGATTGAGCACTCTGTTCTACAGATGCGTTCAGTGTTGCTTTTAGTTCACTTACATTTTCATTGTAGCGTTTAGTGCACCGACAGTTATAAATGTACATGTCACAAACCTCCCATGCTGCTATTGCTATTACAATGAGAGAAACACAATAATGTGTGGCCATATACAGTGCTGCAATCACATTTTACAGCACTCTTGGCGCATACTCCATCATCAAAGGTAGTGTTTTGGCAGGAGTTAATGAAGTGCCCATATTGGCTTTGTGAGTCTACGACAAGCGTTTTCCATTTCCCTGTCTGGATCTGTGTGTGTGTGTGTAACGATATTAATACTTTGACATGGGAAATACCCCGATTTCCTCATAATCACACTTATGAAACATCTCTTTTTTAAATGTTCTCAATCTGTTATGGTAAAATTAATCCATTTGTTGCTTTCAGTGCCATTGTAAGCACATGATACTGATTGTCTTAAAAGGAGACAGTCTGTTCCTTGTTTTTCATTAAATTAAAAATAAGAGGATATTAATCCAGTTTTACCAATTAGATGATATTATCAATATATTTAGAGGGTGTTTCTCCTACCTGGGAGAGTTGATCAAAGGAATTTAAGATCAAAATACTGCAGTGGTGGTAACTGATGTTTTTGGTTGGTTGCTTCATGGGTGGGTGTAAACTAATCTAATACTAAATAGGCCTACTGTTAATTGTATAAAATTTCACGCAAACACAACTAGTAAAGAAAAAGGTATCGATTAATTATAGTCTGACTTATGCAGGGCAAATCTGATAACTTAAATATTCACTTAGATGTTCTATGGAGAGCATGTTTTAGGAAGTATTTAAGTTATACAAAGCACAACTAGTTTGTGTGCATTTGTCCAACAAATGAACCCGCTTTTAGTTAGTATTAACTGTGTGGAAGCTGGCAAATGTATCATTGGTGGCGCCATCTGGTGAATGCAATGTAAATAATTGTTATTGGACGTTAACAGATTGTTTTGACATTGATTGTGAAGTTTCAGCAGTGGTGACGTGTGTCAGCCTGTCAGGTGTATTCACATTAGGCCAAATAAAATAATACCTGTGTTTCCGACCGTCCCTAGTATTTCCGTGCGACCCTATGCATTTTTTTAAGAAAAATATTTTTCTATGATGCCGACCCTCGACCCTTGCTTCTAATCAAAATCGTTTCTTTTAACATTATATTATATTCCGGCAAGACTATTACAACGATCATTCAACATGATAAAAAATATAGATAAGTCCTGAAAAGTAACAAGAATTGGCCTTTTGGAATGGAAATTCTGTGATCATCCCTAGTATTGGATGGATTTCTGTGTAAATTGTTGCGAAATGTCATGGCGCCCCTGCTACCTCGTGTCAACTGACGTAAACAGGGATGCGGGCGGAAGGCGCTCACATAAACCGTTTCATGATCGTTGTCTGGTTGTCCGCTAAATGAATTGAAGACATGTTGCTAATTAAATATACTTGTCCCATCGTTAGAACATGCATAAGTGTACAGATTCCCATTTTGAAAACAAAACTCGAAGAAATAACAACAGCGTAGGTTACGCTGGCTCAAAGTGATACAGTCTGGGTTTCGTAGTTCTAACAAATTCCGTTGGATGGCGTCATATATGGCGCTACCTAAAATGGTTGAACAAAAATAATTAGTGACAGAGCTTGCATAGACCATGGCCTGTGGGATTTTTTTCTTGAATATATTATAAATTTTGGCAGTGACATTACTTTAATTACCCATAGTACTAATAGATAGCCTTAGGCTTGATTCGATTTTAGTGTTTATAAATGATGCACACTGCAGCTTCTAATGTGATTTATTTTAAAAGGTATGGCGGATTAGATTCGTTTGCTTTTGTTCTACTGTAACTGTAACTCACATTGATGAAAGACCATTTAAATGTACAATTCCTTATTCTGTAACTCACACTGATGAAAGACCATTTAAATGTACAATTCCTTATTCTGTAACTCACATTGATGAAAGACCATTTAAATGTACAATTCCTTATTCTGTAACTCACATTGATGAAAGACCATTTAAATGTACAATTCCTTATTCTGTAACTCACATTGATGAAAGACCATTTAAATGTACAATTCCTTATTCTGTAACTCACATTGATGAAAGACCATTTAAATGTACAATTCCTTATTCTGTAACTCACACTGATGAAAGACCATTTAAATGTACAATTCCTTATTCTGTAACTCACACTGATGAAAGACCATTTAAATGTACAATTCCTTATTCTGTAACTCACATTGATGAAAGACCATTTAAATGTACAATTCCTTATTCTGTAACTCACACTGATGAAAGACCATTTAAATATACAATTCCTTATTCTGTAACTCACACTGATGAAAGACCATTTAAATGTACAATTCCTTATTCTGTAACTCACACTGATGAAAGACCATTTAAATGTACAATTCCTTATTCTGTAACTCACACTGATGAAAGACCATTTAAATGTACAATTCCTTATTCTGTAACTCACATTGATGAAAGACCATTTAAATGTACAATTCCTTATTCTGTAACTCACACTGATGAAAGACCATTTAAATGTACAATTCCTTATTCTGTAACTCACACTGATGAAAAACCATTTAAATGTACAATTCCTTATTCTGTAACTCACACTGATGAAAGACCATTTAAATGTGCTATGTGTTACAGCTTGTTTTGCTCGTATTAAAGTAAACAGTGGGTTGTATGGTTTAACTAGAAGCCATAGTTTCTCTTGATATTTCATGTTCAGTTAATAAGACAAGTGTATTTTTAGCATGATGACAGTAATAATAATAATAATAATGTATTTATTTCAGACAATCATGATGTCCATATATACAAATACATCAATAAAAGTATGTAAATAATATAAAAATACATAGATAAGAACAATATGTTTAAAAATTATATAAATCCCGGACCCACTGGTGCCGCAGTTTCGAAGTACAATACACGTCGCTAGTTTTAATGCTATAAATAATGGGATTCAAAGACATGTCAATCCTATTCATTAAGCTAAAAATAGCCTTTCTGATTACACATTTACCCGAGCTGACATTAGCTGTAGCAAACATGTGGCTAGCGCTACATCTCATGGGCAAATTGTTCAATATCCTGAAAGAGTTGTTATATGCAACAATGAATTGATGAAAATTAACTTTTCTAAAGTTCACCCATAACGCACACATATAGATATTACCAAAATACGCTGTAAATAGCTTATTTTTTACAGCAGTTGAACAAAAGTGAAACTTTTGACGTAACATGTTACTCTTGGCATACAAAAGTCTCACTTTGGCTTGCATGTCAGACTCATCAGACAAGTTATTAGAAATGACATGTCCAAGATATTTACAAGAGGTGGCAAAGTTTAACTTCTTTCCTCCTAATGTCATTTCTTTAGACAGATTTGACTTTCTAGATTCAAAGTATATGACCAGGGATTTACTCGCATTGTATTGCACATCGTGCTCACATCCATATGAGTAACACATGTCTAGTAGTGTTTGTAGTCCTTTAGCAGAAGGTGCAAACAGAAGTAGATCATCGGCGTATATAAGGTGATTAACAACCATGTTACCAAGACTACAACCGATTTGTTTTTTGTGCAGTTGTATACTCAGATTATCCATATAAATGTTAAAAAGCAAAGGGGATAACTTCCCACCTTGCTTAACACCATTGCCTACCGAGAAGAAGTCCGAGTAGGTATTTCCCCATCGTATGCATACACATTGATTATTGAATTCATTGCTGAGTATTCTTAAGATATAGTTCGGTACATTTCGTTGTTCTAGTTTCGTTATAAGTTTATTTCGGTTGACACGATCAAACGCCTTTGATGCATCTAAAAATGCGACGTGCATAGCTGAACCATGTTCAGTGTAGAACCTTAATAATTCCTTAAATGCAAACATGCATAACTCCGTTCCATGTTTAGGCTTAAAGCCAAATTGATTAGGAGTGGTTTCCAAGTACATTTTCATTCTGTTAAAAAGAACAGTGTCTATTATCTTCGAAAATATATTCGATAGACATATTGGCCTATAATTCCCTTTGTCGTTTACTCGTCTATTTTTGTCTTTAATAATTGGTACAATAACAGACTGTGACATTTCTTTTGGTAAATAACCATGCACCAGAATCGAAGACACAAGGATAGACAAAAGCACAGCGAGTTGATAATCAGCGAACTTAATATGTTCTGCACTGATACCGTCCAGACCTGGTGACTTATTTTTTGAGAGTCCATTAATAATATCCATCAGTTCAACTGCACCAACAGTCATTCCTGTATTGTCAGTGGAACAGTCATAACAAACTTTATCACATCGACTATCCTCCACATCATTAAATAAATGTTCATAATGATGCTTCCACATTGACCCGATGTTTACGTCACCGTGTATATTATCAATGTTTGTCGGAAGTTTTACTTTACTGTTCGTACAGTGCTTAATTTCTTTCCAGAATTTGCGGTGGTCTTTCTGACACAACTGTTCTGCAATGTTATCAGCAATGATAGTTTCTTTCTCCCTTTTACATTTTCTGATCGCCTGTTTGAATTTCATTCTGGATAATTTCATAACATTAAAAATGTCACCTTGTCTAGGTTTACCAGTCTCTTTCCATATACAGTAAGCATCACGGGCTGCACAATGAAGCTCTTTCACTCGCTCGTTCCAACCTGGTACAACATTATACTTATAAGCACCTTTGCGATTTGACCGGAGTGTGTGACCACACCTCTTCAATGTAATCACGATAGAATTGTAAAAGTCATCGAGATCATCATGATGATTACAGTTATGACAATTGGGATCATTGCATCTAACACCCGGTGGAACATTCAGTTTGCTCAATTCAACGTTCGTGCATTCTCTATATGCATCAATATCTTGTGGGTTTAATCTGTCCCACTGTAAGCCTTGCTTACTCTCATTAGTATTGCCACTACCACTAACGCATTCTGGTAGAATATCACTGTCTATGCTGAACGATATCGGGTGGTGATCAGAATAAATAACATCATAAAGTATGGACATGTTAGATAGTGTTTTCTTTATAGCATTAAGATACACATAACAGTACCTCCTAGTTTCATTCAAATATGTCCATTTCATATTAACCCCAGCAGTGCAAATTATAACATATGCCATTTTATAGACTGCCGGAAATTTTTATAGCATGACGAAAATAAAATATTACAATAAGTCTGCCTACCCTATTTTTTTGCAGTAAAAAGTTTTTAAAAATAAAATGTTTTTCCTACCTACCTACCATATTTTAAAAATCAATGTTACAGGAAACATAACTATAATTTATTGTAGTCTTACTAATATAATGCGCTGTAACAAGCCAGGGATGGCGACTATGTACACTACTTACACTGATGTAATCACCACCGCCCTGGCACGTGAGGATGACGCTCTGTCTATACAGTCGCACAAGATAATCTTGTCTTTCTCGTAGTTTTATAATTGTATAATAAATTGTGTTTTCTTGTAAACTTGACACCCCACTAATTTACTCACTTTTGAAATTTAGACACACATTTGCCACCCCATGCGCAAGCATGCTTGTCACTGTGTGTGTCACTGTGTATGTGCATGTAGGCATGTGTGTGTGTGTGTGTGTGTGTGTGTGTGTGTGTGTGTGTGTATGTGCTTGCGTACGTGTATGCAGGTGTGTACAGTGTGCTGGTGTGTGCAATGTGTATGCCCACATTCAATTAAAAAAGAACTGCTGGATAAGCTAATGGCATACTCACCTACTTGCCATCTGTGCTGTGTTAACTTGGTTTATAATTTCATTGAATCTGTCATTAAAAATCTTAATTATTGAAAAACAATGTCAACACTATTTTCAAAACCATATATTATGCCTAGTTAAAACACATATCATAACTTGCATTGCATTGATGTTTGCCAGTGCAGGGGAACCTCACTATTAAGGTCATCCTACAGTGGAACCTCACTATTATGCCAACAGAACCATTAAATACAATACATTTGATGCTAGTTTCAGGCAACCAGCACACATACAAACTTGCATTCTCACATAAAACAAGCACTCCCAAAATACATACATGAGATAGACACCTTGTAAAAGGACCACATAAATTATCACGTAAATAGGGTGGCTCCTATGATAGCGACAATTGTGTCTTAATAGGAGTCACCGACCCCGATTGAATAAGCTATATGATTAATATCTATGGTACATCAATATCATAATTGCTGTACATGCGTTTGTATGTATTTTCCGAATAGTATGTTGAACATATAATGATATACGTTTATGTATGTCTGCATAATGTTTATATTTGTTGTTTATTACAGCATAAGTGATGTTTAAAAACCAATCAATTGTGTACCTACATGGGGTCAAATAAACGTTATGTTATGTCATGTTATGTTATTAAGGTCATCCTTGGGACTAGACAAGTGACCTAAATAACGGGACAAATTTCCTATACTTTACTGCTACAAAAATAACTCGGGACTGTAACAGTGTGATCTTAATTGTGAGTTGGCTATAATACCGAGGTAACCATAAAGCAAGATTCAACTGTGCCAAAGTAGAAGGCGAAGCGGTGCTTCTGGCGTGCCATACGTGTGGGCCGGCTGGCTGGGTGCAACATGTGACACAACACTCACCAATAAAATGTAAAGATAAGTTCTTATATAGAGCTGTATCCAGTCCTGTGGACTACTCAAGGATGCTTTATACTTTACTCCCAGGCAGACCTGTTCAATCAAACACCATCTCGACTTCTCTGGGAAGCATTCAGCCATGATACAGTTAATGTGCAAAGACTATTCATACACAAATACCCCCACTGTCTATAGCCAGTTACTCATTCATACAGTCGAGTGAACTGGAGTACAATGTAGAGTGAACGAACTTGTGCAACATTCAACATTGCAAAACAGGATTTGAACCCGGGTACTCTTGATTGAGAGTCTTATGCTCTATCCACAATACTACCAGCTTTCTATGTAAACTGGGTCCTACGCCAGTATTGTGTTGGCTGTCATCAGCTATTGAGCTAGTTATAATAATTGGCCATCTGAGTAGAAATCTGTTTCCACTAATACATTTTATTTGAAATTCCCAGCAATATTTTAAAATCCTTTCGCAATTTAACTTTTCTATCATCTTGTTTCGTACTCATTCCATGGACAATTTAACATATCTTGTATCAACTATGAAATGCTAGATCGTTTGATCAGATGCAATGTTAAGTTTTAATGGAATCATTTGACAGAGTATCGGTACTATATAAATTATTTTGAACAAATTGCGAGAGGTTTGATTCTATGCTATTAACATATTTGCAAAATTACCTAATTTAATGATAAAAATTGATTCATTTGATCATTTTAACAAATACCATATAATCGTTTATTTCATTTTACTTTTAAATAAATAAAAAAGAAATATGTTAAAATTCATTAAGTTAAAAAATAGCAGAGGAATTGGCAACCCAGAATATAGCCTTTCAAAGCTGTCATTTGATAGAATGAAAGTGCCTTGTGTGTAGTGCTAAAGATCCAGTTTACAGCGAAGTCGTACGTCAAGTCATACTTCAATTAGGTGCACTCTTGCGAGGCCTCATTACTCAACCCAACAGTGAATATCAACTAAAAATAGTTCCCATGTTGACAATTAATTTCTGCCTAGTGCAATAACAAATGGTATTATAGACATTGGTTTGTTGTAGCCAGTCGAAAGTAATCATGAAAGATTTAGCGAAAGTCAGCTGGAAAGCCGTGGTATGTGGTAACGTGGTTGATCATTTTCTCAGAAATGTGTCCCCTGACATCGTCTTCAGAAGTGCAAAGGTGTAGAGAAAGTAGTTCCACCTAGTGACAATTGATTGCATCTAGGTCTGAGATGGTTGTTTTAAATATCAGTGGCTAATTTGAACAAATCATTGCCTTCCTTCTGCACCTGTGTCGGGGTATATATATGGCCATACTCGATGGCTCACTCTCTACTAATTCTATCTCGGTTCGACAGTGTTTGCCCCACGTGTCACAATGGCCACCATCCCTTGACACCCTTTGACGAAATGCCAGAGTTTGCATTTGTCGATGTTCCCTAAGAGACGAGTAGCAGTAGAGTGCGAAGAATCGGTTCGCACTTGAATCTCTGGTGGCAGTTCCACGATTAACATCTGATGTCCATTTATGGTTGAGCTGTTTGCCATAAGATCGGAAAAACCACTGCCCCAGCACATAGTGTTTAAGTGTTCTGTGGTCCTTTTTTGTTGTGTAATAAAAATATTTTATCAAATTGGTTTCATCCATTTCAAAGTAATAGTAATAACAATTAATACAATAATAATATTTTAACGTAATTTTATTGTGTTAAAATATATTAAAAATAAACCACTAAAGTGCTTTTACCAGACAGTTTTGTCTGATGATGATGATGTACTGTTCCTGTGACATAAATAGTTTGGGGGACATCTTAACGTCGCAATCAGTCCCCCCAAAGTTTCCTCCATCCTGTGCAGTCTTCCACCAGCTTTCTCAGTCTTGATGTCATTGTGCGACCTCAGCCTGATGCCCGTCACTCTGAGGTGCGAGCGCAGTAGGACTAGCAGGTTGATGCCACATTTATTTTTAACACTACTGCTCAAATGGCATTGCCATCACAATGATTGAAACTATTACAGAGATATGTTATTAATACCACAGATGACTTGAACATTTTCAAGAAAAACTGTTTGCTTATCTTTAAATAATGCATTTGGGATTGACAAAATATTAAAATAAGATGTGCCCGACATTTGTGTGCAGACATTTTTGAATAATCTGAATAGTTAATGATGCCGCAACGACACGACACCTGCTGCCGTTTGTACTTATCCACGTCTTGTTGCTCGTGTATCGGCTGATAAACCTTTGTTTTCCCATGTGACTAGATAAAACTGGTCACAGGTGGTTCATAGAACTAATACCAGCTGCATGGTGATTGCAACCAATGAATTATCTCCAGTTGTAATGTTAGTATGGAGACTCGATATTGCAGTGTTACAACTGTCGAACCTTTAACGGTTTCTCGCATCACATGACATGTCATTATGACATGTCATCACGACATCATTGTGATGCTGTGGTGTCACATGCTTACTGACATGACATTGCATCAATGTTTTTATCATTTGTACATTGTACAACCTGGTTGATGCACAGACATCACTGACAATTATTATGATGATGTGTCACTATTTACTGTCCCTCTCTCCGTCATCATAAATGTCACCAGATCTCATTTCTGCTGTCAAGACATGTTACCCGCCTGTCTCAACGTCCTGGTGACATTGCATCACTGGGTCCCCGCTGTGGAGCAGGACACAGCTGCAGTATTATCCTGGCTGTATTTACATGATTTGATCCACGTCGGAAGTGACATCAGCCGGCTGATGACCGACACTTCCCGAAGCAGCGACTCATTCAATTTGTTGCTGTGTCGGGCGGGTGGCTGCACCTGCTCCCCTCCTCCCAACTCTCTCCCTCCATCTCCCTGTCCACAGATTGCTCTTGCGACAGCACACGCGGGACTCGTAGATTTAAGATATAATCTGAGCGCAAACCTGCGGGGCCAACTCATCCATAATGTATATTCGGAGGGACATAAAGGGATGCCGCGCGCGCCTCCTGGCATCATAGTCGCCCATCAATGCGAGCATTGTTATGATAGAAGTAGATTTGAGTGGATCGCTTGAGCAGTCTCGCAGTCACCGCTGATGGTTGCTGTCATCTGTGTAATTCCCCCCGGCAATCTGCACCTCCTCCCGCAATCAGCTGACTCGCTAAATGCGAACGTGGCAAATGGAATGCCAGGGCAAAAAAGAAACCACTGACAAGTCTGGCCTAATGGTTAGCACATTTCCCGTGATCACTGCGAACTTGAGCGGGTACAGATGGCAGTGGGTGCAACTCACTCATGCGTGAATTC